>CP137671.1:30622829-30853782 GCA_037976565.1 Mesocentrotus franciscanus | reverse complement strand
TGGTTACCAGGGTGCGCATGGAGGAATGGGATTTGGCAGAAGGAACACCAAGGGGGAGACAATTCTAGAATTTGCTGAAGCCATGGAAATGATGATAGGAAACACTTTCTTCAGCAAACCAGACAGTCACCTTATCACATATGACTCTGGGGGAAACAAAACCCAAATTGACTACATCCTAGTAAGAGCCACTGATTGGGCCATGATGAAGAATGTGAAAGCATTTGCCAGAGAGGAATGTGTCTCTCAGCATCACCTAGTAGCTGCAGACCTCCAAATAAAGGCCGTAAGAAGAAACGAAGGAAATTCAAGCCAAGGCTGCAGCTCTGGAAACTTCAGAAGAAAGAAGTACAGGAGGACTATCGGTCTATTATTGAATCCAGACATGCAGAGGTCCAAGAGGCCAGTGGTATAGAAGGTAAATGGCTGGCAATGAAAAAGATTTGGCTTGAGGCAGCAGCAGCGGTGTGCGGATGGACACGAGGAAAAAGCAGACACAAAGAAACCTGGTGGTGGAATGAGGATGTCGCAGAGGCTGTTGAGGAGAAGAATGCAAAGTTTAAAATCTGGAATCAATCAGGGAGGGAGGAAGACCACAAAGCATACAAGATAGCAAAGAGAAACTCACGGCAAGTGATTTGGGAAGCCCAGGAGGCCAAGAGAAGTGAGCTTCTGGAGGAAATAACAGAAGGGAATCAAAAGAAGCTATTTCAGATAGTTAAGCAGATGGCACAAGCTGCTGTGGACGTGATGGGCCCAACATGTGTGAAAGATGAGGCTGGAAACATTGTCATTGAGGCTGCTTCAGTGAAGGAAGCGTGGAGGAGTTACATGGAACGCCTCATGAATGCTGAAAACTCATGGGATGGGATCACTGAGTGTGACGCAACAGAGGGGCCAAGATGTCTCATCTCACAAGGTGAGGTTGCTCGCGCCCTTTTACTCTCCAGCAAGGGAAAGACAGCTGGTCCATCAGGAGTGGTCACGGAACTCATACTAGCATCAGGGAGGCATGGTGTTGAGTGGTTGATAGATCTGTTCAATGATATTCTAGATGAAGGTCACGTTCCATCTGACTGGACTCTGAGTGCAGTAGTCCCACTCTATAAAGGAAAAGGAGACCCACTGGCCTGTGGGTCCTATCGAGCCATCAAGCTTCTCGAGCATGCCATGAAGATCTATGAGAGAGTTCTGGAAAAGAGAATTAGAGAGCAGGTTGCAGTTGATGAAATGCAGTTTGGCTTCATGCCAGGAAAGGGGACTATCGATGCTATATTCACCGTACGTCAGATGCAAGAAAAGTTTCTTGCAAAGAAGCAGCAGCTGTACTTTGCATTTGTCGACCTAGAGAAGGCCTTTGACCGAGTACCAAGGGAGGTTGTCAGATGGGCGTTGAGGATGGCAGGTGTTGAGGAGTGGCTCGTACGAGCAGTCATGGCACTATTTGCAGAAGCAAAGACACACATCCAAACGTCGTGTGGTGACAGCAAAAGCTTTGATGTCAAAGTAGGAGTTCATCAAGGCTCAGTGCTCAGTCCTCTCCTCTTCATCATTGTAATGGATGTCATCTCAAAGGACATTCGGGAAGGCTTTCCATGGGAACTGCTCTATGCAGATGATTTGGTGCTGATGGCTAAGAGTGAACAAGAACTGATAGCTAGAATGTCTTCATGGCAAGCAGCCCTAGAAGGAAAGGGTCTGAAAGTGAATGCTGGAAAGTCCAAGGTCATGGTTTCTTTTGCTGATGCAGGTGAGACAGAGAAAACAGGAGAGTACCCCTGCGGAGTTTGCTATACAGGTGTTGGAGCAAACTCAATCAGATGCACCAAATGCAGGAGCTGGGTCCATCGCAGATGCAGTGGAATACGTGGTAGCCTGCAAGCAGCAAGTAAGACATTCACCTGTAAGAGATGCTTAGGCACAGTCTCACAGAAATGTACCAGTGACAATGTGACAGTTTTGGATCTCCATGGAACGACATATGATAAGGTGGAGAAGTTCTGCTACCTGGGAGACATGTTGGCTGTCAGAGGAGGAGAGACAGCAGCTGTGACTGCAAGAATCCAAAGCGCCTGGAAAAATTTTCGTGAGCTCTCTCCTTTCCTCACCTCAAGGGCGACCCTGTTAAGAGTGAAAGGGAAGGTGTATGATGCCTGTGTTAGAAAATGCATGACGTACGGGAGGCGAAACATGGGCAATGAAATCGTCCAGTGTACAGCGAATGGAGAAAGCTGAGATGAGGATGGTGAGGTGGATGCGCAGGGTATCACTTCACGAGAGAAGGAAGAACAAAGTCCTCCTTCAATCAATGGGCTTGATGGGGTGGCACAGGTTATGAGGATGAATAGACTTAGATGGTTTGGACATGTGGCAAGAAGAGAGGCAACACACTGGCTCCAGAGGGCTCTAAACTTTCCGGTCACTGGAAGAAGACCCCGCGGGAGACCCAGGAAAACTTGGAGGGAAACCATAGAAGAAGATGCCAAAACATCGGGTATCAGTCATATGGATCCCACAGATAGGAAAGCTTGGAAAGCAGCCATTAAGGAAATGAAATGTCCAACCCCACAAAGTGGGACAAATGGACTTTAAACGCTGATGATGATGATGATGATGAAGAGTTAATATATAATTTTCAATACATCCCTATCATAATTGGAAAGGAGAGATTTTTTGTATTGCATTAACAGCTCAAACATATACTATTATATCTAAAGGATTAAGCAATACAAAAAATACTTTATTTTTGACGAACCTGACATTGGCGACATCATTTGAGAAGATGTTTCTGGCGTCGTGGCCCAGTAGGTGTATGGACTGATTGTGATGTCCAGAGACTGGAACGGTGTCAGATTTCTGATGTTATAGAAAGCAGTCTGAAAAGAGATAAATGTATAAGGACATTATTTAGCATGAGTGGAAGGGGCATTATTAATGTAAATATAATATGTATATTTAAGTGTGTTCTTTGTAATTTTGCTTCCTATTTACAAGCAGTTTTGCTATCTAGCAGTGTCCTGTTACCAAAGATTTGTATAAATAAGTCATTCATTCAAAACTCATATATATTTTCAACTGGAAGTTCTTTTATTACAATTGAACAATGTCCATTTTAATTATTCAGACAGCTAAAGGATGACAAGCAACTTGATCAAGGTGGTTGTAAACGATTTGCCTGGTTGAAATTGTGCAATTAGATTAAAGAAAGAGAACTTTTCAATTTACCGGTAGAGTTAGCGGGCTAACTCATGTCTTATCCACACAACCCAGTCCGACTTATCCCAGGCTTTAATAGCATTCAAAAGATGAAATAAAAGCTGATTTACAGAACAAGGTACAACATAATCACCTGTACAGTCTCTGTATACGTTTGTTCAGGAGCCGTCACAGCTATGGTGTAAAACACAATCCCATAGTTGACCTCTGTGCTGGCCTGCCATGTGATGTTAAAGTCATCCCATGTACCTGTGACCTGGATGGAGGAGGGTGGGATTTCTTCGGCCACCACAGTTGGGCGCTGACTGTAACCCTCTGTGAATTATGAAGGAAAATTTATCTGTGAGTTGTCAAAAATGATGTAAACATGTACATGAAGACCAACCTACATTTATATGACAGAGGCAAAGTAAATTTACTAACTGGAGGCTTTTCTAACAAGGTATTATTCTGTCTGCCAATGCAGCTAAAATCAACTGAAATACAGAGGGCTATTCTGAACACATTTCAATATTTCACAAAATACTTTGTCTATTTCAAAAGTTACTACAATCAAGGAATTTTCATGACTTGCACAACTGCATTACATACATGTATTTGTGCTCATAGACAGCTGCAGCATACTGGTCCTTTGAAAAAAATTCCCAATAAAGATGATTTTACACCAATGTAAAATTAATTTTCTGTTCACGTAAGCTCTTTTTGGATCTGCTATCAATTTCCTACAGCAAGTTCAATGTATTTATTCTATTGTTTTTGCTTTTTGTGAGAATTTCTTCTCTTGAGACCATGCAGAGCTCTTACGGAGCTTTTCAAATTTAATGTATTGTTTATTTATTTTTATTATGACAGTTTTTTTCAATTTACCAAGAGCTTTCTTGGAGCTTTCCAAAACTAAACTGCCCGAAGCTCCAATGCATTATTTCACTGATGTACAGTGTACAAGTATGTCAATAAACAGATACAGCTTCAACAAGCACCACATAGACTTCCGTCATTCTAATACTACCGGTTTACATCTTACCAGGTAAGGGTTTGAGTGTCTCCTGTATGATGGTCAATGCCTGGACATCGATAGCCGGCAGCAAGGCTTGTCTCTGGCCACGGTCATCGCTGACCTCTACCCTTGACTGGCTGTTGATCCAGAAGAGTTTGGAGCTGTAAAAATGCAGCGCCAGGCTCCTGATAGAAAAGTCAAAGTGAAATTGATAATGACGTGAAGCAGGGTAAAGTCCTTTCATATGATGGATGAAGTACCTGTAAATGCCATTACTTGGTTTCAAGCACAGAACAATGTCAATCCATCTTATACATCTTATACATACAAAACTTATTTACAAACACAATCCAGTATGTATTCTTTGATCATCATCACATACTCTTCTGGCTGTACACCCTGTAAACATGAATACATAAATAAACAAATCCTTCATGGCATCAGCTCCTGCTCTGTGGAATTCCCTTACCTTAACAATTAGCAAAATATCTTCTCTTGATACTTCAAAAAAAAAAGCTTTAAGACCTATCTTTTCTTACAGTAGTGTTTATATTTTTCTGTATTATGTTTATGTTCTCCAAGTTTATAATGTAAAGTGCATAGAGAATTAAATTGCAACTAATACTCGCTATACAAATTTAACGTTATTATCATTATTATCATTATTCCATCTACTTGTTCGTACTACAGCCTAAAATTTTGCAACAAATTACAGTAAACAAAACGTAATAGGAGGTACATGTATAATGTAAGAGATATATCCTTTGTTGTTGATCAGAAGAGTGTTAACTTGATAATTTCTCAACTTGGGGTGAATATCAAAGAAAGAAGAAATGAAATTGTTGAAGCACATGAATGTACATCATACAAAAATAATGGCCTTCAAACTACATTTGGTGATGAAGGAAACAAACAAAATGGGAGTATCGTAAATATATGTGACCACCTGTAAACTCAAATCTAAATAAGCATCAAGAGCAAAAAGACATAAGATTGAGAAAGACTACTTACGTTGTCTCTGACAGCACTTCACCAATCTCCTCTGTCGTTGACATTGGATCAGGGCTGAGGGATCATGGGGAGGGGTAACCATGGAAACAAATACAAAACAGGAGGGAAATGGAGGTACAGGTAAAAACTCAAAATAAACTCAAAATAAGAAATAGAAAGGAGCTAAGCATGCATGGTAGAATGTCAGTGCGTATATTGTAGAGATCAAACTTTGGGCTATGTTCAATGCAGAAGTGAAGTGGGAATAAACACAATGAATCAAAAATCATAGAAAGTGCAAATAAGGATAGGCAAAGTGGGAGTAGAAAAGAGATAACAGGTGGTAAATATGACTTACAAGAATGAAAGATACGTACATGTATATCATATGATTTCATTCTTATGTTTACAACATATTCATATGTGCATAGATTATGAAAGCAGAAATATGAATTTAAATCATTCAATTAAATTCTAGGAAAATCACTTCCGAAATATATCCCTTATTTATGGTAATTTTTTGTTTCCTATAGTTTTTCAATGTTTCCCTTTGCTTTTCTTTCATCTTTACTCTTCTCTTGCACCTCTTTTTCTCTTGTTCTTCCTCCTCTCCTTATTCTTCCCCTTCTCCTTCTAAATTTACTCCTCTTCCTGTCTTCTCCTTCTTCCTATCCTCTATTTTTCACTCTTTACCCCCCTTCCCATCTTCTTCTTCTTCTCTGCCCCTCATATCCATCTCATATTCAGTGACAAATACCTTATCCCTGCCAGCCGGGCCCGAAACAGCTTCAGCTCCTCGGTGGAGCTTTGCCTAGACACCACAAACCAATAGATGTATCCGCCACCCAGGTCAAGGGTCAAACCTGCAACGACATCCAGTGAGAGGTCACCAATCTCGTAGAACACCAGAGGGCTCTCTCCGTTGATTCGCGAGCCCTCGACGGATGAGGATGATGTCCAGTAGATGTAAGCCTGGACCGAGTCGATAGCTATGTCTTGGATGTCG
Organism: Mesocentrotus franciscanus; assembly: GCA_037976565.1. Lineage (NCBI taxonomy): Eukaryota > Metazoa > Echinodermata > Echinoidea > Camarodonta > Strongylocentrotidae > Mesocentrotus > Mesocentrotus franciscanus. The sequence goes on along the minus strand of CP137671.1, from coordinate 30,847,573 downwards.
TTGGCGAAGGCGTTGATGGCCATTGGGGAGGTCACGACGGAGGATTGATTTGATAATCTCCCTCGGATAATCTGCAGAGAAAAAGTCACTCTGATTTAATTTCCAGTTCGGAAGGACAGTTTATGAAGACCACACACAATTATTAAAACTCACATATTTAGCCATACAGCAGCCATATTATATATATGTGCAACATAATTTTTCTACTATACTTTCACTTGTTTTCTCCAAAACAGCTTTTCCTATTAAACATAGCAACAGAAGTTCAGACAAGTTTGACTAATAGAAGTCTACTCAACAGAATTTTTGTGGTCGTTTTTCACACACGTACATGTAAATTGTAGAATTTTTTACAGTAGATATAATTCAACTGCATAAGCCAATAGAACTGTCAATGTATTACAAATAAGCACAGCAGATTGCAAGTATTGTATTCCTACAGACATAGAACCTAAATCCATTGCTTCAAATCTTGGAGGGGTACTACTTCTCAAAAACTAAGTTGCATTAGAAGCTTATCATTTATTCCATACCTGATCTTGGTCAGGGTCAGCCCAGTAGATAAACTCACTAAGCCAGTCCACAGCTATTGCATCCACTGAACTACTGACCCCAAGAGGGTCAAAGGTCAACTGCTCATCTGTTACAGCCCCCTCTGCTGACCGGTAGAGATCACCCATGGTTGAACTCCAAATATAGTAGCCCTGATACCACTCAATATCTGGAGATGAGAAAGATAATTGAAAGGTCACAAGAAATGAGAAAGAGGAAAACAACAATTTACGTCATTTGACAACATCCGCCTCCGCCTTTGAACAGCACCCGATGACTGATGATATTATATATTAAACACCTTTCACTAATTCATCTTCTGTATTATTACCACTAAAAGGGAATTTTTAAGTGATGGTCTACACTGTACCTCTATTGACTGAACATGTTGGCAGCCAATACTATTTCTGCCTCCCCTCTTCCTCCTCTTCAACTTTTGTTTCATGCTTTCATGGTTGTGCTTTGCTGTTGTTTTTTGTTGCTGCTTTTTTGTTGTTTGTTGTTCTTATTGAATTTATGTTGGTTATAACTCAAATGCAAATCAGGCTCATTGAATAGTATTTTGAAGGTTTTTTTCTTCAAAAGTAGCATTAACAATCCTAAATACAAAAACAAATATTTAAAATGAGGTGTGTTTCCCAGGAATATGATTAAGGCGTAATCGGTGATTATAAAATGAATCAGAACTTTAAAAAATATGACTTTAGTAAGTTCATTCATTGTTTGTAGACGATAGTTGTACAGGAGGAGTTAATCGCATAAAGCAAGCCAACCAAAGACATCAATTATAATGTGAGTCATTCTACCTTTAATGCCTGCCTGGGGAGATAAGAGCCGAGATTCTGCATTGCCGTCTAGCTGGCTCCTCCAGACATCAGTAGCATTAGCAAGTATCAAGAATGGCTCCACATCCACTGTCAAGATAAAACAGGAATTAAAAAATGCATTTATAGAGGTGTTGTCGACTAGTGGATACATCATCAGACTATGGATCACAGCGTTTGCGGTTCAAGTCCTGCTGCGGCACTTGTATGTCCTTTGAGACAATAGTTTGAAGTGACTGGATGGCATGCACAATAAATCAGTCATAAACCCTCATTGATTCATTACACCCACTGTAATACGAATTGGCACATGGTGCTTTTTTTCCAGAAAGATTTTGATTCTGTTCTCACAACAAGCCTTGGAAGCAAAAAAAAAGCTCTCTAAACCTACCTTCAAAGAGAGTAGATCCAGAGAAGGTCTCAGACAAGGAGCCAAGACCCCCTATCGAATAGGCCCGGACTTGGACCGAGTACTCTGTGCTTCTGTTGAGATTATCAACTAGAGCTGAATCTTCCTGGAGACCGGTTAGGGTGATTGTGTTGCCAATTTGAAGATTGGTTAGAAGGATTTCATAGAGCCACTCCTCCCAAGCCTCTTCTCCTGTAAGAAGGATGTACATGTAAAGGTTATGGTCATTTAATTATTTTATCCTACTAGTAATAAGATCATGAGATACCTTCAAGATGTCACAAGGCTGAAAAGATCATAAAATTAGTTCCTCATATGTGCCGAAGTATCAAAGATAGAGGTACAAAAGCCAGTTAGTGATTGATGAGGTGAAGAGAAATAATTCAAGATGAATCAGGCTGAAAAAAACTACATTAAAAGGAGAAGGAAGATGTGGAAAAGGAAAAAAGGAGAGGACTGTCAAATAGCCTGCCAGGCTGACAAAATCTTTTTGTTTAAATGGTCTTGAAATGGATGTTGAGCTCCCCCACCCCTTCCTTTGACAACAATTTCTAGAGGACGTAGAGGTGTTGTGATCCAGTGGATGAGTCTCCGGACTGTGAACCACAAGGTACGGGGCTCGAATCCCTGCCAAAACACTAACGTCCTTTGGCAAGACGTTAATCTACATTTGCCACACTCCACCCAGGTGAGGTAAATGGGTACCTTGAAAGATTATTCCTTGAAATGCACTGTGTGCTGATGAAGGCTGCCGGAGCTAGAGCTAGGGTAATAATTTCCAACGCACTTTGAAAGCGCAGAAGGACGTTATATCATAATGTGTTGTGCGCTTTATAAGAACGGATTATTATTATTATTAGAAGATTAAATTACATGTAGGAGGAGTAGGACTTGCCTTTGCCTGGAATACTGAGCGGTCTGGTCCAGGTGATGTCTGCCGTTCCCTCAGTGAAAAGGACCTGCAGGTCTGTAGGAGGGAATGCTGGGATAGGTATCGGCTGGTAGGTCGGGTAGAAGACATCTAAGCCATGGTATCCATCCACGCAGAGAAACAAATCCCCTTGCGAAAACTGTCCTGAATTCCCTTCAAAAAAGATTTGCTCATTATTCCGATAATTATAGTTCGGTATAACAAAAGAGCACGATGTCACATTGCCGGTCTCTCTTGCGAAGGTCCAGATGAGAGAACTGTTGAAGTATACGATGCTGGTGACATTGATAAACTGATGATTCGATGTGTCTTCAGCGACATGCATCACCTGTTGGTTGCTGCCATCCAGTGAAGCACTATGCATGGAATTGCCAGTCGAGTTGGAGTAGAGAATCTGGAATGATTCTGACAGGATAGTGAAGGATGACGGCCCAGACAGACTGATGATGATATCCGCACTGCTAGCCTCAACGGTGGGAATTGTCAGAGACGTTCGCCGTATTCCGACATCTCGCTCACTCCAGAACAAATACCTAGCAAGGAAATAAGAAAAGAGATACAGTATTCATAAATTAATAGATATGGTTCCAACTTGAATGAATTGCTTATTCTTTGTTCAGTAACCAACAAATCCTTAAAAGGCAATCCAACCCTTCTAATAATTTTATTTGAATGAAAGCATAAAAATCAGAGAAACAGAATAGCGAAAGTTTGAAATAAATCGGACCAATATTAAAGAAAGTTATGAGTGTTTGAAATATGAGATCACTACAGCTGTGCGAATCTCAAATTGGCAATTTCGTCAGTGGATTGTGACGTAGTGACGGATTACTCTCCCGTTTGTCGCGTACAAAAATATCACTTATTTCTGTTTTTCTTCCAAATGCCTTCACACTCCGGACACTACTCAAAATATATCATGGAGAGTACATTATTACAGGTCCTCTTAAAAGAACAGACCATCCGAGTCATACATTTATGAAAAGTTGAAATTTTAGTCCTTTTGTGTATTGGAGCAAATGGGAAAGTTGTACGCCACTACATCACTTAAACATTATCAATTCGACCAATTTGAAGAGCCCATACCTATAGTAAGTGCAACTTTAAAAAATATGTAACTTTCTAATTTTCTGTCCGATTTCATTCAAACTTTCATCAGTATGCTTCTCTGATTTTTCTGCTTTATTCTAGACAAGTTTGCTATCAAGGTTGGATTTCCCTTTAAGGTAGGACATGTATGTACACTTTCCAGTAACAAAAACTAACAAAGTACCATAGCTGAAATCATTTGAAAAATCAAATTAAATAATACTAATTATCAGGCCTCCACACTCAATTTTTTTCATTGTGGGGCAGGACTGCAATCCCTAGGGTCTGCATGCATGATCAAAATTTTGAAATTTGGGGGGTCCAGACTTGAGATTTTTCACACCCATGTGTCCCGCACACCTGTTTGTTTGAGTCCGAAGATACTCTATATCACAGATATACACATTCTTTTCAAGAATACACTTAGTTTGTAACTATTTGCCAAATTCTTCCTCAGATTTAATTAAAGAAGGAGAGCCAACACATGTTGCCGGTAGCATTTGAAGAAAATCAGGAATTTCAGTCTTACCCACTAAATGGATCAACCTTCATCTCCACAGGTACCGACCCTATGTTAGCCACAGCAACAGAACAACCAGAGACATTCAGATCACAGCGCAAAATCTATGAAGAGAAAAGCATGAAATGGAGGTTTATCCCATCACTCCTATCAAAGTTGCAAATTGAATTAGATGTTACCTACACATTTGTCATTGTGGCATTGTGGACAATATCAGAAAAAAGACAACTAGCTTTCAACAGATCTGACATTATGTAGGAGAACCATGGCATAGTGGTTCATTTACTTGACTCTCAATTGAGGAGTTGGAGGTTCTAATCTATGACCAATGTATCCTTGGATCAGGCATTTAATCGACAATTGCTTCTCTTAACCCAGGTGGAGTAATGGATACTTAAAGCCTGTCTGCACTACTTGTAGCTACTTTCTCCATCTATATAGAAAATAATGCCTAAGCGGTGCCCGTTGGTCCCCCATGATCCTCTTTTCCTTATGTTAATTGAGAGCTGAGTTGATGGGATAACCACCTGTCAGTGACCATGCTGGGAGGTCTAATCCCTCCTGGCCAAACTAGTGCAGACAGGCTTTAATGCAGTAGGTTTTTTTTTTCTTCAAGTTCTTCATGAATGATGTACCACAAACTGCAGCAAGAGCTAAATTTGGGAAATAATTTCTGAAGGCACAATTAGATGTTGCTTCAATGTGTGGGTATGAGCTATACAAACACAAATTATTACGATCATTACATGGATTTTAGTGCATTATTTTCTGTTAAAATTGCACTAAAATATGAATATTCATGACCATGAAAAGCATTGTCTACCTCTGTCCCTTGAACAAAGTACAGCTGCTCGTTCAGCCAATCAACATCAAGCTTTGTAGGAGCTGTGCTCTGATTGGTGTAAAGGACTTCCGAAAGTGCAAGGGTCAAGTTTGCAGGATCAATGGTACGGCGATGGATGCGTCCGTCAGAATCACTGACGAGAATAAAGTTTTTCCAGTAGTCCACAGCAACATCTATTCAAATCATAAACAAATTAAAGTTCAATATGTGAATATACATACATTTAAAATATATTTGAATATCTACCCTATTCAAATAGATTAAATTGATAAATATTCCTTCATTAAATGTTGTATAAAAGGTTGTATATGGCAAAGGTTAGGGCAAGTCCAACCTATTTTTATCTGCAACGTTTCCAACCAATTCTAGAATTTCAGTAAACTGCATATATGATGACTATGTCATACCGACGGCCCTACTAGACTAAAGCTTAAATCAGAGAAAACATCATATAACATATCAATTCATATTCACGATTTCATAACAATTCAATAATACTTGGTACACTTTACCTTTGACTTGTCCATTAATAAATGAACATCTACAAGCACAATTTCAAATAAAATGGCCTATGATGTACTTTGACCCACAGGTATATGTAATGAGCCAAAAAGGGTCATCACTTCATCTCACGCTGATGATGCATGCATTCATGTACAAAAGCATAAATCTATTTCGAAATATATCTCATATGGTTCTTGAGTTAATAAGTAGTCATGGGGAAAAAAGTGTTTCCCTTCTGCAATATACAAATGATTTCTATTTGTGCATTAACCCTTTTCATATTGAAAATTGAATTCATTATACATGTGGCATATAAAACATTGATACTCACCAGATATTGTGGAGTTTTCGTTATCCACGGTGTGTATGTCACTCGGTAAAGGGTCAACATCCGTTAGCTTCCCATACTCTACCAATGAGACCGAAGACATTTCCAACCCAGTGGTAAAGCTCAAACTAGTGACACCAATGACAAGGTATGGGACTACACCAAGATCTGCACATGAAAGAATGAATCAATGTGTGTCAAGTTTTGTGTAAACATTTTGTGGAAAATGGCTTTTTTTCCTATGCTATCTTGAAAGAAATGTGATACTGTCTCTGACCTGACCCAAAACACACACAAAATCAAATTGGAGTTTACTGAAGAAAGGCTAGTTAGAAGAGGGTCATGATTTTTATTAAATTGTCAAATGTTGACCAAAAAGTACTTTGTTAATCACATACATGGCAGTCTGTAAACACATTTTTATATCTTTATCAACTTTTTAAATCAGCAGTTGTTGGAATAAGGTTAACAGAGGCAGTTTATTTATACAAAAAACAAGTACTTATATTTAATCAATTAATTATACATGTATTAACAATTAATATCATGACCAATGATTTATATACAATTTTTTGTATTTACTACTTCACTCGGGAAGACAATTTTGTAGCAGCTTTAATAAATATGTATCTACATTTACATATTCATCAACTTGAATCAAACAGATCAGATAACCTGATTTTTAAAGGTTTTTAAGGTTTTTCCAATGCTATTATGTATTATCAAAACACTGCACAGACTTCAATCAACGATTTTCAGTTTACTTTCGGGCTCAGCTCCTGTAGTGACGTTGACCGTATCGCTTATTCCCCCGCCTTCCATGTTCCGCGCTCTCACTGACACCGCATACAGAGTCGACGCCCTCAGTGACGAGTCCACTACGGTGGCCTCCGTCGTCGACCCGTCTACCTCCCTCACGATCCCCGCCTCGTTGAGGAAGTTCTGGATGCCGATGCTGTAGCCTAGGATTGGTCCATTGGGGAAAGGGGGTGGGTCCCATGCGAGGGAGATGGTCGTAGGGCTGGAGCTCACAATGCTGGTGATGGTAGGGGCAGTAGAAGGTACTAGGAGTAGAAAAAAAAGGAGGTAAACAGTGTATAAGCAAGTGGGTAGGCAAGAATATTATTGTTGTCAGCAAATATATGAAAGGCCATATTACTTCTTCCACATGTTATCTGAGCACAAGGATATTGTTTCTTTGATGGAAATTTTGTATTGTGTCTCCCACCTCTAAAAGTATAGGAAGTTTGTATGTTTTTTTGTGTGTTTTTTTTCTGGGGGTGAGGGGGGTACAGTCCCTGGCCACCTTTTCTAAGGACATCTGTAAATACACAGTGAAATCTTTATATAAAGACCACTCAAAGGGGACAAGAAAAGTGATCTTTAAAGACAGGTGGTCTGTATGTACAGGTTCTTTTAGTTAATACAAGTTTCAATGAAAACAATTCTTTTTCTATAGCACATTTTTCAATATCAATTGTATGTCACCAACACATTAAATGTCAACACCAAAGTTACCAAGAATCAGGCTTTGCAGTAAAAGCAGATAGGTAATCTGCATATGTTAATCTTTGTGCATGTATGTTCTTTATGATAATACACCATGTTCAGTCACTTACCCAAGGCCAACAGAGCTAGATATTTTGTTACATTGTGGAGAAATAATATCTACATCATAAATTTGTTCACTACAAGTTTCGCAACTTTCTCTGACTTCAGTTAGGAAGTTATGAAACAAGATTAGACAAACAGCTGTGACACAAGTACAGGGGGTGTACATGTATCTAGTTTTCCTTATAATCTTTTTGTTTCTTCAACCTTATGAGGGCATTGTCTGCACAAGTCACATGACTTCACAGATGTCAATAAAAAGTTTAGTATGATGCTTTATTTTTCATAAAGAATCAATCCTTTCTTACCTCCTGAGGGGAGTGTTTGCACATTACTGGTAGACGGCGACGTGAGGGTGTGTCTGGCGGTGATCACCCAGACGACTCGGAACTGATAGAGGGCGTATGGAATCAGATCAGTTAAGTCCAGAGTGATTTCTGATATCGGCTGCAGATGTTGGAAAAGAGATTATAAACAAAAATGGGTAACACAAAAGGAATAGAGCACAAATTTTCTAGTCCAGAAAGTCTGAAAATTAAAGGTCAATAAAAACAGGTCCTGACCATAGGTTTCTTGGCAATGTGTTCTTAGAATGTATCTGTGCTACTTCAAATTCAGTAATTATTTATTGCAGTTCAATAGTCTACTTTTCAATTAATTCCAATAGCCTTAATAAAACCTACAAAAAGGTTTGTTGGACCAGCTGAACAAATTATTCCTATCTCATTTTAATCGACATATATAATGCCTACAGTATTTTAGTTTTATTTCATTCTTTAAAAATCAACTCTACCTAAAATGAACATGTATGTCCAAAGAATCTGTAGCTAACAAGGTCTGAAAAGATGGATCACATTGTCCATGTGGAGCTGCACGATTAATTTATATACTTAAGCACATAGATAACACCATTGTGGCTTCAAACAGATGATTCATCATCACATATGTATTTATGATCAATTGAAATGATATAATTTCAACCAGTGTCTAGCTCTCAACAAAATATACACAGCGAAACATGTATCTCTAAAATTTATTGATTTGAGCTTACATCGCCTGACCCGTAGAAGTTCCATGCCACGCCCCCTCCCTCCACGTATCTCCATTCCACCAGGTACCTCACATCTTGATGACTGGCTGCCATCCAGGACAGTGTCAGGGATGTTGTTCCTATGTTACTCGGCTGAGGGGATGACGGCTGCCCTATTTCATCTAGGACAAAAAATATATGAAATAGGAACAATTTTTGTTATTTACATGAAGTCAGATCTAATGAGTACAGACATTAAAATATCAATGACATAAAATATGGATGATGAATAAATTATGATCTGTAAAAATTCTTCATAAAAAGAAGATCAAAATTTTATCCTAAAGGGGAAGTATTCCTTATACTGATCTGTATCCCCTCGCCCCCCCCCCCCTTCAGACCTAAAAATAAAAATGACATATACATAGTGAAATGTGATATATATATATATATATATGAAGCTGCATTATGCAGCGTTTATGGGGAAATTGTATTTGTAGTGTCCACAGCATCATGTGTTTTTATGCTCAACATACAAAATAAACGGTGCACAAAAATGAAGGTGAACATATGAAATTTGGGAAAAATACTTTCATGAAAATATCATACAATGTGGTATACATGTACATTCAGGTTTAAATGCTTTATGAAAATACATTCTAGAAAAATAAATAATGCATAATTCATTAACACCTGGTATGTAAACTGAAACTACTTTCATGCATGTACACACAAAATATCGTCATGGAAACTTACCGATCACTGCTTCTGCGTATTCATTTTCTGCAAACAGGCAACCCGACTGGCAATATTGCACCTGTTGAAGATGATTGATGGAGGGGAGATTAGTCGCAAGATTTATCTATGTCACAGGGTCATTGGTTCGCTTCAGAAACAACACAACAGGTTTGAATTTCAAAGTTGATACCCGGCACTAGACCCTTCTACAGTGTATACTAGTGGGTCTGTGGGAGTAGTCCTGCAAGATACTGCATCCCTTTCAATTTATAGCTCTATCTATATCCCAGGTTTAGTGGTTCACTTTTGAGAACAACAATTTTGACTTTTCAAAGTCGATAACAATCTACCGGTATCTAGACCCATCCACAATGTATAATTTAGGATTAGTGTAGTATTGGAAAAAGTAACATCTGTTAAATTTTAAAGCTCTACATGTATGTATGTCACAGGGTCATTGGTTCACTTCGGGAACAACTGAACACGTTTGAATTTCAAAGTCAACACCACTAGATTCATCCACAACATGCAGTGTGGGTGTAGTGGGTCTGTGGTGCACTTCAGAAGAAAAAAAACAAGTTTGAATTTCAAAGACAATAATAGACCCAAAGCTATCCATAATGGGCAACGTGGGTGAGTATATAATGCTGCATTCCTTCTATGTTGCAGTGCTGCAATCTAAAATGTACTGCTGTGGATATAAAGTAAACATAAATTTTATGAAGTTTTTAAGTAGTAGAATTCCCGCTTCAAGACAAAGACAATTCAAACAGGATAGTTTTGTACTGCATGTGGACGTGTTCCATCCGATCATCTTCATGAACTTGAAATGGCTAGAGGTTCTTTCCTCGATCCCTCTCTACCCAATTTCATAGTAATGCTACAATACATATAATGTAGACTTGTTTTCTAGTGCAATGAAGCAACCCATTATGGGGAGGTAGTCCTGTTATCCAATATGAAAGCTACATGTACAAGAAATACATTTATATAAAAACAAGATTTAGGTTTCCAATCATTCAAACTCAGAAAAAGCATGAATATTGACATGAAAACTGTACTTACCCTGAATGGCTCTGATGAGTATGTCTCATTCTGCAATAGATAACAAAAATTAAAAATCATACATTCAGAAGGTGAAGGTGATCGTCTGCAGATTACTGCAAGATACCTCACAGAAAAATACTGTTTACATTTTGGACCACTTGTGTAAGACATGGTCTCATACTTATATACATATGCATTTGTGCAAGAGTGAGATGCTGTGCTTTGCAGAGAAAGTGATTTCCAGCAAATTTTTGCTAGCTTGTTGTTTATTATTTTGTTGATCAAGGTACCTTCTCCATGATAAATAATTACTCTTCATATTACTTCATATTAAGCCAGGTTCTCTTAAAATGTAATTCTCTTGCCCGAATGAAAGTTGAGCTTCAGTCTAATAATTTACTTCATATCCAAGTGTTGTTTGGCTACAGCCAGAAAGGCATCAACTCATGCATTAATGTCTTCCTAATTAACCCTAATCAGACAATGTACACCCTGAGTACATGTATACTTACACACACTGCATAGCATTGTGAAAGCGTTGAGTTGTCCCAGGATGAACATCCGATCGAACACTGCAAAGGAAAGAAGAAATTGATGAAATATATGCAATTCTTGAATCCAAGAATGGTGATAAAAATATCATATTGACTTGTAACCTACAAGTACATTATAAAACATAACACATGATTCCAACTAAGCACAGCTAGATAAAAGAAAAATGACAATGATACATGTACATGTAGTTTGCTGATATCAAACAGATGAGTTTTCATGAGTTTCTTCATGAATGAAAGATGGAGTCAGTTTACCGTATTGTCAAAGTTTATGAAGCTGTTGATTCTTTCATGCAACCATGGCAACCTGTGTAGCCCCATCTGATGTATATTCATATTCTAATACTTGAGTAATAGGTGTATATATTTTCAATATTCAGAACAGATTTAGGGCATTGCATTCCCCATTTTTTTTTTGGGGGAAGAGTTAGAATACTACTCTTTGATTGTGATCATTCTTTACACCTGTAACTTTTACTGTAAAAATGGTTCAACAAGATAAGGAACATTATTTGGAAATGTGTGGATCTGTATTTATACTGTAAGTCTATATCTCAAAAAGTATCATTAATAATTCTGGCAACAGGAAGAAACATTCATCAACCACATTTTTTATTGGAGAATAAAAGAATTTGTGAGTCACAGAAAATTCCAACTTTTAAGACATAAAATGTCAATAACATTAAAACCACACTTGATGCAATGTAAAGTGGATTTAAATTGAAATGTCACTAAGGTCAGATACATACATCAATCAGTGACAAGTGTGCACATGTACAGTTACTCACTGAGCTATATCTGCATGGTGCGTCACATTGACCGGTGTCTGAATTTATGCTTGCCTGTATTAGGAGAAGAAAAAAATGAAAGGACAATCAGATTGATATACATGTACATGTACCATGTTAACTTGGGAGGAATATTAAAGCCCCTCTAAAGTGTTGGGAGGCCCAAAAACTTGATGGCAAAATTCCACTTAAATTGTATCATAATGTGAAAGAGGATGTCATTTAAAGGTACTATGTCCCATTTGCAGGCCAAAAAAATGAAAAGGTTAAATTCCAACGGCATTTGAAAGACAATACTAATTTAGAACTTCCCTAAAAAAAGGGGCTTGAAAATGTCTTTAAGTGGGAAAATAACGACTATTAGTTGTCGAATCGACTTAGGAGCTATAGAGCCAGTAAGTAATAGTCTGATTTTTCAGACCATTGTACCGAATGGTCGTACGTTTTATGCTGCGCAAAGATTCAATCAGTTTAATTTTGGCCATTACAAGAAGTGGGTTATTGATGTAGACAAATGCTCATGTACCCTTTACAGCTCATTTTATGTATGTTATTACCAAAGATGAAAAAAGCCAGTCAGTCACTCAATAGTGTCTGACAGTGAAGTCTAGCAAGTAAACAGGTTTCCTTGCATAATTTGAATATTAGGACACTGCTAACGTTTAAATTTCACAGATAGGACATACATGACATATTCATAATTCCTGCAAAGTTCTACAGAATTTGATGTTGGCTGCAAAAGGGACATAGTATCTTTAAGACACATTTCAGCTAGGATTTTCAAAACAAATGTGTTTGAAGTCGAATATTGATGAAAGAATACAAAATTTTGGTTTTCTGTTGCACACAGAAAACCTGATTTTGCCATCAAATTTTTGGCGAATTTGGGGCCCCCAACACTTTAGAGGGGCTTTAAAACAAACATGAGAGAGAGGAAGAGAGAGAAAGAAAGGGTACGATAAGAAGAGGATCAGAGAAAGAGGGGTAGATCTGAGAGACAGAAGGGTAGGAAAGACAGAGAATGAGATAGAGAGGAGAGAGGGGGAGACAGGGACAGACAGACAAACAAACAGAGACAGAGACAGACACAGACAGACAGAAAGGACAGACAGACAGAGAGGGAGAGAAAGAATGAGTAATATAGGGAGAGAAAGGGAGAGAAAGGGAGAGAAAGAAAGAGTAAGATAGTAAGATAGGAGGAGGTTCAGAGAAAGAGGGGTAGATCTGAGAGAGAGAGAGAGAAGGGTGGGAGAGACAGAGAATGGGATAGAGAGGAGGGAGGGGGAGACAGAGACAGACTGACAAACAGAGACAGAGACAGAGACAGACAGACAGACAGACAGACAGAGAGGACAGACAGACAGAGAGGGAGAGAAAGAATGAGTAAGCTATAGGGAGAGAAAGAAAGTAAGATAGTAAGATAGGAGGATGTTCAGAGAAAGAGGGGTAGATCTGAGAGAGAGAGAGAAGGGTAGGAGAGACAGAGAATGGGATAGAGGAGGGAGTGAGAGACAGACAGACAGAGAGAGAGAGACTGAAAGAGAGAGAGAGAGAGAGAGAGCTGGATAAAGGGAGAGAGAAGGGGTAGAGGGAAAAAAGGGAGGGAAGAGAGGTAGAGAGAGAGAGATAGATATGCAGAGAGAGAGCGAAAGAGAGAAAGAACCCATTAGGTTCTCAGAGATTTTCAAAGGGGGAACAGAAGAATTATAGATTAAAGATGAAAAAAAAAAGATCTTAGGAGAAAAAATAAGAAATGTAAAAACAGAAAAATATATGTACATGCATATATTATTGAGGAAGGAGGTTTAACAAAATGAAGAGAGAAATGAAAATAGATAAATAACAAACTTTTTTTTTAAGTAACCGATAAGAACAAATAGAAAAGAATTGGTTCAAAAGAAGTAAACATCTTCAAAAAGAAAGAAGGTAACAAAAGATGTAGAGAGAACGTGTACAAGCATGTCAAGGAAATTTTTCTTTAAATCAAGAGTAAATCGATAGTACCAGACAGTAAACTAACATGCACGTTGCACACAAATCTTAATTTTAAAAATAGAGAAAGAGAAAAGGAAAATGGGGACCAAATGACAACACCACATTGTTAAAGGTGGAAATTATATAGAGAGTAAAAAGAGATGGCACTGCATCAACACAGGAATGTTTTATCAACTTAACACACACAAGTCAAAATATTTGTAGTTGTTTCCAAAAACATCTTCAAAGTAGTTCAAAGTACTTTGACCTCAAGCAATAATATTCAAGAGCTGCTACATGTACTGTACATTATAGGCCTGTCTACATGTACATCAGCTCGAGTTTGCGAAATATCCCGCCATTTCTGATTCGGGAAATTAGCCCTAAGTTACAAATCGCGTCTTCTTTCGCGCATAGTGTGAGTCTTCGGGCTGGTGAAGACACACCGGACAAAAAGCAGGCTATTTTGCAAACTAGCCCAAGATATCTTGGGAAGATTTCCCGGGCAAATCTCCCGCAATTTGCGTCTTTACCTGCCAAATAGCCCGCTATTTCGTGATCGGGCTAATTTCCTGAATCATAAATAGCGGGCTATTTGGCAAACTAGAGCTGATCAAGACAGCCCTTCTGATAGCTGAGCTGAAACTAATAAAGACATCTCCATTGTTTATTTATCTCTCCATTAAATCTTTCTGTTTCTGTAATTGCTTTCTTCTTCTCTAGCTATTTTCCTATGTTTGTTTTGTGGATGCTTACAGCTTACTGCTATTTTCTCTGAATCACCCTCTCCTCTTGCTGTCTGTATCTCTTTCCGTCTCTCTTTCCTTCTTTTATTTCTCATTCTTTCTCTTTATCTCTCTCTCTCTCTCTCTCTGCCTCTCCAGCTCTTACCCTTTCACTGGCATGCATGCATCTTAAAAGCAGATCAAATCTTTTATAAATTGTTTTTCTATCTATTTGGACATAAAATAGCTTGTTTTTCTATTTTGAAAATATATACCAGTTCAGGAACCACAAAGTTTGATATCAGTTTTGTAATACTGTAAAGCACCGGCTACGGGCGCATATAGGGACGCAGTGTCACTTGACGCCGTGTCCTGTGTGCGTTCATGGCTGGTGCTTTGCTGTAAATGTGTTATGCTCACATATAGGTCCTTATAATCTTTTTCTTGTATATATTTTCCTGTTAATGTTGTTTTTGTTAATTTCTCGATATATATGTCATGGTTGGTGCCCCAACCACTAGTTTGTATTCAAACTTCTTTAGGGGCTCCTAACCCCATGTTTTTATATTTCCATGAATTATTGTATGTATTTTTATGGTTGAAATAAATTGAATTGAAATTGAATTGAGTCATATACACAGGTAACATTACAACCAATAGGGGGGAAATAGCACTACATGTACCATTGAAAACTCACTCACTCAAATTGACTGTGATACACATTTACCAACTTTTTTGCACACTCTACAGCTAGTAATATCCTAAGCAAAAATATGCCACTGAATTAGTACACATCTTTGCCCTCAGACTCGGTCATCCAAGTGGGCTAACATATCATTATTTCAAAAACTTTTTGGGTTTTACTATTATTCATCCAGAACCTTTCTCTGGCTTGAGCAATTATAAGGCCATAGTATTACAATGGTTTCATAAGGTCATACGTTCAGTGAGGAAGATTAATCACATTCTTGAAGCCAAAGGGCAATGTTGGGAGTCCATGGATGTAGACGCTGACACAGAAGCGAAAGCCAGATGAATGCAACGCAAAGAGGATGCCCTCAGAAAAGGAACAAAAGAATTCCTACGCTACTGGACAGACACAATAGAGAACCCGAGTGACCTAATTCGACCAACTGACCAGTAATATAAGGTGTGACCACATCGCTGACCAACACAATAGCTGGAAAATGACCATTCATTCATATTTATAGCTTCCTCCTTCACACATTTTTTATACAGTGTATCTTTTCATCATGTAAATACTTTTGTAAAAATATTATACAATTCAGCTCCTGGCTTCAATGCATATTTTTGAATAAATAAACAATAATGATTACTATTATTTTAAGTTATGAATAGGACGAAACATCGCTGCCAAATGTATTTGCAATGAAGATTATTGTGGCTACTGATATCAATAACTACCAGTACGCCTAGGTTTCAATCCATTAAAATTGGGAATTGGGACAGGAGACTCGACGACGACGTCACAAAGTATTCTTTTCTGTCCAAGTGTGACATTCTAATAATAATGGTTGTTATTGTCTGATTTTGAACAACTGTTTATCAATAACTTTAAAATGTATGTACACAATATTCACTTCTGCAGCAACCACCAACAATTAAGATATTAAAGATATTGTCAACTGCAAAGTAAACAAAAATGTCTGGAAGAAAATACCTTTACATTGTTGGTCAAAATATATATCTTGTACTTTGGTATCTAGACTTTACATTATTTCTAAATTCTAATCACTAATCATTCCGCAATTACATGCTCCAGAGGAGTCAGTCACTGTCATTTTGACATCATTCCCTTTGTTTGGCAATGACAGAATCATACCACATAATCTGTTGTTTAGTACTCACAGAAATACACAGAAATATGATAGCATTGTTGAGCATTCATGCATGAAACCATACCCATTTGAACTGGTTTACATCCTACATGTAATTAGGCTATTCCCAGAACAATGCATTTATGTGAGTGAAAAGTTCAACAACTTTTAATACACAGAAATATGACGATATCTTACTACTGTAGTTGAAATATTATATCCTCATTTACAAACCATAAGACCTAAATGTATTTGGGGAATTCCAGATTAGGTAAACAATGTAGTATAATGGGAACAAAGTCTTCATGTTTACACAAAAATCAGATTATAAACACATAGATTTCCTGCTTTCATTTGTATCAATTAACCCATTGTTTACTCAATTCCCTCATCCTAATAGGTTTGATACAGAAACCATCCACTTCCGGTAAGCAATGGGTTTCAATAAACACTGGTAATAATCAGGGAAGTATATCTACCGGTACGCATATATGAATATGTCTGAGAATAAGGCTATCCCAATTCCCAACCTTACTTTGGTTTTTATTACAAATTTGAGAATACATTTATATTTCTTCTCTATAATGTCATCTGTGATTCCTGTTTAATATGGAGTAGAATCCTGTTGGCTGAATAGTTTAGGAACACTTTTAATGAGGTAATCCGAAGTCAAACAACAAACAATTCTAAGATAAACTTTCAAGTGGGTTATATGTACCAGGGAGATGATAGAAATATAGTTTAGTTGATGTAAATACTAGATCTGAAATTTGTGACCAAATGTACATGTACATGTAGGCCTATATGTGCATGTCATGGTACTTTTTATGGCAATCTATATGTAAATAAGTCTCAAATATGGTGCCAATATTATTGCTGTAGTTGAATTTTTTTTACATATATGTGAGTTCAATGAGTTCATATAACTAATAGCCCATCCAATTATTCTAAAGTATTTTTGATAAACAGCTTTGTCATCAAAACACCCACGGTACAATGCATGGGTAGACTTGAATAACAGAATACAAGTTACCAGAGATTGAACTTGACTTGATGTGTGGGTGAATCCATCGTTTTTGAGCAAACACACATAAAAATGTTATTGTCTGCTCAAGGCAAGTTCATAGTTACTTACAAACACATGTAAGTACATGTCCAGACAGTACAGGGCCTGTATACTATAATATACTAACTTATAATTTAATAATTGATTGTATAAAGATTCAAATGCATGTATTGGGATCTATCTATCTATCTATCTATCAAGGTTTCTTCTCCCAGCTTGGAGGTTGATTGCACATCTCAGTGTTTCTTCTGCCATCCTACATGTATAAGTAGTACACTCTTGCAGTACTAGTGTCATTCCACTCCTAATCTCTTAATGTTCGCCTCCCAGTTAGTTCTTTGTGAAATCATTATTTTTTTTACCTTGAATTTTACCACTCTGCTATTTTTAAGTTCCTTTACTAATAATATGCATTTATTTTCATCAGCATGTGATCAAATCAAATGACTCCATAACATATGGCACTTTTCCAAACAAATATTGTGTGAGTCAATAACAGTTTTGATCTCATTGTTTATGACTGAAGAAACATCTACAAGTACGTAGTGTACGTAGTGCATTATAGGCCAACTTTACTGAGCAAATGTTTACAGAGGAGATAATAATTTATTGATGGAATTCCTATTTGAACAGTTACACACCCATGTGTTATTTGATACACTCCTTTGATAAACGCACTCAAAGGTTATCATTTTACTCAGAAGCAGTGCTACATGTACAATGTAAGTAGGCTTTAGTCAAAACAATGAATTAAATACATGTACATTACATGTAGATTCTAAACTTCATACTGTACTCTTATGTAATCTATACTAGAAATTACAATTAAATATTCTTTTTTTCTTCTTTTTTTCTATCTTGAATTTCTCATTCCATTTCTAGGTTACAATAATGTACACAAGGCCTACATATTTGTCCACAAATCACAATTAAAACAATTTCAAACTGGATTTTTAATACTGAAGAGGTATAAGTATAGGCCTAGATACATGTGCAAAATACTGGTCACAAATATATTATTATCATATATACAGCAGGCCGATATACATACATGTATGTAAACCTACATGTCAGGTAAATGCCTGTAGACACGCACTGTACAGCCGGTTTACACATGTACATTAAACAGAGTCATTTCAAACAAAAACTGAAACTGTTATGCAATATTGTCTATTTAAAGTCTCTTCACCAGTAGGTATCTCTAAGTTCTAAATAAATAAAAGATAATCCAAGAGGCTTGAATAATCATGGAATGCTAGGGTGATCTTATAATGGTATCAAGGATGATAGTACGATTACCTGTTAGAAATTCACAGGATTCTATAACAAGTTTGATCTTTCAGTTTCAAGCTCTTTAAAAGTTTATGGCTCACTGTATTTATGGTAATTGATTGGGTATTATAATATAGGCAGGCCTAAAAGCTTTAAAATTATGTAGGCATACATGGTGTTTGTCTTGAGTGGACAAAAGGGAAAAGAAGAGCAACAAACTAGAAAAAAATGCTGTAATATTGGGAAGATATCTTCTCTCAATACTTTTAAGAAAGCCCTGAAGACTTATCTTTTCTGGCAGTATAGAGTTATATTTGTCTTTATATGTTCATGTTAACCAATTCATAATGTAAGGTGCATATAGAATGTTAGTGTAATTATTAAATTAAACAGTATTATTATGTTATAATCAATATGATCATCTTTATCACTGACAGCAATGAAGGAATTTCTAAATAAATTCTATTTACAACGGACTTATAGTATGTACAAAATGTAATGTAGTCTGAGTGTAGGTCCTAAAGTCTCTAATATATCATCATTGTACAAAATTGATTGTAATAACTTGTAAAGAGAAAAGTCAAATCAAACCAAATCATGTACACTGTAGGCCTACATGAACATGTACAATTCTACACAATGTACATTTGTTTGTAGACCAACATGTAGACCTGTCCCTTATCCATTCTACATGTTCATGTACATATACTGTAATTATGTAAAAGTGTACGTATATACATAACATTTTGTCAGGAATTTGGTCAGGAACCTCATGTACATGTACATGTATACATGTACAGTATGTCTGTATTATGAGTTGGTCCCCTGACTACATGTACTATATATTTGCATTTTTTATTGAGGGATACAGTACATGTATACACCCTGTACACTGTACTGTGTACCGGTATAGGCCCTCAATATCATAAATACCAAGCCGAATCTACACCCTTTGACCTGCTTGTTTATTGGGTCACATTCCACTGAACCACCCAAGTAATTCAAGCAGATAAAAGTTGTATATAGGGATACGTACAGGCTTTATATTCATAAAGCACTTCAGTTTAGATTGTGTGCACTGGTAGGTGTAATTGTGCAGATTTCAAAATACCTGTAAAAAGTACAAGCACAGGTACAGCACAATTTTCTCCAGTAAATGTTATACATACCGGTACATACTACATGTATTTATTGTACATTCATTCACATTTTGTATTACAATTTACAAGTGTATAAAATGATTGTAACTTAACAGATTGACTACAGGAAACTGGTGGTTCCTATACTAACCCTATGGGAGAGAGTGAATTCGGTAGGCTATGGGTTAATCTTCCTATCTGCGCAAACTGACTAAACGTTTTGAATTTACTAAGCGCAAAATAACTCCAGGATTGAAACCCGCCATAGAAAATACTGTACCGTACATGTTTTAAATGAAATAGAAATAAAAAGTCTTCAACAGGTTTCAAGGCATACAAGACTTAGCATTTCTGAGTTTTCTTTACATCTTCTACATTCTTGATACTAAGGCCTACTAAAAGTACAGGCTTACATAATATATGCCTATAATGGCACATCTTTCCTGCATGTATCCTGTCTTTATTTACACCTTTAAAAGGTATTGATCAATTAGCAATTAGCTAAACCAATTATGCCTGTAAATAAAAGCCCTGTTTAACACTAGCATGGGTTTGGTCATTAAATCTGTAGCCAACATGCCACTAATAAATGGTTTACAAAGAGTAGACCTAAAACCAAGCATGTTGCCCTACTAATACCACATGTAGACCTATCTTTAGGTACTGTACATGTATGAACAGAGTGGACTGAATTGATTAAATCAATTTGAGCTCAACTTTCAACTGGTAAATGTCACTTTCTATGAAATCTAACTTGATCTGAATTACGAGTGCATATGGGTGCAATCTTGGTACCGGTATCTAAAATGGGTGACAAAAGATATCATGGTCCAAATCATCAAAATTAATAGGCCTACAATGTATATACAGTGTTTTGTAGATGTATCTAGCCCCTAGATTTTAGGCCTACATGTACAGTATGCATACATGTGTATGTTCCTCCAATTGATCTGCAACCTAAAATATATGTGTAAGCCCTATAGTACCCAGGTAGCCACATCAAGAAGACAGACCAACGACAGACTGAACAACAACAACATTCCTCTAAAAGAAAAACATTTAATGACCAATAATTGGTTGGTTTTGAGTCAGTTTAGATTCGGTTTGGGAGTGTGACAGAGATGTAGAGATTTAATGTACATGTATCTCCTTCTGAAATTGGAGCCAAAAAATCCTTGCCAACCACTGCGATAAATCTACGTATGATTATCTACTCATACATCTATCCTTTTATGATAAAATACTTCAACGGTGTCCTTCCCTTCTATCTATCTGAACTCACTTGAGGTCAAGACCCCCTTGTAAGCTGTGGGTCACTGTTGCCTAGCAACCAACAAGGCTCTGGAATGTCACCAATGTGAAACCTTGGTGAAAGTAACTTGGGTTTTATGTGCTCAACATTTTATCTCAAATTATTGTGATAATGACGCACATGTGTGTTGCATGTCGCAAGTAGTTTTCTCTGAACACTTTGATAGAATACCAGTAGCAGGCATTGGTGTCCTCATAGACCGTACATGTAGGCAAACTAGGCATGCCTACATTTACGCATCAACTTCAGAAAGATTTGGGCAACCTCATGTAGAGGAAGAGGAATAAATGAGCCAATTTTTGAATTAGAAATCATTTTCTAATTCCACAGTAAATAAAGAAATAAACGTGTGTGAAGCTCCTTGAGACATGAGTGCACAAATCAAGGGGCCAACAAGTGGTCTACTTTTTTTCCACAAAAAAAAGGATAGAGGCCTGGAGACATGCAAAACTTGTATTCTGAATCTACATTCTATTCCCTAAAATGCACTTATCAATGAATGAAAGTAGGATTTATTCAATTGATATTCATTTTCTCGAGCTAGACTACATGTAAATACCCAAAAATTCAACTTTTGAACCAAAATCAATTTTGAACCAAAATAAAAACCTTGAAATTTAAAAAATTAAATCAAATTGCATATCTTTCTTTTCTTAATTCTTTCTTTTCTTCTTTCTTTCTTTTCTTAATTTTTTCTTTTCTTCTTTCTTTCTTTTCTTTCTATAATCATTCTTCTTATTTTTTCTTTCTCTCTTTCTTTCATTTTATTTTTAACAATGAAACAAAGAACATAAAACATGAATAAATCTAGTTTCATATTTCCTGTTTCACATTCTAACTAATATTGTCATTCATGAAGGCCTAATCATTTCTTTTAAAACCACATGATCCTGACTCACTCTTCCCACTTTAAACACAAAGAGAAAATTCCTAGACGACAGATGACATTGATTAATCCCCGCATAACATAAACAGACCATTAGTCTGCTTGGTTCCCCCTTTGGCACTCAAGGGCATTGAACTTTTACGTGCTCTGAGTGACATTGGAGATTAGGGAATACCAGAGGTGTGTCAATTGCGCCATTAGACAAGAGACAAGGTCTCCTTCAACTTGTCAAGTTTTGATGGGTAGAGATCATGTTTTGAACTCTTAGTCTTACAGTCTTTTCAGTCCTGAGATAAAAACTGGCATAAAAAGTGTTGTATAAAGAAACACTAACATGTATGGTAGTGAAAGGGGCAGACACACAAGATAAATAAATGTCATACCTTAGGCAACTTGTTTGGGGAAAAGTGTGGTTGTGCACAATTGTCTTACAACACTACGATGTTCGCACAATGAGTCTACCTTGATTCGCTATCAAATGCTTAAATTCAAAATAATTGTCAAACCTCCTTTTTGCTCAACAATATTCCATTAGGCCTACAGTATATGATATATGTATATATACACAAGAAAATTTTCATTTGATTACTTCTTGTAGATGTACAATTACACAGTAAATTTTATAAACCCTCATGTAAAAGCAATGCACATTTCACAAAAAGTCTGAATAGAGAATTTAAGAGTCTCAAGACTTGCTGTTTTTAGATAACATCAATTTGAAGATACCTTTTTTTACTGAAATATACATGTATGTAGAGAGGGAGTGGCTTAGCAAATTCAGAGCAAGTTCTGCAAGCATTTCACTACCTAATGATCTGTCATTGTTGTCTATAGGCTCTTCATTATCCTTACTCATGAACTTTCTAAAAAGTTGACCAACTTCTTGGTAGTTAATCTCTAGAGTGCATTAAAAGTGACCTTTGTATTTATGTGCTCATAAAAACACACTCTGAATCATCCACCCAGTCACTCAAGCCATAATTGGAAATTCCCAAAATACTTGGGTTTCCCCATAAATCTGTTACTCCCGTGATCAAGGTGAAAAGACTCCAGGAAGAGGGACCCTGTTCATATGATGCAAGTTCTGCAGGTCGGCCCAAATAATTATAGTGAGGCACTTTATGTGACCATTTATGGCACAATACACTGTAGTAAAGTTTGTGCTTCTGTTACTATGGCAACAAAATTGCACAGAATTTAACTCTGCATCCTATGCTGGTCAGAGTAGAATAGCCTGTTACATGTACTATCTACTAGAGCTTAGGAATGCATCTTAGAATTAAAAAGTGACCATAAACTTGATACCACGTGGTCAACAGCAGTGGCTTTAGGGCACAATGAGAAGACTGCTCATTCTTATATACCTGTTCTCCTCTAAATACGTCTGACAAAGAGACTTCATTGAACAGATGGGGAAATTTCATTCTGCTTAGTATACATACTGTAGAGACCATTGTACTCCAACGCAGGACACCATCTTCTTTCACAGAAAATCTATTAAAATGAATAAATGTCCTAACATCTGTTTCCATGGGATATCTAAAATCTTATACTTTTAGAGGTTCCACTGGCTTTCTCGCAGTGACCAGGCCTACACTATCGCATGGTTGGAGGCCAAAAACAATTACCCATCTAGCCCTCTCCATCACCTCACCATAGGGGGTCCATTCCTCCAAGCATGCTACCAAGTGACTGAAGCAAAATAGCAATACAATAACTGTACGTGTACATACATGTATATTGGTCACTCATACATTTAATTGCCTACATTTTCACATCGACATTTGCATACATACAGTCATTACACTGCAAAGCCTACTATGCCGAAGCTCCCCCAAACTACTATACCACCAGATTTTATACAAACTTGGTATACAACATGAAGTACAACCACAATTACTCCATGTACTGTACATGCACAGTTTTTGTACACGTACATGTGTAGCTAGAAGTACCCCTGTATAAGGCACGCTCCCATGTGTTTATTCAAACCAAGAGGAAATATCGATGACTCTGAAATATCATACTTATAGTAAGTATTCATATCCAGGAGGAGGAGAAGCTATCTTGGCAGGAAATATACTGCGGCTTTTGATATACATGTCACCACTGCACTTTCTTCCGCAAAATTACTCCCCTTGACCCATTGTGGCTAAGGTCAAAATGGTAATCTAAAAACAAAACTTGGCTTTGCATTATAATAAATTTGTGCATTCCATTCATATGATAGATTTCACCACAGAGGAAGTTTAGTTTTTATTTCTCTCTCTCTCTCTCTCTCTTTCTTTTTTTTAATTTTCATTGAGGAAGTTAATTTACTATAGAAGGCTTTGAAATGTAAGACCATGAAAGTCAATATTCATGCAACTCACACAAAAAATTCCATACGAACTACAATAATCTCTGCATATTTGATTTTCATTCCCTAAAAATGCTCAAAACTAGTACAAGCCTTTTCTATCTACATGTACATATACATTAACATGTCTTTTCCATATTTCTAAATACAGTGTATCAGGACCTGATATGAATTGCCAACCATTTTACCTTGTGTAAATTTATGCAGATTTATTTTCGCTCAAAAGGATGTGAAAAATATCATCCTGAAACAAAAAGCACCTTACAAATTATGGAAGATAAAGTGAGTCACAGAGAAATAGCAGCTGTGGTTGAAACAAAATATACATAAAGGATGTCCTTCTCAATCTCAAAGACAAACCAACAAGTTTAAACTACATCAGCAATTAGACGTTGATAATCGTATATGTGTCATCTTTGTTTTAGTGAGGTAGAAACTGAGTGTCATTTCGTTATGAACTGTCAAGTTCTAAATAACCAGAGAACTGATTTGTTTGACAGTATTATAAGTATACATTGTAGTTCCGTCATTTAAGAATATGAATTTGGAAGAGAAATTTCATTTTGTAAAGTACTCCAAAGTAGTGACTACATGTACATGTATGACATAACTAGTATCTGTGTACTAAGTATAAGTCAAATGTATCTAGAAAGAGAGAAATTACTTCATAAGACTTAGTAATGTACTTTAAATTACCTTTAATTTACTTACAACCATGTACCTGATATCTGTATTCTGACCTAATGTATGCATTGTGTACCAATGATGTATTTTGTCCTAATGACTTGTTGTTTGTATTTGATGATAATCCGACCTGTTCCTTGTGGATTTGTATCAATAAACTTAAAAACTTGAAACTTGAAACTTGTAGATCTTCTAATCATCCTCCCCTTTTTTTTGGGGTGTATACTTTTTGTTTTTTTGTCTCTGATGTACATGTAGATGTGAATGTAAATGTACAATGTAAAAATGTCCAGATATAAAACAACACTTTTTATAAAGTTTTTAAACACATAGGTCTAATGACTGTTCCTTGAAATTATATCCTCCCCGGCCTTGGTCCTGGACTCTGTAGGAACATTATTTATTTTATTCAGTCCATATCATTCTAATATTTATCTAAAAATCATTCAAGTCATTATTGAAATTAAATCCTAACAATTGACAAAGACAATACGTATACCTGTGAACATCTTGAAACATGCTACATCACTGATTGACATTGTATTGTGCATGTGAGTCACTTATACAAAAGTCATCTGCAGTCAATGACATTTCTGAACAGCTGATACACGAGCGAGAACCACACACATACATCGCTCCACCCTTCCTTCCTCCCGAAACCTTGGGCGGAAGCACAGGTAGTGGATCCGCTCCCCGAAACATCTACCACTGAGCCCCTCACCAAAAACAACCGACACCACCGACTTCAAATGATCGCGAAAATTGAAACAATTTACCCGAATCACACTTACCACTGAACTTGAACATCTTTCATTACATTCTGACACAAGGTTTCCGTTAGTAATCGTCAATAAAATTGTTCCAAAAGCGAAAAAACAGATGTGGAATTGATGTGTTTTCCAAACTTTAGCCATTTTCTGTCATTCTCATCAACACCGGCCATCGACAAATGTATATGTAGGCGTGGTTCTAAACCCGATATTAGGTATGCATATAAACATGATGTCACTTACTTTGGACGTTTCCAATTGGTCCAAAGTGTGAATGGAATGCAGAGCTAATGAGTCATAATGAATATTCAACACCCAAGATGGCCGCGTGCACTGAATTTCTCTAGGTGATGCAAGTTCCTTGAAAAAACCGGACTTAATTAACTAGATCCACGTTAGAAGTACAAGTTTCATTCAACCATATACAGGATACATTCGATATATGATCTCCTGTAGAATTTGGAATTCATTGTGTCGGTCGTTCAGTGGAAACGTTACCGAAATCTGGAAAAACATGGCCAATGTTGTTCAATTAGGTGAGAAATATTGCAGTCCCAGCCGATGATATTTGTGTGTGGTATTTTGTTCGTTAATCGTGGATGGCGCTGGCGTGACGTTAACTCCAGGAAGCTCCGACGCCGACGCCGAAGGCGTCGGAGCTTCAGCTAAACAACCCGGAACGCGAAATTTACAGC
Organism: Mesocentrotus franciscanus; assembly: GCA_037976565.1. Taxonomy (NCBI): domain Eukaryota; kingdom Metazoa; phylum Echinodermata; class Echinoidea; order Camarodonta; family Strongylocentrotidae; genus Mesocentrotus; species Mesocentrotus franciscanus. Next base: position 30,821,084 of record CP137671.1, on the reverse strand, counting down.
GATTGGGGTGACATTATGTCAAAATATGCAAAGCGATTCATTACAATTTTGACTTACTACTAGGTCTCTTGACTCCTCTGGGCATCTGGCCGACCACTTGAAATTATAATTTGAAGAAGTCTTCGATGGGAAAATGGGGGAGATTCTTTGTCATATATTTTTAAACCGATTCATCCATGTTGTAGCGTCAATTCAACATGGCGAACAGAAATGCGCATGCGCGGTAGCAATATTCACTCGAAATTGCTACGCATGCGTTTCTGTTCGCCATGTTGAATCGGCGCACAACATGGATGAATCGATGGGTTAAAAATATATGACCCCCTTCCCATCGGCTTCTTCAAATTATAATTTCAAGTGAATGCAGAGAGAAACCTAGTAAGTCAAAATTGTAATGAATCGCTTTGCATATTTTGACATAATGTCACCCCAATCGCTAAATTCGCGTTCGGTGTTGCTTGAAGCTCCGACGCCTTTGGCGTCGGCGTCGGAGCTTCCTGGAGTTAGCGTGACGTGAGTGTGAGGCGTGAACTCGATATCAACTTTTTTGTTGTTATTCATTGTTGATAGTGATGATGATGATGATGATGATGATGATGATGATGATGACGACGATAATGATGATGTCAATGCCATTGAGTGATTTCAAGTACGGTGTTCGGTGTTGGTGTTGGTGCATGTTGAGACTGTGAGAGCGTGGAAAGGCTGCACGTAGAACTTTAGCTTACATTTAGCGCATGCGCAGAACGTTCATCCGATCTCAGCCTCATTTTCGTAATTTGGCGCTGGCTCCCATAGGCTCTATGTTATAAGACATTAGTGCGAGGAGCTAGCTTGCGATTTTCTGTTTTTGCCGATACCAAAATTATGATATTCCAGTCAAATCTTCTATTTGTTACGATTTTTTCAGCGTCCTTGAAAAGTTAAGTATTTCACTTAAGTTTGAGACTTACTTAAGTAAGTCTTAAGTTTGAAAAATTCTCATTTTCGTAATATTTAAGGTACAAACTGGAAATTTATTCTGAAATGTTCGTTGGTTTTTCTATTTTATGTGTGTGCGTCACCTGTTTAAAGCACGTCATGTCAAAATCTCCGTGGTGTGACGTAATATTTCGTATTGACTTTGCCATTGAACTTAAGTCGCGCTTAAGTCGCGCTTAAGTTAAGTAGGCCCTCTTTCACTTAAATTCGAAACAGCTGGAGCGTATCGGCCAATCAGAGCGCGTAAACTCATTGTACATGGCTCAACGGCAATAGTTCTACGTGGGCTGCTGAACCAAGCTCCAACACCGACGGTCAGTTTAGAAGGACGATACCGATCATGTTATCAATAGCTCAACACCGATTGACGTCCTACTCTACAGGCGAAAAGTCTTGCGATAAAAGCATAATCCATTTAGAAATTCCAATGAATTACATCATATCGAATATCAAATGTAAAGTCATATTAGAAAATGAATAGATCTAGAGAAAATATAATTTCTCTTGAAAAACCTATACAGCTCCCATGATTTACAGTTGTTTTGACTGGAAAATGGATTTTACCTTGGCTTGATCGTGAGATTTGTGACAGATGCACGCATAGTTACCTGCGGTATACTGCAACGCCAACACCAACACCACACTTGAAATCATGAATTTTCCAATCCCTAGGGGCTGGTGTTGGTGAATGGGAAAATAACACGTAAATCGTCAACACCAACCGCGATACTTGGTTCAGCAGACGACAATCAACACCAGTGCTCAACACAGCCCTTAAAGTGAGTGGATCGTCAGTTTCCATGTGCAGAAGGCCATAATTCGCTGACACCAGACTTGGTGGAAATAAAATTAATGGGGGTACAAATCTGCACACAGCAAATCCGTAGGCCAGTCAAGAATTACCCCCTAATCTCTCAGAGATTCTAGCTTCGGATCCCGCTTCGGATCGGGTGAGGGAAAAGCAAAGCATTACATAAGGTCGAATGGTCATAAAAGTGAAGGCTAACCCTGGTGATTGACAACACCTGTTATTGGGTAAACACCCGAATGGTGTCGAATTCCCCATGAGAGCTGACTTCTTTGTGCATTTCTTGACCTCATTAGCGTTGTGGAGTGCGCCTGCAATCCAGCTAACAATGGAAGTTACAAACTGATTCAGCCGAGGACGCAGGTTCGAATCTGAGTCACTTCTTTCGGATGGTGACGTTAAAGGTCGATCCCCAGACGTAAATAATCATATCTGATTGATACACGTCTGTATAAACCCAACTACACACACACACACACACACCTCATTAGCCTCACCAGGGTCATTTTTTTCACCCCTTCCTCATTTTTGTAGTCTTGTTGACCCTTGAATAATGTATCATCAGTTTTATTTTTCCAATGGAATGAACCTCTGATGTCAATCAAAAACACTTCAACCCCTGTAGTATGTACCCTAGTCCTAACCCTAAAGTATGAAGATGCATGTAAGTGGGACGAAAAACTGAAAATGTCACCCTGATGTGATGTAGAGTTAGGAACAATTAGGCATATAATATTGGGATACCATCCTTGTTAATACCTGTCACTATTCTTTCATCTTTCAGGTAGCAATCCAGATTGCCTAGGGGGTGTTGTAGCTCTGGCAGCAAACAGTTTGATGAGTGGCAACGTGATCTCAGTTCCCACAGACACAATCTATGGCCTGGCAGCCTTGGCTCAGAGTGCAGAAGCAGTGGAGAAGCTGTACGAAGTGAAAGGCAGAAATGGGAACAAGCCCATTGCTATTTGTGTCAACTGTATAGAAGACATTCACAGGTAATTCTAAATGATGGGAAATATGGGGTGAAAATACCCATCCTATGTGCAAATCCCGTTGAAATAACCCGCTGAAATGCGTAATAATAAACACAGGTGTTTCAATGGAATGTCTTATGATGGTTTCGTGAAACGATTCCCAGATTCTTAATATAGACTTGCCACCTAATATGAGAGCCAAGAGATTGTGATCACTTACATTTTGAAGTTTAAGTCTCTCTGTGTTTTTAGTACATAGAATGAGAGGACATATTTTAAACATGACACTTTTTGAAAGCATCTTTGATAGACACATCCTGAAACCCTTCATGAAACCCTTCATGAAAACCTCACATGCATGAGATTTAGAGAAGGGTATATGTGTTAAATATTTCCTACCAAAACTATCTTTTCATGCAGAAAGTTTCCTTTGAATGTTTTTGTCACCATAGTAGACTTATCTAAGAAATTCATTAACATTTTTAGATACTGTACTACCTTTAAGCCAAGTACATGAATGTAGACTCAATTTGAGCTTTCTTTGTTTATCCTTCTAAACCATCAGATGGGGCTACGTGACTGTCTCTGACGACATTCTCAGAGACCTCCTTCCTGGACCTGTCACGGTCCTCTTCAGGAGAAGATCTGAGCTAAATCCTGAGTTCAACCCCTCCTCCGAGCTAATCGGACTTCGTATTCCTGAGTATCCCTTCATCAAGCAGCTAGCAGCAGCAGTAGGTGAACCTATAGCACTGACAAGTGCCAACCCCACAGCCCAAAGAAGCACTCTTTCTGTCAAGGTCAGTTTTATTCAAAGACATCTTGTATATTTAGAGCCAGAAGGGCATTAACCTGTTACAATCAGCATTTTCATTCATCTACTATACAAAAGCTTGGTTTACCTAGTTCAGCATAGAAATCTTTTTCGACTTTTATTAGTGACAAACCAACATGCGTGGTACATAATATATGTATGTATTAAAATCAGAATTATGTTCATAACTGAAGAAACCATTTGAAAATACAATAATGCAACATTTTATCACAACAACATTACCTGTAGGCCCACTTTAGAATAATACATTTAAAAAGACTACACAAAAAACACAATTATTAGACTACAGTCACATAATGTGTAGATCAGAACCAAAATAGCTTATTGCATTCAAAGGCATTGACATTTGTGATATCAACTAATTATACAGTTGTCGGGTGTTATTGTTTTAAAAAACTGATGTGCTCATTTGAGCAAGTATGCCTATAGTCAGGTGGCTTAGCGTCAAATTTATCGATTATCGTTACTTGCCGGATAAAAGCACCATTTTTGGTACAGGGTTTCCCTGGGACCTACTAAACGATATTAGGCTAGGAGCCCCCGGCAAAAAATCAATTGAAGGGTGTGGGGGCGGGGGCGTCTTTTTGGAGCCCCAAATGATTTTATAACATTGATTTGTTGTTGTACAAATGCCATTTTTGGTACAGGGCTTCCTTAGGACCTACTGAACGATATTAGGGTAGGACTGACGGTAGATTTCAAGATTTTGGGGTCAGTTGCAAAGGGCAATACAACATCTTTTTTGTTTACGCCTAACTAACCAACATCTCTAATGCCTCAGTGACACAAGTACAAATTAGACTGACACCAGGCCGATTACACACCAAACAAAGAAGTACTCTATCCACAATAGCCCCAAATCAGTTGGTTTGGACTTCTCTTTTCTTTTCTTTTTTGAGTTAGTTTGTGTCTAAGTTATTCATTTGTCTTTATTCTCTTCTTTTCATAATGCAGGAGTTTGAAGACTTATGGAGTAAGATTGACCTTGTGTTTGACGGTGGAGTTTTAAGTGATTCTGAGGAATCAAGGCAAGGTTCTACTGTTGTTGACCTGTCAGTCATGGGACGATTCTCTATCATCAGACCAGGAAGGTAACGCTTCAGTCTAATTGATTTTGTATTTTTAAGTCTCACTTCAGCTGGATGTTTGTCGTACCATTCATCATTGTGATATTGTTCCTCACAACATTTCTGCCGATGTACTGATTAATATTCCTTACTTTTTATCCGCATCATTTTACTTTGTACACTTCTGATTTTCAATCTTTCATCCTATAGTAAATTCTTTCTTTAAAATTATCTGTTTGTATCTTCACTTCTACTTTTTCAAATTCTTTTGATTAAGTCAATCATTTTGTGTCTCTGCCATGGAATGCATTATGATTTTGCATCTGTAATGCAGTCCCACTATATTGTGACAAGCAATGTGAAATATGAACTACAAAGTTTGTTTTCCTCTTTTCTTTGTTCTTGTTAGTTTTCTCAAAGAGAATGATTGTAAGTAGTAAATTCTTTTCCAGCTTTACAGGGTATTAACCTTGAAGTATTCAGTATTAAATTCCATATTAACTTAATTTCTCTTTTGATTTGTAAAATGCTGTTTACATGTATTGCCAGTTTTTGTAAAGACCTGTTTTGCATGTCATGCTACATATGCCTAACTTTCTTTCTCACTTATTTCCTCAAATTTTTTTTGTTTTTTGTTTTTTGTTCCATATCAGTGCTCAAGAGAAAACCGTCAAGATTCTGAATGGAAAGTACCACCTGAAGGAGAAAAAGAGATAATACACACAGGTTACCTACCACAGAGCTTTTATATCAGGGACCCTTGTTGATTCCACCCTTCAAGTACAGCATTCCCTACATGTGGGACTGAGTAGTTGAACTTTGACCTCCCACTATTGATCCTGTGCCCCTTCTGTCAGGTGTTTGATGACTTTCGATCAGACTTATTTATGAGAAGATTAAGCTTCCAGATTTGAGTACCAAGGAAAGATGTGATTTTCATGTATACAAGGAAGGAATTATTTGTTATACTTCTATCTTGAAAAATTGTGATATCATTTGGGGGTGCTCGTTTAAGCTGTGTTCATTTTCCTCCATGTAGATGAAGTTATAATGATGATAATAATATTCACATTTGTATGGTACTTCACTATGTCTCAAAGTGCTTTACATTGTGATTATTATTATAAGGTATTCATTTAAATACCATGGAAAATTCTTCTTTGTTCTTGAAATGACTTTCATTTCCAAATAGCTGCTGTTTGTATTCTGTGGTCTAAGAAGCTTATTCACCATCTATGGACACATGCCTTTTACAACACGCCATCAATTTGAGGCATTTCCTTTATTCTTTGGAAAGGTGTTTGCTCTTGATATCTCTCTGAATACTTGTATTTATTTTCCAACATGAAGTCAAAATGGCAAAAAGGTCACCTTTGAAAATTCAATCATGTTATTAGGCTGTAATATAGGGCCGATGTGAGTTTGATGTATTTACATCCAACATTTTAATTTGTATTATTGGACATAATTATTATCCAAATGGATTTGGAACTTGTGTTGGTGCCCCGATGTTCTTTCTTTCAAGTCATTCCGCACAAAGCATAGAAACATAGATGGCAATGCATTATGAAGGCGTAATCGTGTATTTGATACCAGGGCAAGAACATTGTGCTTATTTCTTTATGTAAGATGCATGTACTTTTATGTTAAGCTTCAGCCAACAGTAAAAATCAATTAGGCATGCTTTCATCCACTCATATTCACTTTGTCAAAACCAAATGATTTTTCCAAACGGTTTCTTGCTGTCTGCTGCATAGAGATTACTTGGCTGAAGATCAGTAGGAGACAATGCATGTTCAGAGTCCCTATGCAGATAAATAAATTTTAAGGTTGGTAGGAACTTGAACTGCATGTTATGAATACCTCAACCAATGACATTTTTCTGTATCCTACATGCGCATTTGTATTCTTGAAGTGGCATACCGGTATACATGTAGAGAGGAACTGCATTTACACCGTAAACAAAAATCATCAATTTTACTCACATTCCGATTACCGGCAAAATAAACAACAAAAATCCACCTCTGGATTGTGGTTTCAAAAATCCACCTCTGGATTGTGGTTTCTTAATTTTTGCAGTTTAAGTTTTAGAATGATTCCGTTTTTTGGTCACGCGACTCTCTTCGCTTCCATGCAATTGCATTCGCACTACTAACTAAATCGGAATAAGCAAACACCAGCGGTTTTTCCACTAGTGTAAATGGCAGTCCCAAAAATCGATGATTTTCAAAATGGTGTTTGGGCTGTGTAAATGGGCCTATTGCTTCACTTTCAATTTTCCCTAGGGCTGGGTCACCCAAATTTGATGGGTCAGTCTGCAATATGCCCCTGTTGCATTTTGAGATACTCGAAATTTGAGTGAACATTTTGAGATCCATGTATACTATACCCATGTGAAAGTTGGAGCCCCCATATACACCAGTGAACAAATATTACTTTCATCTGGTACAAATCAATTGTATCGTTCACTATTCATTGAAGTGGCATGTAGACCAAATTACCTTTTTGAGATACGTGTATACTTCAATATTTGCTGAGGTGCCATAAAGATGAGATAAGAAAGATAGGGTGCGTTTATCGTGCAATTTTTTGCCTAGAATCAGCGTTTCTAACGTCTTTCAGGCCAATTTTTAAGGTGATAAACGCAAGGCCTTTTTCAAACGTCTTTAGATATGGGTATATTGAAACGCCGAAAAAAGTGCGTTTTGAATGTGACATAGAGCCAGAATCACGTTTCTGAGAGATGATAAACGAAGCTGTTTTGAACCACACATACAAATCGGACCTTCCCAGGCTAATCTGCTTCCCGGGTCAAACGGCGCAAAGCAGCTGCGCAGAGACAAGGCCTTTATTTTGAATCGTGAAGAGTCGATAAACGTGACATCCTGCAAACACGTTCGTATAGTGGGTTCAATATGTACATATAGAAACACTGATTCTGAGTGGCAAGACACGATAAACGCACCCATAGACATTAAGTTGACAGAAATGCTGACAGTGTATAGGAAGTGGTTTTGTAATCCACTTGTGATTTATTATCTTGCCCATTTTACTTGTAATATGAATACTGTGAAGTAAACTACTGCTCCATTGAAATTAAACTATAATGATAAGGAGAATGTTTTGTATGTAAATGTACTGATCCTGTAAGCATTTTAGATCACACATATGTTTGGCATTATTCATAGATAGGATTAGTTGGTTTTGAAAAGGATATTCAGTGGAATTCAATTCAGTATATCTCCACATGTTTATTTGAATTGTGTTAAAATATATGCTGGTGATGGGATGCCCTGCAGTGCTTTAGATTAGCAATATATTATTCTCTTTATATCACATACTTGTTAAACATTTATATAGTTTTGAATGTACCAATCATTGGAAAAGCAAATTATCATCAGGGGATCAGTTTTTTTCCCGGAATCTCTTGGAGAACAGCACAAAATTGTGCAAAACAGTTATAAGGATTTGTAACATTTCAAGAAGTAAAAAGATATTCAGTGGGTGAGTCAAGGTGTTCCCCACATTTTAACAAATATCATTGAAATGTATTATTAATGGAATAACATTAATTAACATCAAAATATCATTGTTTTAGATGTTTTGCTCTGCTTCAAGCTCTAGTAGGGCTGTCCATTTACCGATCATGTGTATGCACATTGCAGACTCACTATTGTAGAAAGCTCTAGATTTAGCACTGCCATCATGTCATAAGAGGTTTAATTTGTGTGTGATATATGCAACTCGCATTATAGAAGTTTTCCAGTACACATTCAAACCATTTGCATCATATATATTCACTTTTAGAGATGAGAGTAAACTTTTCTTGACATAGAGTACATTCAAGAACTGGGCAATTCAGTGCAAGGTATCCTGTACAGCATATATGTATTGACTCTTTTCCATTTATTTCATCCAAGAATGGAAGATGTCTTGATGTGACCATTAAACAATGTTCATAATACCAGAAAGAACTATGAATAAATGGTCATATCAAGGGATTTTCATTTTTCAATGGAATAAACAGATAAATGTGATATGTTGTGCAAGACAAATTGCACAAGATCGCCCAGTTGGGACTCTGTTACATTAAATTCTTAAGGTTTGTGTTTGAACCTCCTCATTTGCATTTGAAAACTTTGAGAAAGCGAAATCAAACCCCAAAGTTATTGCAATAGAGAATGGATATTTTGTTATCCAATCGCTCCCCTCCCCAATGAGTATTGGAAAAAGGGCTGTACATAATCATAATGCACGTGCCAGACCTCGAGCTTTTCATGTTTTCTCTACATGATGATGTAAGTACATGTGCAGAGGTTGATAACATTTCAGGCTGTAGAATTGTGTAGATATACGTGTACACATATCTGGTATTTCAGGCTGTTTGGTTGGATCTACACAGGGTTAATTCACTTGAATTATTATTATTATATTTTTTAATTTTTTTATGCACTATGGAAATTGATTAGACTCTGCATATTTTAATTACATAACCCTGTACAGAGGTTACTTTGACTGTGTTACATGTTTGTAGAGATTTTTAATTTCTTTTACAAAAAATGTTATATAAGTTCACTAAAATTAAGTATATTCTGATTTTCACAAGACATTGAGCATTAGGGTATTCTTCCAAAATTAAAAAAATATAATTTATACAAAATGCAATGTAAAACACAGACTACTGCAATTGTTTTCATTCCAAATGCATTTATTATACATACAAATAAGACGAACAGGACTAATTGATGTATGCATCAACCTTCATCATTGAGCGCACATATAGTTTTCCAGTATGTTATTTCATCAAAACAGTATGTCATGCGAATTAGAACACTTATAATCATTGAAATAAAGAAAATATGAACAGTAAACAATGCTACATGTACATGCAGGTACCGGTAAATGTATTAAGTCCATAAGTTCATTATGTAAAATTGCGAAGATAAATGCAGTGCATAAGTACTTCCAATTGAAAATTTGTCAGATATTTATCGATGAAGTGCTACTTATGGAAAATGTAAAGTATAGCATGATTATTTTTCCTTTTGTAAATTTTTTAAATAAAATTTTATATATATGATATTGGAATACTGAATAATTTTCAGGGCTGCATTTTGAATAACTAATGGATACTTTGATCGTTGGTTATTGCATGAAGAGCTGGTTGAAAGTGCTTTGAAGTGTTAAGAAAAATAAATACATGGAAGACATTGAAGATGATCCCATTAAAGGAATGTTATGATGGGTAGAAGGAGGAGTGGGTGGTGGAGGACGATGGTGATGATGACGATGATGATGATGATGATGATGATGATGAAGATGATGATGTGGACGAGAATGATGTTTGGAAAAATCAATGGAGTTACTAATTATGATGAAAGTGGTAATTCTATCATCAATTTGTTATTGATAACAAATTACAATGATGTCAATTATGATAATGCTGATGATTACAATATTAAAAATGATAATCTTGATAATTGATGATGATAAATTTGGTGGTGGTAGGGTTTTCGTTATGGTAGTGGTGGTGGTGGTGGTGGTGTTGGTGAAAATATTATAGACTGAACTGATGTTTCAAATGATGCTTGGAATCCAAAAATTAAAAGATGCCAATGTGTTCAGTCATTACATGTATGATTTAATGATCATTACAATAAGGGCAAAATGAGGAAGAATTGTAGACGGGCAGTTATTATTAATTTTAAAAGGGAGGGAACAAGATTTTAATACACTTGGTATGAAGAGGCAAAACATAAAGTGAAAACATTTCACGAGATGGCGCTCTTCAAGTTTCAACGTTGCATTACATTATTTCTCATGATCTCTTCCACTCGTTTAGCATTGAAGCTTAAAATATTATAAAAGAAACAAGAACAGATCTATTATATCGCCAAGACAAACTTCTAGAAATGAAAAGAAATCTTTTCTTACTGTCTCTCTACCTTCCCGACATATTAATACATTTATCCATTTATTCGCATCAAATTTGTAAGGTCGGACGTTTACTTCTTCTTTTTTCGTTATTACTTTTTCATTTAGTACTCTAAAATGATTGCTTAAAGTGCTCAAAACGCGAAGTACGATATATACATCAAGCATTGTCAAATTGATATGACTTGATTCATAAATGTTGTACGTTAATACCATGACATCACAGCCAGTGTGCAAAATACCATTATCTTCTTATTATCATCATGATATATTTTCTGATTTTGATTATAAATAGAAGAATCATTTTCAGAATTGAGGCTTGATAATATTCAGCCGTCATTCGTATTTTCCAGTTTTAGACTTTTCATTGTTTTCGACAAAGTCACCATCTCGGCCTCTGGCAAGCGTCTCGGGGAAAGATTCACAATTGGTGGTGCTATGTCGGGTAACTTCTTGTTGGAGTCGCCCTCTATTGAGTGAGTGGTATCATACCCTTCGTCACTCGTTGAGAACCTCCTTGGCAATTTCGCCATGTCACCGTCATCGTTCTCCGAAACGTCGACGTTTCGATTGTCTTTCGTCCGCGAGCAACTACAACTGCCTTTGACTGTCGCCTGTTCTATACAGTTCTGTGTATCTTGCAGGCTTGCAGTGCTTGGTCGTCCAGACATCGTCGCTGTTGTTGTTGCGGCGGATCGTTCTTGCTTTTGTGGATTTGTCTTCCCTTTGGCGGCTTTAATAGGTCTACGGGACAGTGCAACTGGGGGTTTCCCGACAGGTCTTCGTTTGATTGGGTTCGGAGGTCGGCGTTGCCTTCGAATGACCGAGAACTCGCGTGGGACTGCCCCTGTTTTGCGTGTCGAACGGTAAACTTTGACGGCTTCCTCCTGCTTTCTATCGCGATTGCCACTGTCGTTTCCAGCCTTCGTCGCCGTCTGCGCCTGCACACCGGTCTTGTTTGCGACAGCTCTCTCTTTTACAGCTTCCCGCAGTTTTGTGTCAGCCTCTAGATGGAATCTATTTCTTCGAAAAGTAACAGACTTTGGTGAATCTAAAGCCCCTATAGGCCTGTCTGCTATGAAAGGATTCTTTAAATTTGATCGCCTCAATAGCCGATCAGGTAGCTGGTTGTGTCGGAAATGATTAACGAATGTCGTCACGGTAGGATCAGTCGATTGCTGAAATGTTAGATTAACCGCCCTGCCGCTAGATAGGGAAACCCGTCCATTCGCGCTGCCATGTTTCGCAGACGACTCCCAATTTCTCCTCTGGGATTCAAAGCTTTCAGTTCTAGATTGACTCTTTTCGTTTTTCTTTTTCACTTGCTCTCCTTGAAAGCACGCTGTCGTCACACCAGATTGGTGCACATTTCTGTTCTGAACGTGCGTATCGGGGCCGCTGATGCCCGACCGAATCGTACTCGTCGTTCTTTCTCGCCCAAGCATAATGATCCATGGGTTGCCACTAGCTGCACTCGTGACGCGACTATCGTTGATGGAGCTGAGATTCCCATGTCCTCGGCGCTGCATTTGACTGAACGGTGTGCCCGTGCGTTGTCCGTCTTTAGAAGATGTAGACTTAGTAGGCGACGATGGTGATGACGCTCGCTCCGAAAAGATTTCCCCGAGAACTTCACGGTAGATGGCGCTTGTTTCTGTCGCTTTGGAGCCTGGTGAGACGTTGGTTGGTGATCGTGCAGCTCTCTCTGCCCCTTCTTCAATCACCATCGCCATCTTGAAATGGAAACTACCATTTTTCTTGCCAGCGATCTGAAGAGCAGTCTGTACAAAAATAACGAAGAAATTGAAAATTATCAAAGAGCAAATAAGACAGAAACAGTTTTTTTACATGCATATCTTTAAGGATAAATTATTATAGCTGTTCAAAATTAATGTTCTTGATTCATGAAGGAAGACTTCATACATTGAGCATTGTTATTCAAAATTGTCAAAGGCATAATTCTCTTTCAGTGAAGTGCTGATTCCGTTTTTTCATTCCGTAGTCACTCTGTATTCATTATGGAAGGGGGATTTATACCATGGCTTCATCCAATGTTGGATGCGCCTTTACTAATTTATCGGTATTATTTAAGATGTCTTCAAGAAGTCACTCGAGTAAATACATTTTTAATCTATTCGTTTTGTTCGTTTATCACCTCTTCGGCGACCGTCTTCTTGTCATCGTCATCATCGTAATCACCCACCGGCCTTCGTTGTTTTGGAGATCCTTCTCGCTTCTTTGTCGCATCACCAGCCTCTGTCACACCATCAGCTTCATTGTCCAGATCGACGTCCTCGTCATCGTCCTGACGGGAACATGCCCGAAAGGTATCCCAATTCTCCTGCAGCCTCTGAGCAATCTTGGGCACCTCGTCCCGCTCGCGTTGCTTGGCCAGAAGATGGTAGATCGCCGAGTACTCATCGGCGCGCCCTGCGAGCACGGACTCGCTTACGTGCGTCGATTTGATCCCCAGTGTCTCCCGGATGTAGCTGATGATATCGTGATCGAGCAGCATGCGGCTGACTCTTCTCCGCGGAGAGCACGGAGTAGGAGGGGGCGTGGGGGTGAGGGCGTAGCTAGGTGCTGTAGGACTCAAGGAGCGGAGTGGCTCGTAGACACCTGCCAACCAGGGGTGACATAGGACGTCGTAAATTGTCGGTCGCTTGTCCGGGTCTGGTTCAAGAAGATAGCGGATAAAACTCTTGCAGTCTAAAAAAATTAAGAATACGCTTATGATTTTAGCTTTAGGGGTTTTATTTCAAAACATAACAACGAATAGTTGTTGCAAAAGTAGTCAATCCTGACTGTTTGCCAACTTGCCAAACAAACAAACAAGAATAACAAGAACGATTAAGGGACTCATGTAAAATATGTTTAATGATAGCGTCATCGTTATTCTCTTTGTCATTTGGGAAGATAAATTCGTGATGCATTCTACAGTCACGTTAACACATACTTTTCATTTGAAAGGATTTTCAATGAGGAGGTGTATATACCACATCAGATATAATTTATATTACTGGATTCTTTCTCAATTACAGAGTATCCCACTGATGAATTCCTTTTAAATGCCCTTTTTTTTTGGGGGGGTGCAATCATCACGATATCTTGATAAACACATTATGCAGCACGATCAAACCATCCCCTCTTTTTTTTTCTCGTTCACAAATCCTCGTAATATAGTGAAACATGTCTGTTTCCCGTGCTATTGTAACCGTGTTTATTAGCTTGGGAAACGATACACCTGGGTACAAGGCTGCCAACATGGTCTCGCTTCTGTAAATCTTCCAACTTTCATCACAAACGTGACGTCTGTTTTCTAAACCTTGCAATGTGAGAATGTTTATGTAGGCAGCTGACCAAAATGAACTTGATCCTGATTTTACAAAGAAAGCAAGTTTTTTTCAAGTGAAGGTCTTGCTTCGGTTAATATGTTTATGCGCTAGTGAAAAACAACCACTGTGCAGTAGAGCTCAACGTAACTGAGTCAACTCTTCTTCTGGCTAAAAAAAAAGGTACAAATGTATAAGCTTTATATAGAGCATTTCGTTCAAAACGCACTCGGAAATTCCTGGAAACAATGTCTTTCATTAGTTTTCAACTTGGCGTGCGTCGACGTTGTTCCAAACAAAAGAAATCTAAATACTTAAGGGAGTTACTGTAGTAATAATAATAATATTGGGTTCTTGTATAGCGCTCATATAATTATGTCAGACTTGACACTCAAGGCGCTCCCGATTATTACCCTGGCTTTAGCACGGCTGCCATTTCGACGCTCTAGCAGTTCAGGAATTAATTCCTGCCAGGTACAATTTATATAACCTGGGTTGAGTGTGGCAAAATTAGATCGATGTCTTGCCAAAGGACATTAGTGCCGCGGCGAGACTCGAACCGCGGACCTTGTGATCGACAGTCCGGTGACGTATCCACTCGACCACGACACCTCTACTGTACATGACCATTACCACCCTTCCCTTCTCTCTCTCTCTCTCTCTCTCTCTGTCTCTCTGTCTCTCTCGTCTCTCCCATCTTTGCTATCTGTATCTCTTTATAGCTGCTTCCAAGTCATAAAAGATTTCGTTGTGGCGAGATTTTGAAAACGTTAAAAATGCTCCTTAGTATAAACGCGAGCTGTCCCTCTTGTTTCCGACTTATGTCGAAGTATTCCGACTTTTCTACGAGTTGCGCCGAGCTCGCTCGAGGTGTGGGCTGAGTGTGAGAAGGGTTAGTATACCCTCTCTTCATAATCTCTTCACACGATCGCAGAGACTTCGAGAAATCATGACAAGGTCACAAGGGCAATGTCAATACCCTTTTGTATACTAATATATCCCACAGAAATCATGTTCAGATTAAGTAATGTCATAATAATCTTCCCACTCGCACATAAGGTTATGTACAAGGCTGTTGAAATCGCCTATAAGGTTGATGTTTCGAAATAAATAAGTTGCGATTGTGTTCTTATTAGAAATTTAGAATTACGCTAATTATCAGCTTTCATAGATTATTCTGTCAAAGTTTATTCCTATCAATTCTAAACATATCTTAAACTTCATACGCATAATGAATCACATCTAGTCAAACGCAACAACAAGATCTTTCTTTTTTTGGTATGTCATACCTGATGAAAGGCCAGAAGGCAGTGGTCCCACCTCTCCTTTCTGGATCTTGGACAGTAACTGACGGAGATTGAACGGCTCTACGATGAAAGGCAAGGTTCCAGTCAGAACAGCATATGCGTTGACCCCACTGTGACAGCGATTAGAGAAAATGGAATTCAAACTCTTAATTGACTATCGGCTCTTAATATAGGGATGTGTTAGGGAGGGGAGAGAAGGAGACAGTAGGAGAGAGAGAGAGAGAGAGAGAAAGAAATTGAGAGAGGAAGAGAGAGAGAGAGAGGGGTGAGCAAGAGGGACATGAAGGAAGAGATAATGATGAAAGTAAGGAAGGAAAGGCGATAAAGTGTCATATCTAGGAGACTTCTTATTTGTTATTACTACAAATATCTACAATTTATGATTGAATTTTTTTTATTGTTCTGGGAAAAATTTGAGTACTAAGAAAAAAGAATTTTACTTGTTTCATTGTTCAAAGGTACGATAACACGAACAATGAATTTAACTTTTTAATACATAAAAACGAACATTAAAAGGAAATATAATTTGCTAATCTCCATATTTTTCATATTTACAGAAGTAATCTTTGCTGAATGTGATAAAAGAAATTATTATTGATAACAAAAATACTTTGATATTGAATTGTTCATATTGAACAGGGTCAACGTAAAAGTTATATAACAACACCTACATCTTGCGTCACATAATCTATTCTCAAAGTTCGATATTAATTTAAATTGGAATCAGACCTTCATCAAACAAGTCCTGTATAATTATAAAACTTCCATATTATCTTGTAAACGGACAGGTATCATAAAAAGTAATGTCAACATGATATTAATTGTAATATTTGACCGACGACTAGAAAAATCCATTCTTCGCGTCAAGCCGATATCTTAATCACTCTTAAGTACACACAAAATCTACCACCCCTGGGGCCAATTTATGTCCATTAATATCATACTTGTCTGTCAAGATTTATTCTGCAACACCGTTGTCATAATTTACGGTAATTAGGCAATTCTAGGTGGGCAGATAAACGTATATACATTGAACGTTACCATGGTCATAAATGACCAAAATTTGTGATCTTTGTCCAAAGACGGACAAATATTGTATTGAAGTCATTATGTGATTATAACTATAGTATACTTGCTATTTTTATGGGAGTGTGTGTCCTGTTTAAATAATCGTGACCCAGTTGCAGATTTTATTTATTGTGAGAGGTGTTAAATGAAATCGATTGTGTATTGGTTGTTTTTCGCCTTGGACAAAAGAATGTGACAAACATATGGGTTCTGTTATAACAGCAGAAGATATTTGCTATTCAATGCAAATAGAAAACTATATTTCTTAAACGAACAATCGAATATTTAAAGCAAGAGCATTCTCAGGGGAATTTTTTGAGACTGTTCTGACAATTCTTGTGTTTGAACTTGGTTTTTACAGTCGTTTTTATATTAGGATTTAACAAGTAACAGAAATGTATGATAGATGCTAATGTGAAGTAGAGATTGCTCGGTATAGAGGACTACTATACAAATGCTGCCTATCCAAAATAATAGGACGCTTCATAGAGCTAAGTATAATATACCACCAGAGTTGTAGGCCCGTGTTATTCAAATACATCAGAAATGAAAAATGTACTGATTTGACGAAAACATTTTCCTGTAACATAACAATTTCTTTCGGTATTCTCTTTATCATGTTTATGAGTATCTTTTCAGGCCCAAATTGCAAACATTGTGTTAGCCATAAAACTGTATATACCCATTTTACACAGTTTTCCTGGGTTTTGTTTGTTTGTTTTTGTTTTTACAATATGCAATTTGCAAATAGAACGAGAAAAGGGATAATTTCTTACATGCTCCAAACGTCCACTTTGGGTCCATACCGCTTCCTGGCTATAATCTCAGGCGCTGCATAGGCGGGACTCCCGCAAAGCGTTCCCGCAAAATCCCTAGTCCCGAATACATCCAATGTTCTATTCCTCAACATATTCCGTCTCTTTTCTGGTGAATCCTGCTCTTCGGCGCCCATCGGACGATGTATGGCTTGTCCAGGAAATCGAACGTTTCCTCCATTAACTCGGACCCCACCATTTTGTTTCGGGTTGGGTTTATACATGTTCGGGTGTTCCTTGCTGCTTTTCCGCTGCAGTCCCGCTCTTTCGCGCCACGTTTTTTGGCCGTTGTCCTCGCGAAGAGAAGATCCTCTGATCCGTCGTTTGGTCCCGTCATCAGAAGGTAGCCGCGCTCTGGCCACGCCCTTGGACTCACTTTGTCTACCTGGTCCTGGTCCCTCATCATCATCACCCGTGGCGCCATTTCTTCCTCCGACGGTTCGGCTCAGTCTCCGGCTAGCGCGTACGTCCGCCTGTTTGCGGCTTGAGAATTCCCGCTCCCTCTTCTTAGCATCCCGAATATCGGTTTCCCGTTCCAGATTCCCGATAAAATTACTCAGTCCAAAATCTAGACCAAAAAATGAAAAATAAAAATAATATAAGTAGTATTTCAGAAATGGAGAGAGGGAGCAAAATTAAAGCATAGAAGTATCTAGTGTTCAATTTTCCAAGTGATTCCTTTTCGTAATAGTTTTCTTCATCATGTTTCCTTCCATCATTCCGTAAGCCTCGATCCGAAATCCGAATTCAGAACATTCTGATTAAGAGTTAAACAATGGTGATGTAACAAAGAAATTGCCCAACTCTTCGCCATATTGTCATTAAAAGTTGAACTTACCTATTATTCGAATTTTGTCGTTGTCGTCAAGAAGAAGATTCTCGACTTTCAGGTCTCTGTGGATTTGTTTTTAAAGACATGAAATAAATAATTAATTATATTCTGATAACATTCCCAAATGATTATGCAGGTCAGTAACAAAACGAAAATACATGCATACGTGCTGTGCAATAGCCTTAATGCTTGCAATTTTCTATTGGAGCAGAAAATGTAAAGAACGTTCATAACCATAACCTTGCTAATCGCTACATTTTAGTTGGATAACTAGCAGGATAATGATCATTATTTTGCCATATTTGTTTATAATCATTTTATTCGTCTAAAAGGACAAATACAATCCTTAAGATTACAATTAACATAAAATTGCAAATAAATGAATAATTCAACTTCGAATGGAAAGAATCCTTGCAATTCAATTTACCTCACATTTTGACACAAATATTTATACCCCGCTTCAACACTTACTTTATTCTACAAAACTTATCAAAATCATCTTACCTATGTACCACGCCCATTTGATGCATGTGGTACACGGCCGAAGCCACCTGTTTCATGTACCGTCTGGCCACGCCCTCTTCCAACCCGCCCTTCTCACACACCCTATCCAGCAAGGGCCCGCCCCCGCACAGCTCCAACACCAGGTAAAGGTTGTTGTCCGTTTCCATGACTTCGAGAAGGCGTACGATGTGGGCGTGGCCAAGAAGTTGGAGTAACCCCGCCTCTCTACGGAGCGTCTTGTGGAGGTAGGCGTCCTCCCTTGCAGCTTTCTTGTCAATTATTTTGATGGCAACCTAGAAAGAAGAAAAAACATTGACGGAAATACGATTAAAGACTATGAAAATGATGAATAAGCTTATGCTTATTCTGATACTGATGATGATGATGATGATGATGATGATGATGATGAGGATGATGATGATGATGAGGATTGCGATAATGGTGACAACTCTAAAGCCTAATAATAAGTTAGTGCAATCGAATGCCGCTACTCGCGATGCTGCTGTTATCTGTGTAATTACCAAATTAACGATTTAATAATAATAATAATATTCGAACCCAGAAAATGCTTCTTGGCAAAGAGACTCTACATAAACGTTTTGATCCAAATCATTTTTCAAGTCTATTTAGATAACAGTGTATGTTTCCCGGCCTACCAATCTGTGTCAGGGTCCATGAGAAAATGAACAACGTGTCAAGTTGAGATCATAAAAGTCAAGACATGATATGTATATTGGCCAATCAGAGCTTTTTGCATAAAGAATGTTTGAAGAAAAGAAAAATCAGTATTCTATCACTATTTCACATTGTCTTTATTTCGGTTTAGGTTGTAAGCCAGATAGTCTTCATCTTAACTTCATCTACAGCTTACAACCGAAGTTTGGAAAAAACGAAATACTAAATGTGGTACAATACTTTTAAAAGGTACATCCCTTCGTCTCGAATTATGAGAATGAGATCATTGAGATAATTAATTCATATCATCCTAATCTATATACAAGCCCACACACAGAGAAGTTCTAAAATTAAACTGCTGTCATAATTGCCGCGCTCCAATTTTCTCACTCTTCTCTCTGTGACATTTTTAGTCCAAGAAATTGGATCTGGAAATCTAAGACGAGCGTGGTCACTTCGGTCCTAATTTAGACCAAACTGACCGATACGAATGACTTGTTTTACATAATTATGCGCCTTTGTCCAAAGTTCGCCAGTTTCTTGATGTTGTTCTAATCTAAATGACCGAGAACAATCACCCCTAATATAGCACCCGTGGTCTGTGAATACTGGTTTTGGCAAACGGTTCGTTCAACTTGCCCAATGTAATTTGTTTTTGGTATAATGGGCGTATAATATAGTTGATCGGAGTGAGAACAAATTATATTTTAAACAACACGATAAAGGGAAATCATACTTAAACATTATTTAATGTTTAGATTGGATTAAAACAAAAACGTGTATCTATGTTCGGCCAAAAAACAACGAAGCCATAATTTTAGTTAAAATACGATCTCAAAAAAACGTCCAACAAATATCCATCTCAGGAAATTTCAACGATGTGAATATGTTATTGCATTGTCCAGATAAATATTGATTAGATCATGATGGGTTATTTATGATGTTACAACAAATCTAGGGGACTTTTGCCTAGATTTATCAAATTTCAACATTGGGTTGAATTCCCTGTTCACAAAAGTTGCAATGAAAAATATTAGTATCTGACAACAGCCGATGTCTTTTCTTTGTGATTTAATGTCCTGAAATAATGTAGTGCATAAACGAGGCATAACGGCATCAAAGAAAATTGCTGAGATGACTTTTCTAATTTGCTCCCGGATTCTACTCTGTAATGTTTAAAGATCCGTAAAATAACATTTGATTTTCTCTATTTTGTTTTATTGATAGATTTTGGAGGTCACACTTTTCACTTTACATCATTCAATTTATTCAGATGTGATTTCGTTTGATTGGTGCTGTTCCCCGAACTTCCCCCATACTATACGCATTCCAAAAATAATAGAAAATCACAATCTCCGCCTTATGAAGTAGAATATTCTACCTTATATATTATTTGGCATTGTAATAAAGGCAATATTGGTACACCTGAATCGATCTATGATAATTGAATGAGACGGGTTGCAATCTAGTAAACTCGTTGCAATATTACGACCATTGTTAAATCATCAGTAACTAACGAGTTATGTTTTCTTTTAAATCAGTCTATGATTGTGATGACAAAAAGTTCAATGCGACAATCACAAGGTGACGGTATAACAAAGGGTTACAGCTAATTATCAAGTTATCATCGACTTATGATACATAATATTATTCATAAAACTTACAAAGGTGTTTCAACCAATATATCGAAGACATAATACGAAATTGTCCGCAATACAAACTCAAATTTTACTGTACAAATAATTACAATAAAACACATCAAACATAATAAACATACTTTTTAATCATAACTGTTATATCAACTTTTGTACAATAAATTCGATGCTAAACTATAGCATTCACAAATTTAAACCTTGTTGGTATTTCAGTAATTAGCTTCTTAAAATTCAGATTTGGCATATTCTCTTGATCATATACACTGACTGATAAACATCTTAACATTTTCAACATCAATGGATTCGTCCTATATGTTATCATGTTCATGTTAATTCGGAAACATTACATTGAAGCATTTACGTTTTAGATACCAAAGCCGGTACCAAAAAAAAAGAAAGCTTAATAAGTTAAATCGAAAACAACTTTCGCGCGCCTTATTTTTTTAACATATCTGCTTTTCACTACGTTTCCTAAATATCAATATTTTGTGAATTCAACACCAAATTTCCACTATCATGAAAATTAATGTAAAAGACTTTACAACTCACCTTTTCGCCAACGAGGACGTGCATCGCCTCTTTCACTTTCGCGAAGCTTCCCTCGCCGATGGTCGGGCCGAGGAGATAGGGTCCGAGCCGTTTCGTGTGCTTGTAGGTCGCCATCAACTCTTTCGACAACGCCGATCGCCCGACGACCGTCATAACGCCCTGCAACTGAGGTCCGTTCCTCCTCGTAAGCATCGACGATGTCCGCTTGGTGATTGATGACCTCGGCCTGGTCGCGACGTATTGGAGGGGCTTCAGAGTCGTCATACCGCGACGATGCGGTGTTGGCAGAGGTTGATGAAAGCGATCGCCTGCCCTTTCCGAATGGCTGACCGTTTCGCTACTGCGATCCGTTGGCAGACGACAGGTCAATGACATAATGCGTGGCGTGTCGTATACAAAGTGATATCGATATCATAAAATAATCTCATTAATATGCAAACATGAGCTTGCAGTGTTTGCAGTGCGTATATTAGGTGAGGGTTTCGCTCAGAGAACAATGCGATATTGCCAGTAGTTTTTATCTATAATATAGAACAGGAGGACTTTTCAGATCATTTGACGGGGGAGAAAAGAAGAGTGAGGCATATAAATAAAGAGAGGGGCAGAGATTGACAGAGGAAGAAAGAGAGAGAGAGAGAGAGAGGGGGAGAGAGATGGGAGAGAAAAGGAGAGGAGAGAGAGAGAGAGAGAGAGAGAGGGGGGGAGGAGGCGGTCTCGAAAGACTGAAGTGAAAGAGATGTCCAAGGCAATCGGATCACTTTCAAGTTTGGCGACAAGGTTGTCATTGTATCGGGTTTTGAGCCAATCTTTGAGGTTTGCTATCAAATCAGTAGGACCTATATCATGAACAAGGTCTCATTACTTTACTAATAATCAGGAGATTGCAACGAATTCGACCCTTCTTTGTGTCCAATATGTGGCATATCCGTCCCCTTGTCCTTGTTTCCCGCTCAAACTGGAAGTGCTGATGGTGAGATGTCGGTATACTTATACATTCCAATTTTCCCAAGTTCATGAAGTTGAAATTTGGTAGTTTTTTTATTTGAACAAAAATTAAGAACGAGATTATGGGTTTATATTTAACCATCGTCACACCGAAAATGTAAAACAAAGTTCGTTTTATTTCGATTCAATTGACGACAAACAGTGTTTCACATAGTGCTGACCTTGCGTGCATTTTGTTGATAAAGCAGATCCATATTTTTGAAACGATTTTAGAGAAGAGTTGTGCGTATACATCCAGAGAACGTCGATCCATTAGGTAAAAACAAAACAAGATGCGTGTGTGTGTGGGGGGTCTCGAGCTACCCTCTCAGTGGGCCTGGAGACATGGTAACTGAATCATTTTGTTTTCAATCACTCGTGATGCAATGAATAGCTTCCACCTTTAGGCCCAGGCGTAATAGGCAGTTCGATGGTAGAGCAGTGATGGTCACGAAAACAAGAGGTCCCGGGTTCGAAACACTATAGGCTACTCCCTTTCGTAAGGCATATTAACTCCACATTTACCAAGCCTCTCGAATCCTCGGACAAAACTTAAAGCCGTAGGCAACACCTGGTTTGGCATCTACTAAGCATGTTCATATTTTCCAAGAAGTCAGTTTAAATTTGTCATCCTCATCACCACCGCCTCTGACGCCTAATTCAAGTACACACGTTACTTGGGCCTTGGCACATCTTTAACAAACTTTTCCCTTTTCTAGATATTAATTCTCCTGGATGTTTTCAAGATAAACGAAAAGCCACCACCCACCTCATAAAGATCACACCATTTTACGGTGGTGTTGATGTATTTCAAGTATACAAATCAATGTTGTTTGAATGTTTATCCTCGACGTAACTTCAAAGAAACTCCTTCCGATGACATATTAATCCTTATCTTATCTCGCTAATAGAAACACCGCGGACACGGCTAATTTTCTACCCAGTCACACCGTCAGACCGACTCAAAAGCGGCCCGTAATATTGACAAAATCTTGGCCATTAGGGGCAATGTATTCTTAAGCAGGCTCGGGTCTAGAAAAAAATGGGGGCTTTAGGGAGCTTTAATGGATTTGGGGTTCATGTGCCTGGTTTTAATTCATTTCTAATTAAGAAAAATTGGGAAGGGGGCTTTGAAGACGCCTGAACCCCTCCCACAGTCCCCTCTAGAATCGCTACTGCTTTTAATATGATCGGTATGTTGTTAGTCTGGGTCAGTCTCGTCTGTGTGACTGACGTCATGAGGGGTATGAAGCATCATTAACCCTTATAGTATCGTGGGCTGATCGAGTCAATTACAGAGAGGTGAGATAATCACACGCATTGCCTACCAGAAAATGTGGCAATTATTTACTTTAGTTTTAAGCAAACACTAATGGTTCTCTAACGGTCATATCGAGGTAAAGACACATCATTAGCGGGGAAAGATCCAGACAATTACATCAATTATTGTAAATCCTGATCTATTTACATTTCTTTGTTACATGTTTTCTTTTGGCCATCTCTCTCGGCTCATTTGCCATACTTTGCCGACTCAGGTTCAGGCATAATTTTAGCAAAAAATTCCTTGGACTGCTGTGACTCTTGCAGCAACTCCCGTTTTCCTTTTCTCGTGTATCATAATGGTAGTCATGGTAGTTCCATGTTTCCCCCCTTTTACATAATCGTTTCCTCCTTCACATTCTACTTCTTCGTCTCCTCCTCTTCCTTCCTTTTCTTCTTTTTCCTTCTCCTTCTTCTTCTCCTCCCTCTCCTCCCCTCACTTATTATGTCTACCAATTAAACCCATCTGTTTTCTCCCTATACAGTGCGTATCAAAAAAGTGTTCCCAACTTTGGTAGCTTTTAATTAAATAGTTATAAGCTATGTCACCTTGAATCATATTTTAATGTAAAGGATAACTAATACCCTGTCTAATGATTCCATTTTCATTATTGTGCTGCCAAGGGTGACCGAACAGCAGGCTTTTCAAAACGTATTGTCAAAATCCTCTTGTACCAAGTTTGGGCTAAAGCAATCAATGTGGTTCAAAAGCTATTATGTGTGTGTGTTATCTCATTCCAAAAACAATTGCTCATTTATTTACATTGACTAATAGGCAGTTGAAGAAAAAAAAATGTGTTAATAACAACTCAAACTCAAGGAAATGCTTGCTACAATTAAAATGTATGATCTTATCTTCGTTATGATGATTACAATCTTGACTTCAGTCGCATCCCTTGTTTAAGGACTGGTAACCTTCTTATTGAGTGATACAAAATGGATAAAGTTTATTTTGGGATGTTATCTTTTTTCATGAAAGTCTGCTGTCAATTTCTTTGATATTTATCATCATTTGTGTGCTTTCTTGCATTTGGGTGTAGTAACCTTTGAGTTTTCATTCGCTATTCGAGATAAACACTTATGCTCCTTACCGTGTGAAATGGCGCAGCTGACAAGTGAGCAGAGAGAACGTTGATATCATGAGACAAGAAGTTATTAAGCTGTTCAAAATAATTAAAGGTTATCCTGTGGATTGAAACAAGGTTCTGTAAAAGCCTAGATACAATGCATCATTTTAAACAATGAAGCACTGAAGCACGATGCATAATTTAACTTTTAAAAGATTAAGACCAAAGAAGCACGTGCATGTGACCTGACCCACATTCGTTCCTTAAGCCCAAACTTGGTACAAGGCGATTTCCACAACACCTTTTAAGACCCTGCTGCTCATTCATCCGTGGCAGAAATATTATGAATAGGGTATCATTGGACGGAAAATAAATTACTCTTCATCATGAAATCGATTTCAAAGTCATATTGGTTATGAATTTTTAATCAGGAGCTACCAAAGTTGGGTACACTTTTTTATACGCACTGTATATTGACGTTTTTGAAAGTCTATATTGAGTATAACCTAACATTAAATGTAAATGATATCCGACAATGTTTGGAATCAACTCATCTATTCTCGATCAAATTTTCAATGTTTACATGCATGGCTCGCTAGTCTGTCGTCTCAAGGGGGTCAGAGAAAGGGATGATGATGCTTAAGCTTTTATACCTGAATACCACAATATACTCGTATATGTCATGTTACGTCACTAACGTCCTTTAGCAAGACATTAATCTACATTTGCCACACTCGACCCAGGTGAGGTAATAGGGTACCTGGCAGGAATTTATTCTTTGAAATGCTAGAGCCATAATAGCAGCCCTGCTAATAAAAGCATGTGGAGCGCCAGGAGTGTCAAATTTGACAGACATGACCGCTGTACAAGAACCCGTTATTATCATTGTGTAGGCAAACAGGCTGCTGCTCTAAATTTTATATTCGAGACGCTTGATAGTTGAGGATTAAAACTTACCAAAGGGCACTAGGATTCGAACCCGGGACCTTACGAGTATACGAGACCACTGCTCTACCACCGAGCCATGCACCATGGCGGTGCATGGAATCAGCGGCACGAGTGATGGAAAACAAAGAGGAGGGCTCGATCGAGCACCTCCATTTTATCTTACTATAATGGACTGAGGCCCATGGATACCTCGCATTTGGGCACTTAGCATATTTTGAGAACACACAATTCAAATAGATGCATGTGATGATAATTATGTATTATCAGCGCGAACAATTTAACAGTGATCTAAACTGCCGTACTGTTGACTTACCAAAATAGTACGTGGGATTAAACGTAACATCGTTCGCCATTAAGTAAACTGAGTAGGTCTATATTTTTAGAGTTTCGATGTGATCGAGTCTGGTTACAACAAAACCTTGAGGTAACCTTATTTTGTTCCAATCAAATATAACAAAAGTTTTCTCGTATCTTTAAAAAATGCCTTTGGGAGACAAAATAACGTTACCACCAACATTACTTGTTAGAGGAGAAAATTAAGATCGGGTGAATGAATAATTATTAGGGAATATTGAACACTATAGGTACTAAAGCCCCCGTCACACTTATTCGGAATCAGCAGGAATCAAGCAGAACCAGCCGGGATGAAGAATTTGTTTAATTCGCGCCACATTCGGGCGGGAATTTCGAATGCACTTCGAATATCCAGGTATATACCAAGAATTTTCATTCCGACGGCATTCCGTCTCATTCGGCCTCTAGTGTGACGGGGGTTGAAAGGAGAAATTCGTTTCGCCATCTCCTAATTTTTTAAAGGGAATCTTTCATGATGTAGGTCTTCTTGCTTCGATAGCAACCTCAAAACCCCCGACTTAAAACCTGATACATTGACGCCCTTGTCGCCAAACTTGAAAATGATCCGATTGTCATGGACATCTCGCTTTCTTCCGACTCATCTCTCTCCCCGTCCCTTTCGCTCTATTTCGTTATCGTCACCCTCGCCATTATGTTCACCATTACTATTGCAGCTATAACGTATATATTACGCATGACTTATAACCATTTCATGAATTAAAAAAAAAGAGTAATTTATGGCTTTATTCACTCAAAAATCAAGAAGACCTTGCATTTTCAAGCTCTCTTTGATGTTCCAAAGCAATCATCTTCTACACGATCTAAGACAACATATCAATCAGAATATCCATGAGCCCCTCTAAAGTGTTGGGAGCCTCAAAATAAAAAAAATGATGGCAAACTTTCACTTAAATGTTATAATGATGTGAAAGAGGATGTCATTTAACACACATCTGCAAGGATTTTTCAAAATAAAATGTGTTTGAAGACGTATATTGATGAAAAAATACAAGTATATGTATCTGGGTTTTCTGCGTACAACAGAAAACTAAGATGTTGTATTTTTTTCATCAAATAAGGCCTTTAAGTGTATATATTTTGAAAAATCCTTGCAGAAGTGTGTGTGTTAAATGACATCCTCGTTCACATCTTTATACAACTTAAAGATAAAGTTGAGTTCTGGTCATGCGATTGTATTGTGAAAGAAACAGTGTGGAATCGATCAGAAAAGGTTGATCATCTAGCATATAAGTATTGGTGTGTACTGCAAGGTTCTGGAATCATCAATATGATAAGAAATTTGGCCCAGTCTTGATGAAGTTACAAGCAAATTTTTCCATCAATATATTTGAGACTCCCAACACTTTAGAGGGGCTTTACGCCCAAGGCAACACCATACATGTACATACATAGATTTGAAGAAAAAAATATAGGAACTCGATCGCAACTGCTTTCGAAAAATCAACCACGGGCACTTTCAGTAGCCTTTCGCATCGCCTATTGAAATGCGCGAACATGACAATAACGTATTTAATTAATCCGAACATGATTTCTATGGGATTATTAGGGTATTCAAAATGCCTTTGAGTCGATTTTTCGAAAGTAGTTGTGATCGTGTTCTGTGCACTTGTAAAACAAATATTCAATTGTATACAATATTTTTTGGTGCCAAATAAGGCCTATTTAATCAATCAGATCACAGAAGACAAAACACAATTTCCATCATTTATCATCAAATTCCACAACAACGCTGTACATCAAAAAATTAGCAAGACAAAATGACAATCCAACAAAACAAATTTCATATTTCATATCCTAGAGTTTTCTTCTAAAAAATAAAAAGTAAGTTCAAATTTCACATAATGACAAACAAAAATATAAAATATATAGAACATATATGATAAAAGCATTTGGAAAGTAAAAGTATAATGGTTACATCAACACTACGAAGGGAATGTACATTCAATCTTGATATTCTCCTACGCATAAGTAAAATGTACACATACGACATGGAAATAATATGAGTTGATTATTAAGCCAAATTCATGACGAACGGATCACATGATTTTAATGAAGTACTAATTAATTACAATCAATTGTTATTTACACCATCATGATTTCAGTACGTATGTTCATAACTTCAAATACATGTATACAACACTGTCATTGGCACTGCTAATTACAAGTGCGATGAATGTTTTCGTGTTAACATATCAGGGGAGTGTTTCACAAAGATCCTAAGTTGAACTTATCTCTAAGTTGGACTTAATAATTATGGAAAGCCGTTAGCATCTTTGAAAATATTTTTTAAAAGTTATTTTAAAAGGCATAACATGTTGATTCAAATCATTCATATTTTCTATTACCAAGGAGATTTCATGTTCTTGATGTGGAATTTATGAAAAGTCTTAAATACTTGAGTTTTTGCTTTTGAATGTATTCTATTTTATGGCTACAAATGGCTCTCCATAATGTTAAAGTCCAACTTAGAGTTAAGTTCGACTTGGGATCTTTGGGAAACACCCCCAGGAAAACAATAGCCATGATAAGAATACAAACACTTATGAGGAATTCAATATTGAAATTTCCAAGCCATATGAATAATGTTATAGATACTGAACGTTTCATTTAAGGCAATATCATAGAGTACTACACTCAATCAGAGTGTTACATTATTCAATGACAAATTATCACTTTCAGGGTTAAATTTTATTTTGAAGAAAAAAAAGATAATCAAAAGTATTTTATGAATATTGTAAATACTGCTGAGAACCCCACAAAAATTTCCTATACTGCCTCCCTCAAAAAGTCCAGGAAGTGACAGACTGAATATTGTTAAAGAGGATCCATTATCCAACGATTTGAATGAGATGAAAATATAATCTATATTAGAGTTAGATGCTGCTTATAAGTATCGGCTTGCATGGTGATGTAGTTTAATACAGTAGGCTTACCAACAGTCGTTTTCAGGACTCCCAAATCCTCCGCCTCTCACATGGTGCAACATTAAGCCTACTGTATATATTCGAGTTGTATATATTTTTTAATAAGTGGCAAGTACCAATGCAATTAATATTGCTCTATACTAATAAAAAAAAGATATATATTTCAGCTATCTCAAATTATACAAAAGACCACAAAAAAACTATATGTGTGGTACCAGTATATCTATCCTCGAAGCTCATGAGGATTCTCATGAAACCAATACAATATTTATGTAAAAATAGATAATCTTGATATTCAAATTTTGATCCACAATATCACAGATAAAATAAAACCTGTTTTTCTGTTATGAATATGAAAATTAGAAACATATCTTTATAAACCTTACACTTTAAGATTCTGCTGGGAGTCAAGATGGAAATTTCTAGACTTTTATTCAAAATAAAGATAGCATGGTCTAGTGGAAAGAACATTATCATCTGAGATTAGACAATTCTAGGTTCAAATCTCTAATGCAATACCTATATATCCTTCAGCAAAATATTGATACCCTACCTTCAAGAAGAAATTGTTAAGACCATGTATTTTAATGTAATGTAATAATATTCTGGATTTATATGATATAAATATATATATGATGTCTCTAAGTGCTTTACAGATATACTATTACCCCAGTCATCAGATTCAGGCTTGCCTGCACACAATGGATGCACTTTCTCCACTCCCTGAGGAGCATTCCAGCCAGGGGCTACTTTATAGATGCTCACAATGATAGACAAACAATGATTTTCGCATCCTACCGGGTACCCATTTAGCACCTGGGTGGAGAGGAGCAATGTAGATAAAATGCCTTGCTCAAGGACATAAGTGCCATGCGGGATCAAACCCACAACCTTCGCATCTCCAGTCGAGTGTTTAGACCACTCGACCAAGACACCTCTACATGTTCATGTACTGGAAAGTACTGAACCATCTTGACTCCCAGCGGAATCTTATAGTAAAATATGTTCTACGATAGAAATCAGGAAGTAGAGATTGGACAGACACTGTGTACCGGTATATGCTTCAAATCAAACCAGTAACTGGGATGGTAATTGTAAATCTCATGAATGTCACTGAGTTTGACAGAGTTACTACATATTTTATCATATTCTCAAGTAAGATTAACATGATTATGTAGAGCAGAATTATGTAGTTCTAATATTTCAATGGAAGTGATGGATTAAACTTACTGACAGAAAAGTAACCACTCCAAAACATCGTTGCAAGCAACAAAAAAATCTAGGTATGCAATTTGCAGACAAAAGTAAAAATGGTCTAAAAATCACAATTTTCAGACTGCCAACAATCAATTGTTTTGCAGATATTGTCACTGTCATCCATGCAGCAAAAACCCCTAATCAATTCATGAGGGGTCATTAAAAAGTCATTTGTATTACATTTATATTACAAATGATGGTCCCCCAAGAGAAAGAAAAAAAGCTGTTTGGAGCCATGAGGTTGTTCACTCATATTTCAACACAGAGTTAATGCCCTTCTGGCTCCAAACAGACACAAATCTGATTGGTTGAATCAAGGTTAGCATGTAGTACTGAATACAAGGAGGAGAATTTAGAAAACTGTTACAAGAAAACTGTTACAAGAAAACTGTTACAAGAAATGTGATACCGTAGGATCCCTGCAAGAAGGCGGTAACTGCCATTAACAATAAATGACTCTTACGGCCTCCTTGCAGTCATCCTATGATACACTGGTAGTACTAGTACTTATTAAATTACAAGTAGTAAAGAGAATACTCATAACCTTCTTAAATGAATCATAATAGAGAAGAGTTAAGGATGTTATTATCAGCAATGATATTCATAATCAAAATAACAAAGATAAATTCATATCAAATGAATAATAATAATAATAACAATATTGTTCATTTTCATAGTGCACACATACAACATGAAAGGTGCTCAAGGCTCTCCAATATTACCCTGTCTCTACTAGGCTTCTGATTTCCAGTGCTCACAGCATTCAAGGAATTCCTTCCTACCGGTACCCATTTAACACCTGGGTGGAGAGTAGCAAATTTAGATTAATGTCTTGCCAAAGTATACGTAGGATTGCAAGGATGAGACACTATTAGATAGTTATTGCTGGTATTATGGCTGTATCTATAAAAAAAAGGAAATTATATATTCTTAAAGTAAAGTTTATTAACTTCCTTTCACTATTTTTATACCCAGAGATGATATTTATGAATCTGGCAAAAATGTATAAACAAAGCAAGAAACTTCTAAACAAAGTTTATCATTTACCACAATTTTTTTGAAAAATATCTATGTCTTTTTTTTTAACACAAAAAATAGTGTAGATATGTAAATTAAATTTAAATATTCAATTTGAGTTGCTTTACTCAAAAACTTAACTGATTTATGGAATTATTATTCCTATGGAAATGATTTTTCAATTTTTTCATAAAATTGGTGTCCTGTATAAAATGTCTGATAACTAATATCCTTTTGAACAATAAAACAAGTGCTCTGAACAAAACAAAACATCCGTAACATACACATAACACATAACTTACAAGTATGTTTAAATGCAGGAATTGCAGCAACATGTACATGAATAGAACTACAATTATTTACATGATTACTTAAACTACTACCACAGCAGACCAGTTGTTTGCTGAATTCAATATACATAATTTACCATGACGATGATATTTACAATTCATTCACATTATTTATACACACATCACAACAAATTACTAAAATTTATTTTAAAAAATACTGGAATAATATGACAAATGGAGTCACAATAAAATGATATTGCGCTTAGACGAGGAAACGGCATGTAAAATACCTCACACGCTGAGAGCCAAACAGGCATTAGCTTTAATTAAACTGATAAATTACACCTTTCCTCCCATTCAGCAGATGACATTACTATGTACCCAGCAGAAGGGCATGAACAAATGAATTAACGCTGGATGTACATTTCAAGAAAAAGAATTCAAAAGTTTTAACCATCCTACGATTACAATTATACACAACATTATGTTAGTCCATAGATCATTAAAATTGTTTACAGTACATGACCCAGCTGTTTTTTGAACCAGACTACATCACTACGCCCAACCCCCCAATCTTGCCCACTGTTCCTTATTAATTAAACCCCTTAAAACGAAGTAGGTAATAAACACTCCTTTTGTATCCCCTTAACCCCCTTCCTGGACCCCTCCCCACCCCCTAGCCCCTAATCTTCCAGGCTACATGACTATGCCTTCCCTCTTTTCATCACCCTTAAACAATACTGCCCTCTGTTCATTAATAATAAAACCCTTAAAACAAGTAGGTAATATACACTCCTTTATATCCCCTTACCCCGACCCCCCTCCCGAGCCCCTAATCATCCAGACTACATCACTACGCCCAACCCCCAATCTTGCCCACTGTTCCTTATTAATTAAACCCCTTAAAACGAAGTAGGTAATAAACACTCCTTTTTATCCCCTTAACGCCCCTTCGGACCCCTCCCCCACCACCCCCACCACTCTAGCCCCTAATCATCCAGGCTACATGACTATGCCTTCCCTCTTTTCATCACCCTTAAACAATACTGCCCTCTGTTCATTAATAATAAAAACCCTTAGATTCAATAACCAGTGTGTCACTTTAAAATCCGCCTGTGCGCGCCCATGCGGCCGTATGACACAACGTATGTATTATATGCATGTAGAGCTGTTAACTGAAGTTAGAAACCCAAAATAATAAAACACACTAAAGTATAGGATAACCGAACTTTCAACTTTGTTTGGGTGACATTTCCGAGCATCCGAATGCTTCCGAAGACGTTGCTTCCAAGACCTATGATGCCGAAGATGACGTTCTGTGTGACGTCACAGGTCTACTAAATAAAATAATAAAATTCACTTTTGGCTCAGATATATACTGTTTCGTATGTTTTTCAGCGTTTTAACCCTCTTGAAACCATTCTAAGGCGTTCCATGCGATACAATGTCAAAATGTTGGCTACAACATACATATCTGGGGCATTTTAGGTCATTACCTGGTATTTTACTACGAAAGTAATTGAGAGTGTTCCGTTAAAGCCCTAGTCGTGTGGTGCGCCACCTACTGGTGGTTCCGGGAACATTGCGTCCAGCAATCAAAACTACTAGTAGGTACATATAGAAATTTGACAAATACTTGTTAATGTGCGCTTCTGTCAGGCACCAGAAATGTGCATATGTACACCTGTAATATCCATTCAATGCAAATGACAAATCATCAAAGTGTGCATGTTTGTATATAGGTAGTTACAAAATAAACAGTCCACTGATGAATCAATTAGTACAGTTTCATTTCACTTCATATCAAAATCTACATGTACACATCTTACATTAAATTAAATAAATAGGAATGCATGATCCATTCAAGTCACATCCACACTCATCATACAGCTTCTATGATACATATATCATTCATATATTCCAAATGTATCAAAAATCATGTTGTAGAAGGAATATATCTCCTAGAATTTTTCTTCTAAATTTCATCTCACAAAAACGCTTGGCTATCATTTCACCCTACATGCCAGTACCATGACATCAAATGGTTTTCAACGCAGTAATTCATTGGAGAACGTCTAATTAGGAACACCAGGTCACGTACATGTAATCTATATAACAGCAAAAATACATTTCTGTGTAACCGTAACACATTTTATTGTACATGTACAAGATCAAAATCAACTGCAAACCATGTATGCAGATCTTTGTTTTATTTTTTTTTTTTATAAAAAATGTATAGTTTCCAGGCAAATATTTAACTGTTTTTACAATCTTACAAAAGACATGGCGACTATTTCAAGTTAAGAAAATATGCACAATGTGTAATACTGCTAAAATTGGCAGTAATCATAATATCATTATTACTGAAATGTAAGATTATATTTCCTACATCCACAAAAGCCTAGATACAAAATGCCAGCCATTGAGAAATGAATCACTTATGAACTCTATATAAAAATGGATTCAGGTAAGATTTACCAAACAGGAGCAAAATTATGTTAATGATGACATTTGCTTGAACAGTAATGATGAGGAATGTTGAACAAAAATATTTCAAATTGTCAAAAAAATGTGAATGAAAGACATGAGGATGGAGGGAGGGGGCAAGGGAAGATGCACTTGGAAGAAGATATCAAAGTCACAGGTAAAACGAGAGAAGCGAGTCAAAAATGTAGGAATAGCATGGAAGCAGTAGAGACACACAATGAAAGAAAAGGAAGGTTTCTGTTTCACAGGGAGTTAATGAAATTTGTATTATCTACTCAAACTTGTATTAGTGAAACCTGTCTATAAAGACTACCCAAGGGAGACAAGAAAAGTGGTCTTTATAGGCAGCTGGTCTTTATGTACAGGTTCCTTTAGACATGTTTCAATGAGAAACCATTTTCAAGGGAAACAAAAAATGTGGTCTCTGTAGACAGGTGGTTTTTCTATACAGGTGGTCGCTAAAGCAGGTTTTACTGTATTAGTATGAGAAATGGGGCAACATTTTGCTCATATACAGTGTAGTCATTAATTCTATTAATTCTTTCAAAGGAATAAGAGCCCTGACAAGGGCTGGTGAGAGCTCTCCTGAGAGCTCTTGGTTCTTGACATTTTGATCAGTATGCTCTGATTCTCTTCAGGAGAATGACTAGTACATTGTTCAGTGAAGGCTATTTATTTGTCTACGAAGGGATCCGATGCGCAGCCCTCTCATTTCTAATTGGCGCCCACTGGAAATGCCCGTGAATTTTAATCACCGTGGCATTCATATTCTGGTTACTATTTGGCACTACAATTCTCTGTAAGTAGAGAAAAGCAATGGATGGCACTATTGTTTTCTATGAATAGAGAGTACCGGTAAGCACCAGTTTTTCGCTGAATGATTGTTTCCCTTAGAGCCGGTTTTGAGTGAAGTTACTGTGATACTTTTTTCATGGTGGAGATACTGACACCTCTGAAATGTTTAAACTTAGATAGACTTTTTATATATCTTTTGACATAAAAACTACCAACAACAAAAAAAAAGTACTAAGCAAAACTTTAAGGGCTGTACTGACAATAAAATCCCAATATCTGATTTAGCATTACAATGGACATAAGTAGATTTTTTTTTAATTACTGAGCAAAACTTTACGGCTATACTGACAATAAAATCCCAATATCTGAATTGGCATTACAATGATCATGAGTAGATTTAGTAGAGTTGGAATTCAAAAAAGAGGTAGAATGATTGCATGAGTACTACCAAGGGTGATACTAGAGACCATGTAAATTTACATAAATACAGGAACAAAGATCAGGAAATTAAATTAAAATTAATCATTTTAGAGATAATGACCACCTCCATAGACTGTCTCAATAGAGGTGTTCTTTATAGACAATTATTGGTCACTAAAGCAGGTTCCACTGTACTATTAAAAAAGTGGGGGAAAACATAGATTTTGAATGATTTAAATTCAGGCTGCAGCAGTTCCCCATATAAGAGTTACACAATCATGAATGTTTGCGTTTGTGCTGACAAGAATGTCAAAGAAAAACAAAATCAAATGTAAGATGTTCCTCATGGCAAGAAATCAGAACATTGCGACATAAAACTATTGTGATGTAAAAATATATTGTGAATACCCTGATCATATAATACGACATGAAATAACATGTTATGTTGTTGTTGTTTTTGTTTTGTTTTTATTCAGCAATTAGTCAGAATTGGCTATTTTGCCACAAATCTCTCCTTTACTTCTATAGAAATATTTTCTATCAGATTTTAATGCACATTCATTAAAAACAAAAATGAGGTAATGATAATGTAGTTGCATGTTTACAGCGCCAAATCTATACTGTCACTGTGAAATACTATGCACACCAAAGATATAACAAATATCAAAACCTGTCACTACACTAATTCCAAGATCAAATTTACATAACTGAATTTTCTCACATAATTACAGTAATTTATACATAACTTAGGAGTTAACATAAGTCACTGAACTAACTTCAATTAGGCTATTATCAAGAATATCTTCCAGCAAGCAGAAGTATTCCCCACACACAAGGGCTGGCATTCAATTCAATACTGAAGTTTGAAATACAAGTATTTTACTTAGTCTTCGGCTTAGAAAAAATACTTAGCCAATTTTGGTATTCAGTTCAAACTTTTGGCTAAGTGTTTTACTTAATTTTACTTTATTAATTGCGCATTACTTTTGATTGACCGTGTGATGTCACAATGCTTATCAGTAAGTAATTTACTTTAGATTTTGTCTCACGTATGTAAAAGTCTAAAATTCGATTTGAATACGAGATATGTAAAGTTCTTAGCTTTATTTACTTAGTAAATTTCTTACTTATTCTAAGTATTGAATTGAATACCAGCCCTGGGGGGTGTTTCACAAAGACTAAGATCGACTTTAAGTTGGACTTAAGTATAACAGACCGTTCGTGCCATTGTTTGCTCTCACCATTGGTCTCTCAATTATGATCTATAGATAATATTTTTTCCTTCAATAATGAATTATCAAAAAATGTAAGTTTTGTAGATTTTTACCATGATTTGTACGTCCCTTGAGAGACCAATGCCAGTAAATAATGATAGCAAACAATGGCATGAACGGCCTGTTATACTTAAGTCCAACTTAAAGTCGATCTTAGTCTTTGTGAAACACCCCCCTGGGCTCTATTAAATAAACTTTCTTATCAATGACAAGTGCCCCATTTCTATAACAAACTTGCTCACAGCAAATCAAATACAACAACTTCAGTGCATGACAGCCATTGAAACTTGCCATTGATATCAAGTTTTATCAAACACGGCCCAGACTCACTCAAACATGGAAAACGAGGCATTGTTTCGCATAACTGCCACATGTACAAGTTCTCCAATATCTCATTGAAACATGTGTATTGAAATTAACGTGGGTTTTAAATGGGATGTCGGCAAAACTGCATGGTTTTCAAGTTTCTTACCTATCTCCACTATGATAACTGCTCTACAGTTGCATGTCTCTGTAGTTTGTTTCTGCCATTTCTTCCTTGTACTCATTGAGGCATTTTATCAACTCTGCTGGTAACTTTCTTTTCATCTGATCTTTCTCCCAGCACATCTCAGACAGTAACTTTATCTTTGGTAAATCAGGGACATGCTTGGAATGTTCTTCATTTAACCTCTGGGTGCCGAAACAAAAAATTGTTTTTAAAGGAGAGGGTCTCAGTTTGAACTTAAGTCAGGATGGGAATAGGAATAGGGATAGAATAAGAATTGGAATAGAAACAGGAATGGATTCAGCAAAATTTAATTCTTCATACATAAATTTTAAACAAATCTGAGAAAATACTTGACACGTGCTGTATGGCCTTAATTCAACAATAAAAATTATTTCAACACATGGTTTAAACCCCAATGAGGGTAACACATGTGTCCTCATGTCTAAGGGGTAGGAAATAAGATGCCTATGATTGATTGTAATCCATTAACAGGTTCTCAGAATATTGTGATTACAAACTATTTTTCTTATACATGTATGACCCTTTGATCTCTGACCTCATGACCCAAAAATCTAATCAGTTCATTGGCTCTGCAAGATACATACATGTCCTGAGATTGATAGTGATCCATCCATCGGTTCTAATGATAATGCCTTCACAAGCTATTTTTGCATACATAATGAGCCCCATGATCTTTGACCTTTGAGCTCATGACCCTAAAATCTAATCCATTTGTTGGCTTTGCAATATACATACTGTACATGTCTTGAGTTTGATGGTAATCTGTCTATTGGTTCCAATGGAAATGCCATCATAAGCTATTTTTGCATACATAATGAGCCTCATGACCCCAAAATCTAATCAGTTCATTGGCTCAGCAAGATACATACGTCTTGAGTTTGATGGTAATCCGTCAATCGGTTCTAATGATAATGTGATCAAAAGCTATTTTTGTATACATAATGAGCCCTGTGACCTTTGACCTTCGACCTCATGACCCCAAAATCTAATCAGTTCATTGGCTTTGCAAGATACATACATGACCCAAGTTTGGCGGGAATTGATTGGTTCTTGAGATAACGAGATCACGAGAACGGGACGTACGGACGGACGGACGGACGGAGAACCCCAAAACATAATGGCCCGAATTTACAAAGGAGGTTTGTCGACAAACCTAGGTTTATGTGCGTCATATGACGCGTTTCGATGCGTTTCAGACCAAAGTTCAGACCAAACCTTGGTCTGACACCCATCGAAACGCGTCATATGATGCACATGAACCTAGGTTTGTCGACAAACCTCCTTTGTGAATTCGGGCCAATGCCTCTGGCTACTTTGTTGCGGAGGCATAACAAATAATGAAGTACTAAATCTTACCTTTTCCCTGATGGCATCATCACTTAAGTGCCTGAGATCAATATATGGGAGGTCTCCAGCATGGTAAAGCTGGTATAAGAGGCATCCAAGGCCCCAGGAATCTGACTCCGGTAACAGTCCTCTTCCATCTAGCACCTACATCAAGGAGGAATTGATCATTAACATATTAAAGGGAGATGGTTGTCAGTTTCCATGTGCAGAAGGTCATAATTCGTTGACTCCAGACTTGGTGGAAATACCATCAATGGGTGTACCAGTCTCGCACACAGCAAACCTGTAGTTCTATTAAGAATCTCAGAGAGTCTTTGGGTGAGGGAAATATACAAATAATACACAGCAGTGAGGGCATTAGTAAGAATTACCCACACAAGGCACCTTTGGAACAGTCTAACACGCCCGAAGCGCTCTGCCCACCCAGGCGCGCCTCGGGTGATAGCAGCGGATGCAACTTCTCCTTGAGCGTATAAAAACAGCCAGTCCTCTCGTAGCAGTCGATATCTCTATACTAATGACTGGTCATAAGTAATATTACGTGTTAGGCAAAATAAATGCCTGGTCACGTGTACGCTCTCAACCAATCATCATCTCATAATGTAAGATAATTTACTTCACCATATGGGAGGATGGGTGGAAAAATGCAGAACATTTCATAAGGCCCGTTTGTCATAAAACTGAAGGCTAATCCTGGTGATTGACAACACCTGTTATTGGGAAAACACCTTTGTTGAATTCCCCATGAGAGCCCACTATTATGCATCTTTAAAGTCACTTCCACGTATCACATGAGATTGAAGTCATCCATCATTGTAAAGTACATGTAATATGCATCTAATGCCCTAGGTACATACACATTTATACCG
Organism: Mesocentrotus franciscanus; assembly: GCA_037976565.1. NCBI lineage: Eukaryota > Metazoa > Echinodermata > Echinoidea > Camarodonta > Strongylocentrotidae > Mesocentrotus > Mesocentrotus franciscanus. Next base: position 30,781,863 of record CP137671.1, on the reverse strand, counting down.
GGCAACAGTCCTCTTTCATCTAGCCTCTGCAAAATGGAGACCAGATTAGATCATGTTAAACTACATGAGGCAATTTATGCTCCCATTTTCAAACAATGAATTACTGAATGGTTCGACGCTGTTGCAAGTACAGCCAAGAGGACTAAAAAGATATACTACGCATGCACGAACACTGAACAAATTTCTTGAGCTAATTTCTCGAGCTCGAGTTTCGCGCTGATGAAGACGCGATTTGTAACTTCAGGCTAATTTCCCGGATCACAAAATAGCGGGCTATTTGGCCAATTCGGGCTTATGAAGACAGACCTCATGAGTCAGTGATAGTTAACCCTGCTCTTACCTCTGGGGGAGCTATCCTGGGATCCAGCCCAGTTTTCACGTGCTCCGGAACCTCTTTTCCTCTCCACTCCTCAGAGCAGGATCCTCTCAGCTCCCGACGGGAAGAATGGATATCGACAGCGTAGTCAAAGTTGCACAGCTTCACGTGGCCTTCATGGGTCACTAGTAAATGATCCACTAAGAGAAAAAACAATAATTATTATAACATTACTACTAATAATCATAATACTACTACTACTACTAATAATAATAATAATTATAATGATAATAATAATAGCCTAAGCCTAAGGCGGGCCCCTGGATGCTGATATGATCTGACCGTAATTAAATACCTCAATCCCCTGAGCTTCCGGGGGCTCTGCCCCCTGGACCTCACCATGGGCCCTAAGGCGGGCCCCATGATGCTCATCTGACCGTTATTAAATGCCTAAAACCCCTGAGCTTCATGGGGCTCAGCCCCTGGACCCCCACGCCAATTAGTGACCTGCCAGTGTCACAAATAAGGTATCTAAATATGCTTATCTGACCGTAATTTAATGCCTAAAACCCCTGAGCTTCCGAAGCTCGGCCCCTTGACCCCCGCCGAGGCAAAGCCCCTGGTCCGCACGCCAATTTACGCTCCACTCGCTTCACTCGCTATGCTCTACCTGATCATTAATACTCCACTTTGAAAAACGCTCCGCAGGGCCTGCATGTAACATGTAAGAGTGGTGGTGATGCTGATTTTTCTTCTGCCTCCCCCCAAACGTTTTTGCTCATTACACCACTGCCACTGAAAAGTAAGCCCCCTGCAATGTTTGCCCCCCCCCCCAATCCCAAACTGCTTCCGGCACGCCTGCATGCCACATCAAAATTGCTATGCTGTGGGCAGTCAAATGGGAAAATTCCCCCATACATACATGTTCATGAATGTACATGTATCATATGCAATGCAATACATACAGTGATTAGGCCTATACTGTTTGAGATATAGACATGAAACTTCATGGGCGTAGTCATTATCCTATCTATTGTAGATACAAAGATTTTTTAAATATGTGCACTTATTGTGATGCATTCAATTCACAATTATATCTTTAAAACTTTCATTACACAATAAATTCTGGACAGCAAAATCTGCACATACTACAAATAGTGTGTTTATCAGCAATTACAAATCTAAACTACTACTATTGCACCATGTAATCATATTTTCAGATGTGACTAGAAATGCAAAAATAATTCAAACAGATGAAATACCTTTCCAATTGAGGTATAGAATTCCAGACTCGTGAAGTTTCATAGCAGCATTGCATGCTTCTATCCAGTAATTCTCAAGAGTGTCTTGGGCAAGCTCCAAACAGGACGACAGACTCTTTTCTAGAAGAAATAGGAGAACAGACGAGATGAGATTTACTGAATTCAATATGAGTAATTCCAACATAAGAGTGCAGTGGTCAATCATGACATCAAAGCTAAACCCCCCAGATGCACCAAACCAGGGGAGTGTTTCACAAAAACTAAGATCGACTTAAGTTGGACTTGAATTATGGCAGGCCGTTCATGCTGCTATTTCCTCTCACCATTTCTGGCATTGGTTTCTCAAGGGACGTACAAATGGTGGTCACAAATCTACAGAATTAACATTTTTTGATAGTACATTATTGAAGGAAAAAATATTATCTAAAGATTATAACTTCTAAGGTTTTTTCCCTCTAATTTTACGTCTGGTTCATGACTTTTTAAGGGCAAAAATCGCATACCGTAGTATAAGTCCAAGTCTTAAATATAACTTAAGTTTACAATGTAAGTAACTTTTTTTCTTCAACAATGAACTATCAAAAATGTAAATTCTGTAGATTTGTGACGTCCCTTGAGAGACCAACGGTAAGAGCAGCCAGTGGCATGAATGGCCTGCCATAGTTAAAGTCCAACATAAGTCGATTTTAGTCTTTGTGAAAGACCCCCCTGAAGCGACATAGAAAATCTGCATTTGCCCTATGCTCAATCCGACAATTGTACAGCCTACCAGCAAATGTAGTGCACCCTGACAGTCCAGAGAACTTCCAAGGACTACTCCTGAGGCATCTACTGCCCTTATCCCATTAAACTTCATTTGCCTTCCTCACACCTCTTGCAGTCTTTAGTTTATCTTTGTGATAGGCTGAATAGCCCTTTGAAGATCACCAGAAGAAGAATTAAGAAGTGAAGAGTGGGCAGTACCTGAGAGGTATGTAGAACAGACAAGTAGCTTTTCTCCTTTGATCTGCCTGTACCACAGACAGGTTGAGATGATGCCTTTGAGGATCGGTCGACTCTTAGAATGAAGCATCTTTAGAGTAGAAGTGAGACTTGGATAGCACCGGACCTAAGAAGCATAGATGAGAGTAAGAAAAGGCTTTGACAAGGATAAAAACGCCTGTACGACACATGCTCCGGCAGCAACTGCTCCACGGTCTACAGGTGTATCCTCCACAAACCAAGTTCATAACTTCAATCCAGGACTAAGCCTATCTTCCTACTTAACTCTAATTCCAACCCTAAACCTAACCCAAAATCTACTTGCAAACATAATCCTTTCCATGAAATAAAGCTAAAACAATTGTTGCTGGAGCACATATCAGAGCACCATAAAAACAGGTCCTCACACCTTATTGATTCACCGATAAGTATCAAGAAAATTCTGCAAATAAATTAACCAACAAAACAGAGAAAAAAATCATCATGTTATAAACAAATATTATTTCAACAAAATTTTTAAAAGATGTATATATATGTAATACAAATTGTCCAATAGAAAATGGAATTAAAGGGGAAGGGATTGTGACCTACACACATTTTTTAGTTGGCAAATATAACATCCCTATGCCTATTATATCCAAAGGAGAAAGTATAGAAGTTACCTTTTTGATGATGACACTGATCGCTGCTTCTTTATGTCGTCTGGCTTTGCAACGGATGGGCGAGAAGTGTCCTAACTTGCAAAGCCTGCCCTCTGTTGTCAGATGAGTGAAGTGCTGTCCCTTTTTGAGGTAGCTTTCTGCGTTGGCATCAGCACTCTAATGCCAGAAAAAGTAATCAGGGGGAAAACATAAATAAACGTGATAACATTATAATAGCGGGTTCTTGTATAGCGCTCATATCTGTCAGACTTGACACTCCTGGCGCTCCGCAATTATTACCCCTGCCTGAGTTCACATCTTACCAACGACCCATGCTCTGAATTTACTACAAAAGAAAGCAGACAGTTGAGAAAAATACTTTCTAATGACACATTCAAAACACTAGTATTGTTTCAGTAATCTGACCTAGGGTGAGTTATTATTTTAGATAATAGAATAATGTTCTCTGTCTTTGCCTCTATTTTCAATGTTTTCATTTGTATGCTCTACACCACGCTTTAACTTCTCATTCACCAAGGGGCGAAAACAGCCCTGTATGGGTCACTTATTCCAACTACTGCACACTATGTGGAGTATATTAAACATGTAACACTGTATGTGTGACAAAAGACAATAGAGGCAGTCACTATTTGAGCCACTGGTCCACCAAAGCAAGCAAGGGGTTATTTCATGCAATTTGTCTGATACAGCATATGACATTAATCCATATACATGTACAGTCAAACCTGTATAGAAAGACCGCTGTAATGTGTCTGATACTGCACATTACATTAATCCACATACAGTCAATCCTGTATAGAAAGACCGTTGCAATGTGTCTGATACGGTATATGACATTAATCCACATACAATCAAACCTGTATAGAAAGACTGCCCGCTGTGTCTGATACAGCATACAACATTAATACATATACAGTCAAACCTGTATAGGAAGACCGCTGTAATGTGTCTGATACAGCATATTACATTAATCCAAATACAGTCGATCCTGTATAGAAAGACCGCTGTAATTTGCCTGATACAGCATATGACATTAATCCATATACAGTCAAACATGTATAGAAAGACCACCCGATGTGTCTGATATAGCATACAACATTAATCCATATACAGTCAAACCTGTATAGGAAGACCGCTGTAATGTGTCTGATACAGCATATTACATTAATCCAAATACAGTCGATCCTGTATAGAAAGACCGCTGTAATGTGTCTGATACAGCATATATGACATTATTCCACATACAATCGATCCTGTATAGAAAGACCACTGTAATGTGTCTGATATGGCATATGACATTAATCCATATACAGTCAAACATGTATAGAAAGACCGCTGCAATGTGCCTGATACGGCACATAACATTAATCCATATACAGTGTCTGATACGGCACATGACATTATTCCATATACTGTCGAACCTGTATAAAAAGACGGCTGTAATGTGTCTGATATAGCATACAACATTAATCCATATACAGTCAAACCTGTATAGGAAGACCGCTGTAATGTGTCTGATACAGCATATTACATTAATCCAAATACAGTCGATCCTGTATAGAAAGACCGCTGTTATGTGTCTGATACAGCATATTACATTAATCCACATGCAGTCGAACCTGTATCAAAAGACGGCTGCAATGTGTCTGATATGGCATATGTCATTAATCCATATGCAGTCAAACCTGTCTATAGCGACCACCCAAGGGAAACACAAATAGTGGCCGTTGTAGACAGGTGGCCGTTTGCGGTCATTTTGATTTTGAATAATTTATTGACAGCACTCGCAAGGCCTCTCGCAGACCCGCCGCGACCCGCCATGCAATGCGACCAACAGCAGCCGTTTAGCGAGCAGGTAGCAACCAGCCACAGCAGCGCAATTTCGCTCACACAGTCAGGCGGTCGTCAGCACAGCGGCTCACTATAAAGCTACGTGTAGATCTAATGGTCAATTACACACAATAAAACTATTCAACCCCAAGCTCTTCAATCAAAACATTTAATTACCGACAGGATATTGTTTCTTGCACATTTTATGAAAACATAACAATGCAGAGTCATTGTCATGAACTTCAATCGATGACTTGATTGTTCGTCGTGCCGCACAGGCTAGGCCAGGCCTGGCGAGTGATGACGTAAGCGGAGCCTGTCTGTCAATCAAATTTTTTCAGGCTCGGTCATCTTGATTTCTTTTAAATAATTTCTGACATGCGTTAAACAAAAATGCGGGACAATTAAAAAAAAAGAAAATTATGTTAAATCATTTCCTATTTTTATTTTGACTAAAAACCGTACCACTCTTTGTTTATTAATTTTGTTAACACCGATAAAAAAACCCTGCGTTGTTAGATTTATCTATTGGCTGTCTGCCTCGTTTTCGCCCGACTGAGCCCTTATAAAGCCACGGAGAATCCTTATAAAGCTACAGGAAAATGAAACATGTAATCTCTGTGTGGAAATTCAATATCCTGTGGTAATTAAATGTTTTGATTGAAGAGCTTGGGGTTGAATAGTTTATTGTGTGTAAATGACCATTAGATCTACATGTAGCTTTATAGTGAGCCGCTGTGCTGACGACCGCTTGAATGTGTGACCGAAATTGCGCTGCTGTGGCTGGTTGCTACCCGCTCGCTACACGGCTGCTGATGGTCGCTTTACGGCTGGCCCTGGCGGTCGTTGTGTGGGCATTTTCGGTAGCCAGCGGAAGCAAAATGAGTGGCCGCTGGTCGCGTTAGACAGGTGGTCGTTGTGGACAGGTCCTTAACTACATGAAATCTCACGGAGGGAATTTAAGTGGTCGTTATGGACAGGTGGTCGTTAACACAGGTTTGACTGTACAATTGAACCTGCATAGAAAGACCGCTGTAATGTGTCTGATACGGCATATAACATTATTCCATATACAGTCGAACCTGTATAAAAAGACCGCTGCAATGTATCTGATACGGCATATGACATTAATCCATATACAGTCAAACCTGTATAGAAAGACCTCTGTAATGTGTCTGATATGGCATATGACATTAATCCACATGCAGTCGATCATGTATAGAAAGACTGCTGTAATGTGTCTGATATGGCACATGACATTAATCCATATACAGTCAAACCTGTATAGAAAGACCGCTGCAATGTGTCTGATACGGCACATAACATTAATCCATATACAGTGTCTGATACGGTGTATGACATTATTCCATATACTGTCGAACCTGTATAAAAAGACGGCTGCAATGTGTCTGATACGGCATATGATATTAATCCATTTACAGTCGAACCTGCATAGAAAGACCGCTGTAATGTGTCTGATATGGCATATGACATTATTCCATATAAAGTCAAACCTGTATAGAAAGACTCCTCAAAGGAGACAAGAAAAGTGGTCTTTATATTCGAGACCGTCTTTATGTACAGGTTACTTTATAACATGTTTCAATGAGAAACTATTTTCAAGGGAACAAAAAATGTGGTCTTTATAGACAGGTTTGACTGTATTTCATCCATGAATGAAAAGTCTCTCGATTCGACTATGACTAATGATAGTGATATGAGAAAGCACAATTATTCAATGGTCATATCGAGAGAATTTTCATTTTCATGTCGTAAAGGACATCGCATGGAATCGCCCTTAGGAGTTGGACCACTCAGTTGCATTCTGGCCATGATAGTCAACTTACCCATACTTTTTCCCCGTCCGCAGCAGGATGTTGTAACTGCTGCAGTTCATGAAGTCTCTCTAAGACATCAATCTCTTTCTCCTTGATCAAGCATCCTAAGGCTTCCTCAAAGCCATGCATCTCAGGGTCATGAAGTAGTCCCTTCTCACTGAAAAAAAGAATCAATCATACCCAATCTTATTGACACGATGCTAGTAAAACATTCCATCTACAAGTTTTTTCCTATTTATTCATTCTTTTTACTTATTTGTCTGTTTCTACTGAGGGTGGCCTGATCAGTGATTTTTAAAACACATAGCGACATGCAATTATATGTATATTCTATCTATCTATCTAGGTACCTTCTCCCGGTTCGGAGGTTGATTGCAACATCTCTCTATTTCACTCTATTTTCTGCCATTCTGGTGCACTCTTGCAGTTTTAGTCCACTCCAGTTCTTGACATTCTCTTCCCAGTTGATTCTGGGTCTCCCTCTCGGTCTAGTTCCCTCCACTCTTCCCTCCAACACATCCTTTAAGAGGCTTTGGTGCCTTTTAACATGACCAAAGTATTTGACATTTCTCTCCTTAACTAATCCTACCAGTGCAATTTGTTTACGCTCTGCCATGTGCAATATCTCATTGTTGGTTTTCATTCGTTTCCATGATATTTTCATCAGTTTTCTGTAAATCCACATTTCAAAAGATGTTATTCTATTTTCCATGGCCTTGCTTATTGTCCATGTTTCTGATCCATACAATGTATATTGGCTATACCCAAACCTTCAATTAATATTATTATTATTATTATTATCATTATTTTGACACTTATCCTTCACAGCCCTGCATACATAAACACATATGTACATGAAATATCTACTGTACATATGTATATGGTTACACTTAACCTCCTTATTCGCTGCTGAATGAAAACCTAGACTGCTACATTGTTTGGAGTGCATATGGCCTATACATGTTGCATGTGTGATAAAGTCAAGTGTGGCAAGCCAGTGTTTATTCCGTAAGTCGACCACAGTGGACAAAGAGTTTAAAAGATTACTCTAGCCGTAGCTCCTGCGACAATGGACAGATGGTATAAAAGGTCCTGTTAAACAAAGATTTCAAACAGAAGTATTCCACATCTACAATAAAAAATAATAACAATAATAATAGGCATTTCTATAGCGTCGTCTATCTAGAAATTCTATTCCGAGGCGCATTTATTATTACCCCCGGCTTTAGCCTAGCTGCCATTACAGCGCTCCAGCATTTCAAGGAATTAATTCCTGCCAGGTACCCATTTACATCACCTGGGTTGAGTGTGGCAAATGTAGATCAATGTCTTGCCAAAGGACATTGGTGCTGCGGCAATACATCTACCTTTCAAATATTTTGAAAGAATAATGTAAGAGAACAGAGAATGCCGTTTTCAAGTTGTAGCAGAGCTACAGTACACACATCCCACTTTTTATTTCTCGCATAATTGCTCTAGTGAAGAGAGTAAGGCACACATACCTGTGCAAATCCTTGAAGTAGCCACAGTATGGCAGCACACATCGAACTGACTGGCAGCTCTTGCTGTGATTCCAGTATGCTTCGACCATCTCCCTGCAGTTGATGCACTGGTCAAGTTTGCCGTTGCGATAGCATTCCTTGAATTTTTTATGAAGGTGCTCTGTCTACACAGTGGAAGATGATAACATTCAAATTAAAGTCATAAAGATGAGAAAAACATTGACAATCTAAAGAGAGAAGATATTTATAGCAAGTCAGATGACATTTGTCTACATCATAGTACATTTCAAGACAGTTGTGACATGCTCTTAATATTTCCCTCCCATGGAACTAGTTGAAGCACCACACATTGGTTGAACAATCAGGTGAACTTCCTTTGATGTAACTATCCCTCCCAACTAGCTATGGTCTACATTTTACAGTGTACCGCTATTCATCCAGGAATAGCCCATGGACACCTGACATGGTACCATAGCTACAGTTGTGACATGCTCTTAATATTTCCCACCCATGGAACTAGTTGAGGCACCATACATTGGTTGGCCAATCAGGTGAATTTCCTTTGATGCAACTATCCCTCCCAACTAGCTATAGTCTACATTTTACAGTGTACGGCCATTCATCCAGGAATAGCCCATGGACACCTGGCAGAAGAAAGTCTTTGAATGATGTAAGCACTAAATCGGTACAAGTGTAGAATACGTGTACATACAAAGTGTAGGAAGAAATTCCTTGAATGCTTGAGCACCTTATCATGGTAGCTCAGCTAAAATGATTGCAGGGCCATCATCATCGCCGTCATTATCATCATAGTTGCTGTCGTCAATATCATTATCATCATCATCATCAACATCATCATACTTATCATCATCCAAATCATCATCATCTTTATCTTATCATGGTACCATAGCTACAGCCATGATTGCAGGGCCATCACAATAACCACCACCATCATCATCATCATCCTCATCCTCATCCTCATCATCAACCCCATCATCATCATCATCATCATAATCATCATAATCATTCTTATTATTACTTACCATGTAGCATTTTAGACAGATGTTGCGTCCCATAGCCTCACAGTATGCCCGCTTCTCAAGACGTGTCTGCAGACTGTCCTCTGGTTCTTGACCCAAGGTGTCCTCATGAAGTGGTGCCTTTAATACTTCCTCTCCTGGGACCTGTCATGGAAGGTATAGTGATTTGAAACAGTCAATAGATGAACTCCAATACTTATGTTCACACGACAAGCCTTAACCTTAAAATTAGGCTCATCGGTTTTAAACATCAAGGTAATCTTGTAGTTACCAACAGTGTGGACACACTCTTGTTTTTTGAAATTTTTAAAGTTTACTTGAAGTTTTAAACAATGAGCAATCTTAGGCTTATCACAAGAAGTACGAGTCACGGAGGTCTTCACTTGAAGTTATGTGTCATGAAGACGCATGGTTTTGCCAGCTTGTAGTTACGAATACTGCTCATACAGCTTTTACTTTTAAATGCTGAACACTTATTTCTCTATCCTGTATAACCTGTGTCCCGTGTAAACCATTGTTGTTGTGGTTTAAAATGTTGAGATTTCACTAACTAAGTGTTTAAAACTTCAGCAATGCTGTGCTCAAAATAGTTATGTTATTCTGATGAAAAGTAAAACTTGGTCTTTATCAAACTTCATTTTTCTATTATGATAAATAATGTATATGTGACCCCCCCTATTTATATTTTAAAATTGAAGTACCAGTCATGTGTGTGTGAGTGTATCTGTGAGGGTGTGTACATTTGTGTGTCTGTGTGTGATAATGTATGTAGTCTTGTTTGTTTATTTTCAACTGTTTTTCACTGAGGGGATTTTTTTTTTTACTCCAAGTGGTAGTTGACCTGTCTTGATGCCCTTTTTTCAGTATATCAAAGTGTACTTCATGTATATCACTTCATAATGACAATAAAGGCTCACAAACTTTATCTGTTATCTATCCATGCTGTCTAACAACTGATAAAACTAGATGGTACTTTGACTGCGAGCAGTCTGAAATGATGCCTCCGCCATAGGGCAATTTTACAAACCAAAACGGAAGCAATTTTTAAAATTCAAGTTTGATGTAATCCATCTGTCGGTTCTAATGATAATGCGTTCACAAGCTATTTATAGGCATGCATATTGAGATTCATGACCTTTGACCTCACGACTCTAAAATCTAATCAGTTCATTGGTTCTGCAAGATACATATACATGTCTTGAGTTTGATGGTAATCTGTCTATCGGTTCTCATAATAATGCGATCACAAGCTTTTTTTTAATACATAATGAGCCCCACGACTTTTGACCCTAAAATCTAATCAGTTCATTGGCTCTGCAAGATACTGTACATACATGACCTAAGTTTGGCTGTAATCCATCAATCTTTTCTTGAGATAACACGATCACGAGCTATTTTTGCATACATAATGAGCCCTGTGACCTTTGAACTTTGACCTTGTGACCCCAAAATCTAATCAGTTCATTGGCTCTGCAAGATACATACAGGACCTAAGTTTGGCGGTAATCCATCAATCGGTTCTTGAGATAACGCGATCACAAGCTATTTTTGCATACATAATGAGCCCTTTGACCTTTGACCTTGTGTCCCCAAAATCTAATCAATTCATTAGCTCTGCAAGATACATACATGACCCAAGTTTGGCGGTAATCCATCAATCGGTTCTTGAGATAACGCGATCACGAGAAAGGGACGTACGTACGTACGGACGGACAACCAGAAAACATAATGCCTCCGGCTACTTTGTAGCGGAGGCATCAAAAGAATATACTGCTTGACAAACCAGACCTGTCTTGTTGCTGTAGCTTTGCCCGTAACGTCGTTGCCTTGCTGGTCATCCTGGGCTTGAGCTGATTCTAAATAACAAAAATAACAAGTAAAACACATGATCATTGAATCAACGTACCAGTGAAGAGAATGGTCAATTACCCCCTGGACTATCACCCCCCAGCCAATTACCAGCGGGACAATTACCCCCCCCCCCCAACCCGAGGACAATTACCCACCGAAAAAAAATTATGCTTTTATTAAAACCAACTTATTATCAGGGTAGATTTCCCCTTTAATGAACAGGGGGTAATTTTCGTGGGGGGTTGTCCTCAGGGGTGATTTCTTTGGTTGTCCTTGGGGGGGGGATATTTGTCCTAGGGGGTAATTTTCAGGGGTGGGGGTTATTTCCTTCGGGGTTAATTTCCCTCGGGGTTATTGTCCACAGGGGTAATTTTCCGGGAGGGTAATTGTCCTCAGGGGGTGGTTGTCCTTGGGGGGTAATTTTTCCGGGGGGTAATTTTTCCGGGGGGTAATTTTTCCGGGGAGTAAGTTTCCAGGGGGCATGACGAAAACTCTTCGTTTAAAATTGAAACCCCCATTTGACTTTCAACACTTCTAGAGCTGAGATAGCGTTAAGCCTAAAGTAAACACTAGCTCTGTCCAATGTAATCCCCCACACCGAGACCTTGAAGGGGTGATAGAGAGGAGAGAGAGAGAGAGATAAGCATGATAGAGGGAGAGAGGAAGGGAGAAAGTGTGACAGTTTTCAGAGTTAAAATGTTTGTTATATCGCCAATTCTGGGTCATTTTGCTTCGTTTGAACATTCATTTTGGTCTTCATCTAAATTATGAGTGACTTTTGGACATGAAAATATCTTAAAAGAATAAGCAAAATATATATTTCCTATTTCTCATTTCCTTTCAGCCAGAGCCCCAGTAAGAGTTTGTTTACACTATTACGTAAGATGATGAAGATAACAGCTGCAATCCAATATCATAATCTCTCATTCACGCAGAGCTGCAAGGCTCTGTCCAACTTTTAACGAGAGAAACGAAAGTGGGGTCCTGATACCCCACCTGATTTACATTGGTTCCTGTGTTATAGTGGTGGCTCTGTCCAAGTTTTAACGAGAGAAACGAAAGTGGGGTCCTGATACCCCACCTGATTTACATAGGTTCCTGTGTTATAGTGGTGGGGTATAGTTTTAACGAGAGCTTTTCGTAATGGTAATTTTCCGGGGGGTTATTGTCCTTGGGGTGTTTTTTTTTTTGGGGGGGGAGGTAATTTTCCGGGGTCTGATTGTCCAGGGGGTAATTGTCCTGCTACGGTAGAGAATACATCAACGCATACAGGAAAACATGTGAATGAGCAGTTTAAAGTGGTCTCTGCACAAACTATTACCTAAATTATGGTTAGAATAAACATGACAATTCTCATGAACTTACCATATGGGCTAATGAGAAGACTACCTGATGTTTTAGGCATCTGATCGCTATTACTCTGAGCTGATTCTAAATAACAAAAATACCAAGCAAGAAACATAATCATTAAATCAACGTACCACAGATAGAGGTCTGTAATAACATTGATTATACAAAATAATAGATGCATTTCCCATAGCGCAGCTACAATACAAAAATCCCCTTCTGCCCTAAACACAAAGTTTAGTTGGTGAAGAGAATGGTTCTACCACAATAACCCCCTGGACAATCACCCCTCAGCCAATTACCAGTGGGACAATTACCCCTACAAGGACAATTACCCCCCTCCCCAAGGACAATTACCCCTCAAAAAAAATGATGCTTTTATTAAAACCAACTTATTATCAGGGTAGACTTCCCCTTTAATGAACAGGGGGGTAATTTTTGTGGGGGTGGGGGTTAATTGTCCTCGGGGGTGATTGTCCTTGGGGGGTAATTTATAAAAAATGGTTAGAATAAACATGACAATTCTCATGAACTTACCATATGGGCTAATGAGAAGACTACCTGATGTTTTAGGCATCTGATCGCTATTACTCTGAGCTGATTCTAAATAACAAAAATACCAAGCAAGAAACATAATCATTAAATCAACGTACCACAGATAGAGGTCTGTAATAACATTGATTATACAAAATAATAGATGTATTTCCCATAGCGCAGCTACAATACAAAAAATACCCTTCTGCCCTAAACACAAAGTATAGTTGGTGTAGAGAATACATTGACGCATACAGGAAAACATGTGAATGAGCAATGAAATGTGGTCTCTGGACAAATATTACCTAAATTGTGGTTAAAATAAAAACGATAATCCTGAACTTACCATTTGGGCTAATGAGAAGACTACCTGATGTTTTAGGCATGTGATCGCTAATTAGGCCCTCTTCATCTTCATGTACATGTATATCTATATGCCAATAGCCTTTGTCGCTGGGGATGCCTGTGTATGAACATGTATTTAAAGAACATTAATACATACCGGTATATGATGATGATCATCATCATCATCATGATCATCATCACCATAATCATCATTCTTGTGATCATCATGATCATCATCTTCATCATCATCATCAACATGACCATGACCATCATCATCATCATCATCATCATCATCATCATCATCATTATCATCAACATCTTTATCATCTTCATCATCATCATCATCACCATCATCACCATCATCATCAACATCATCATCACCACCATCATCATCATCAACATCATCATCAACATCATCATCATCTTCATCATCATCATCTTCATAATCATCACAATCATCATCATAGACTTTCACAACTGTCAATTCAAATCAACTTGTTAAATAAAAGGACAGAAAAAGTTTGTTTTAACACCTAAATTAAATAGCTTTTCTTCTTCACAATGACAACACTCATGCTTTCAATTTACTACTTTCCCAGTAAAGTTAAATTTGGATAGAAATACACTGTATATTAAAAATGTGTTGCATTTGATGCTTATTTTCAATTTTGAAAAGTATCTTAACAAAAAGCATATATGCAACAATTGGTATCACTTGTGCAAATATTATCATTTTTTCTACTCCTGTATGTGTGCATGGTATATATCTTTAGAACTCTGATTAAAATAAATCAGTTAGCCAAACCAGAAAATCATTATTCTAAGGAGCTATATACATGTATATTACTGGTGAGAGTGTGAATCATAGCACAGTACTACCTCCATGTATGCAGAGCTGCCAACCTTGTGCAACCAAAAAGAGGAACTATGATGGCAAAAAAAAAAGGAATTTCAAGCACGAAAAAAAGGAATTCATTAAAACAAAAATTACAACCGTGACACACTTCCTATGCAGAAATGTCCATTCCTCATGCTGTTATTTCCATATTAGGACCTATAGTTTATTTACAAGTAGTTTTTGTGGTAGTTTTGGGGGTATTATCAACGTTTCATTCTTTTTGAGAATATTTACGCCTTTCCCTTCCTTTTTTTCCGTTTACCATTTGTAAATCATAAATCTCTATTGAAGTCTTTCTATTGAAGTAGTGTTCAACATTTAAAAAAAATATTTTTAAAAAATATTTTTAAAAAAAAGAAAAAAAAAAAGAAAAAAAAACTATTTTATGAAGAAAAAATGTAATACCGTAATTTGGAGAATAAAACGGAATAATTCTGGGAAAAACGTAATGGTTGGCAGCTCTGTGTATGTATATTTATTGTAGAAACAGAATGTTTAAAGTACATGTATATGTATAGTTTTATAACTGAATCTCAAACTTACTTGGTTGGGGAAATGGCAAGTCACTTCGGGAAAAAAACTCCAGCGACATATCTTTCAATAGCTGAGAATGCACCTCACTGTCAAGTAGTTGTTGAAGGGCAGGGTCAGGGTAAGACAAAATGTTCTCATGAAGGTCTTCTTCTGTCCATACCTCTGGCTGACAAGCAATGAGTTCACCTTTTAATCCATTAAGATCAAATTTTAAATCTTTCATATATTCTGCTGATGACACTGCTGAGGCTGCTGCTGAAGCTTCTGCAGATGCGGCTGATTTTGCAGATGTTTCTGTCACTATATCACAAGGCTTGGTTCCATCGCCTGTGGGGAGTTCTCCCTGTAAATTGCCGGCTGAATGATAGCCGCTGCTCCCGTTGCTCCGTTGCAATTGCTCCGAGGAACACCGACGTTTCTCACCCTGGTACTGAGCCAGATCATTGTCAGTCCTATCCTGGCTTGAATGGGCCCTCTCCAGCTTCCTAGGGGCCAAATTGTTGTTGACATCATCAGTGGGAGCATCGCTCACATCCCTCGAGCGGCTTCTCCTTACCTTTTCCTGACTGGTCGTTCTGCACATGGATCCAAAACCTGAATCATTAAGCTCATCGATATCATCAATCTCCTCTTCGATGGCATTCTGTCTCATAAACGATGAGTGTTTTCTGACAACAGGTGGTGGTCTGGTACTTGTGGGCTCATCCAGTACTTGACTCTGATAAACATTCTGAGAGTGAGGCGTCAACGGGTGTCCACTGGGGATAGGTTCTGGCCTTTGATATTCATCTACAGCTTCCCGAGAATATGAAAAATGCATGGGACTACCTTGTGCAGAGCATCTCTGGGGCGATGGTGTGTGTGTATAACCATTCTGCATACGACTCTGGTAACCATTCTGAGAGAAAGGCGTCAAAGGGGGTCCACTGGGGATAGGTTCTGGCCTTTGATATTCATCTACAGCTTCCCCAGAATATGAAAAATGCATGGGACCACCTTGTGCAGAGCATCTCTGGGGCGACGGTGTGTGTGTATAACCATTCTGCATACGACTCTGGTAACCATTCTGAGAGTAAGGCGTCAACGGGGGTCCACTGGGAATATGTTCTGGCCTTTGATATTCATCTACTGCTTCCCCAGAATATGAAAAACGCATGGGACCACCTTGCCCAGAATATCTCTGAGATGGTTGTGGGTCCATATGTCCATTCTGCAGTGGACTTTGCATGGGATCCACTTTGTGACAAGGATCTCTCATGGATAGTCCATTTGGAACTGATCCTGGCATTTGAAAATGACTCAAATGTTGTTCAGATTTTAGATTGCACATGGAATGATTCGACTGAGAGTTCTCAGGGTTGAAGGAACCATATCCATTGTCAACAGAAAAACATCCGTTCCCAGTGTCGCCATTGCAGTTGCTTTTATCCGGCACCTGAGGGGAATGGTTGTATAAATGTGCCCCTGTGACATGTATGTTATTGCTGTTATTTGAGTGTGGTCGATCCATGGCACATAAGCCTAATTGTTCAATCCTGATCTAAAATACCTTCCTAAATCAGGCTACATTATATAACAACAATAATAACAGTGGCTTCTTATACAGCGCCCATGTCCGTCACACCGTGACGCTCCTTGGGGTCCATGAAGGTAACTCCGAAGTCAAAGATTATTAATAATTTAGATGCATCCTGTAACCTGGAAGAGATTCCTCAGTGTCTCCAAGGTCATATCAAGCCTGAATGCACGCATTGGTCAAATCACAACTTATCATTCAAAGTGTAGACCTAGTTTCTTCTGATTCTTCAGCACTTGGTATATGCATTGTAGCTTCCCGTTATTGGACATTAACCTGTATGTACATGTAGAGAGAAAAAAAGAAGAAAGAAATTAATTAAAGTCCAGGAATAACAATAATTTTAAAATAATAAAGATATAGCAAAACATTAATTGTCATAAATGCAAGTTTCACTGACTGAAGCAATTGCAAACTTGCAAGAATGAAATTGTTAAAAAGTCTCAAAATTGTCTCAAATACATTACAACATATATTTCATATTTTTCTAACATGAAAAACAGATTTTTTTTTTTTAGAAAGGTAACGGAAATATACACTGGTAAACTTTATGGGCGTAAAACCACACAGTATTTTACAGTTCTCAGACAACAATAACAAGTTTGTGTGTGTGCACACTCTATTCTCCAGAGTTCAAAAATATTTTGTTTGAACAATACATTAAAGGACTTCACTTTATCTAGTATTTTTTAGTAGTAAATAGAAAATCAAACTTTAAAAGAAAATCTTCCTGAATAAGTTTTGCAGAATTTCAATAAAAAATTCTGTATCATATAAAGCATTAAGCAACACATTGTGCACAGCTATACAAAAAGATGTAATGAACTTTGAACATGCATTGCAAAACAAATTGAACTAGTATCACTAAAAGTCTCACGTGGTAATATCTGAATTCAACTTCAAGCTAGTAAAAGATGTGTGCAGGTACATTACATACAGCATTGTACAGAGTATCCTGTTATGAACTAAACGTTACATGTGCATATGTAGACCACTGCATTTTCATTTTCAGCGGCCACATTCTCAGCGGGGAATCCCACAACTTCTAAAGATACATAAGACCACTCATGCAGTGATCAAGCAAGGAATATTTAATGAATGAAAGATCATGAAGGTTGATGACTTTTCATTCTGTCCCCCCCCCCCCTGACCATTTTTCTTTCTCTTACTTCCCACCCACCACTTTGCTTTGTATTCAGGTACCTAAAATATATGTACATGTACATGTACATGTTATAAATCTCTCTCTTTCCATTCACACACTCCATTTATCATCATGTCATATTATTCTTTTTCCTCCTACTTCTCAGCCCATTCCTCTCCTCTTATGGAACCACTCATTGATGATCTCTCTTTCACACACACATACACACACAAACAATAAACCCACACGCATACTCTCTCCATCCCTCCCTCTCTCTCCTTCTCACTCCTCTCTCTTTCTCTCTCTCTCTCTCTCTTTTCTCTCTCTCTCTCTTCCCCCCTCTCTCTCTCTCTCCCTCTCTCTCTCTCTCAAAGAAATTCACATCTATGCCATCTCTCTGTTAATATCAAACAATACATTTTCTGGCTTACATAAAGTGGAACATGTGGAAAATACCACAATATAAAGATAAACATGAAGTGAAAATATTTGCTTAATTCGTGTACATGTACATGTACATGTATTTCATCTTTAATAGTTTGAATGAATGGATTGTAGATCACAGTGACATTGACTGTTCAAACATGTGACGTGTATTTGCTTTTCAGCTTTATTCAAATAGAATACTTTGGAGCTACACAAAGATCTAATGCTGGAGTATGCGAATGTACTATACATACAGATTGCTTAAAATAAAGTACACACTCTCAGTCACTGTGTATTATTCCATAGAATTTGGTGTGACTTGGTGTTTTAATAATAGGGTGTCTACTTTATTTCAAGCAATATTGTACATGTATAGAGTACCGAAGCTGTAACGTCATAAAAATCAATTTTTGGAATTTCTCAACTTTTTCTTCATTTTCCGAAAGAGCATCAAAAATAATGTCCAAATGTCGAAAACCAATTGAATATGTAAAGTATTGGCGAGATATGACCATCTGAATAAATAGATTGCCTATGGGAACTCAGTGTTATATTGCTCTGGCTCCTAATGTTATGAACCAGAGCAATATAACACTGAGTTCCCATAGGCAATCTTTTTATTCAGATGGTCATATCTCAGCCAATACTTAACCTATTCATTTGGTTTTCGACATTTGGTCATTATTTTTGGTGGTCTTTCGGAAAATGAAGAAAAAATTGAGAAATTCCAAAAATAGATTTTTGATGACGTCACACTTCACCACTCTATAGGTACATCACAGTTTCTGCCTCCCGCTGTGAAAAAAGCAGTCGTGCATGCATATCGGTCGATGATTTATCTAATGAAGATCTCGAGTAATAATACTGACAAATTGTTAGTTGGTAGCCTTTATACTTCACTTGGGATGAATCCATGTGTTTAGTTTTGTATAGATTTCAACACTAAAATAAATAAAAACTGAAGTTTTAATCAATATTGAAAGCGCAAATAGGTTACAAGTCACAACAACCTCAGATATTCAACACTTCTCATTTTTGGGGTGTAAATTTACAAGTCGATATGATGACATGCCATCATCAATGAATGGAAGACATGATACTTATAAATATTTGAAAATAATTAATAGTAAAGAGAGTGAAGACCAAAAAGAAATATGAGAGATTAATAAAAAAATGCTGGTAGATCACTTTGTGTGTAAATGTTAAATCCTGTTTTCTAGTTCCACCAAAACCACAGGTATGAGCTTTTGTTCTGAAAACTATGGCAACAAAGTACATATTGTACGTACAAAGGATTCAGGGAGTGTCCTACGTACAACCTGGCTACAATATCAGCTGACTCAGCGATGACATTTAGGCAAATAAAATACACTGCAAAGAATGTTGCTCCAACTCCCAAATCCTGCACTTGAGGATTTCATCGAAATCATTCCAATTGGCTCAATAGCAGTTCAAAGCATAATCATAAATAAAATGCAAGTATTTGATGCAAGTCATTACTCATTTCAACAATCAGAACAAGCATAACGATATCATGGAACGTTGCTATTCTGTTTATGGATGATCTATATATAGCACACAGCACTTGCTAAGAAAATTGATCGTGATAATAGTAGTATTGACTACTTTACTTTTATTAAATGACGCCAATAGTGGCAGAGAAAGAGTAAACTAGGGCAAACTTTAAACCTGTTAATTTAGGTTAGCACAACATAATATCCCAGTCACATCAACAGGAATAGAGTAACGCTAGACAACAGGTGGCAGTAATAAATCATACTAAAAATTATATCAAACCTGAATGGCCAAGATAATTGAGTCAGTTTGGCAGTTGGCGTACGTGTATTAAACTTAAACATCATATCTATTGTCCAGCATGCAAGTACAATAGGAGGGGGTTTCCCCTTTACAAAATTATGAATCTGATGTAACAGGTCCAAAGGCCTTTAATCCTGTCAGTCCAATAGAACTTACATGGTAGCATCAAAATATTTGTGGTGATATACTGATAAGATATGGGCAGGATAAATCGAGGACAATTCAGATCAATTTGAATATACAGTATTGCAGAAACATGTAGGCCTACAAGTTTTGTAAAATATGCTTTGTAGTGGTTCATTCACTTGACTCTAAATCCAAGGGTTGAGGATTCAAAACCCAGCCTAGCACTAAAGGGTCTTGGTAGGATACGAAAGTCATTGTACATGTAGTTTGCTATTAAGCATTGTGAGCATCTGTAAAATGGCACCTTCCTAGAATGATCCAAAGGGAGTGGAGAATGTGCATACATTGTGTGCAGGCCAGCCTGAATCCAACAACCAGTCCAGAATAATAATTTAAGTAAAAAGCGCTAATAGAGACATTGTCATGTATATTAGAGCGTTATATAACCAAAGAATATTATCATCATCATCATCATCATTATCTTTTTTATATACGTTGTACTTTGCGAACACTTCTAACAGACCCATGACTGTTCTCTCCAGTAAGATTTACATGATCTTGGTCCCGTCTTATAAAGAGTTGCGATTGATTTGAATCAATCGCAAGTCCTCCAATCAATCGCAAGTTGGCAGTCTCCTATCTCTTATGTCAATCGCAAATAAGTTGCGATTGATATCAACTGTTTATAAGACGGGGGCCCAGCTTTTATAAACATGTTCTCCAGAAGCTGGTGGTTCATACTATAGAATATTGTAAACAAAATACAGACTGTGACCTACTATGAACTTGAGGTCAATGGGGTCAAGCCCGACACCTAATGGCATCTCAGATACAGAGACCAGAACATACATGTATGCTGTCAATGTATTATAAACAATATTCATAACTTAAAGGCCGAGAGAGATAGAGTCTTTCTGTTATAGAAATATTCAAATCACAATAATAGGCCCATTTACATTACAGAAAAATAATATGAAAATCTACTGTTTTTTTTATCAAACTACCATTTAAAGTACTGGAAAAATCCATACAAAATCATAGGTGTTTGATAATGCTGGTTTTATGGTGGATTGTACGCATGCACCACTTGTTGCTGTTCTGCATGTGATAGCACGGAAGCAAGGAGAGTCATGTGACCAGAAACCAGAATAATTCACTGGTGTTTTGAGAGCAAGTATTTACACTGCAAAAAAACTGTGGACTTTCGTCTGGAGTTTCGTAAAACCGTACACCAGAGGTGGGTCTTTCGTTGTGTTTATGGGTAGTTGCCTAGCAACTTCCGACCAAACTCCGGACTGAGAATAACCAATGGTTTTAGCTAGCAGTGTAAATGCTCCTATTATGTACACGTACATGCCACTTTCCTACTCTGGTTATCTGCACTGTACTCTGTTCCTCATGGAAGTTTCGCTTTGATGATAGTGCCCAGACAAAATATTGATTTGTTTCCTTTTCCTGTTTTCAAAGATTTTCTTTTCCTTTCTTCCATAGGCCTACTTATATGAACCTGGGTTGTCCCAGGACTTTGTATGGTAATGAATTATAGTACAATAAAATCAAAATGAAAGGAGAAAAAAAACAGTGGCCTTGACATTCTGATTTATGAAATATTACAAAAACCCATTTAGAAAACCAACGGCAGCAAGGAGACTAATTTAAATGGGGCTCGAGGGGGCAAGGGGCTCCAAAAGGGAGTTCTGGAGAAGGAAAACAAATATGAATCACTGTAAAGAGATAATACTTATCTGTCCAAAATCTGGAAATAATAGTCCTATTGCAACTCCTATGAATTGAAAGAAGTTTTAAAGCCTGTCTGCACTAGTTTGGCCAGGAGTGATTAGACCTCCCAGTGTGGTCACTGATCTTGTACCTACTTGAGAAGTGATATTTAAAACCTCTTAAGTTCATGACTCTCTTATTATCAAGTTCTCTAAAGTTTTCATTAAATTGTACTAGAAATGTTCTGATTTTATCACTTGATTTTCTGAGTAGACTTTCTACTCGAAATCACTTCTACTAATAACAAAGAAAAACTAGTTGATTTAAACAAAAAAAAACACTTTCAGCTTCAACACTCAAATAGAGCATTGAATTTTCCTGCAATTGTGTTTAATTTGTCCACATGTGACCAATTGGAGCACTATTTAAATACACATATGACACAATTTGCTCATTCTGTCCTTTCCATTCCTAAACAAACTGAAAAGAATTGTGATCAGATTCAAACAATGGAAGCATACCACTCACCTAACGAAAATCAAATGATCTAATTTCCTTCAAATTAATGTGTGTATTTTAATCAGTCTATTGTAAGACTTTCAGCCTTGCATGAAATAAAAGTCAGAGTAGCCTAAAACTTGATTTTGTTTATGATGGTGCACCATTCAGTTTAAGGAGGTTAGACTCTTCCCCCTTTTTCAAACGGAAATTGCAACATGAGACTGTTTCTATTGTTTACCTCACATCAGGAAGTTACAATTGAGAAAAGTTAACATCTTTAATCAAGTATCATATTGCATTCATGATTGAACTACAGTGTAAGTTTAATTTCCCTTCCTGTTTAGTGTATATATGAGAAAATCAAAGCCTTTCTTTTTCTCTGTTCTGGGTTTTCCCATGTCCATGGTTTTCCCCATAGCTATAGTTTAGTAGTTTTCCCTTTTTTTTCCCCTTATGAATGGCTGAACTAAAAAAGGGCATAAAGTGGCCATTGTGTATAAAGGATTAGAAAAACCATGAGTACAGAGTAAAAATGTAAAAAAATAACCTTCATTTATTTCTGCCATAATTTTGCATAAACATGTTTGCATACTTTGCTGTTTGTTCTGTCTGCTCTTTCTTTTTCTTCTCCTTCTTTCTCTCTCTCTCTCTCTCTCTCTCTCTCCCTCCCCTCTCTCCCTCTCCCTCCCTCTCTCCCTCTCCCTCCCTCCCTCCCCCTCTCTCTCCGTCCCTCCCTTCTCTTTAATCTCTTTAATGCTATTAAAAAATGTCATGTAATATAAAAATGAATTTCCTTTCAAGGTAACTCAAAGGAATTTTGCAATTCTTAGGCAAATTTTAATTTCCATTTGCATCAATAATCACAAAATGGCCCACAAACTTCAAGTTTAGCCCTTGGTTTGAACTTTATGTACAGTTTAGCAGGACAATGTGAACAGATTTTGTAGTTTGGCAAATTAGAAGTTAACTTGTGGTTTCTTTCATGCTAAATTCCAGGAATAGGGAGGATACAGATTGTTACAGCATGGACCTATTATGGATGGACATTCGACGTGATTCTTTCTTTGATCCAATTAGTTCCACCGCCTTCTGATTATGTGCATCTTAATGAGAACATTCAGCTGTTCTAACAATAACGACTGCTCA
Organism: Mesocentrotus franciscanus; assembly: GCA_037976565.1. NCBI lineage: Eukaryota > Metazoa > Echinodermata > Echinoidea > Camarodonta > Strongylocentrotidae > Mesocentrotus > Mesocentrotus franciscanus. Next base: position 30,758,467 of record CP137671.1, on the reverse strand, counting down.
AGCATTATCGGTCATTGACAAGGGAGCAGTTTCCCTCTTTTGGGTTTTGTTTGGATGGTGTGCTCTGTAAGAGTGTGTCTTTAAAAAGCATCCCCAATGGGGAGCAGCAAAGTGGAAAAGCAGACGATTTTGGTGATATGAAATGTATTATTACTGATTCGCACACTTTCGCACACACCCATGACCTTATAAAACAATTAGAAGGCCATGATCTTTATAAGCCCTGTGCATTGTAACTTTGGAATATTATGAGGAAATTGGGGAAACGGGATTTTAAATCACAACCAATCCAAATATAACCTCTATCTGGAAATATAAACGTGTTTTTCAAAATAAAATACAGTACACGGAACAACAATTTCCGATTATAAACCAGAACTGCACATCGATTTTCCATGATTTAAGCGAGTTATTATCTTCTGCGCATGATGATTAACATGTGTAAAATCACTATCTTGATTCTGTCCCGGCTTTTTGGCGGTGGACCTCATGAGATCAAAGTGAAGAAACATGTACGGAATGTTATTGAAACGACATTGACGGAGACAATCACAATGAATTCGTTAAGAAAACGACGAATGTCCATCCGTAATAGGTCCATGGTTACAGTATACAAGCCAATCCAACTGGACTTATTAATCAATAAATTCAAAAGTTAAAGCCCCACTGCACTACTTGTAGCTACTTGCTCCCTCTACAGTGTATATAGAAAACAATGCCTAAGTGGTGCCTGTTGGTCCCCCATGGTCCTCTTTTTCTTATGTTAATTGAGAGCCGAGTTGATGAGATTACCACCTGTCAGTGACCATGCTGGGAGGTCTAATCCCTCCTGGCCAAACTAGTGCAGATGGGCTTTAAACTTGACCTCGATCTTCACAAAGTCCATTTCAACTTTAAAGATAGTGTATCCCTTTTGCAGCCAGCATCAAATTATGTAGAAATTTGCAGGAATTATGAATATGTCATGTACATGTACATGTACACCTGTATGTCCTATATGTATCTTTGAAATTAAACATTAGCAGTGTCCTGATATTAAAATTATGCAAGGAAACCCGTTTAATTTCTAGACTTCACTGTCAGACACTATTGAGTGAGTGAGTGACTGACTTCTTTTTATCTTTGGTACATGTAATAACATACATAAAATGAGCTGTAAAGGGTACGTGAGCATTTGTCTACATCAATAACCCGCTTCTTGTAATGGCCAAGACTAAAGTAAACTGATTGAATCTTTGCGTAGCACAAAACGTATGACCACTCGGTACAAGGGTCTGAAAATCAGACTATTTAATTAAACGACTGTGGTCGCTAAATTCAATTCGACAACTAATGGTTGCTATTTTCCCACAATTCAAGCCCTTTTGTTTTGAGGGAAGTTCTAAATTAGTATTATCTTTCAAATGCCTTTGGTATTTAACATTTTCATTTTTTGGGCCTGCAAATTGGACATACAGTAGAACCTTTATAAAAGCCTCTGAGTATCCAGTAATCATGTTTTGCATGTACATGAAGAGTATGTCAAATTCCAGCTGCTTTTGGCTCTCATACACGGATATACTTTACATACAGGTTTAAAGCGATACTGAACTAGCATAGCATACTGTTTATTACCTAATACCCAAGTCCCAATTCGCAGACAGAGTACTCGATGCGAGAACCAACAGTGCAGCTAGGGAGGCAGCACGCAATGCAACGGGACCATACTGTTACAGCTGACCTCAGATAGCACGAGAGGGGATTTTGCAGAAGTGCTTCTATAGTCAGGTGGCTTAGCGTCAAATTTATTGATTATCGTTACTTGCCGGATAAAAGCACCATTTTTGGTACAGGGCTTCCTTAGGACCTACTGAACGATATAAGGCTAGGAGCCCCCGGCAAAACTTTCAATTTAAGGGTGTGGGAGCGGGGGCGTCTTTTTAGAGCCCCCAAATGATTTTATAACATTGATTTGTTGTTGTACAAATGCCATTTTTGTTACAGGGCTTCCTTAGGACCTACAATAACGATATTAGGGTAGGAGCCCCCGGCAAGAATATCATATAAGGGTGTGGGGCGGGGCGTCGCCTCGTAGCCCCAAATAATTTAGAAGGTAATGTAAGACTCACACAAGACAAAACCAGTCTTACATGATTGTTGACTTGAGCTGCACTGCTATATTTTAATACATATTCAAAATGGCTGCCAAAATGGCTGCCAAGATGGCTGACATCCAGTCCATAAAACAATAACAACCAATCACAAGAAAGCCTAAGGAAAGATAGAGTGCCATGTGCCTATAGTGAGTTGGGTTGAATAGCAAAGAGATAGGAAGAGTGTGTGCGTGTGTGTGGTGCTATGGCAGGTAATGTGAATGAGGATGAATGAATAGGGACAGAACAATAGAAGCCAGACATCAGACAATGAATGTAGGTCAGGAGTGTGCTGAAGCATAACAGAGTGCTGAGAGTGGAAAGCTAAATGTAAAATAAACATGTAACCATTTGGATCATTAAAATTTAAACCTTACAGTAATATAACATTTTATATTTGTTGTTGTACAATTGCCATTTTGGTACAGGGCTTCCTTAGGACCTACTGAATGATATTAGGGTAGGAGCTAAGAGGAGCCCCCGGAAAGAATATCATATAAGGGTGTGGGGCGGGGGCGTCGCTTCGTAGCCCCCAAATAATTTAGAAGGTAATATAACATTATTTGTTGTTGTACAAATGCCAGTTTTGGTACAGGGCTTCCTTAATAGGACCTACATGTACTTATATCGTTTAGTAGGACCTAAGGAAGCCCTGTACCAAAAATGGTGCTTTTATCCGGCAAGTAACGATAATTTCACTAAGCCACCTGACTACTAGTACAGTAATGGCTTTAACAAGTAGCTGCATGCTCCCAGTTAAAAGCATTGGGGAGTTGCTGTAAAATACTACATGTGAAACATGAGTACAGTGTAAAGAGGTGTTGTGGTCGAGTGGATACGTCGCCAGACTGTCGATCACAAGGTCCGCGGTTCGAGTCCCGCCGCTGCACTAATGTCCTTTGGCAAGACATTGATCTACATTTGCCACACTCCACCCAGGTGAAGTAAATGGGTATCTGGTAGGAATTTATTCCTTGAAACGCAGCGCACATAACAGCTGCACTGCTAAAGCCAGGGTAATTATGCTGCATTATTGTAGAGCGCTTAGAGACTTCTGATAAAGTAAGTGTTAGGCGCTATATACAGGTTAAGCACTATAATTAATTATATAACGAGGGAGGTATCTGTTATACAAAGGTGATTTTGCTGGTCCCAGCTCTCTATATTATTTTGTTTTTTACCCTGATATAACAAGATTCCTGATATACATGTAACAAGGTACATGTAATTGCCATGGTCCCAAGGACCTCGTTATAACATGTTTCCACTGTAACATGAGTAACAGTCAATGCTAATATCTAGTAGTTCAAAACAACCTAATTAAAGGGGACTAATGCTACAGTCACAAAGGTTCGTACGAACGATAATTTCGTACGAATCTCTGTTTTTCCATTGTCTTCCCGAATTTCTATTGTCTGAAAATCGTTCGTACGGCGGCGTTCGTAGCAGTTCGTAATGGCATTTGTGACCGAGGCTTAAGATACAGTGTAGCACCAAATTTAGTACACAATGATACAGCTAATCTTGAAATACTTTATTACATGGCTAACAGATGAGTGCAAGTTTTATAATGTACAATGCACACAACCCAAACATTATACATGTACACATGTTATCTTTTTAAAAGGCAATTCAATATTTCCAACAACTTCCATGAGGAAGTATTGGGACTATTTGATAAGGGAAATCTGATGTCCTTTAGCCAAAAATGGGCTTGAAATAACAATGTTGACCTTAAATGTGACCCCATGCCACAGAAACTCAGGGTTTTACTTGGTAAAGTAGTTTTTCTTTCTTTCTCTTTTCCCCTTCCTCCCCCCCCCCCCCCTATTCTCTCTCTCTCTCTCTCTCTCTCTCTCTCTCTCTCTCAGTCTCAATATCATAATTTATTTCACTGCTGGACCTTGTTAATGTAAATGCCAGAAAATGGACCAGGATCAGGAACGAAGCCATGAAGGAAAAACAACATCCAGCCAATGCCAAGAGTGTGAGGAAAATGAGCTATATATAGCGAGATCATCGAGATGCTGATTTATTTGTACACAAAAAGAAATAAGTCTTAATACTGTGGTCACACAAAAGTATACTGTAAAATCAGACACATTTTCCTGCACAAGGTATTTGCAAATTTCACAAGTGGTTCTCACTTGTGGGAGGTTCATGATGTGAAAATTTAGAATTGCAACTCACAAAACAACAAATATTTGAAATTTGCAAAAGTTTCATGCCGTCAAAATGGTCTTCAGTATTAACAATTCGCTAAAGTTTTGAGTTTTTACACGACCGGTACTCAATTTTAATTTGAATGTCAATGAAATTCATTGAGATATTAATGTGAATAAGCTTCAGACTTTGGTTTAATTGTTCTGTATCTTCCTCTATGTCTCTTTCTATCTCTCTCTCTCTTTCTCTCTTTTTAAATCGCTTGAAATCGCTTGAACGCAACCATGTATTAAACTTAGAAACGTATTTGAAAACCGCGTTTCTAGGATGAAAAAGTGTCGCTTGAACGCAGCCCACATGTATGTCTCTCTCTCTCTCTCTCTCTTTCTCTCTTTCTAAATGTCAGTCAGTACAGTTAAATTATTTACCATTCCTGGATGATTGATGCAGGGGCTGTATCCAATCCCTTTCCAAGATGCAAATAAAGCATGATGGAACCTGGGGGGCATTTCATCAACATTTGTCCACCGACAACTGTCGGCGCCGACTAAATTTGACCAATCAGAGGCCTGGAAAATAGTCTGTGACAATAAAATTGTCGGTGAAAATGATATTAGTCGGTGAAAACCACCGACTAATAGTTTCATGAAACGCCCCCTGGACAAACCAGGACGAGACAACTTTAGAGCTAGACACTTTGTTTAAAGATACTATGTCCCTTTTGCAGCCAATATCATATTCTGTAGAACTTTGCAGGAATTATGAATATGTCATGTACATGTGTGTCCTATGATCTGTGAAATTTAAACGTTAGCAGTGTCCTAATATTCAAATTATGCAAGGAAACATGTTAACTTGCTAGAATTCACTGTCAGACACTATTGAGTAACTGACTGGCTTTTTCATCTTTGGTAATAACATACATAAAATGAGCTGTAAAGGGTACATGAGCATTTGTCTACATCAATAACCCACTTCTTGTAATGGCCAAAATTAAACTGATTGAATCTTTGCGCAGCATAAAACGTACGACCATTCGGTACAATGGTCTGAAAAATCAGACTATTACTTACTGGCTCTATAGCTCCTAAGTCGATTCGACAACTAATAGTTGTTATTTTCCCACTTAAAGACATTTTCAAGCCCCCTTTTTTAGGGAAGTTCTAAATTAGTATTGTCTTTCAAATGCCGTTGGAATTTAACCTTTTCATTTTTTTGGCCTGCAAATGGGACATAGTACCTTAAGGCTAAAAGTCATATACTGTAGTTCACAACTTAATAGGGGAGGGGTGTTTGTTTTTGTAGTTATTTTTTTACACTACAGTATTAGAAAATCAACCTATCCTGATGAGGTTTTAAAGGTATTACAAAGTTTTGGTATGGGGTCATGAATTTGGTTCAAATGAACATATTGCAAGCATATGCGATTTTACAATATTTAATGATCGTTGTCAGGTTAAAATCGAGTCTAAAGTGATGAAATTGTAAATAATAAACTCTTTATGTTGTATAGCGCCCTCTCAAGACTGATATTACTTTAGCTTTAAAACAATGTTTCTTGACTACAATCGACCGATTTACTATTTCCGTTTGGAAATTATATATCAGAACTGCATATTCTGAGATTTTCATGGTCGCAGCTACCATGGAATGGCCGTAGGCGCTATTCGAAATATTTGAAATTTACCGGGAGCACCAGTAAATTTGTATTATTCAATTTGCTCGAAAGCAGAAGTGTTTTAGGGGCTAATTTTTTTAGTGCTTATAATACATCCACAGGGGCATCCAAATATATCAAAAATTTAAAGAATTACTATCCATCCAATTTCAAAATTTCACAAAACTTTGCATTACATTGTACCTTTAAGCATAATAAATGAATAAATAAGATCATTTTAGATGTACTATAAATGTGAGAGATCTCTAGAGAAATCCAAGGCGACAAAATGCTCTAAGTCGCTGTAAGGCCATGTGGGGAGGCTATGAGAACTCTGTTGTTTCTGGGGAGAGGAGGGGTTGCTAAAAACATCTTTTCCTAGCACTTATTACAATTATGTCTGCTTTTAACATGATTAACATTTGGCCGGCCTTGAAACTACCATGGCATATCCCCCCCCCCCCAATTACTAACAGAGGCATCTTCCAACCAATTAATTATTATCCTATAAAGTTTAACCCATGCCCTGCTTTTTAATTTCATAAGACCAAGGTTACCAATTGGCCATTTGCCATTGAATATAAAGGTTGATACAGTGAAGGAGGCAACTACAAAGAACGTACAAATGTTAATCATGTTAAAAGCAGACATAATTGCAATAAGTGCTATGATAAGATGTCTTTAGCAACCCCTCCTCGATCTCCCCTGAAACAACCGATTTTATTTATGTGTTCTTTGGTCTTATGAAATTCAAAAGCAGGGCATGGGTTAAACTTTATAGGAGAATATAATTAATCAATTGGAAGATGCCTCTGTTAATAGTAATTGGGGGGAATATGCCATGGTAGTTTCAAGGCCGGCATGGCACATGTTTTAGTGTAAAAAGGGCACATTTCTTATGTTATAATGGCTTAAATCTAAAGAAGGAGCATTTCAAAGTATGCCCTTGTCCTCTGCCCAACTGCCTTACAAATAGGGTACCTGTTTACTACACAAACCTGCTCATTGAACGTAAAGTTAATTTAAGGAAAAGCTTGAGTTTTGTCCAAATGATAGAAAATAAATTCTCACAGAAGCTAACAAAACTAACTACACTGAATGTTCAAGATTTAAAAGACATGTGACAAACGATTTTGGTAGAAAATGTATAGGGGCTGAGTAATGAGCATAGAAAGATAAGTAAATCAAGGTAACTTTAATAGGTAAGTAGGCCCGACACCATGTGCTTAACATACAAGTAGGTCATTATGTGCAAATGAGAGTTGTGGTTTTTATTGAAGATGATTTCCAGCAAGTTTTTGTGAGTTTGTTTTTATTTTACTTGTTCAAACAATCAATCTACTGCAGAATAAACAATCCGGAATGAATTATAGCCATGTTCTCTCGACATACGATGCCCATATATACCAGAGCTCAAGATTAGCTATAAATACACTGCATGGCCCTTTACTATTTTAGATGACTGTAAAACACCACATTTCGTAAGCAACAATGGAAAATAATACTTTAAAAGGGATACTTATCAAATGGCATTTATTACACGGACATAGAAGGGACACTCATCAAAAGTTAAGTTACAAGAGGAAATTATCACATTTTAAAAGGGACACTCATCAGAGGTGAAAGGGGCACTTGTAGTTGTAGTTGTAAGAATAGAAGGGGAAATTATTCCAGTGGTTGTTTTTAGTCTTCAGTCTTCAGATCAACCTGATACATTGAGTGATTTCAAGTACAGTGTTCGGTGTTGGTGTTGGTGTTGAGAGCCTGGAAAGGCTGCTAAACCGAGCTCCAACACCGACGGTCAGTTTAGACGGACAATACCGATCACGTTATCGATAGCTCAACACCCGCCTCAACGCCGAGTGACGTCACTCTACAGGCGAAAAGTCTTGCAATAAAAGAATAATCCTTTCAGAAATTCCAATGAATTACATCATATCGAATATCAAATGTAAAGTCATATTAAAAAATGAATTGAGAAAATATAATTTCTCTTGAAAAACGTATATAGCTCCCATGATTTACAGTTGTTTTGACGGAAAATGGATTTTACCTTGGCTTGATCGTGAGATTCTTGACAGATGCACGCATAGTTACCTGCGGTATACTGCAACACCAACACCAACACCAAACTTGAAATCATGAATTTCCCAATCCCTAGGGGCTGGTGTTGGTGAATGGGAAAATTACACGTAAATCGTCAAAACCAACCGCGATACTCGGTTCAGCAGACGACATTCAACACCAGCCCTCAACACAGACTACCGGAAATGCGTCATATTTTCCAAGGTCAACCTCAACACCAGCATGATTTCAAGTTCAGTGTTGTAGCTGGTGTTGGTGTTCTCACAACACCAACACCAGCTTTCAACACCGAACTTGAAATCACTCAATGGTGTAGGCCATACAGTGTATATAAACAGTACAGGTGAAACGGGGGCAAATGCCCCCAATTAAAGTGGTGGAAAAAATGAAAAGAAAAAAAAGCAAGAAAAGAGAGAAAGGGAAAGGGAGAAGGGAGATTTTGGACATAAACCTTCCGCACCCCTCCCCCAATCAGTAGCCTAATTTACATAACAAAATTTTTCATTTTCCAGGTAAGACTGGGGGCACACGTATCCCCCCTCCCAGGGGCGGATCTAGCTTTTGCTAAGGGGATTTGACCCAATGACGATGCAGAGCATCGTCCACGTTGTTGCTATTTTGAACCCCCGTAAGTGATGTTTTCCTGGCATCTACTAACACAACGGAGACCATCAAAAGCAGTGCATGATAACGTCTTTTAAATCAAGTAACATCCAGAGTTATCATGTGTTTGGTTAAGTTACCAGATGAGTTGGTCTGGACACATGATGGCATTTTCTATGACATCACATTTTCACTTGGCAGCCCAAGGAGGGGTTAAACCCCGAACCCCGAACCCCGTAGATCTGCCACTGCGTCCCCCAACAATTTCCAGTGGCAGTGCCTCTTTTCATAAATGTGGCCTACACACACCAAAAGACCTGAAGCAGCATGACTCGCACTGACTTTGGATTTGCTGCATATTGCACTCACTCATAATATCATTCGATCAAACAGTTCACTGACGCCAATTGATGCGTTGTTCATAACAACATCAACAATGCGTACACGTACACGTACGTACCTTCTACCAGATGCAGAACGATCTGAGACCGGCCGGGGAACTTCTGGCGGTATGCTGGCTACAGTTCTCGATGACGATGAAGCTGTGATCGGCGTCTCCGTCACAAAGTGAAATGAAGCGCTAATTTCGGCTAATGATCTACATTCCTGGAGTAAACATGGCGACACACAACTGCTCGAAAATTACAATAAATAACGGCTCCTAGGTCAGCCTATGTATGTTCAATTTATTTAATGAAGCTGTCGATCTATTTTTAGAAGTGGAACTTCCCCCGCTAGTCTGAGCAACCAGTATACTGCATGCATGCATGCAATCATGGAGCTAGAACATGATGCAATGCAGACTAGACTAGACTAGACGCGTTGATATCGGTATTCACGTTGTGCCCCCAAAGAAAGATCCCCGAGGCTGACTGGAATTGTGATCGTACGGACCTTTTAAAATGGTCTTTTCTAAATTCCTCTCCGTTTTCCCTGAAATTTCAATTGTGTAGAAAATTCTCGTTATATGCATTAATTCCTGTTGTGATATATTCATTGATCATGATCTGCCTCCCTCCCAAGTCTCGATCATATATCTCCTTTCTCCAGGCTCCAAGCCATCTCTTTCATTTATATGCTTGTCTATTCTAGTTTCAGCTCAATTAAGGCACCTACAAAGTACGGTATAATCTTCCCTCTTGATCCCTTTGTTTATCTCTTCTCCTGTACATTATTCTCTCTCTCTCTCTCTCTCTTCTCCTGTACATTATTCTCTCTCTCTCTCTCTCTCTCTCCCTCTCTCTCTCACTCTCTCTCTCTCTCACACTCTCTCTCTCTCTCTCTCTCTCTCTCACTCTCTCTCTCTCTATCTCTCTCACTCACTCACTCTCTCTCTCTCTCACTCACTCACTCACTCACTCACTCTTTCCGCTAAATTCTTCTTGAAAAGAAGTCTTCATACAGTCAGATGCACCTTCATAAAACAATGAAAAGAGTATAAGTCTTTTTTTTTTCCTACAAAAGAAATCATCAGTTCTATTTACAAACTATTAATGCAATCTTCTTTCTACAGACCAGAGAAAAAGACAAATCATATGCTCAATTAATAATTGATTATCTGTGAGTAAAGTTTGCTATCAAATCTACAATGACCACACACTATACACACACTTATAAATATCATGTGAAATGGAATGATTTTTAGAATATTCTACAAGGCAATTTTTTTCAATTGTATTTGAAATAGAGTGTCAAATTTAAAGCAAATGATTGAAAGAAATGCACAGTTAAAATTAAAGATAGGATAGGGAAAAATGCAAGTAACCAGGGCCCAGTCTACAAAGATTTTTTATCAGGCCTAAATCTGAATTGATTGCAGGTCCCTTCATCAATCCAAAGTTACAATCGCCTATCTCTTATGTACAGACTTGCAATTGCTTTACTTTTCATTGCAATCGATCATGGTTAGAGATGGAGTTCAGACCTTGGCCCCGTCTTATAAACAGTTGATATTAATCACAAGTTATTTTCGAGTGATATCAATCACAACTATGGATAGGACTCATAGGAGACTGCAAACATTTGATTGGAGGAATTGCGATTGATTTTTAAGACGGGGCCCTTGGATCCCTAGGCCTAGACCAAAAGGAAAAGTTTAGATCATGTCCATATTAGTGTTTCATATAATAATAATAACAATTTTGTTTTACCCAGGAAAGCCTTATCAGCATCATGCATTGCTGCTTCTTCCTAAAGCAATTGCCAAGTACCCATTTACACCTGGGTGGAGAGCGGCAAATGTGGATTAATGTCTTCGCAAAGGAAGTTAGTGCTGGGCTGGGATTCGAACCCTCAACCCTTGGATTGAGAGTCAAGTGAATGAACCACTCACTACACCAAGACACCTCCACGCAACACCTGGGTCAATACGTAGTACTATTAAAGATACCAAACACCCAAGATCAACACTGGTCCTGCTAAATCACTGCTATTTATGCTTTAAGAAAATTCCACATCAGGGACCCATTTCACAAAGCCTTTTTTCAATGACAAATGACAAAAATCAGTGACAAATCTGCTGATAACCAATCAGAAGCAAGGATTTCACTAGCTTATAACAAAAACTGTCATTTGTCACTGATGACAAGTTTTGTGAAATGAGGCCCAGGACTAACAGAAGGAAGTTAGAAGGTAAAACTCTCTTCCTGATTTTCTATAATTACTAGAACCACTGCACTCATATCTGTACATAAAAAAGTATAAAATTAGTCAGAAAATTAATGGAGTTGTATACTTCCTTTTCTTTACATGTTTTTCTTTCTATTTTTAAATAAATTTGTTACTGTTGATACCTCAAACAACCAGCATTATATTCTTATTCATATATTAATTCACAAATTGCTAATAAATATTCACTTAGGCCACCTACATTTCAAGAGAGTAAAAAATACAACAAATGCATTATCGATAAAATGAAATATTTGTAATGGAACTGGTCTTGGTGAATACACTAAATTTGCTTAAGATACAGCAATATACCAGTGAATATGACAAATAAAACAGAACAAATTTATCTGGAAAGGGGAAGTCCATCCTGATATTAAGTTGGTTACTATAAAAGCAGAAAAATGAAAGAAACAAATTAGTGAAATATTGAGCAAAATTGGGTTAAAAGTAGGAAAGTTATGAAATTTTGAAGTTGTCATCACAGAAACAAAATTTGCAACACTTCCAAGCTCCTCTCCAACTTGCTCTCGATCTACAGAAAATTGTATAAACTTTCATTTTCTTAGTTATTGATGACGGAAGAGACTTGTATTATACAGCGGTTGAATAAAAACATATTTGCAAATTATATTTCGGGTGAATGTATGATTGAATATTTTAGGGAAAATGTAAATTTTTGAAGATTTTTAGTACAGGGTGAAATGGGAGGAGACATATTCGCATGATACTTCACCAAGTCTGTATCACTGACCTGATCCTCTCATCTTTCTGCTTCTATTAAAACCAACATAATATCAGGATGGACTTCCCCTTTAAATCGTTTGACAGGCAAAAATGTTGTAATGCCTTGGTACTCGCACAAAATATTCAATGCTGATAGGGGATCATATTGACCTGTGAACAAAGATATGGAAGTCAAGTTTGACAATTTGATAAATGCATACTTGCTCATGATAATATTCTGGTTATCTTTGGAATGTCATATTCCAGAATCTTGGCCTTAACCTTTGAAACCAGACACAAATACTTGTATATGTATTTGAAGAAATGTCAGTCTTGAGCTGAAAACTAGATTCCTCTATGAGTTTTAGGGCCGATCGAGTCCCACCTACCTAACAGACGGGTATGATTCCTTACTTTTTGAGTGCATTTTTATAAATGCATAAACAAATGACGAGAATAACACCCAACTCATCTGTATAAATACATTTATTTATCTCTTGTGATCATAGCCGATAAATATCAGGGAAATACCAAAATTATCTAATGGATAATTGTGGTATGTATGGCATTTTGTAAGAGAAATATATCACTCCAGTGTTTGTTTCATTTGTTATCTTGATATCACAAACACTTTGGAGCTTAGAATAGGTATTTTGTCATAGCAAAGTTCCTATAAATGTTGAATTATCTTAAATCAAGTCATCGGGTAGATACATTGTAAGAAAAGGTCTTCAAAAAGTGCTTGTCTTGAACTGTATATATATATATATATATACTGTATATATATATATATATGGTTGTTTGAGCTATCATGTACAACAGAATAGATCAGGTTACTAGTGTATTCCTATTACATGTATTGTGCTTTTAAAAACAATGCTCTGGTGGCCTGAAGTTTTCCTGAGGATTACCATATTTATCACCACATATGTAATTAGGTGATTTTCATCCATAGGGATGCCATTATACATGCAGTGTTATTAAATAGTTGCCCCAGGTATTATGGGATGGAACATCCAAATATTGGAATAACGTACACATACTTGCAAGCTGGTTTCATTGCTACATTTTGATACCCCTATGTGTTCCAACACAATAAAGGCTACATGTCATTTGATATTAAAAAAAAACAATACTTGAACAGTATTTGCCTACCGGTAATTACTTCCCTACAACTTATTTTTTTTTTTTAATAAAAAAATTTAAAATAAAATACTTGTTAAACGAATCCTACTATAAATGGTAACAATTAAATTTGGTGGTAAGGTTTTCCAGTTCTCTTTCTACACAAATTACCATAACTAGCTTAATGTCATTACGAATTAAGAACGGTTATCATAAGTAACATTTACAATATCATATGTATGTACCATACAATGAGTCAACAAAACAAATACCATGTGCATGAATCATTGCAAAATAATAAAATATTACTCTTTAAAATGATTTATGAGAAAGAGCAAACATTGTATACTTTCCCTGGAAGACTACATGATTTCAGAAAGATTTCAAATTATATAATTTCATTTTTTAAATCTTTTGCATCCCACCAGAACCTCCTACCAGCCCCCCCCCCAAAAAAAAACACCCACATATATTGTAAGCAAGTAACATCTATCAACAGATAATCCTCAATCATGCTGGGTGTAGATGTATGTGTGTGTACAACTTGTTGAAACAGAGGGCTATACTACAAATTTAAAAAATTTAAAAACGTGACAAGTACATATTTCCGTTTTTTACCACAATTTGTTTTGTTTTTGTTTTCATTTTTGAAATTATTATAATTACCTTCAGTTACATGTAAACCTACACGTATGCTAATTTGCACCCTTGACACGATGGGTGTGGTCAGAAGACAGGCACAAGAATTCTCCAATACTTTTATCAAACATCCACCAATTTGGCAAACTCTACTGTTTTAATCTATTTTATGATGATATTAATTGTCATCTCTAAACAACTTCCGGTACTGCTCTATGACTCTATATCATGATATATACAACAGTATATACATATTTATAGTGGGAAAATATAAACTGAGCAGACAATCAGAAGGACATTAACATAAATTGAATTGTCATTGTTTCACAATCAAGAAGGTTGTTTTACCTGTGAGACTTTCGCCTACTCGTTGCTGCAGGCATCATCAGACTGCTGTTTTATCGCCACTAGATGTAGTCCAGAATCTGCCCGGTCCTTTATTATATTCCCTACACACTTGATTCAAGCCGCCGAAGATGGCGTTATCAACAAACTCATAATTATGCTCACCAGCCCAGCCTGGAGTCCAAATTTAATGATCCCGCCATCATCGGCTGGTAAGTAGGGGAGGTAGCGTTGGTGTGGTGGAGATCAAAATTAAATAGGCCAGAGTCTGGACTACACTAGATGGGGTAGTACGACAGTCAGAGAGAATGGGAATGTACAGTGATGATAGGTTAAACTGGCCCATGTCACGGTTCATGACATGGTCGCGTTCTTTCTGGATATGCACCGCCTCCCTGATCCATCTGTTGAATGTGTTGTCATCTGTCATCTGTTGTACTACCCCATCTAGCGGCGATAAAACGTCAGTCTGATGATGCCTGCAGCAACGAGCCAGAGTTTTTATCATGAGATAAAATCTTCACTAGTAAGTAAATTCCCTTATTACATTATTTGAACATCATTACATATACTTATAGAGCCCTTTTCTTTTTATTCACATCATTATAAATCATGTCTGTGAAAACAGGGATAATTTATAATTGACTGAATTGTTTTGTATATTATCTTTGTAAACACATTTTATATTATGTATTGTATTATTTTGAACGCAGAAATAAAAGCAAACAAACAAAACAAACAAGAGTGGAACAGAAGTCATTTTCCTAGTGATTATACTTTCTATGTGAAATTTCACTTCCAGTGCACTATAATAACTGATTTCAAGGCTATATATATTGAATGCACGAATTATCTTTTCATCCCACATTTTAGACACATTAAACATTGACACACATTTACAACATAATTATACTTTATGCATAGAAATCATTCAAATAGGCTCATTAAAGATCGAGGAGATATAAACATAAATATTGAATACAAAATCAAATTTGATCCTACATTACACCAGACTATGCTTGTAAATTAGATTACACATATATACATACAATAGAAATATAGTCTCAAGGTGACAGATATTAATGTACAAGTACTATACAATTCAGGGTTGGTATTCTGAAAATGATGTTAAATCTTATGTTAGTTTAAAAAAAAGATGTTAATTGTCATAACAAAGACAAATTAGGACAAGTCATTGGTTACTGAATTTTTGCAATTTGCAAAGCTTCTTGCCATTAAAATGGCTTTGTTTAGCTCTTTCGGGAAAGCTCATGTCACGTAAGTTACTGGTTATACAGTAGTCTATCAAAGGTTCTTAGAACAAAGGTGCAACTGTAGGAATGATCCATTATACCACACAGTACAGAACTGAGCCTGACATCTAAAACCTGTAGCCATAGTACTCGGTGTAACGGTAATTCTGCGCTACCTCTAGGGCTTTGGACAAGTTGCGTGACTTGCGGGATTGGCGGGCCCTCTTCCTGGTCTCCAGGGCCCCGGCACGACTCATCGACCGGGTCTCGCGCAGAGTGGCATTCTTGGACTTCTTCCATCTAAGAAGAAAACAGAATCAAAACATCGTTACACCTGATTTGGTACAATACTATGAACTCTTCATTTTCCATATACCCTGGCCTGCCACATTATATTATTCATTTATTTATTTACTTATTCATGTATTTTTTTAATTCATTTATTTATAACCTTTAACCACAGTAGCCTATTCAGTTTAATACAAATATATGAAAGTAAAAAATTCATGTGCACTAAAATGAAATTTAAATGGTACAGGTCTTCCACAGGCTCGTTATAAAACACAACCAAATATATTGTGTACATTACACGTGTGCACTGTTAAAGTGTGACAAAACTTGACACTGGCACTGGCAGTCCTGTTTGTTCCATCAATCGTTAAATACTCTTTAGATTAGTTTAGATTTCTTCATTCTATTTGGTGCAATATTAGAAGAGGATTTTTGACTCATTTTAATCGCACTTGATATTATTGGCAAATTAAGGCAAGCTGAAAACATAGCTGAAACTAACTTTATATTTATCAATATTTTTTTTTTTTTCAGTTTTGTTTTTGTTTTAGTTTTTGTCTTTTTGAATGGGGAAAAAATTTATTTGGCTTTATGAATCACACAGGCACTTCCAGAAAATTTTGTTCATGCCATTTCACATAGTCAAAACGTCAAATCCATCATATATATTCAATCCAATCCATAGAGTATTTGGTATAGCGCATTATTTTTATGATTACAAAGCACTTCAACAATATAGCAACAACCTCTCTCTTAAGGCCATATAAGCTAGGCTACGTTCCTAGTTCAACGAAGAGAAACTTGTCTCATACAACCTGTCTCTAGGGCCCCATTTCACAAAACTTGTCATCAGTGACAAATGACAGTTTTTGTTATAAGCTAGTGAAATCCTTGCTTCTGATTGAATATGCCTCAAGTGCATGGAATCCACACACCCAGAAGGAGATCAAACTCATAGAGAGCATACAGAGACAAGCTGCCAGATTTGTCCTCCATGATTACCGAAGAGAATCTAGTGTCACCACCATGCTGTCATCTCTTGGCTGGGACACACTACAACACCGCCGCTTGCTCAATCAATGCGAGATGCTCTTCAAAGTACACCGCAATCTTGTTCAGATCTCTCTGCCTCCTGAAATCCAACTCATTACAGGCATCACCAGACCACAACGAACACAACATCAAACCCACAACTTCCGGTTCACTCAACCATTTTGCAGAGTTAACTGCTACATGTATAGCATGTTTCCCAGAGCAGTCCGTGTCTGGAACGCTCTCCCAAGCAACGCTGTCACTGCAACTACCATCCAGGGCTTTAGAGGAGCGGCATTACCCGTCATACAGATTATGGCGCCGCCCCTGCCCCTGAAGATGTTGTAATGAGGGACACAATTGCACCACCTGCACACTGCACCCTGCACATTGTATATAGTGCTCGGCGAACAACCATCATCACTTTCACCAGTAGCACGCACCACAGCACATCCCTCTCCAGGACAGCGTTTACGCTTTTGGGAGAGTACTTCTTCAAGGTTCAAGATTAGCAGATTTATCACAGATTTTTGTCATTTGTCATTGAAAAAAGGCTTTGTGAAACGGGTCCTAGATGTTCCTTTGGCTATTCACCCCCAGGATATGTACTGTATATTGCAGATCCCTCATATGATGCAACTATTTCTCTTTCCTAAATATTTGTAATTGTGGGAAAAACCTCCAAGGACAATTGCTCCGCAGCCGATTCCTAACACTAACAAACTCTAAACCTCAACTCGATCGTGACCACCCTAATTCCAAATAACAACCTAAACCATACTCTTGACAAAACAAATATAATCAGATCACCACAATTGCCACAATTGTAAGTGGCCTTTAAGTGGCCTGGTAGAGGTGTCATGGTTGAGTAGAAATGTCACCGGACTGTGGATCACAAGGTCCGCGGTTCAAGTACTGCCGCAGCACTAATGTCCTTTGGCAAGACATTAATCTACAGTACATGGTACCTGGTAGGATTATTCTTTGAAATGCACTGTGCACTGAAAACGGCTGCCGGAGCTAAAGCTAGGGTTATAATTTCCAAAGCTCTTTGGAAGCGCATAGGGATGTTATATAATGTGATATGTGCTATACAAGAACTGAATATTATTATTATTATTATAGACAGGTTTGAATCTAGAGTATTTTAATAAAACATCAATTTATCAACCAATATTACTTACTCTTTAAAAGCTCTCTCACAATCTTCCCTGCTACGCATAAAGTACGCCTGCTTCTGTTCCTCGGACAACTGTTGTTTGACATTTGCTTCTGTTTTCTTCTGCTCCTTCTTCCGGTCCAGCCAAGCTTTAAAGGCCTCTTCTGAAAACCTCTCCTCCTGTTAAAAAAATTAATCAAGGTGGATAGAGTGAACAAAATGAAAATACTCTGAAGCAGTGAACTAAATAATCACATCATTTGATAATATGACGTAAATGTTTACACTTGAATGGTCTTTCCATTCATTTAATGTGGTCACCACTATTATGACTCATAGTATTCAGGAATGTTGTGATGATATACTTCACTATCATTATAATGGTCATTGTATAAACAAAATATACATGCAAATATACACATCAATACACATTTCACAACCAGCCTAAAATTGCAGAAGTACACATATAGTTCATTTCAACTTATGAAGATATGTTTGCTGTGTGTAAAATCAAATTCCCACTGAAAAAACACAATACTAATCCTTATATTAAAAGCCTTCCAAAATATTCTCATTCTGCAATCATGTACATACACATAAAATTTTGGTTATTATTTTTTGTTAACATGATGTTCTATTCTGACAGTACAGTATTAGTTCCATACACTATTTGCCTGAGTAACTTTCATCTGATTAAAAATCTTTGACTGGGAACAATTTGTTCTGCATCAGAACTACAAATGGACAATGATATTTGAAGAATTGAAAGTTGCTGGTTGATTGTTAGCTTACTGTGTTTTCATGTTCTGCCCTTTTCCTCTCCCTCTCCTCCCTTTTCTGTCGAGCCACCTCTTCCTTCTTTCTCTCCACCCATGCCTTGAAGACAGCTTCTGACATCTCCTCTTTCTCCTTCTTCTCCTGCTCCTCTCTCTCCTTCTCCTCCCTTGCCCTCTGCGTCCTCAGGCGAGCCTGCTCCCGTCTGAACTCCTTCTGCTCCGGCGTCATTCCATACTTGGAGCGAGGGTTCCCAAACGGCTCCTCGTAGATAGCTCCATTTCGCTCCTGCTGATCGTACTCCTTCTGAGTTTTGGCCGACATGGCTCGTCTGGGCGACGGCTTCTGGTTACCGGCCCTTGCCCCGCCTCCGGTAGCCGTTGCTGGGCGTGGTTTCTGAGGGGGCTTGGGCTGTACCAGTGGTAGCTCGGAACCACTCCTGTTTGATTGTGACTGGCTCTCCTGTAGTCCAAGGAACTGCCTCTCTTCTGCACTGAGATCATTGACACGCACATGATCAAATTTCCCACCGCGTTCAACAAGCACAAATTCATCTTCCCCTTCTCCATTTGTTGCACTTGTCTCTTCTCCTTGGCTGGCATTTTTGCTTAACAGCCTATTATTCTGCACCTTAGGCCTTAGAGTTAATCTCTCCACTTCCAAATCATTTGGATCACTGCTGCTACTAGCATTAACACCTTCACTTTCAGAACCGTTAACAGTCCCATCAACCACATCCGATGAGGATGCATCCTTTTGATTGTCCTGAGGTGTGGCACCATCCTCTGAGCTTTCATGACTAGCAACAACCTGGGGTTGAAAAACCTTGCTTTGTTTGGTAACAGTATTTGTATCACTTGGCTTGCCTGAACCAACCTCAGTCCTATTAGGGAGAGACTCTGAAGGACTAGGTGACACTAACTCTACATCCTCTTGCCCACTACTACTACCAAGGCGTTTCTGGACTTCACTTCCTTCCTGCCCCTGTTCAGTTCCTGCACCTCCATTCACCCTATTTTCTGGGCTACCCCAGCCTTCCCGCACCCCTTCTTGGGGAGCATCCATCCCAACACCATTCGTAGGCACTGAATCTCCATCCGTTTTCCCTTCTCCTCCTTCCACTTCCTCTCCCTCCCTCGTCTCCTCCTCCGGATACTCCGCAGGTGGTACAGCCATGCTGATGAGATTCTCTGGAAAGTTGACCTTCCTGTTTTTCTTCTCCTCGATGGGACCCTCCTTGGCTAACTCCTCATTGAGTTTCTTGACACGAGCAGCGATGTCATATTCCGGAGTCATGTCGTCTGGAGAAGTGGAGTCCATCTCCAGTTCCTCTCGGAGTTTCCTCAGCTCTTCATCAATTTGTCTCTGCTGAGCATCCAGTCTGTCCTCTTTCTCATTGGGTGTCTGTTCAAATATAAAAAAAGACAGTTGTCAATTTGAGTTCAATCAATCACAACTATGAAAACTCACATTATGAAACTTAACAGCGTTTTACAAATTGATGACATAATAGATGTACAGGTAACTTCATAACTTTAATTTTGTAATGCAATACACATGTACAAAGTCATTAACATTACAAACATAGTCCTTATCCTTAGTTTTTCACACTTCCACTGACCTATTCCTCTCATTTTCAACTTGTATGCCAGGGTAACTCTTCCCCTTTAAGGAAAATCTAATGCAAAAGCACATATGTTTATACGTGTTACTACATTTCAAGTGTGATCAATTAAATGTCAAAGATTATAGTCAACTTTCCTCTTTTGAAACATAAATTTCACCTTCTAGAAGCCACAAGAGAAAAACAACATTATCAATTCATCTTCTTGCAAGGGTGTTGTCATATCAACTCATAAACACTCTACATATTTTTGTTTATATCTTATTCATTGTCCTCAACTATTAAAGCTCACAAAATACATACATGTACACAAAATACAGCATACAGAATTGAGATTGTAAGCTGTGATATTGAAGCAAAAGAGAGGCCGTTAATTCTTCAAAATGAATGTGTCCATGCACTAATCAAGATGGACAAAAAAAAGAATTTGAAATTGATTAGGCCTCCGCTCCAGAACAATTCCTAATCAAGAAAAGGCATCTCTTCACCTCACACTACGGGTATATAAAGCTTGATTGATATCGCACTATTGTATCCACCATGGATGAGTGTGGATGAGGGGGTGACGGTGAAATTGCTTGCCATTAGGCATTAAACCATATCTGGGATCTAAATTAATATACTCTGATGCTGTCATGTTGTTGCTATGGCAACCAGAGAACATGCACCGTCGGAGAGAGTAAATATGAAGCAGACATATTTTGGTACGTGTTTTTCATGACAGCGCTAGCGTGAAGGAAAATACTCTCTTCAGCAGCTGTTGGTGTTGGCTAATGGGTGTGTTAAAGATACTATGTCCCTTTTGCAGCCAACATCAAATTCTGTAGAACTTTGCAGGAATTATGAATATGTCATGTATGTCCTATCTGTGAAATTTAAACGTTAGCAGTGTCCTAATATTCAAATTATGCAAGGAAACCCGTTTACTTGCTAGACTTCACTGTCAGACACTATTGAGTGACTGACTGGCTTTTTCATCTTTGGTAATAACATACATAAAATGAGCTGTAAAGGGTACATGAGCATTTGTCTACATCAATAACCCACTTCTTGTAATGGCCAAAATTAAACTGATTGAATCTTTGCGCAGCATAAAACGTACAACCATTAGGTACAATGGTCTGAAAAATCAGACTATTACTTACTGGCTCTATAGCTCCTAAGTCGATTTGACAACTAATAGTCGTTATTTTCCCACTTAAAGACATTTTCAAGCCCCCTTTTTTAGGGAAGTTCTAAATTAGTATTCTTTCAAATGCCATTGGAATTTAACCTTTTCATTTTTTGGCATGCAAATGGGACATAGTACCTTTAAAGGCTTCATTTTCAGGAAGCTTTTGAGGCAGTCAGTTAGAACAAAGTCAATACTCTAGCTTTCTTTCTTTTTTCAGACAGTATGCACTTTGTACTTAATTGCAAAACACAATGACATCATGGCTACAATTCTATGCGTTGGGGTTACAAAGTAAGATTCAAATCATGAATGTATAAATAGTATGCCGCAGAACCAAATAAAAACATATCCAAATATCTTTTGATTATTTAATTAGCATGTCTCTATGTATTTAATACATGCAAGTACAATGTACATTGCATGTATACAATACATTATGGATTAATATGCTGTTGTTTTTGTGTATTTGTGTGAATTAACATTGTACAAGTGCCTGTACATATGTATCTGATTATTCTGAGTATGACAGTGCTATATTAAGAGTTCAATACCCAAATGAAACTGAATTAATATTAAATCACTAATTATTACATGTACATGTACGTGACCCCTGTATGCATGCAGCAACAAAACCAATGCTTTCTACTACATGTACATGTATAGCCCCTGTTTTCTGAATATAAACCATTGGAGAAGAAAAAAATTAATCAATATTCTATTGTTTGATGTTCACTGTACCCTCACATTTTGACAATTCAATCAAAAACTTTGAGTGTGTATATACATGTACTAACATTGTTTCTATGGCAACACAACAGTACAGTGAAACCTGAATATAAAGGCAGCTCAAGGGGAAAATGAAAAGTGGTCTTTATAGGCAGGTGGTCTTTATGTACAGGTCCTTCAGTATAGGTTTCAATGAGAAACCATATTCAAGGGAAACAAAAATGTGGTCTTTATAGACAAGTGGTCTTTATGTACAGGTGGTTGCTAAAGCAGGTTTGGCTGTACTATGTATACATGTTCCTCAAACAAAGCTCTGTAAATGTCCTTGACTATTTAATCTATATAGTCTATATATACATCCATGAGAATTAATACTGTATTTACATGTAGTTGTAGAGACAGCTATATATGCTTTCCCCTAGCTGCTTCCATAAACCAGGGAGGTTAGACAAATAGTCTCACCTCTCTGCATTTAAACCAACAGCTTCCTCTTAGTCAATAAAAGTAATTCAAAATCATCCATTGTCGACCAGCTATTGAGTGTAGGATTAATAAAAGCCAGTTTGCAGACGCTATACAAAGAGGGGCTTCTGGAGGCATGGTGATCTCCTGTGGTTCTTCCTTGATCAAATACCACCTATTACAGTTTACTTACTGGCAATGTTGATGATGAATGGTGTGACTGTATATGCATGACACAATACATGTATGCATGAGTCATATATACAGTAAGGTTGCATGCATCCATGCATGCAGTGCCACTTTCTAAGAAAATCACAACGCTGAGATCTGCATTCTACTTTATACACTCAATACTTGGTTTAACCCTGATCTACATTGAGTTAAAGCGACTTCATGTGGCCATATGTACATGCACCTATAGACCAATACGTGCATGTTGCTTTATTATAATACATGTTTATGCAGCTATAAACACATGTAGTCCAAACTTAAACTCTGCATTGTGGTTGCAAGTGTATATACATGCATGTATATCTATATAGGCCATGGAATTCATTATACAACCCATCAAACAACTTCTAAACTGCACAAACTTTTTTGGAAGGGGTCAGGATTTAAAATTTAAAGTTTGTCTGCATAAGCCCTACATGTACATGTATGTACATTATTTTATATGTAAAAAGTTTTGACAATTTTGGGGTCCAGAGTTAGATTTTGGGCGCACATGTGTCCTGGGCGCCTGTTAGTGTCAAGCCCTGATATAGGCCATGGAATTCATGCTACAAACATCAACTAACTTATAAACTATACTTGACTATAGTTTTGCCAAATAGATACTGGTACTCATACAGTATTCTTGCACACAAAATTGTATTATTTGATCATGCTCCACAAAATACTTTAAATGAGAATGTTCCACTTTTCTAAATCATAAAAAGAATTGCAGATACAAAATTATGATCATGTCTCTGTTTGCTGCAAACTACATGCACTTAAGAAATGATAAACCTAGCCTCAGCTCAGAGCACCATTATAAACAAACTCAGCATTTGGGACAAGAGTGGCTTATAAATGTAGATGAATGTCTTTCAAATGGAAAATAGTGAAAATGCTTTGAAGAGGGCTTAAACCAAGAAAATGTCCATTTCCAGTCAAGTGTTCAAATTACTTTAACATCTGATGAAATGCAAAGTTGTTGCAAACTTCCTTTTCCAGTCAATTTTTGCTCAGTTACTTCTCTTACTCATGAAATGTCCATGTTTCAATTCATATGATTTTACTATGCAGCCTTTCATGAAATTTGCCCTTTGTTTAGTTCAATAGCTTTATCATTTCATCATCTTGATATAAAAAGCGGACCCTTCGAAAATCAGCTCATCTTTAGAAGGTTCCACACACTCTGAGTGAAAAAATACATGAGTGAATGAAGGACTGATTCTTACCTCTTCTTTCCGACATCTTCCAACTCCTTGTCTATCAGTCGCTCCAACTCCTCCTCGGTCTGGGGCTCTCCCGGACGATTCATCTCATCCATCAGATAACCATTGGATTCTGGTTGTATGCTCGGAGTCACAGCTCTCTCCTCTCCCGTATCCCCCATGGTTTATTATGCATGCAGCTACAGTCAAGCATTCAAATTTTATAGAATTTGACCATCCTTCAGCAAACAAGAATAGTGATCAGTAGATGTCCATTACCATGTATCAATACAGTATATTAAATTCTGTGAAAGAAAATGAAAGTAAAATTAATCAGAAAATAAAGCCTATATTGGCCTACATTTTACATGACACATGTAAAAGTAAACATGATACATACTATTGACGACATAAATCATTGCAGTAGCCCTGTAATGATACTTGTTTTGGGGGAGGGGGGCATGCACGTTTTAAGAAATGTTATGGTTCCACTCCCACATCAAGGTGTAAAAGAAAATTTAAAAATCCTAGTTGATGAAAGTCACTTGAAACTCTTGAACAATATTTATTGAGTCTTAAAAGTAAGAATGAAGCTTGCATATATTGCAAAGTAAAAGAATGCCAAACTTATTTGACGTGAGATTTATGACATTTCTTCCTAAAATTTTTTTCTCTAAATATAGCTTTGATTTTTTAATAGACTTTCTAAAATCAAGGCCATAAAATATGTTTGTATCTTTACCAATTAATTTATTTATTAATTAAGAACCACAATAGACCGGTTTACTAACACATTCAAATTTGATGCATCCTTCTTACACAAAGGTTGTTCTTGACAACCTGAGAGTTCCCCCACCCCCACCCCGAGACTTGCCCAATATAACAACAAGTAATGTATATGCAGACTGGATTTCAAGTATTGTAGTTCATTCATTTACAAAAGGTTAATGGAATGCAGCGTCATTAGGTCCCCAGGAAAGAAACATCCGTAAATTTGAATATGTAAGTAAACCGGTCTATACATTTGCACCTTTTCTGACTTTTTGCTACATAGCATCATAAAATAATTCATTACTCTGGGTCACAAAAAGTGCTCTGGAATTTCAGCAGCAGTGCACTATGGTTTTGTTGTGTTCTAAATTATCAATTGATACACACAAATCTTTATGACCTTTATTTGTCAAAAATTAAAAATATAATCAAAATTATAAGCATATAACCTTAAGAAACGCATTGTTTTCTAATATCATTTCAAATACATTTGACATCTTTCAACTAACATGTACTTTTATACATGCACCTAGTAGAGATTTACATGTATTGTGTACATGTATGTACTGTATATGAACATGTAGTTTTGTACAGTATAACTATAAGGGCATTGACTAAGCCAAAACAATCCAGCTATGATTGCTGAAAATAAATTAGAACGGATCATCGCACATTAGCTCATCAATCTTCCTTTGTCCAGCAAATGAAGACAGACCATAGACAATTCTAAAAATAACTCTGCTAAGCCAGCGACTACTAAATTCTCTCATTTTACTATCCATGTCACTACACTGTATGTCGGTTAGCCTGGCCAGATTCACCAGCTGAGCTGAAGCCAGCGAGTCTGCCAGCAGTTCTTGCTAATTGAAACCGTACCACTACCACATTAATTTTCATCCAATCTCATCAATTTTATTATAAATAGCAAACTTTCACAAAATTTACTTGCATACTACGAATGCTCCAATTTATTCTGCGTTCATTCTTAATTGTTGGCCTTCTTATATTGAGGAAAATACGGTTTCCATCAAATTCGTTGAAAAGTTCAGCCTCAGGAAAGTTCATTTGAACGTATTAATCTCCCAGCTCCCCTTTATTTAAATTATTCATGGATTTGAGATAACTCAGAATGTTGACATTCAAATAGAAAATACAGGTGAACTAGTCTACATGTAAATCCATTCTTAACAAAATACAGGATAAATAATTTGACTATTTGACTATTTACTTCATTATACTAGATCAGATGCAGCAATGATCAAAGTAATGATCGATCATGATCATCATAATCATGTGTTATAAATTGGAATATATGTCATAAATAGGAATTATGTGGTGCAAAGGTACCCCCCCCCCTGCTTCTTCACTCAATGACAGCTTGTCTCCCTCTATTGCTCATTTAGACTACTATAGAGTACCGAAGCTGTGACGTCATAAAAATCTATTTTTTGAATTTCTCAATTTTTTCTTCATTTTCCGAAAGAGCACCTAAAATAATATCCAAGTGTCGAAAACCAATTGAATATGTTAAGTATTGGCTGAGATATGACCATCTGAATAAAAAGATTGCCTATGGGAACTCAGTGTTATATTGCTCTGGTTCATAACATTAGGAGCCAGAGCAATATAACAATGAGTTCCCATAGGCAATCTTTTTATTCAGATGGTCATATCTCAGCCAATACTTAACATATTCAATTGGTTTCGACATTTGGACATTATTTTTGGTGGTCTTTCGGAAAATGAAGAAAAAATTGAGAAATTCCAAAAATAGATTTTTGATGACGTCACACTTCACCACTCTATAGGGATTCCCATTGAATTGTTTCCCTCCTTTTTGGGGGGTATCTGTATTACTCAATTGGAGTACCCCCTGTAGGGATTCTCATTGAACTCTTTGCATGAGTGCATTTCTTTTGTGTTAGTGCTGGCATTGGTGAATGCTATAACAGGCAGGCAAGCCATTCTAAGCTGTGTAAGGAGGCCTGCAAGGACATGTACATTTGGCCTACTGTAGGATGAAATGTGGTCCGACTTTGTTTAAAGTAAGTTCAGTTGGTTTGTTTAATAATTATGATTGTATTTCATTTAACTTATTGGAATAATGCTATATACCTATAAGCATTACTAATGAGAGTTTTGATGGTGAAAGTTTGATCAGAAGTTAATTGAATCATGTATTGCACTGTATTTGGGACAATGATGCTTCTTTGAAATACTGTTGTCATTTATTTTGTTAAATGATATGAAGGAATTGCAGTACATGTATATTGTGTTAAATTGAACAAATTATCCTTAATTACAACGTTGATGAGTATAAGCTTCCCTCTATGTAAGTCATTGTTTTTTAGTAAGATGTGCCATTTGATCTTATTGCTAGGTCTGCTGTAATTGTACGAGCAGCTGTGGATATGGTACTTGGTAGCACCTATGTCGCTATTGTTTGGCGTTATGGCTAGTATTGGCCGGTGAGTAGAATTTACTATGTTGTTGCTTTATGATTATATGTGAATGACTCAATACTATCATTTGTACAATATGGTAATTCATGATATTGGACAGAAGAAAACAATCAGTGTAATTTATTTGTTTGTATAATAAATCAGTTCAGTGATGATTGAGATTTAGTTGCGTGATATAACAAAACAATGTCAATAAATAAATAATTGTTAATGTTATGTTGGTATCAATATCATTGTTCTATTTATGTCAATACACCACGACTTAAATATTCTGTTCAACTTTGGTTTTTTATGTTACAGAGGCTGTTTAACCATGAGAAAACAATAAAAGCGAAGACTCAACTACTACTGATGCACTAGCTATTTGTCGTCTGTTATCTCGAACCCTTTCAATGGTGTCAGAAGTGGGATAGACTGACGGCGAGGACAATCTAAGACGGGTTTAGCGGTCCATACCAGACTCACCCTCTACGTGGCACCGGTGATGGCATCGGTGATGACATTGTTGATAGCAACATCAGATCAGAGTGACAGCTAGAACATGAACTTTAGACAGGTTTTGTGTTAAAACAGCCTCGGTCAGATACTTGATAGTTATCTATATATACTCGTGTATGTTTTGATTAGGTTGATTAGTTGATGCATCGATAATATTTTTCTGTTTAAATTCTATGCATGAAAAAGTACTTGGAAACTTCAGTACAGGAAAATGGCTACCACTATGACTACCTCGACAACTACAACAACAACAGCAACTACCACGTCAACTGCACCCACTATAAAAACTTCCCCGCCAACAACCCCAACAACATCCAGGGAGCAATCGTCCGAAATGGATATGCTGTCTCAATTTTTCCGTCGATCCATCGGGCTACAGAGCATTCTTCAGAGTAACTTACCAAAATTTCGAGGGCTACCGCAGCACGCGAGTGATGTTTCATTGTCAGAATGGCTCGAGGAATTCAATGAGATCACGGCCCACCACAATATGGAAATGAGTAGCAGGGCTCGACTTCTTGTAGATCACCTCGCAGGACCAGCGCGAGAGGAAATCATGTGTCTCAGTGAATCAAAGAGGCGGGATATTGATGAAATCGTAAGTTGCCTCAAATTATGCTTTGGATATCAAGAGACCACGCAGACCCTTAGTAGCAAGTTCCACAATCGTGTTCAAAGAGAGGGAGAATCACTTTGTGATTTCAGCCGTGTCCTGTTACGCACTTATAACAAGATGGAAAAAGCAGCTACCACACAAGCTCAAGGAGAAGCGCTGAGCCAACTAAAAAATAAGGCTTTGAGTGACCAGTTTGTCAACGGGGCACGTGAGGCTTGGGTGAGGAGAGAGCTTAGGCGAATTCAGTTGACACATGAATCCAGCGGGTTCGCCAAGGTAAGGGAGGAGGCTCTCCAACTCTTTCAAGAGACCCCCACTACCCAGAGGCCCAGAGTGCGAGAGGCAGATGTTGAGGTGGGAAGGGCAGTCATAGATGATTCTACAGCTCTCGTGCAACAGATGGTTGAACAGCAGAAAGCAGTAATGACAGAACTAGAGCAACTCCGAGAGGAAGTAGCCAGGCTAAAACGAGCAAGACCTCAGAGAAGGAAGACAGATGGAGCATGCTATGGCTGTGGCCAGAGGGGCCATTTCAGGCGAGACTGTCCCAATGGGCCTCCACACCTTCCAATGCCTCAGTACAACTTCCCCGCTGGCCCCAGAAACCAGGATAATCAAAACTTCCCTGCTTGGAGTATGGAACAGGGAACGAGGAGCCAAGAGAATTATTACAACATGCCGGCAACACTCTATCAAGCTCCACCCCAACCAAGTACCACCATGCATCACCAACATGCTCCACCACAGGAGGAAAACTAGTTTCCTCTGTTGTTGAGGGCAAAACAGCGGAGGACATTAGACAACAGTGTAAAACAGAAGAGCCCATGGAGGAAACCACCCCAACCCACAAATTGGTATGTCCTTAACTGATAATGGAAAGGATGATGCAGAATTGAGTTTGACCCACAGTAGACAGACTTCAGTAGCAGAAGTTGCGACAACATTTGAGGAGATGAGGGACACCGCAGGGTTAGTGTCCTCAAGCCCGACCACTATAGCAGAAGTTGCTGGAGTGCAAATTGGCTGTGTCCTCGACACTGGGGCAGAGGCTTCAATAATACCCTCAGATGTGTTCCACTCACAGCTAGAAGCAGCAGTAGGAGAAGTGAGCCCGTTTGATTCACCAGTAAAATTGTTGGGGTCGGTCCAACGAAGGTACCAGTAGAGGGCTTTGTCCGAACTCGTGTTTTGGTGAAGGGACAAGAAGCCACTGTCGGATTTCTGATTGTACAGCGTGAGTCTTGTGGGGAAAGACAAAGAGACTTCCCAATTTTATTAGGGTGTAATGCACTTCGAGTTCTTTTTCCCTTGGAGGAGGCTCGAGGAGAATTCCAGCTAGTGAAAGACTGCTTCGACTTAGAGAAAGTGGGCAATGCACATATACGAGAAGTTGTTACTGGTGCAGTGGAGGAAGTATTGCCAGCGAGGACTATACAACATGTGGAGTGTGTAATGAAGCCCTCTCAAGGTGGTGAAACTACAGAGTCAAGGGTCTGGCTTATCCAGGGTATCACAGAGCTTGAACCCCAAGTTCACGTAATGGAAGGTTGTAGCTCTGAGAATGGAGAGTTGCATTTACTCCTAATCAATTCTGGAGAAAAGGAGTTCATCCTACCACCTAACTCAACAATAGCATCTGCCATACAATTGGAAGAACAAAGTGAGATTTACCTTCAAACTAGAGATGACCAGCTTGAGGTGAATGTATGTGAGGTACTGATCACCACGACAGAAATGATGCAGGGTGAAGAAGGAAGGCAGTCTGAACATACAAGAAATACTCAACCACTTGATGAATCAGCGGCACAGGAAAAATTCACCTTCACTGATGGAACAGAAGTTAAGCTTCCTCTTGGCATCAGCCTCCTTGGGATGGACTATCAAGATGCTTCTAGGATTGCTAAACTTCTAACAGACCATGAAGCGGCATTCTCTAGAGACGAGTTTGACTTGGGACAATGTGACCTTATACCCCACGAAATCAAGGTGACCTCTGACAAAACAGTACGTCTGCCATATCGAAGAATAACTCCCCATGAGACTTCAGAAGTGCGCAGTCTATTGCAAGACATGCTGGAACGTAAGATCATAAAGAGATCTGCTAGCCCTTATGCCAGTCCAGTCGTCTTAGTAAGAAAAAAATCAGGGGCCCTACGCTTATGTATCGACTACCGACAATTGAATAAGATTACCGTGAAAGACTCTTTCCTATTCCCAGGATAGACGAATCACTAGAAGTCATGGATGGAGCCAAATACTTCTCTTCACTCGATTTATCCCACGGGTACTTTCAGATCACCATGCATCCAGACTCTGTGCCCTTAACCGCCTTCCGTGTCCCGTGGGGCCTCTTCGAATTTGATAGAATGCCACAGGGTCTTTGCAACAGCCCAAGCACATTCCAGAGAGTGATGGAGGTGATCTTCAGTGACATGAACTTCACAAAACTTATACTGTATCTTGATGATGTTCTGGTGTTCTCCAAAACGTTTGAGGAGCATCTAGCAAGACTTGGAGAAGTCTTCAACCGGTTAATGAAACATGGCCTGAAGCTGAAAGGTGGAAAATGTCAGCTTTTCAAGAGGGAAGTGGCTCATCTAGGGCATATCGTCAGTGAGAAGGGTGTCATGGTGGATCCGAGCAAGGTAGCAAGGATCAAGTCTTGGCCAACACCCCAAAGTGGATCGGAATTGAGCTCCTTCCTTGGCCTCGCATCCTACTATCGGAGATTTGTCCCTGACTTCACAAGACTGACAGCCCCTCTACATGCACTAACTGGACAGAAGTCTAAAAAGAAGAGGAGGAGAAGACAGAGAACACTGTCTCAGACCCAACATTTGTGTGGACCACAGAAGCAGAAGTGTCCTTTCAGGAGCTGAAAGACAGACTGTCTTCAACACCAGTCCTAGCATACCCAAGATTTGGAGAAGAGTTTATACTTGAGGTCGACGCTTCTCTTAAAGGACTAGGTGCTTGTTTGTCACAACCGGATGGAAATGGTCATCTGCATCCAATTTCTTTCGCAAGCCGTAGCCTACGTGGAGCTGAAAAGAACTATCCAGATTTTTCAAGCTTCAAGATTGAGCTGTTAGCTCTCAAATGGGCGGTGGTAGAGAAATTCAAAGGGTACCTGATAGGTGCAAAGTGTATTGTCTACACAGATAACAACCCCTTAGCCTATCTTCAAACTGCACAGCTGGGGGCAACTGAACAAAGATGGGTAGCACAGCTAGCACCCTTTCAGCTGGATATCAGATATCGTCCTGGAAAACTCAACAGATGTGCTGATGCTCTAAGCCGTTGTCCTGGAAATGGCGAAGAAGAAGTGAAAGAGTTGATTGGAGCTCTGACAGTTAGTACTGTCCTTCCAGCAGAAGTTGTGATAGATGGGAGCAGCAGCCAGAGGAAGAGCCCCAGTAGCTCCTGGAGTGTACCCATCGTATTCTGCAGAAGATCTTGAGACTCTTCAACAACAGGATGATGCACTATCAGTTTGTAGACAATATCTCAGAGGTGAATGGAAGTCAGAGGATGAAATCAAGAGAGAGAATACAGAGACAAAGTCCTGGCTGAAAGAACGTAACAACATCATAGAATGTGGTGGAGTATTGTATAGACAACCACCAGACTCCAAACACCCTCAGAGGAGGCGGTTACTGGTTCCAAAGGGCCTCCAAGAGAAGATGCTACAAATGGCTCATGACCAATGGGGCCATCAGGGAATTAACAGAACTTTGGCAATCCTGCGAGAGCGATGCTTCTGGCCAGGCATGTGTAGTGATGTGAGAGGACACGTCAAGAAGTGCTTTGTCTGCATTGCATCTAAGACGCCAACACCAGCACTACGAACTCCAAGACGACATCTGTTGGCATTCAAGCCCCTGGAACTTATCGCAATTGACTTCCTGAAACTAGATAAAGGTCAAGGTGGATACGAAGATGTCTTGGTAATTACTGATGCATTTACCAAGTTTGCACAAGCAATTCCCTGCAAAACCAAACTGCAATAATTACGGCACGTGCCTTGATTGATGGTTGGATTGTCCACTACGGTGCTCCGCTGCGAATTCACTCAGACCAGGGGCGAAACTTCGAAAGTTCTCTAGTCCGGGAATTGTGCAAGCTGTATGGTATTGAGAAAACACACACCACACCCTACTACCCACAAGGCAACGGGCAAACGGAAAGGTTCAACCGAACGTTGTGCAGTATGATCCGTTCACTTGAGCCAGATCGCCGAAGGAAGTGGCCTGGTCTTATTCATCAGTTAGTATTCCTGTACAACTGTACACCTCATGGGACGACAGGACTATCACCATACAGACTCTTGTATGGGCGAGAGCCCCACACCCCGCTTGACCAACTCATCGGGAATGGACAAGCAAATTGGGATGAAGACTTTGTGACAGAGCATTCAAAGTCACTCCAACAGGCTCACATGGTTGCAAAACAAAATATGGAGATGATTCTGAACAGTGAAAAGACAAGGCATGATGCCCTCCCTATGAGTTCACCACTCAGCATCGGCACGAGGGTGCTACTGAAGAAATGTGCTTTTGAGGGCCGTCATAAACTTGCCGACAAGGTCATAAGGGATCCCTTCATAGTGACCGCAGTTAACGAGACCGGTGATGTGTACAAAATCCGTCCGATGCTGGGAGGACCAACAAGGGTTGTTAACAGAAGGCTGTTGATTGCTGACCCACGAGAGGAGGTACTAGCTCCTAACCAACAGGCCAGAGCAAGGGACCCTGTGAGCTCACAACAAAAATCCCTGGCTACTAGGCCTACAGATGGAAACAACCACTACTTCACATTTGTGTGGGAACCCTTGGATTTGAGTAGGCCTACCCCAGATGAAGAGAGACAAGTTATCCTAAATGAGGAAGATAGTCTAAATGAAGGAAATAACTGTAATGATGAAATTATCCTCAATGAAGAAAATAATGTGAACGAGGATACCACATTAACTGGAGATGTACATGTACCTCATGAGAGGGCTCCCCCTCAACAAGAGAACGCGAACTACGAGTTTGAGTGCCGGAGGTCTCGCAGGATAAATAAGGGACAACACCGAAATCCGCTACACCTCCCAGTATCTGTACTACCAAAATAAGAAGCGAACGGTTTTGAACAGAGATCAGTTGATATTATGTGTGTTTAATTATATGTATTATGTACATGTCTAATTGCATATATGTCATTCATAGGAATTTGAAGTGTTATTATTATTGTACAATGTTTGAAAATTTGAAGGTTTTGCATTTACTGTTCGTAAGTTCATGTATTTACCAATTGTAGTCAAACATTATGACATTAATTGTGGGGAAGTTGTTATAAATTGGAATTTATGTCATAAATAGGAATTATGTGGTGCAAAGGTACCCCCTGCTTCTTCACTCAATGACAGCTTGTCTCCCTCTATTGCTCATTTAGACTACCCCTATAGGGATTCCCATTGAATTGTTTCCTCCTTTTGGGGGTATCTGTATTACTCAATTGGAGTACCCCCTATAGGGATTCTCATTGAACTCTTTGCATGAGTGCATTTCTTTTGTGTTAGTGCTGGCATTGGTGAATGCTATAACAGGCAGGCAAGCCATTCTAAGCTGTGTAAGGAGGCCTGCAAGGACATGTACATTTGGCCTACTGTAGGATGAAATGTGGTCCGACTTTGTTTAAAGTAAGTTCAGTTGGTTTGTTTAATAATTATGATTGTATTTCATTTAACTTATTGGAATAATGCTATATACCTATAAGCATTACTAATGAGAGTTTTGATGGTGAAAGTTTGATCAGAAGTTAATTGAATCATGTATTGCACTGTATTTGGGACAATGATGCTTCTTTGAAATACTGTTGTCATTTATTTTGTTAAATGATATGAAGGAATTGCAGTACATGTATATTGTGTTAAATTGAACAAATTATCCTTAATTACAACGTTGATGAGTATAAGCTTCCCTCTATGTAAGTCATTGTTTTTTAGTAAGATGTGCCATTTGATCTTATTGCTAGGTCTGCTGTAATTGTACGAGCAGCTGTGGATATGGTACTTGGTAGCACCTATGTCGCTATTGTTTGGCGTTATGGCTAGTATTGGCCGGTGAGTAGAATTTACTATGTTGTTGCTTTATGATTATATGTGAATGACTCAATACTATCATTTGTACAATATGGTAATTCATGATATTGGACAGAAGAAAACAATCAGTGTAATTTATTTTTTGTATAATAAATCAGTTCAGTGATGATTGAGATTTAGTTGCGTGATATAACAAAACAATGTCAATAAATAAATAATTGTTAATGTTATGTTGGTATCAATATCATTGTTCTATTTATGTCAATACACCACGACTTAAATATTCTGTTCAACTTTGGTTTTTTATGTTACAGAGGCTGTTTAACCATGAGAAAACAATAAAAGCGAAGACTCAACTACTACTGATGCACTAGCTATTTGTCGTCTGTTATCTCGAACCCTTTCACATGTAGTAGTACTAGACTACATACATGTATGAAGGGGTGACCAAAGTTCGCGGATATTTTTCTTTTCTTGCACATTACAAAATATCCAGATCAACATATATCATGTTCCATACGTCATAAGAATTGTAATTTATCATATACAGTGTAATCAGATTAAATATAACATTCCAAGGCTGTATTGACTTCAACCCAATGATAAGACGAGAAAATCGGAAGGCTTACCACTACCGACGTCTGTCAAAAAGTGTGACCAAAGTTCGCGCATGATATTTACTGCCCTCTTGTGGTGGGCTTTATATATGTAAACATTCCAAAAAGTGACATAGTTCCAATCAGAAGCCGAACTTTATATTGAAACTTTGAAATAGATAATTTCTCTCTTTCATTGAAATTTTGCCCGAAAAAAATACCTTTGTTAAATTTTGCAAATAAAAGACAATATTTGTCATTTTTCACGTGTTAATTACAGTGTAGTCCCTATCTGCATGTCATTTGTTTGTCTAAAACGTATTTCATGTGTCTCCTTTTTATATGTCAGCCATACATGAGTTCTCGCTCTTTTCTCTCTTTGTCTCTCCACTTTCCCTTCTAAATTTGTATTCTTACGAACCCTGTATGTAGAATCGTAGATTCATTAAAGTTCACAAACACAGATACGGCGTGGAAGCAGGCGCGCAGGTTCCGTTTTTTTGCGTAAGAAATCGAAATTTTATCATTATTTTTCGGAGTAAATCCTCTAATAAACTGATTTTCATATAAAAACACAATTTGTTATGATAAAAAGCGAAAAAGCTAGCTTATTCAAATTTTTATGTCGCATTTTGACCTTTGGAGTTGTCGACGGTGCTCAAAGATTTCGTTGTCTCAGTCCCACACATGCATCGCATATCGTTCTCCTGTTTAAATGCGTTTAGTGTTAGTACGCGAACTTTGGTCACGCGCGAACTTTGGTCACACCACCATATGAT
Source organism: Mesocentrotus franciscanus (assembly GCA_037976565.1). NCBI lineage: Eukaryota > Metazoa > Echinodermata > Echinoidea > Camarodonta > Strongylocentrotidae > Mesocentrotus > Mesocentrotus franciscanus. The sequence continues at coordinate 30,722,608 of CP137671.1, read as the reverse complement.
GTAGTAGTGCAGTGAATGTCAAGTCGACGAGTCAATCCTCATTATTAGCATGGTTTAATAGCGCTATAGCGGATCGTGTTCGAAAAACTGCAGATAGAACTGTTGACCCTACACAGAAACTAACGTGTGGGACAATTTTTGTAACTTCTTTTCATGCGATAATATTACAATTTCTATTCCGAAATGCACCGAATTATGACATAAAATGATTAGAACATATTCTATTCTCACCTTTTAATGACATCCAAGTAATTTATAAAGTCAATACTTGAACAAACGCTGAGAAATCAAATAAATCTTTGTCGCCATTTAGACGAGTTTCCATTCGCTCACACTCTTTTGGTATCTATGCGGTTTGCGTATATTGTTTATGGAGCAACCATCATAGCTAGCTGGGAGGAGTCTAAAAGAGGAGGGCGAATAAAATTCAATCAATCAATTAGCCGGATAGTATATTATACCAGACCAAATATATATGACTAGTAAAATCTGTATTATTAAAATATTCCTCAAGCATAGAAAATATGTTATTTTTAGTTAAAATAATTCTATAAAATATAATGTGCACCTTACATTTTTCCGATAATCATTTTGGGACGATTTGTTTGGCAAAATCTGATCAACGTCAATTTGTTATGATTTAATGGGCTTTGAACTAGACTAGTTTTAGTTTTAGAAGGCCAACTTCCCATTCAAAGTCCTTTACGTATTACCAGTTGGCGACCAAAAAGGACAAACTGAATTTATCATATATTTTCTTGATCACTGTAGCCACTGGCGTACTGGTGGGGGGGCTTGGGGGGCGCTAGCCCCAAATAAAATTAAACCATGACTTATTTTCAATTCCATACAAGTGATTTATAAATGTTCATGATATATCACATGATTTTCAACAAAATGCACGGTTCTCCATTTCTGTTGCAAACTGACACATTCCCAAATAGCCAGGAAGAGCAAAATGTTCTTTTTTTTATATGGGCCTTGGTGTCCACTAACAGTAATACTAGTACTAGTAGATAACCGTATATCCAGTTTAGCGAAAAGTCTGGATACCCGTATGTCCGGCCTAGAGTATAGTCCAGACTCTGGCCTATTTAATTTTGATCTCCACCGCACACCAACGCTACCTCCCCTACTTGCTACCAGCCGATGATGGCGTGATCATTAAATTCGGACTCCAGGCTGGGCTGGTGAGCATAATTATGAGTTTGTTGATAACGCCATCTTCGGTGGCTTGAATCAAGTGTGTAGGGAATATAATAAATTAGGACCGGGCAGATTCTGGACTACCTAGAGTAGAGCTTATATCGCGGCAGCTCTAGGCGGTACGCGGGGGAATGCGCAGTCGCCTGCGCTCAGGGTTTGTTTTGGATGCGAGGAGGGTCATTTCCGGAGGGAATGTTCCACAGGTGCGGATCCAGGGGGCGAGCGGGCCTTGCCCCCAAAAGAAAAAGAGAGAGAGAGAGAGAGAAAGAAGGAAAAAAGGAAAAGAGGAGATAAAGGGAAGGAAAAAAAGAGAAAGAAGAAAAGAAAAGGGGGATATCAGTTGCAATTTTCCCGCCAACAAGTTGTGGATCGGCGGGGGGGGGCCAAGGCCCTTGCCTCTCCCCCGCCGCCAAAAAAGAGAGAAGGAAAAGGAAAGAGGAGAGCTAAAAGTGAACAAGAGGAAGAAGAAAAGAAAGGGTGAAAAGAAGGAGATCAGTTGCGTTTAATCCCGCCAACAACATGTGGATCGGGGGTGGAAGGCCCTTGCCTCCCTAGCAAACCTAAAAGAGAGAGAAGGAAGGGAAAGGGAAGGGGAGGAAAAGGTAAGGAAAGAAAGAGAGAAAGAAGATAGGTAGGGAGGTCATTTGCGATTTTCCCGCCAACAAGGTGTAGTTTGGGGGGCCACAGGCGTACTGATGGGGGGCAATTAGTGTCCTGCCAGTGTCACAATAAAATTCAAACGTGGATCATTTCTAATTCGATACCGGTGATTTACAAATGTTGCTGAAATGACATAATAATCCGAGATTTTTCCTCACTTTTTATTAAATTATACTTTTTATGCGTTTGTTGGAAAATTACAAATTCCTAAATTTACAGTCAGGCAAGAAATATGCTTATTTAGAGGCTTACATAGCAGGGCCCGCAGAACGACGGGCTCCGCCCCACTTTTTGGAAAACAGTATACTAAACAGGCGCGGATCTACGGGGGTTTAGGGGTTTAACCCCCTTGGGCTGCCAAAAAAAGGGAAAAAAGAAAGAAAGAACGCACACTGGAGAGAAACCTTTCAAGTGCAAATATTGTGAAAAGATATTCAACTCATCTGGTAACTTAACCAAACACATGATAACTCTGGATATAACTGTGTATTAAACTGTTACTTGATTTAACAAGACGTTATCATGCACTGCTTTTATGGTCTCCAATGTGTTAGTAGATGCCAGGAAAACATCACTTACGGGCCAGGGGGTTCAAAATAGCCCCCAAAATCGCCTCGCCGCTACGCGGCTTGTGGACGATGCTCCGCATCACTTACGGTAGTTCAAAATAGCCCCAAAAAATCGCCTCGCCGCTGGGCGGCTCGTAGACGATGCTCTGCATCGTCATTGGATCAAACTGTTTAAACTGTTACTAGATTTTCAAAGACGTTATCGTGCACTGCTTTATGGTCTCCATTGTGTTAGTAGATGCCAGGAAAACATCACTTACGAGGGTTCAAAATAGCCCCAAAAAAATCGCCTCGCCGCTACGCGGCTCGCGGATGATGCTCCGCATCACTTATGGTGTTCGAAATAGCCCCCCAAAATCGCCTCGCCGCTACGCGGCTGGTGGACGATGCTCCGCATCGTCATTGGGTCAAATTGTTTTAGCTGTTACTTGATTTAAAAGACGTTATCAAGCACTGCTTTTGTGGTCTCCATTGTGTTAGTAGATGCCAGGAAAACATCGCTTACGGGCCGGGGGTTCAAAATAGCCCCCCAAAATCGCCTCGCCGCTACGCGGCTCGTGGACGATGCTCCGCATTGTCATTTGGTCGCCTCGCCGCTACGCGGCTCGCGGATGATGCTCCGCATCACTTATGGTGTTCGAAATAGCCCCAAAATCGCCTCGCCGCTACGCGGCTGGTGGACGATGCTCCGCATCGTCATTGGGTCAAATTGTTTTAGCTGTTACTTGATTTAAAAGACGTTATCAAGCACTGCTTTTGTGGTCTCCATTGTGTTATTAGATGCCAGGAAAACATCGCTTACGGGCCGGGGTTCAAAATAGCCCCCAAAATCGCCTCGCCGCTACGCGGCTCGTGGACGATGCTCCGCATTGTCATTTGGTCGCCTCGCCGCTACGCGGCTCGCGGATGCTCCGCATCACTTATGGTGTTCGAAATAGCCCCCAAAATCGCCTCGCCGCTACCGGCTGGTGGACGATGCTCCGCATCGTCATTGGGTCAAATTGTTTTAGCTGTTACTTGATTTAAAAGACGTTATCAAGCACTGCTTTTGTGGTCTCCATTGTGTTATTAGATGCCAGGAAAACATCGCTTACGGGCCGGGGTTCAAAATAGCCCCCAAAATCGCCTCGCCGCTACGCGGCTCGTGGACGATGCTCCGCATTGTCATTTGGTCAAACTGCCCCTCCCTTAGCAAAAGCTAGATCCGCCCCTGCTAAAGAAATAGAAAGAAAGAGAAATAGAAAGAAAGAATAGTGACCTGCCAGTGACACAAAATAATGAGGTATCAAAATATGCTCATCTGACCGTAATTAAATGCCTAAAACCCCAGAACTTCCCGTGGCTCTGCCCCCTCGAACCCACCAGGGGCCTTAAGGCGGGCCCCTGAATGAATGCTTATCTGACCGTTATAAAATGCATGAAACCCCTGAGCTTCTAGGGGCTCCGCCCCCTGGACCCCACGCCAATTAGTGTCCTGCCAGTGTCCCAAATAAGATATCAAAATATGCTCATCTGACCGTAATTGAACGCCTAAAACCCTGAGCCTCCAGGGGCTCTGCCCTCTGGACCCCACCTAGGCCCTAAGGCGGGCTCCCGAATGCTTATCAGATCGTTATAAAATGCCTTAAACCCCTGAGCTTCTGGGGCTCCGCCCCTGTACCCCGCCCCCTGGACCCATGCCAATTAGTGTCCTGCCACTGTCGCAAATAAGGTATCAAAATATGATAATCTGACCGTAATTAAACGCCTAAAACCCCTGAGCTTCCAGGGCTCTGTCCCCTGGACCCAACCAATGGCCCTAAGTCAGGTCCCTGGATACTCATCTGACAGTAATTTATTGCCTAAAACCCCTGAGCTTCCGGGGGCTCCACCCCCTGGACCCCACGCCAATTAGTGACCTGCCAGTATAGTCACAAATAGGGTATCAAAATATGCTCATCTGACCGTAATTAAATGCCTAAAACCCTGAGCTTCCGGAGGCTCCGCCCCCTCGACCCACCAGGGACCTAAGCCCCTAAACCCCTGAGCTTCCGGGGGCTCCGCCCCCTGGACCCCACGCCAATTAGTGACCTGCCAGTGTCACAAATAGGTTATCAAAATATGCTCATCTGACCGTTATAAAATGCCTCAAATCCCTGAGTTTCAGGGGGCTCAGCCCCCTGGACCCCACGCCAATTAGTGACCTGCCAGTGTCATGAAAAAGGTATCAAAATATGCTCATCTGGACCGTAACTAAATGCCCCTAGACCCCACGCCAATTACACTACGCTCTACCTGATCGTAAATACTTTACCCCCCATCCCCTTTGAAAAACGTTCAGCGGGGCCTGCATGTAAGAGTGGGTGATGCGGATTTTTTGTCTGCCAGCCCCCAAACTTTTTTGTTCATTACGCCACTGACTGTAGCATACATTTATGCTACAGTGATCAAGAAAATATCTATGTTTTCTCAGATTTGTGCATCTGATAAGGCCTTCTATTAAAGGGATTGGGTAACTTTGTCACAGATTCTGAAACAAAATCCTGGATTTAGCTCATGCTGCAACGATAATTATAAACCTTTAGTTTAGGTCAGTAATAAGGAAGCCCGCGACTTTTACAAGCCGATCGCCTGTCTGATTGATTATCAAGATATTTATGATTGGAAATCGAAATCAAATTTTGCGTTTTCCTAACGGTTTTCATAACACTACAGTCTATTGGGGGAAAATAGAGTATGGTAAAACCGGCCACTCAAAGATTTTTACTTTTTTGAGGCACTTCATGATCATTTTGAAGTGCAATTTTTTCAGGACTTCATTATTACACCATATCACAGACCCTGATAACACGTAGGGCCATGCATCTCAGATTTAACATTGTTAAACGATGCCTTTAATTTGTGTCTGAGAAAGGAAAAAATATAATTTTGATTTTGTTATGATCATAATCATCATAATCCTCCTCCTCGTTATTGTTATTGTTATTGTTGTTGCTGTTGTTATTGTTATTATTATTATCATCATTTTTATTATTTATTGTCATTATTTATCATCATTACTACTACTACTACTACTACTACTACTACTACTACTACTACTACTACTACTAATTAAACTACTACTACTACAACTACAACAACAACAACAACAACAATTACTTGTTTATTTATCTAGACTATTCAAAATCTTTCGAAAATTTAACCCAAAATATATTATGGATAGCATATTATCATAGGTTCTCTAGAAAAAGAAGACCCATGTATTTTGACAAATTGACATTTTTTGTTTTAAAGGTACTATGTCCCATTTGCCAAAAATGAAAAGGTTAAATTCCAACGGCATTTGAAAGACAATACTAATTTAGAACTCCCTAAAAAAGGGGGCTTGAAAATGTCTTTAAGTGGGAAAATAACGACTATTAGTTGTCGAATCGACTTAAGAGCTATAGAGTCAGTAAGTAATAGTCTGATTTTCAGACCATTGTACCGAATGGTCGTACGTTTTGTGCTGCGCAAAGATTCAATCAGTTTAATTTTGGCCATTACAAGAAGTGGGTTATTGATGTAGACAAATGCTCATGTACCCTTTACAGCTCATTTTATGTATGTTATTACCAAAGAAGAAAAAAGCCAGTCAGTCACTCAATAGTGTCTGACAGTGAAGTCTAGCAAGTAAACAGGTTTCCTTGCATAATTTGAATATTAGGACACTGCTAACGTTTAAATTTCACAGATAGGACATACATGACATATTCATAATTCCTGCAAAGTTCTACAGAATTTGATGTTGGCTGCAAAAGGGACATAGTATATTTAAAACGAATGGGAAAGTTGTCCGGTATAAATACCACGTCACAGTAACAATATTACTGATTCAGCCAATTTGAAGTGCCCATACGAATAGTGATTACAACATTCAAAAACTCATAATTTCCTCATCGTTTATCCCAATTTCCTTCAAACTTCCACCAGTCTGCTACTCTGATATTTCTGTTTTCTTTCAGAGTAGTTTGGATTGTCATTTTGCACACTGACCGAATTGAAAACTTATGAGATGCAAATATGTGCAGTTATGTAAAATTGAAGCCCAAAATATTCACTCTGTGCTCTTTAGGCACCGGTCATGAGTCTAACATCAGTTGACCTTTGTTTTTTGTTTTCTTTTGTTAGTTTCTTGGGAATTTTACGAGCTCATATTTGCCGAAAATTTTGGTCTGACATGCACCCCCACTTAATATGGCCTTTAGCAACATCCCAGTAGGTACAATGTGGTCACACCACAACATTCAGAAATATTGATATCCTTTTTTATATATCGCTACAGACGTACTTCTTTAAACAAGCCATGTAACCTTGGTCGTGGCTTAAGCTCGACCCCCTAAAAAAAACCTTGAAGCCCCCAGTTATTCTTGATTATAAATGAATTTAATCGAGGCGTGAGTAGAAAATGAATGCAAGGAATCTGAGACCCCTAGCCCCTAAACCCCACAAGATTATTCCTCTAGAAGCGCTCCTCGGTAAATCTTCCTCAATGCAGCCACTGGCTATTTACTATTCAAAGAGAGCGACATACATTTAGTTAATATGTGGATCATCATTCTCTTGTATTATGTGGTCAAAGTGTGTAAATTTAACTATCAATTCTGTTTATACTTTACTCATTCAGATGTGAATACGTACACACATCCGCCCCCATCTGTACAAATCATGCAAACAATGTTTATAAGAAAAAGAAGAAAAACGATTATTGATATACATTAGGTTAATTATACATCCGCCTTTTCTGTAATCAACTGGTGACACTGAATGGTCCACTAATTAATTTATGTGGCCAACAATAACTACCTATCATATCACAAATGATCGAAATGCTAGATAACGAAGTGGTCTGCGTGTTTCACTTTAATCATCATTGCAAAGTGGAAAGTTTCGTTTTATCGAGTTAATAGGAGAACATAAGTTTTCTTGTTTTTGAACTTCGTCACGGAACATCGTGCTACACACCAACGAACGGTAAGGTAAAAGTTTTAATATTGTTGGAGTATATTTTACTTATATGCTGATCGATAATTCTGTAAACGTGTTTCTCTCTCTCTCTCTCTCTCTTTATCTCACCCTCTCCCCCTCTCTTTCGCTCACCCTCTCTCCCCCTCTCTTTCTCTAACCCTCTCTCCCCTCTCTTTCTCTCACCCTCTCTCCCTCTCTCTTTCTCTCTCTCTTTAATTTTTCTCTCTGTCTATCAGACTCAATAACTCGCTATTTGCTGTAATCATGGCAATACAGACTGCCATCCATCCAGATGATCCACCGCTCGAATATCCATAAAAACTGCAATAAATTGCTGCTCCATTTCTCTTCAACAGGTTCAGAAAAATAATCACACATTTATTTTGCCATTATATAAGTTCACGTGGTGTAAACCTTTAAGCCCGGCGTCCGGCGCACACTATACGATCTGTCTACGTTTGGAAGAATTTGTGCTAGCATTTTATATGAGCATTTAAACATGTAAAAGGATCTGAACAGTCATATGATTAATACAATTTAAATTTCCAGGGATTCCATGCTCCCTTGGAGGTGGAGAAGCTAACTTGACTCAGAATCGTTGTGACGTCAGGCCGGTAGTGCGATTGTCCACGATTCGAAGCCGACTCGGCTTTTATTCTAGACGAGCTTAATGCACTGAAATTCCGGTTGTTAATATTCTTATCATTATTTAGAACCTAAATCAGGAGGATGGTGGTTGTATAGATTTCCATATCTGAAATAACCACCCTTTATACGAAAATCGTATAAGAGGAGAATCGTGTAGTGTACGCCGGGCATTACACAGTATGCATTCATAATCTGATTTGGTTTATTTGAATTATTTATTCAGTTCTCTTTCTTATAATTTGTCACACTTTCCTTACAAATTGATAACGACAAAATCAGCAATGGACATAATGGATACACCGGGTGGATACATCATCAGAAAAAAGTAGACTATAATGCTTCATAATGTTAACGTTACTGTATGGAGAACTGCACTGAACTGAACTTTCTTTCTTTCTTTATAGATGGATTTGTCAAGGACGTCATCGAAATTCGTTTTGTTTCTGTGTTTGCTTGTTGATATTGGATCAATGCTCGCACAGAGTCAGAGTAAGTATAGAAAGGTTATACAATACAATCATGTATGTTAAAAAAGAGGAAATATTCTTTTGTGTTAAGGGTGTAATTACCCCCCCCCCCCATAATAATCTGATTCTTCTTCTTCTCTCTCTCTCTCTCTCTCTCTCTCTCTCTCTCTCTCTCTCTCTCTTTCTCTCTCTCTGATTTCATTCCACAGTATCTCATTGTTATACCCCATCTCTCACCCTTCTCTTTATATATATATATATCTGTTTCATTCATTTTTTATTTCCTTCTTTCTCTCCCTCTCCCTCGCTCCCTCCATCCTTTCCTCCCCTCCATTTTCTCGTTCGCTCTTTCCTATCTCTAGTTTCTCATTCTAGTGCATTTACCACAAAATAAAATCTACACCCTGTAAAATACAAATTAACTATTTTATAATATGTGAAATATATAATACAGAAAGTTTATGGGTCAGAGCTTCTTTCGGTTAGGTATGAGTTATGGATGCTCCTTCAGTATAACAGCACCAATTTCGGTGAACACAACTCACAATGTTCCAACGATATAGAATTATAGAGCATTGTGAATAGTGGGGGATCCATGGGAGTACGGGGCTCTCGTGCACCCCTTCCCCTTCCCCTTCCGCCATACCCAAACTTTGCATACACATCTTTACTCACATAAATGTATACAGGTATGCCCCCCATTTTTTTATATTTATCTAAGCTAGTCGGAGATTGCTAAGACTTGACCCCCGTGATATTGTTTTTATGTTGTAATTCTAGATCCGCTATTGATATAAGACTAGTTTTACACGTAGACGCACTGGGGAAAAATCGCCCCAGTGTCTGACGTTTCCTGCCCGAAGTTGATATCAAAGTTCAAGTTTTTCTTTTAATAATATTGTGTGAGCGACTAAAATTTTGACACTTTCTTATTAATGGAAATGTAATTCTGTCATCAAAAAATATACTGGTAAAATTTATAAACAGACCACGACTCTGCCCAGATATTGACGATTACTCAAATATGAGATGATGATTGTCCGAAAAGGCATATTGGTATTTTTTCAAAATTTCATGAGGGCAGCAGCCCCAGCCAAGGGCGTCTCTAAAGGGGGTGTGGGGGTGCGACACCCCCACCTGTCAGGATATCGTCGGTAAAATTGCGCTGCCGTCGGGAAAAAAGAAAAAAGGGGGAGGGAAAAAAAGAGAGGGAAAGGGAAAGAAAGAAAAAAAGAAAAGGAAAAGAAAGGAAAGAAAGAAAAAGAAAGAAAAGAAAGGAAAAGAAAGGAAAGAGAAGAAAAGAAAGAAAGAGAAAAAGGAAAAAGAGGAAGGAGAGGAAAGAAAGAAAAGAAAGAAAAGAAAGAAAAGGAGAAAAGGAAAAAAAGAAGAAAAAAGAGAAAAGGGAAACAAAAGAAACGGGGGTGAGAAGAGAGGAGAGAGGGGGAGGTAAGAGTCTGAGAGAGGAGGGTACGTGGGAGTAAAAGAGAGAGGGGTTTGTTGGTGGAGTCGTCTCGTCGAGGGGGCAAGAAAGACACGCATAAATATGTTGCTGTGTCGGGTCAGCTGTGTCGGTATTCTTGCTCGATCCTCGTGTACTATATCAATCCAGAAGTTTGAAGTCAGTGAGATGTATAATGTCGGTCGGCCGACAAGTTTTCCTTACGAACTATGACTGTTTATCCGCTGTGACGACTTCGAGAGAGACTACAACTATAATACTTGTATTTTCTCAAAGTTTCACTTTCCTATAATATCAGCTAAAGAAATCAGAGGTTTAAAATTTTCGAGGAAACTAAATTCAAACAAATATTAAGAGTCGAGAACGGTACAACGAATCGTCTTTTATCTCTAATATTTTAATGAAACCCCAAAGCTTCCGCGCTTCGGAAGCGGAAGGGAGAAACTGAATTCAGACAAGGATTAAGAGTCAAGAACGGTAAAACGAATCGTCTTCTTTCTCTAATAATTTAAGGAAACGTCTAAGCTTCCGCGCTTCGCGCGGGAGGGGGAAAAACTGAATTCAGATAATTAGGGTTAAGAGTCGAGAACGGTACAACAAATCGTCTTCTTTCTATAATAATTTAATGAAACGTCTAAGCGTTTAAGCTTCCGCGCTTTGCGCGGGAGAGGGAAAAAACTGATTTCAGATAAGGATTAAGAGTCGAGAACAAAAATACAACGAATAGTCTGCTTTCTCTAATAATTTAAGGAAACGTCTAAGCTTCCGCGCTTCGCGCGGGAGGGGGGGGGAGGACTGAATTCAGACAAATAGGGTTAAGAGTCGAGAACGGCACCAAAAAAAATCGTCTTCTTTCTCTATTAATTTAATGAAACGTCAAAGCTTCCGCGCTTTGCGCGGGAGGGGGGAAACAGAATTCAGACAAGGATTAATAGTCGAGAACGGCACAACGAATCGTCTTCTTTCCTTAATAATTTAATGAAACGTTTAAGCTTCGCGCGGGAGGCCCTTCACCCAGCCCCTTAGGGAGCGCGCTTCGCGCGCTCTTTAAGTGATTCGCTTGCTCACTACCGCCCCTTAAAATAAGATCCTAGCTACGCGCCTGCATTTAGATATATAGCTATGATGCTGACTAAGTTGACGAAATAATTCGTATATTTATGTCCTCGAGGAAAATGACCATTTGCGCATACGCAAGTACTATAGATAGTTCATAGCAATTTAGCCTTCGGCCCCGGGTTTATAGATTTAAATTTGTAGACATTGGGACATTAAATTTTGTCGATAATTGGTGGCTAGTTTTGTCGGTAATCGTTGGCCTCTACACCCCCACTGAAAAGGTCTAGCGACGCCCCTGGCCTCAGCCCCCCTCTCCAGCCTCATAAGACCGCTTTTACAAATTAATGTCATTACTTCGAAACATAAACGAAGTACAGCAACTGTACACTGGATTCCGTGCTTTGCACAGCCTAATATGAATATATTATCATGATAATAATATCTTTATTGCTCCAGCAAAACCTTTTCATGCATGGCCTGAATAGCCGCTCCTCTCTTAAGATTTTTTTATATTTAAACTAACTTCATATATTGCTGGTCATTGCTGCCTTTCATACAAAGATTGACGGTTCTCTTTAACAGATCTGAAAATATATAAGCAAAGCTTGACCACATCCCGATTTGAAACATTTTCCAGGACATTTTTTTCTATTCCACATAAATTATGGGTAGACATTACCTTTTACTTAGTCACGGTTGATCGGCTGGCCATACGGGGTGCGTGATAACAAAAGGGGAAAGAAATGGGTCCGCATCTTTGAATTTGAGTGAAAGCACAACTATGAATATGGTATGATTAGACAGGAAATTAGTGATCCTTTACAATGAAATATAATTCAAGGTCACATATAGTCTATAACTTTTTAATAAGAAGCTAGCAAAGTTGGGTACACTTTTTTTTTATACGCACTGTATGTCCACCCTCCTTATAAGACATTCCGTCTCAGTTCTTCTTTAATTACATGTAAGTAGGCACGTAGCCAGGGGGGGGGGCACGGGGGCACGGGGGCACGTGCCCCAAAATTTCAAGATCGTACACACTTCCTCATAGACCCCTCCCCAGGACGTCGATCAATTACATGTATGTGCCCCCAAACATCAAACTCTGGCTACGGCGCTGCATGTAAGTACAAATCTTGTGTTGCCAACTGCTCATATTTTGAGTTTGAAACAAGAGCTCTATATATGTGATGTCATGAATGTTTACCTGAATGCACGAATGATCTTTTATTTTCTATACATGTCATTGCTACAACCAGTTGTGAAGACTGTATTGCTTTGTGAAGGCGACGTCCGGCTAATAGACGGCATGGGAGGAAAGATTCAGGTCTTGTCTGCGCTTTATGGTCGCATCGATCCATCTCTCTGTCTTTCTACCACTACCACCACTGACTCCACCACCACTGACTCCACCACTACTGCTGCCTCCACCAGTATCAACTTCACCCCATGTAACAGTACCGCTACTGCCAGCCTTCTCACGGACATGTGCAATGGGAGGTGCCAGTGCATAGTGGCTGCCCTGAATAGTGTATTTGGGGATCCCTGCCCTGGCATGACCGAGTATGTCACTTTGACCTACACAATTCTGTATTAACCAGGTAAGTTCAACATATCCCTGGTCATGAACCACCTTTCCCTGCTGTTGATGAGACAAGAAAGTGATTTCGTATTCAAAAAGAAAACACGTCCCAATCAATGGCCTAAAAAAAAGTCCCAATCACTGGGCTATCAAGATGGTTTCGGGGAGGGGACATCTTCTTATAAACGATCCATGTTTTTCGATTTTCCAGGCTTCCTTGTGTTTGTAAAGCAGGGGGTAGGGGTTGGGGTGTCAGAAGTAAATGTGTCAGAGGTGAAAATGCCAAACTTTTCTTTTCCGAGATCAACTTATTCAGCTTTATGAATGCTAAGTTAATGAGCCTTCATCCTTGCGCGGTTTGAGAATATATATATTTAATATATATCCTTTTTTTTCGACGCAAAATTAGGAATTTTAGACATTGCATATACCCCATACATATTGAAAACAATATATTATCAGGGATGATCTGTAAGATTTTCTCTTTAGGTGGTCCAAGATACTGCTTCAGGATCATACTTTGTTGTTTTATGTGATGCATGGTCCGAATATTCATAAGCGAGCGAGCACATTTTTACTGAAAAGATTTTTAAAGTCGCATTGCGACCGATTGTTTCTCATTGTTAGATGAAATAGCCGATACCGATGGGGTTTCAAGCACAATCCCATAACGTAAGAATGAATAAGACCTTCATTATGTTACTCAATGGGGTAAACTATAAATCAGAGCAAGTTATGATGGAGGAAATTTTTAGCAAATTTGCTTTCAATCGCTTTAAATTAGGGGCTCAAGTTAAGGAGGCTATGAGAAATCTATTGTATCTGGGGAGATGAGGGGTGTAAACATAATCTTGTCATAGCTGATTTAATGATGTCTGTCTTTACAACATGAATGACATTTGGTAATGTTAATGCAGTTACAGTTTGAAAACTCCTACATTCACTAAACCTTCATATTATTGAACAAAGGGCAATTGATTACTTTGGCATTCTATGAAGTTCAAAATGTCTTTGGGTTTAAAGGATGATAGGTTAAAAGACGCCTCTTTTAGCAGCTGAGTAGAATGTCATGGTAATTTAAAGGGGCAAACGTTTAAGTGTCCAAAGGGCTTTTTTTCTTATTATGTCTAGAAAAAGGACATTATTTTGATAGATTTGAAAAAGAGCAAGATTTTTTTTTAAATTGGCACAGTTTGTTCTTGTAATATGTGGGACGTTGTGTCCCTCATCTCCCCCCCCCCCTTCCCGGCCCGACAACCTTTCCTTGTTCCAGTAACTACACATAGCTGCTCCGATTCTTTGAAACTTGATATGGCTATTTAAATGACCACAAAATGGCACACTTTGTAAGCGACAGTGTGAAATACAGGTAAAAGGGGGCACTTTCAAAGGGTAATTACATCAAAAATAGGAAGAAATAGAAGAAGAAAATAAAAGGAAAATTTAACACATTTGAAAGGGGCACTTATCATAGGTGATCATGCAAAAGGGAATATAGACTTATTAAGAAGGAAATGGGCACCTGTCAAAGTAAAAGGGGCACTTATCAGAGCTGAAAGAGGGCACTTCTTAGAAGGGTAAATGCACTTATTACAAAGGAAAATGAGCACTTGTCAAAGTAAAAGGGGCACCTATTTAATTAGGATAGGGGCACTTATCAGGGTGAAAATGGGTACTTATAAAAAAGGGGAAGGGACTTTTATTACAAAAGGGTAAGGGACATTTATCAGAAGGGAATATGGCACTTATTCAAACGGATAAGGGGCACGTGTCAAAGTAAACATGAGAATTAACAGATATAAAGGAGTACTTCTTGTACTTGAAAAGGGGCACTTATAAGAACGGAAAGGGGCTTTCATTACAAAGGAAAAGGGGCACCTATACCAGGTTAGAATAAGGGCACTTATCAGAGGTGAAACGGGGCACTTATGAGAAGAGGGGAGTGGCACTTTTTAGAAAGAAAAAGGGGCACTTTTCGGGTACTTGAAATATTGTGGAGCACTGTGCCCCGGAGCGCCGCCTCTGGATACAAATGTGAGTGTCGCTTCATTAAAGAAGATCAGTCACGCGCGTACCTGTGATTCACCCAGTTGAGTTATATTCCGCTTCATAAGATGGTTTATTATACGTTACGAAATCCCCAAGTGCATCAGTTTGATTATTGAATGCGATAATTATTTTTTTCCAATAAAAAAGATATCAGAAGATGAAGTAGATTGACTCGGTACTGTAGAATAAAAATAAAAATCCCTGATATCATACTACATCAAGATTCAATTCCAATGATTTTTTTAGATACTACGTAATTTTATAGAACATTTATATTTACTTATTTTCTGAGTGCACATTTCTTACCTTTGAGGTTTTGACCTCTAGCATATTTATCTCTGACATGTTTACCGCTGACATGTTTAATCTCTGGCAGACTGGCACATTTTTGCATCTGACATTTTTACCTCTGACATTTTTATCTCTGACATTTTTACCTTTAACATTTTTACCTCTTACATTTTTACCTGGCACCAAACCAATCCCCAAACCAATCCCCACTCCCTCCAGAAGAATAGGTCTGTCCACTTTCAATTGTATACCAAAAATGTACCTGAAATATGCTATCTTGTACTATCACCGTTCCCCTGGCAATGGCCATTCTCGAACTCATCCATCAACCAAGGATTCATCAACATCACACACAGCGCCATCTACGACAAAGATCCTCAACTATCCGTCAACAACACTGGCATGTGAAACTAAAACTGGATTAATTAACAATTATGCTTGAAAGAAATGCGAAGTTATTTCATGAATACATGAGTTATATGGATCAGAATGAGAGTTTCTCACAGATGTATTCTTTAACACGGTAGTGTGTATTTTAACTGAACTGAATTTCAACTCATATATGATTACAGTAAATATCTATGATTGAAGTTTGGTGTAAACAGTTCGAATAGTAGGCCTACGCCCTACTGTGCTTAAATGACAGATATTTGTATGTGCTATTTCCCTCCATAATATGTTTGCTGAACTTTGGAACAAACTACCTTTACATGTCAAAAACTGTCAGACTTTCAACCAATTCAAAACTTTTGTCTTAAGACACATTTATTCAAAATTGCTTTTGATGATTAACTTACTCTGTTCACATTGATGTATATTTCATACGTTTCGTAATTTGTAGGTTTATTTGTAATTTTTTGTTTAATATATAATAATTGTTTGTCATTGTATTTTGTTTGTGTAGCGCTTAGAGTCTTCGGTGGAAAGCGCTTTATAGGCATCATTATATTATTATTATTATTACTTGTATAGTCTTATGTGGGCCTTATCATCAAAATCAAACTGAAAATCAGAGGAAGTAAAGTTTATTAGCTTATGACATGTCAACCATGGAATCGGCTTTGTTGGCAAAAACACGATAAATGGCTAATGTAGATTTCCTGTATAGATTTGTACTTTGTATAAGATGCAGAAGGTTACATTATGTTTACGATATCTTCTTCACGTTGTTGTTGGTGGTGGTTTGATGGCTATTGTCCATCGGTGAGAGTGGAAATGTCCTATTTTAGGAGTTATATGAGGGGTACGTTAAGAGCTTACATCCATTCAAAATCATAATGGAATCCATTCCATAGTTGCGGTTGAAATACTCTTCCTTAATATCGTGGATTCAAGCTCTGAATCTGACAACCGCTCTTTTTAGGTTTGTAATCCTACCACTGTATCATTTATTTGCCTCTTTTTGTGTTAGTGTTTGTATTTTGTGTGGGATCATGTACCTATAAGTTTCTGTAACTTTTTGATGATGACACCACTTCGTAATTCCTTTGGTGTATTTTCCATTTTATTGTCTTATCCATATTTGTATGATATATTTTATTGTCATGATTGTATACTTTGGCTTTGAATGATTTTATGAAAGTGGTGATAACATTCAATTTAAAACCCATTACGAAGTGATCCCTAATAATCAATTACCAAAAGTGGACTTCCACCGTTTGATTCATGTAATGACTCTTCATGTATTCTGCACCACTTCCCCTCTTTATAATGTTTCTCTCTCTTAACTTGTTTTAGTCAATCTCAGTAAAATTCTGGAATATTCTATATAGGTCTCCAATAGCATCCCCCTCTCTCTCTCTCTCTCTATAATATTTGCGATTGTAACAAAACAAAAAGAGACACATCACTTTTCCTCTATTTTACCTATGATTTAGACATTAGATGGAATGTAAAACTCTTTAAAGTTTTTTGGTTATATCTACTTCTTAATAAATATTCTATTTTTAAATTTCATTTTGAAATCGTTATCGTGTCATGCTTTTGGATAACTTTCCTATTGTTTTTCTGATTAGGTTAAATCGAAAACTAATTAAGAGCCTAAGTAATGCCGAATATATATATATTTGAATGACTTTTCCATTTTTACCCCCCCCCCTTAGCAGAAACAATAACACCCCCTCACCCACACACACACTCACACACACCACTAGTACACAGATCAAAACTGTTCTCGAATAATCTCTTCCCGACGTTGAAGGCAACGCCCCTGGCTCGGCAACTTGTTTACTGCTGATTGCCCGACCTTCGCTATTAAAGCCCACAGACTTCCCGAGTATTTGTAATCGTTTAAAGCTATACTGTACTATATAATAAGTTGACGTTTATCTCTTGTCATTGGACCGCGGACTGTTACGGGATTACTTTACAAATGCATACGGTTATCTATCTCTTTTAGTCAATTTAGTCAATTTAGTCAATAAAATAATGAAATGTTTTGATATTCTTCGTAACTCACTTGTTAAAGAAAGATCATTTTATTAAAAAATCGCTCTTTTTATGGGGGAGGGGGTTCCATTAAAAAAAAATTGTTAAGTCAATGTTATGCGAGCCTCTTACGAAATATAATATTCGTGGAACAAATCAAATTTACATATCCACGGCAATATATTTATCGCACGACTATCGCAAGGATGTCGCAGGACTGTCGTAGGACAGACTCACGACAACCACAAGACATAGATACCACACACACACAACAAAAAACAAAAATCGTCGAAAAAAAAGGGCATGTTCAATTTTGCCTCACGACGGCAAGTCGATGCCACGATGCTCAAAATTTCGTACGTCTGTCTTGCGACGACCCCGATTACCCACGATTTGCCAAAATTTTCAGTCGTGTCGTGGCATAAATGCGTCGTGGAATCGTTGTGACCAGGCCTTGAAAGAATCAGTATGCAGTGTGTTTCCGACATAGCACCAAGAACTTAAGAAAATTACAAATTCAATTAAGTTATAAAACCGGAGCTGGATTACGCAGGATTACCTGATATCTAATGGTACACTGTCAATGAAATCAATTAACTAAATAAATAAACAAATAACTTAATGGAGCTATTTTCCCAAGCCTGTGGATCTATGTTGAGCACTATATGATTCTGCTCGGGTATGCAGGTGAGGTGTAAGCCCCTATTAGAAGGTCTTTTATTTTCATTAAAGACGGGGATGCTTTCAATAGACTTGAATGTGAAAGATCATTTGTATCCCCTCGTGCAAGTTTAGGGTGCTTCTATTATGACAAGTAAAACCCTGCCCATCATTGTTTGCATATGGCTAGGTTGTTTCCAGACTGGAGAAGGATAGGATGGGACTGTAGTGAGTGAATAAGACAACGAAAGTAAAAACCTGGCAATAGGGGACTCTTGAATGTATTTAAAAATGGGACATGACTTTGTGGCCAACGCTACCGGCCGCAGCTAGCTGACTTAAAAAAAGGGCCCTTTTGACTGCCTCCCCCAAAACTCCCGGATAGTTTTTTCTATACTACCCCCCACTAATTGCCCTTATTTTCTCTTTTAAGGAAGCTATTGGTATATTGTGTTTTAGACCCCTTTCCCTTCCATCAACAACAACAATAATTAATATATAACCGCCAAATTGGAAAAACTGATTATTTCAATATATCTGCCTTTCCCGCCGAAATATTTGGATGAATTGTAAATATGTGGATTGAGTGTCTCATCATACTTTATTTGATTTATTGGGTGTAGGCTTTTTGTATAAAACAGTGTTGCTGCCCTTCGTGTATTTCGTATAATACGTTGACGTCGTTCACCCGTTCATTAGAAGTGTATTTTACCGATTAATTGAAACAATAACATTAAAATGTATATTTTAAGTGTGATAAAAAGGGGTCAAACATCAGTCTATTTTAGAGAGATAACAAAAACACACAAAAACGACCACACTCCAGCACTAGCCGAGTATCGAAACCGATACCTTCCAATAACCAGGCGCTTGCTTATCCACAAACCTAATGTATCTCACTGTTAATCTCTATGCATTTCCTTCATATTAATTCTTTCTGTTGTTAATGGTCGCAAAGACGTAATTTACCTACTAGTAATTCAAAGAGTCACTTAAAGAAAGATGATGAATATCACTATTTGTTTCTTTTCTTTTTGTTGGGGGGGGAGGGACCCCCCTTAAATTATTTTTTAGACAATTCGATAATTTACCTACTTGTGTAATGCATTAATTATATGACTAATCATGTATGGGTGAATCTGATAGCAACAATTATAACGGATATTACAATGTAATTTATTTTGGGTTAAGGTTCGGAAGGTTAGAACCACATTCTCTGATTGTTGCTATATAGAATTAATTTCATGTATACTATTTACATGTATATCTCAAGGTTGAGGATGAAACTTATTTCAAAGGGAACGACTGACTGAATCCTCCTATATAGTGATGCATATTATGTGGTCAAAGTGTGTCTATTTAATCATCAATTCTGTTTATACTTTACTCATTCAGGTGTAAATAATTATGTACACATATCCGCCCCCATCTACATAAACAAACAATGCAAACAATATTTATAAGAAAAAGAAAAAGAAAATCATTGATATAGTGTTAATTGTACATGCACCCGCCTTTTATGTACCGGTAATTAACTGGTGACACTGAATCAATGGTCCACTGATTAATTTATGTGACGAACAATAAATACCTATCATATCACAATTGATCGAAATGCTAGATAAGGAAGTTGTCTGCTGCGTGTTTCACTTTAATCATCATAGCAATTAAAATGGAACATCAGTTTTCTTGTCTTTGAAGTTCGTCACGGAACATCGTATTGCACATGATCATCAACAGATAAGGTAAGATAGTTTTACTGGAATTTATTTGACTTATGCTGATCGATCATTCTGTACACGTTTCTCTCTCTCTCTTTCTCTCTCTCTCTCTCTCTCTCTTTCTCTGTGTCTGTCTGCCTGTCTCTATCTGTGTGTCTATAATTATCTCTTTTTTTTACTATCCCCGTCTCTCTGTCTCTGTCTGTCTGTCTCTCTATATATCTCTCTCTCCCCCCCTCTCTGTCTCTCTTTCTCACTCTTTATTTGTTCTTTCTGTCTATCAGACTCGATAACTCACTCGCTATTTGTTGTAATCACGGAAATACAGGCTGTCATCCATCGCTCGAATATCCATAAAACTGCAACCAATGGCTGTTCCATTTCTTTTCAACAGGTTCAGAAAAAAAAAATCAGACGTTTATATTGGCTATATCTAAATTCGAGTGGTGTACTACACGATCTGTCTACGATCCGATTTCGGAATAATTTGTGATAGCATTTTATATGAGCATTTAAACATGTAAAAGCTTAATGACCGAGGATCTGAATAGTCATTATGATTAATAAAATCTAAATTGCAAGGGATTTCATGCTCCCTTGGAGGTGGAAAAGCTAAATCGGCGCAGAATCGTAGGGACGTCAGGCCAGTAAGTGCGATTGTCTACGATTTGAAGCTGATTCCGCTTTTATTCTGACTAGAAGAGTTAAATGAACTAAAATTCCGGTTGTTGATATTCTTATCATCAGCTGAGGGTGGTGGCTGTTTAGATTTCCGTATATAAAATAACCGCCCTTTATACGAAAATCGGATAGAAGGAGAACCGTGTAGTGCATGTGCGCTGGGCATATTACCCAGTAAATTCATAATCTGATTTGGTTTATTCGAATAATTCATTAATTTAATTTATCCAGTTCTCTTCATTATCATTTTTCACACTTACTTTACATAATGATAACATAATCATCAATGAACATAATGGATATATTATCAGAAGAAGTAAATTACATTGCAAATTTAACATAATTATGGTTCATAACGTTACTATGGAGAACTGCAACAAATTCGAAGCTTGAATGTTTGTAATTATAACAGTATTCATACTGACCATTGGGCCATGTTCTTAAATCGGATAAAATTCATGTTGTGCTTCAGTATTAAAATACTTTTAAAAAACTAGTAAACGGCTCGTTCTCTTGATTCTTTCTTTCTTTCCTTTCTTTCCTTCTTTCTTTTTTTTCCTTCTATCTTACTTACTTTCTTTCTTTTTAGATGGATTTGTCAAGGACGTCATCGAAATTTGTTTTGTTTCTATGTTTGCTTGTTGGTATTGGATCAATGCTCGCACAGAGTCAGAGTGAGTATGGGAAGGTTATAAAATATATTTTTAACAAAATGCTTTAATGTTAAGGGTGTATTCCCCCCTACAAAAATCGGATTCTTCTTCTGCTCTCTCTCTCTTTCTCGCTCTCTCTCTCGATTTCCTTCCATTATAATAACACAGTCTCTCATTTGTATGCCCCATCTCTCACCCTTCTAACTCGCTCGCTCTCTCTCTCTCTCTCTTGCTCTTTCATTCAGTCTTTCTTTTTTCTTTCTTTCCTTCTTTCTCTCCGTCGATCTCGCTCCCCCCTCCATCCATTTTCTCGTCAGCTCTTTCCTATCTCTAGTTTCTCATTCTAGTGCATTTACCACAAATATCTACACCCTGTAATACAAATTAATGATTGTATAATATGTGAAATATATAATACAGAAAACTCATGGGTCAGAGCTTCTTTCGGTTAGGTATGAGTTTTGGATGCTCCTTCAGTAGCACGACCAATTCCGGTGAACACACCTCACAATGTTTCAACGATATAGAGTATTATGAATGGTGGGGGATCCAGGGTGAGGGGAGTACGGAGCTCACGTGCACCCCTTCCCCCTTCCCCCTTCGCCATACCCAAATTTCCATACACATCTTTACTCACTTAAATGTATACAGATATGCCCTCCCCCATTTCGTTTTGTTTAGGCCAGTCGGATATTGTTTTCATGTTTCAATTCTAGATCCGCTATTGATATGAGACTCATACACGTAGACGCACCAGGGGGCAAAAGTCGCCCAAGTGTCTGACGTTTCCTGCCCAAAGTTGATCAAAGTTCAAGTTTTTCTTTTAATAATATTGTATGAGCAACTAAAATTTTGACATTTTCTTATTAATTGATATGTAATTCTGTCATTAAAAAATATACTGGTAAAATGTAGAAACAGACCACGACTCTGCCCGAATATTGACGATTGCTCAAATATGAGATGATGATTGTCCGAAAAGACATATTGGTACTATTAAAAAAAAATTCAACAGGGCAGTCGCCCCAGCCCCCCCCCCCCTCTCCAGCCTCGTAAAACCGCTTTTATATATTAATGTCATTACTTCGAAACATAAACGAAGTACAGCAACTGTACACTGGCTTCCGTGCTTTGCACAGCCTAATATGAATATATTATCATGATAATACCTTAAAGATACTATGTCCCTTTTGCAGCCAACATCAAATTCTGTAGAACTTTGCAGGAATTATGAATATGTCATGTATGTCCTATCTGTGAAATTTAAAAATTATCGGTGTCCTAGTATTCAAATTATGCAAGAAAACCCTTTTACCTTCTAGACTTCACTGTCAGACACTATTGAGTGACTGACTGACATCTTTTTCGTTGGTAATAACATACATAAAATGAGCTGTAACAGGTACATGAGCATTTGTTTACATCAATAACCCACTATACTTGTAATGGCCAAAATTAAACTGATTGAATCTTTGTGCAGTACAAAACGTACGACCATTTGGTAAAAGGGACTGAAAATCAGACTATTACTTAAGTAATTGCAATCACTTAAGTCGATTCGACAACTAATGGTCGTTATTTTCCAACTAAAAGCCATTTTCAAGCTCTTTCGTTTTGAGGGAAGTTCTAAATTAGTATTGTCTTTCAAATGCCGTTGTAATTTAATCTTTTCATTTGTTTGGCCTGCAAATGGGACATAGTACCTTTAATTATTGAGATCATTTTCTATTCCACATAAATTATGGGTAGACATTACCTTTTACTTAGTCACGGTTGAACGGCTGGATATATGGAGTGCTTGCTGGGGCGGAACCAGTCGGCGGCAAGGGAGGGGGCCTAAAAAGGGGCCCACTTTGTGCGAAAATTTTAAAATCGTGCCGGTCGATTTTTCGCTCAGTGGGGGTAGTGAGCACAATTTTTTTTTTGGCACCCGCCGGGAAGGGTGATTTTTTCCCACCGCCACCCCCCCCCTTGGGCGCCAGGGGAGGGGTACCATCTTCTTTTTTTCAAAAAAGGGTGTTTTTACCTGTTTTTTTTGCTAGGAGGGGCCCGGGCCCCTGGACCCCTGGATCCGCCACTGGGTGCTTGATAACAAAAGGGGAAAGAAATGGGTCTGCATCTTTGAATTTGAGTGGAAGCACAACTATGAATATGGTATGATTAGACAGGATATTAGTTATCCTTTACAATGAAATATGCTTCAAGGTCACGTTGGCTATAACTTTTTAATAAGAAGCTAGCAAAGTTGGGTACACTTTTTTATACACACTGTTTGTCCACCCTCCTTATGGTTTACAAAGACATTCCGTCTCAGTTATACTTTAATTACATGTAAGTAAATATCGTGTGTTTGCAACTGCTCATATTTAAAGTTTGAAACAAGAGCTCTATAATTATGTGATGTCATGAATGTTTACCTGCCTGCACGAATGATCTTTATTTTTTATACCTGTCATTGCTACAACCAGTTGTGAAGACTGTATTGCTTTGTGAAGGCGACGTCCGGCTAATAGACGGCATGGGAGGAAAGATTCAGGTCTTGTCTGCGCTTTATGGTTGCATCGATCCATCTCTCTGTCTTTCTACCATTACCACTGCTAGCACCACCACCGGCACCTCCACCTCTGCCTCCACTACCATCGGCTCCACCACCACAGATTCCACCACTACAGTCTCCCCCAACACAGGATCCACCACCACATGCATAACACTATCACCTCCACTAGCATGCATATGTACACAGGCTCCACCACAACTGCCTCTACTACCACCCTTCTGCACCACTGAATACAACACCACTGAATACAACACCACTGACTCCACCACCACTGACTCCACCACCACTGACTCCACCACCATTGGCACCACCACCACTGACTCCACCAACACCAGTATCGATTTCACCCCATGTAAAAGTGACGCTACTGCCAGCCTTCTCGCGGACATGTGCAATGGGAGGCGCCAGTGCATAGTGGCTGCCATGAATAGTTTATTTGGGGACCCCTGTCTTGACATGTCCGAGTACGTCACTTTGACCTACACAATTCTGTATTAACCAGGTAAACTCAACATATCCCTGGTCATCAACCACCTTTCCCTGCTGTTGATTACACAAGAAAGTGATTTCGTAATTAAAATTTAAAAAGTCCCAATCACTGTAAGTATCAAGATGGTTTAGGAGAGGGGACATCTTCTTATAAACGATCCATGTATTTCTTCACGGAAATCGGTTTTCCAGGCTTCCTTGTGTTTGTAGGGCTGGGTACGTGTCACATGTAAATTTGTCAGAGGTGAAAATGCCAGATGTAAAAATGTCAGAGGTAAGGGAGAATTCTAAACAATCAATAGACATGTTCCCATTTCGGTTTCAACTTTTCTTTTCCGAGATCAACTTATTCAGCTTTATGAATGCTAAGTAAATGAGCCAACATCCATGCACGGTTTGAGAATATATATTACATGTATATAATTATATTTCGACATCACTGACTTGTTTACCTTTGCATCTGGCATTTTACCTCTGACATTTTTATCTCTGACATTTTTACCTCTTACATTTTTCCCTGGCACCATACCGACCCCCACATAGGTCTATCCACTTTCATTGTCTACCAAAAACGTACCTGAAATACTTTCACTGTTCCCCAGGAATAATGGCCATTCTAGAACTCATCCACCAACCAAGGATTTATCAAAATCAAACACAGCGCCATTTACGACAAAGATCCTCAACTATCCGTCAACAACAGTGGCCTGTGAAATCTGGATTAATTAACATACAAAAGTCATGTACAACTTATGCTTGAAAGAAGTGCGAAGTCATTTGAAGGGGACCGAAATTCTATTTAATCTCGCTGATGACATTAATTCAGTACAAACTGGATGGGTCTATATTCAATATGACCAATTCGTACATTCAAGAGTTTCCAGAGGAAATTTGAGCATTCATTCACGGATTAGTGGATATAATGATTCATTCAAAAGCAAGTGCATATGGCATACATTGAATTAATAAGAAAAATGACCCTCTTGATCATGTGTTTGTGGCTCCTTGCAAAATTTAGACCCCAAGGGTAGCTGGCAAATGTGCCCTCTTTGTTGTTGTTGTTTATTTTTGTTATTGTTGATGTTGTTGTTCTTCTCCTTTTTCTTTCTTTTCTTCTTCTTGGGGTCATTTAACACCAGAAATATGAAAAGAGCATCTTTATTTCTTTCAAGATACATGTATATTTCTTCGGGATTGCATCCCTAAAGATATTTGTCTATACTTTTTCACTCCATTGCCCCATTGCATAAAATTTACCATTGATGGTAACTTTGCCATCAATGGCATGCAACTACCATGGTAACAGGGCTCAACGGCCAATCAAAATCAAGGTTTCCATGGTAGTTACCATTGATGACAAAGTTACCATCAATGGTAAGTTTTGTGCAACGGGGCCCATATAATTATGTCTGCATATATTATTATTATCATTACTTGTATAGTCTTATCATCAAAATCAAACTGAAAATCAGAGGAAGTAAAATTTATTAGCTTATGACATGTCAACCATGGAATCGGCTTTATTGGCAAAAACACGACAAATGGCTAAATATGTAGACTTCCTGTATAGATTTGTACTTTGTATAAGATGCAGAAAGTTACATTATGTTTACGATATCTTCTTCATGTTGTTGTTGGTGGTGGCTTAATGGCTATTGTCCGTCGGTGAGAGTGGAAATGTCCTATTTTAGGAGTTATATGAGGGGTACGTTAAGAGCTTACATCCATTCAAAATCATAGTGGAATCCATTCCATAGTTGCGGTTGAAATACTCTTCCTTAATATCGTGGATTCAAGCTCTGAATCTGACAACCGCTCATTTTAGGTTTGTAATATTACCACTGTATCATTTATTTGCCTCTTTATGTGTCAGTGTTTCTATTTTGTGTAGGATCATGTACAGTGTACCTATAAGTTTCCGCAACTTTTTGATGTTGAGACCACTTTGTAATTCCTTTGGTGTATTTTCCATTTTATTGTCTTATCCATATTTGTAAGAAATATTTTATTCTCATGCTTGTATACTTTGGCTTTGAATGATTTTATGAAAGTAGTGATAACATTCAATTTAAAACCTATTACGAAGTGATCCCTAATAATCACCAAAAGTGGACTTCTACCGTTTGATTCCTGTAATGACTCTTCATGTATTCTGCACCCCTTCCCCTCTTTATAATGTATCTCTCTCTCTTAACTTGTTATTAATTAATCAATCTCAGTAAAACTCTGGAATATTCTATATAGGTCTCCAGAATCATCCATCCCTCTCTCCCTCTCTCTCTCTCTCTCTCTCTCTATATATATATCTTTCTCATATCTCACCCTCTTCTTTGTCTTCAACACGGATCTCCCCCTCTCTCTCTCTCTCTCTCTCTCTCTCTCTCTCTCTCTCTCCTTTAATCTCATTATTCCATTATCTGCCATAGTATTCCAATACTCTCCATTTAGTCTAACTTCTCTGTCTATAATCTCAAACTGTGATTTCAAAATTGACTAGTGAAGTGCACAGGCGAACAGACATACCACTGTAAAGTTCTAACCAAAATTAAATTCAATGTAAACGATTAAACAATATTTGCGATTGTAACAAACAAAAAAGAGACACAGCACTTTTCCTCTATTTTACCTATATGATTTAGACATGAGATGGAATGCAACACTCTTTTAAGTTTTATAGTATGGTTATAATCATCTACTTTTTAATAAAAAAATATTTTTAAATTCATTTTGAAATCGTTATCGTGTCATGCTTTTAGATAACTTTCCTATTGTTTTTCTGATTAGGTTAAATCGAAAATTAATTGATAACCTAAGTTTATGCCGAATATGTCTATTGGAATGACTTTTCCACCCCCCCCCCCATAAGCAGAAACAATAACACCCCTACACACACTCACACATCCAGCCGGCGGCAAGGGAGGGGGCCTACAAAGGGACCCACTTCGTGCGAAAATTTGAAAATCGTGCCGGTCGATTTTTCGCTCAGTGGGGGTAGTGAGCAACCCCTCCTTGGGCGCCAGGGGTAGTGAGCACAATTTTTTTTTGGCACCCGAAAAAATTTTCCTAGGGAATGGTGATTTTTTTTTCCACCGCCACCCCCCCCCTTGGGCGCCAGGGGAGGGGGCCCATCTTCTTCTTTTTTTTTTTAAAGGCTGTTTTTACCTGTTTTTTGTTGCTAGGGAGGGCCCGGGCCCCCCCCCCCTGGATCCGCCACTGAGTACACAGATCAAACTATTCTCGATAATCTCTTCCCGACGTTGAAGGCAACGCCCCTGGCTCGGCAACTTGTTTACTGCTGATTGCCCGACCTTCGCTATTAAAGCCAACAGACTTCCAGAGTATTTTTTAATCGCTTAAAGCTGTACTATGCTATATAATAAGTTGACATTTATCTCATTGTCATTAGACCGCAGATTGTTGCCAGGTACGGGATTACTATTAATACTATACGAATTCAAAGTTATCTATCTCTTCGTGCCTTGCGTGTTGGTAGCAAAAATTATGTTGTATTGGTATTAATACACGCATGTGGTAATATCGATTTCCCCTCACATTTTGTGTAAGGTTGTACAGCTAATGGTACTCAGTGCAGGAAATCTATTTTTCAATCGTCATCATGATTATATCATTAACAGAACTAACGAGAGGTAGATTGAATAGAGACAAAACATCGGAAATTATAGAAGGGAAAACGCATTTTAATGAAACTTATGACCTATATGATTTAGGACTTATAAGAATTAACAAAGAGATACATGTGCATATACAACAATAAAAAGGATAGATGAGAGAGAGAGAGAGAGAGAGACAGAGAGAGAGACAGAGAGAGAGAGAGAGGGGTGCTTCTAAAGACCTATATTGGATATTGCAGAGATTAACTGGTTAACTGGCTAAAACAAGTAAGAGAGAGAGAGAGAGAGAGAGTATTTGGCTAGATCGATATAAAGGGAAAAAACTAAAAGAAATTAGAACTGACGGGGTTGAGCTGGGAGAGGGAAATAGAGGGAAGGGGCGGCATTATGCACTGTATTAATACTTTCCGTGTTATGGATGATACATTCGGAAAGACGCAAATTTAGTCCTTAAAATAATGAGATGTTTTGATATTCTTCGTAACTCAGAGAATCACTTGTTTAAGAAAGATGATACAAATTTTTTTAAATCGCTCTTTTTATGGGGGAAGGGGGCTCCATTAAAACAAAATAATTGGCAAGTCAATATTATGGACTTTAAAAAATATGAAAAAGGAGTAGGTGAGAATCGAACCCATTATCTTTGCATTGTGAGCGATCACTTGTCCACAAGACCACTATGCCTCATTGCTATTCTCTTATATTTGTTTCTACTTGTTAACATTTTCTAATGTCGATGACTTTACAAAGAAATGCAGATTTACTGATGGCTTGTGGGATACGTGATGATGATGTACTTTTATAGTCCGATGTTGTCAAGATTGCCCGTCAAATCTTTCTTTTAGTTACTGAAGAAAACAGTATTGCTGTCCTTCGTGTACTTCGGATAATATGTTCACTTTGTAATTTAAACAATGACATGGAAATATATATATTTTTAGTGAAATATAAAGGGGTTAAACATAGTACATCAGTGTATTTTTGAGAGATGTGAAAAAAGGAAGAAAAAAAAGAAAGAAAGAAAAGAACTACCAGGGGTATTGAACCCGACACCTTCCAATGACGAGACGATCGCCTATCTTAATTTAAATCTTAATTTATTTTTCTTCATTTTAAGAAGTATCTCAAGGTATACGATTACTATACACGTATTTGACTCACGGTTGCTCTCAAAGTACGTGTTTGTGAAATTTGATTAAATAGGTATAATAAATTATAGCATGGCAATTTGCATGTGGAACCTAGTTATTATTTCAGGGCTCCTTACTTTTTGCATTGTCATTGTATGGCATAAACTGGAAATCATAGATTAATGCCCTCGTTATCACGATATTGTAGACAAAATAAATTAGCATTTCCTTCTTCCTTTCTCCCAAATGCCAAGTGCCCAGGACCAAGTGTTACCCATGCAAATAGAATATTACCGTTTAAAGGTACTATGTCCCATTTGCAGGCCAAAAAAAATGAAAAGGTTAAACTCCAACAGCATTTGAAAGACAATACTAATTTAGAACTTCCCTAAAAAAAAGGGGGGGGGGCTTGAAAATGTCTTTAAGTGGGAAAATAACGACTATTAGTTGTCGAATCGACTTAGGAGCTATAGAGCCAGTAAGTAATAGTCTGATTTTTAGACCATTGTACCGAATGGTCGTACGTTTTATGCTGCGCAAAGATTCAATCAGTTTAATTTTGGCCATTACAAGAAGTGGGTTATTGATGTAGACAAATGCTCATGTACCCTTTACAGCTCATTTTATGTATGTTATTACCAAAGATGAAAAAGCCAGTCAGTCACTCAATAGTGTCTGACAGTGAAGTCTAGCAAGTAAACGGGTTTCCTTGCATAATTTGAATATTAGGACACTGCTAACGTTTAAATTTCACAGATAGGACATACATGACATATTCATAATTCCTGCAAAGCTCTACAGAATTTGATGTTGGCTGCAAAAGGGACATAGTATCTTTAATATCTTGATCAAGTAGGCCTATTTATTCTATATTCATACCCTTGCCCCCAACTGGGCTTATACTGGCTAAATATAAGAACACAAGACAGAGAAAATTCAAGACAATTGTTTAGGCCTGTCTAAAAACAAATATTGAGCAATATGACTGTGATCCCTTTAAATCACATGATATTGATCAGTCACATGATAATATATTTGCTATTTTCATCAATCCTTAGCGCATGCGCTGTGTGTAAGCATTGACGAATTTTGTCAACATGGCGAAGAAACATTCACCTATAAATCTGTCGAAACTGCTACTAATACAGAGTTTTATCTTGCTACTATTCAATCGAAGGAATTCATCTGCGTGCACCGTTGGAAGCTTTAGTTTAACTAATATCCAGACTTGGTAAGTGACGAAAATATATGTCTTTGTTATGACTGTATAATCTCAACCTCAGAACTATAGTGTGGTCCCATACGTAGAAAAGGATGTCCCGTGTTCTTATTTCTATTAGAATAAGTGGTCAAATTGCATTTTCAGTCGGTCGTCTTAATGTTCTTGGACATTTGAGGTTTTAATATCATCGTTATACAGTAAATTTCGTGTTCATTACAAGTTGACTTGCTGTAGCATTGATTTCTTATTGCATTTAAGATTTAATTTCAAGTCAAACATGGAAATTAGACCAATTGAATTCATCTTTTTTTTTTTTTTTTAATTCATTTTTTATATTCTATAATTTACTGAAACAAATTTTCTTTTTTTGTATCTCTTATTAGTTTAAAAGTTCTTAAGTAAGTAAGCTAGTAAGTAATTCTGTAAGGGATTTTTACACATGAATAGCTCTGACTTTAAAATAAACAACTTCAAGCATAGAAAATTAGAAATACTCAAATATCAGACTCGGAGTCGGAGACTATGATTACAGATTAGATCTAAACAAATGAATTACCAGCCGAATATAAACTAAATGATTACTGGAAATTTATTTTTTCTTCAGTTGCAGTACAGGCCACCATCGGGTGTATTGTCGTTCTGTGCCTATAATAGCCTCTGACTTTTCTGCCTCATAACAAAATGAATGAACCCTAAGGCCTAAACGTATGAAATCAACTAATCTAACGATCAATATATATAATATTAAAATTATAATTTTTTGTGTGTGCCTGCCATCTTAAAAGTTGTGTATTTTAATCATATTTTTAAAAAATCCATCTTAGAAATAATTGCTTGAGCATGCATGTGTTGTAGAACTGCAAACTTTACATTGTTTCTTCTCTATGACTGTACTCTCTTTTCTGTATTAAAACAAATATTTTTAGGGGCACATGGACAGCTCAAACCACAGTGGATGGCACGGCAAGTACATTCTATCTGAACCTGTGTGAGAATGTTGCCTCAAGTCCTGGCTCTACGGTCTGCGGCACGACTGTCTCGTCATGCTTGAAGCAGGGAGATGCTTTTATAAATGTCGGAAACCACAATGACACCCTGCAGCTTACGATTAACGAAAATACAGGAGGATTTCGTCTGGACTATAGGGGAAGCGTTTGCAACGTGACGGAAAAGTACCAGACAACCATAGATTTCAAATGTGGCACCACATTGGTAGGTTTGCCTTATTTTGCTAGAGCTAGAGACCATGTGTGGTATTGAAGTTGCTGTTAAACCCAGGGCACTCAATTCCATTAGAAGTTACAATCATAAAATCCTAAAAATTACTAAAATTTTCAAATCATCCAGATAAAGATTTGAAGCAAAACGTAAAAAGTTAAAAATAAAGATTGCAATCAATGATTTAAGTCTGAAACATATGGACATGTCTTGAAGAAGATAATACCAAATTTGACAACACCAAGGCTCAAAATACACGGGGGCGATGGGCGATTCGCCCCCGTGAGCTACATAATTGCCTACGTCAGATTGCTCACGGGGGCGATTGCAAAATTAAAAATCGCCCCCGTGGAATTATAGAATAAAGATTATCTTTTCTGTTATAACTTTCACACAATAGTGAGTTTCAACTTAATGAAATAGAACTATGGAAGTTAGATTAGCGTGCAGGATTTCTCGCTCGAATTATTCGGTGTCTAGAGGCCGCCATACTGTAAACAAATGTGCGCTTATTCGCCGCAAGATGGCGCTATATCTCCCATCTCCACATCAAATTCTCTATGACTGTATAGAGTGGTGAAGTGTGACGTCATCAAAAATCTATTTTTGGAATTTCTCAATTTTTTCTTCATTTTCTGAAAGACCACCAAAAATAATGTCCAAATGTCGAAAACCAATTAAATAGGTTAAGTATTGGCTGAGATATGACCATCTGAATAAAAAGATTGCCCATGGGAACTCAGTGTTATATTGCT
This sequence comes from Mesocentrotus franciscanus, assembly GCA_037976565.1. Classification (NCBI taxonomy): domain Eukaryota; kingdom Metazoa; phylum Echinodermata; class Echinoidea; order Camarodonta; family Strongylocentrotidae; genus Mesocentrotus; species Mesocentrotus franciscanus. The sequence continues at coordinate 30,690,487 of CP137671.1, read as the reverse complement.
CTGGTTTAACCCCCGTTTTTATGGTCTCCATTGTGTTAGTAGATGCCAGGAAAACATCACTTACGGGGGTTCAAAATAGCAACAACAAAAATCGCCTCGCGGCCCGTGGACGATGCTCTGCATTGTCATTGGGTCAACCCCCCTTAGCAAAAAGTTAGATCCGTCCCTGATAATGATGAAATAGCAAAGAGTATCATGGGTTCCAATTCAATGGAAATTTCTATTCAAAAAAGAGCCCCCGTCAGTACTAAAATAGCCCCTGTGAGAAGGCTCACGGGGGCTCTTTTTTTTTTTGGAAGAGCCCCGTGGACAAACAAATTAATTTGAGCCCTGGACAACACTATAATAGATACTTCTTTTTCCTCAAAACTTGAACAGAACAGTGTAATTTTTGCAATAAATTCCCTCATAAACTCGCCCTTTCAGAACGTATTCATGATCTCATAAAGCTTTAATGATCTTCAATTATTTTGCTCTATTTGTATTTCCTAATAATTTAATCATCATTCTTCTAGTTCATATATTGGTTTTGTACCCATGTTTGCATATAAAATCAGTCCCCTCTGGTGAAGGCTCTCAGAAGGCTGGTGACATGACACAGAGGATTGCTGTTGTTTTTTAAGTTTAGCAGGATTTCCATGTATGAGTCACAGGAACAGACTTGAGCGTAACTTAGATTTTACAGCCATAGAACGTTTAATCTCAGCCAACATCATTAACAATGAAAAATTGTGTATTGTTCTACAGGGCTCACCAAATTTCTTGGAGAAGTCTGGCTGCACCTATTTCTTTGAATGGTACAGCACAGTGGCATGCAGCAGCGTTAATGGTCCAGCGCTCAAAGAGGTCCCGTGCTCCGTCTATGATTCGAAAGGAAAAGAGCGTGACCTTTCACCCCTGATCAAACTGAAAGGGGGATACCTGGTGGAGTCTCCTGATGCTGATGATCTTTACATCAATGTATGCAGAGATATCACTGCAGGTAAGACAAGATTCGCTACTGATGATATTCTGGATTTATATAGCACTTACTTAAAGCCATACTGTACGAGAAGCACAAACGCAATATCCCCTCTAGCGCCATCTCAGGTCAGCTGTAGCAGTATGGTCCTGTAGCTTGCTGCTTTCCTAGCTGCGCTGTTGGTTCTTGCATAGAGTCCTCTGTCTGCGACGTGGGAATTAGGTATTGGGTTACGCACTGTTGGCAATTTGACCTTGAGATGGCGCTGTGCAATAAACAGTATGCTAGGGCAGAGAGTTCATCAGTTCAGTATGGCTTCAATACTTTTACCATGTATGTAAACTATTGAATGTAATTGTAATTACCCCATTCATCAGATTCAGGCTTTACCACATACAATGTGTGTACATTCTACGCTCCTGTGGAGGCATTTCATTGAGGTACGGAATAGCAGATTAACATGATGCTGAACAAACCACAATGATATTCACATTCAATCAGGTACCCATTTTACACCTGGGTGGAGAGAGGCATTATAGTTAAGATGCCTTGTTTAACCACAGAATTTTCATGCTGGAGAACAAACTTGTGACCTTCACATTTCTAGTCTAGTTGTAAAGAGCCCAACACCAGTACAATGTTTAATGGCACTGTGGAAACATGGTTCATTATCGTACACTATAGGATATCAGTCTTGAGTTCGTGAGTTTAAATCCTGGCCCATTAAGTAGACAAAATGGCTGTTACTATCAACAAATCTCATTTAAATATATCAACTGTGTGATTTTTTTTTCGTCCATATTCTTACTATCTTCAAGACTTTGGTTTGATCTTTACTTGTGTCATGGACCTAAAATTATTTTCAAAAATTAACTCTGTCTTCTAAAAATGTGTGATTAATCAGAATCTATCACAATTCTTTCTGTCATTTGCAAACTTACAGTTGCCTATCTCTTGTACAGCACTACCTTTGATATCAAATTGAAGTTTATGATTGATTCAAATCGTAATTCTTGACAAGACAAGAATCAGATCTCAAATGACATAACATCACAAATGCTTTTCTACTTTGTATCAGATACCAGTGGTCCAACCGCCGGGTGTCCAGCTGGATCTGCAGGCTGCCTGGTCAAGCAGGGTCTGTCTGTGGGAATGGGCAAACCCCACCTTAAACTGGAGAGCCTCTCTGATGATGAGCTCAAGCTTCACTATGAGGAGAGACAGTCTTGGCCTCATGCAACGGTTTTGTACCCACTATGACTGTGGTGTTTATGTGCCCTAGGGAGCAGGGGAGGTTTGCTATGGTGAGTGAATATTTTACAGAATCATGTTAAACCTTCATACAAAGACCATGTCTAGGAAAGAGTCTTTATAGACAGGTAGTTTCAATTCGCAGGTTTCTATCCATTTGCTCCAGGGAGCAGGGGAAATTTGCCACGATGAGGGAATATTTTACAGAATAATGTTAAACTGTTAAAAGACCATATTAGGAAACAAGCATACCAGTCTTTATAGACAGGTGTTTTTGGTATGCAGATTCTATTCTTATGTCTAAGGGAGCAGGGAAAGATTTGGCATGGCGAGTGAACATATTAAAGGATAATAACAAACCTTTAAATATAACGACCATGTTAAGGAAACCGAGAATAGTCGTCTAGACTGGTTTTTTCAATATTCAGGTTCTATCTGTGTAATCCCAGAGAGGAAGGGAGATTTGCTGCAATTGGTAAACGATTTACAGGATAATGTCAAACTTTTATATAAAAACTGCTGAAGGGAAAGTAGGAAGTTTCAATATTCAGGTTCTATCTGTGTAATCCAAGAGAGGAAGGAGATTTGCTGCAATTGGTAAACAATTAACAGTATAATGTCAAAATTTTAAATAAAAACTGCAGAAGGGAAACTAGGAAGACTAGCGATCTCTGTTGACAGGCTGACACTATTATATAGCAGTCATTCATGTGTCCCAGAGAGCAAGATATTTACATTGTGTTTAAGGTGTATACATGTAGAGGATAGTGTTAAAGTAGACACCCGAAGAAAATTCACGACCACTGATAATTATGGACAAATTATATATGGATGGAAAGATTTTCTCTTGAAAAACATGAATAATTGGCTGAAAAATCATATAGATATCATGGAAAGGCGTAAAATGCAATTTTTAAAGACCCTCCTCAGACCCCTGAACGTAAGGCCAAAAAAGGCACACACGATCACTGCAGGGGTAATTTTCGGCACGGCCAGCGTGGGATACATCCTCCGGCCGCACGCGCTACAGATCAGCGGGCGAATGAACGACGTGCGGCTCCTTATTGAAAAATGCCTCGCTATAGCCGAAAAACTACCTCTGAAACAGTGAAAATGAAATTGAATATTGCCATGGCAATTCATGACTTTTTTCTGGGATTCTTTTTGTGTTTAAATAATAATATTGGCTTCATGTTTAAACAAAAAATGAAAATAAATAGGAAGTAAAGAGTCCAAATGAAGAGGGAAAAAAAATGAAATGGAAAAAAAAAAAAATGTGCCCGCCCATCCCTACTCCAGAAAAGCAATCAAGGACAACCAAATGATTTTTTTTTTTGGCCTAAGCCAAACGCACGAGCGTAGCGAGCTCCGAACAGTGACGTCACATACTGGACAAACTAAGCTAGCTAGCTAGCTAGCTGTGTCCCGCATGTGACGTCACAAATTTTGATGCTCTACGGAGGACCGCTGAAGGCAGAAAATCTGGATCTCAAAATTAACATTTTTGAGAGATGATTACTGCGGGCCCCAAACATATTTTAAAGAGGGAAGTCGTTATATTTGATCAGTAAGGCTTTCCCTTCGCAATGATATGAATTTTGCATCAATTAAAAACACTTTTGATTCTTTGAGTGTCTCCTTTAAACCTATATAAAAATAATTGACAAGAAGTCTTTATAGATAATGGTTGTTTATGTTACTTGTGAGGCTAGTCTTTTTTGCTTTGCCTCGAGCCGAAGTGAAGAGCATTCGTATCAGGATTATGTATACAATGTAGCTTTATAGGTAATTTCTACAGCTTTTGTGTTGGTTTCACATGTGATCATTTGTCTCATTCTACTTTCACTTGCGTGTTTAATTGCAGAAGATAGTTTCATAACGAAGCAAAAATAGACATAGTCTAGATTACATAGTATTCTATCTATCTAATATCATTTTCAACAAAGTAATTTTATGGAGAGCTCCTAAAGTGTATCAAAAGAAATTAATTGCTTCCTTGCAGGATATAACCTATAATGAATACTTGTTACCTTAATCTCATACCTCGAAATGATGATTCTGTGCTTGACAATATTGTCCGTTATGACAGGCCTATACATCTAACAGTCTAACAATTTGGCAGATATATCTTTGCTCTTATGAATCTCATAGCAAAAGTAATAAATGTATGAAATAATAAATGTAGCCCAATTTTGTTGTCGAACACAAACTGAAGTGCTAATAAAATTGCTCAGTTCGAAGTGCCTAGCAAGCTGATAAAATGTGTTTTCTATAGTTTCTTCTCTCATTTGTATACATTTAGTAGTAGATCTTAGCATTCAAACTTGTATTCTTTCCATTCTCCTGTGCAGACCCCTGGCCCAATTCAGTTGTCCAGCACAAATTGCCAGTACCAGATCCAGTGGCAGACAGAGTATGCTTGTGAGGTTGATATGCTTAGTACGGACACGTGTGCCTTCAACTCGTCAACGCATGGCATCGACTTTGACCTTTCACCTCTCACCAAAGCAGGTCAGTTGAGAAAACATTACCTTTTTGATTTGATTCAATCTGATTGGAATTGATTTAATAAGATTTTATTTGAGTTATTTTTTAAAACCAAATTTGATGTGACATATGAATACCGAAAAGAAAATTAATACTACACACCTATTATGGTAAAGGAACTTTTAAAATAGCACAGTTCTTACTGAGTTTTGTCTTTAGTTGGTAACATGATGTTTGCAAGTTATTTCCTTTCAAACGTATTGCATATTACCAATAGCTTTAAAGAAGAAATTTGTACTTGATACTTTAAATTCCTGGAGCCAACTCCTTGCAATTTCTCGTGATGTGATGGTCCAGTACTTTCTGTCTAACATGGCTTCCCTAGGTCTTCAATTTCCAGTCCAGTGTCTTCTCTAAGCACATCTATGTATGTTTTTGCTGGTCTTCCTCTGCCTCTCTTTCCATGTGATGGTGTCTAGAATATTGCAAAGAGCTCGATATTGACACTCTCTCTCTCTTTCTCTCTCTTAATTTCTTGGTACAGCTGGGCAATTCTACCTGATACAAAATGATCCAACCTACTACTTCTACATCAATATATGCGCTGATCTGACAGAAATTGCTAATTGTGAGGGTATGGCAGCTTGCCAAGTAGCCAAATCAAATACTCTAGGGGGTACTTCAGCAGGGCGCAACAGTAATCATGAATTAAGGTATGATATAAGATATAGGGGGATGGATGGATGGATGGATGAATGATTGGATTGATATATGGATGGATGGATGGATGGATGGATGGATGGATAGGTGGGTGGGTGGGTGAGTGGATGGATGGATGGATGGATGGATGGATAGGTGGGTGGGTGAGTGGATGGATGGATGGATGGATGGATGGATGGGTGGGTGGGTGGATGGATGGATGGATGGATGGATGGATGGATGGACGGATGGGTTGATGGACGGACGGATGGATGGATGGATGGATGGATGGATGGATGGATGGATGGATGGATAGATGGATGGATTGATATATGGATGGATGGATTAATATATGGATGGATGGATGGATGGAAGAGTGACAGACTAACTGACAGACAGAATAATGGATAGATGGATGGATGGGTTGTTGGATGAATAGGTGAATGGAGGAATGGATGTGTAAATGATTTGTGGATGTATTGCTCAGTAATCATGTAGATGCAGATGAACGGATGTATCGATCGATCGATCGATTCAAGAAAAGATGGAAGGACGAATGAATGGATTGATTGGTGGGTGGATGGATAGATCAAAACGTATGACATCTTACATTTCATTTCACAGTGGCAAGTTGATGGGTATATAAGTAATAGAGAACTTAACAAAAAGACAATTTACTTTCATGTACCTTATTTATCACTCAGGTATTCTGATGGAGAACTGGCACTTATCTACAAAGGTGGGGATGTGTGCAATCACAACAAGTTCCAGAGGACCTCGGTGATCTCCTTTCAGTGCAATAAAACCAAAGGTTAGTACAGTGCCCTTAATGGAGAGGTGTTCAATACTGCCAGCAAAGATTTCTTTGCTGCTTCTGATATTATTTTTTATTCATTTCATTAACAGATAATTTGGATTTAAGTATCTACTCTTAAAGGTATAGACCAGTTTTGGAAACGCCCCCCTCTCAAAAAATGAAATGGAAGCTCTCATTACCAATCATGTGAAAGAATATGTTTTGACTAATATGTGATGATACAAATTTGCTGGGAAACCGCCTACTAATTGATATATTTGGTAAATTATTATATCTATTGGGACCAAATAGATATCGCGCACGTGCACGCACGTGTCGCGTAGTCCTAATATACATCTTTCTGTGTACAGTGCTTGTAACTTTACCAAGACTGGGCCAAATTTCTTATCATTTTGATGATTCCAGAACCTTGCAGTACACACCAATACTTATATGCTAGATGATCAACCTTTTCTGATTCCACAACGTTTCTTTCACAATGCAATCGCATGACCAGAACTGGTCTTTATCTTTAACCGCTTCTTGCACTATGAAGCTATTATCACCCTGTCTTTCAAACCCACTTTTTCCACTTCCTGGGTAGTTCAGAAATTTTCAAACACAAATATGGGCAACAAGTTGATTACCTTAGAATTATTTTTACTATGTAACTTTAAAATGCAATTTACCAGTATTTATTAAATTCTTTGTTATGTTTCAGATCTTGGTCAGCCGGAGTTTGTAACCGAGACAGAGTGTACCTACTTTTTCCAATGGCAGACCAAGTATGCCTGCATGGCAGACGCTCCCTCAGCCACCTCCTGCAGACTGGCCAACGGCAAACAGCGCTATGACCTTTCATCCCTGACTAGGAAAACCGGTTCTAACTGGCTTGTACTGGATGGGAGGCACTCTCACCCAGAGACAACTGAGAGCGAGTATTTCATCAATGTCTGCTCTGCTGTTGTGCAAGGGGATGTGGCCTCGGAGGGATGTCAAGGATCTTCGGCCTGCGTTGTAGGTGAGGCTTCTGCTCTATTTGTGCTTTTTCATCTGCCACCTGCAGGGCTTGACTAACAGGGGTTAGCGTGTTAACGACCCTCTGTAATTCAGAATAACCTTCAGATTTTTATAACCATTTCATTTAAGAGATCAAGCAGGATCCTTTTGTTAGTAATTTCAATTTTACTTTTTTTATTTTTTATATTATGCTTAGATTGGCCCCGGCAATATTAACATATAAGTCAGTTTGAAGATTTGGAGGCACTTATAGCCCTGTGCTAATTTCCTTTAACAAGGCTCTTATCTTCTTGTGATGTCTTCTGTAACTCTTGGAGGCCCTGAGTGCTACATTGGAACAGAGGACTTTTTTTGTTGCTTAACCAGCGGAAAGAGAAGGAGTTTTGTTTTCATTTGAGGGAAATATTCAAGAATCATACTATAGTTTTTTTTCTTTTTCTTAGATACTGTTGACACCACTAAGACAGGGAAAAGCCTTGGTAAATATTTGACATCTCCAGTCTGGCAGAATAATCTTATCACCATGAGTTATACCGATGGAGATGTATGCAAAGACACCATCAAAACACAAACTGATATCACCTTCCTATGTAGTCCAGGTGAGTATCAAATGTGTATTCAATCCTTTTCAAACTGCAGTGAAGGTATACATGATACAGTAGCTTTCCTTGATGTAGATTGATGTAGGCTTGTTCAGATAAGGCGAGTTAAACCGCTGCAAAAAAGCCACCACGTTTTAAGCATAAATAAATGGCAAGTGGGCGCCCGAAGGACTTGCGCTTATTCACTGAGCCATTACTCACTGAGCCCTGTGTTACAAGATACAGAAATGTGAAGCTTATTACACGGAACGTAATAAATAACCGCTGCGGTTTTGCCTCATCATATCTCAACGACCCTTCACTAATGTTAGGCCCAAAAAAAAAAATCATTTGGTTGTCCTCGACCGCCCGCTCGTCGTTTTCGGCCCGCTCGTATTTTTTTTTTTTTTTGAGCAATTTTTAAAGTTTTTTGGAGCAATTTTAACCATTTTATGCATGTTGCAAGGATCAAAATGTGTTATATTATAATATAGAGGAGGGATTTTCGGCCAGATGGCAATTTTCGGCAGGTCCGTTGTAGGCATGGTGAAATCACTTTAAAATACATACCGTAGCATAATAGCATATCACATAATTATCACACACATACAATACATTTCAGAGTCACAGGAGATCCACATTTGCAATGGAAAATGTATCCTTAAATATCACATTTTAGCAATGTAATCGGCGGTCCCGCTACCTAAATCTGAAAAATCAAATATCTTACGCGTGTCTGTAAGGAAGGTGGGTACCAAAACCTGAGCTGTATTTCAAGTATTTTCAGATTTAGATCGCGATTTTTCATGTATAGCATACTCAAAGTGTCTCACAGCACGTATTCAATCACTGCAGTCGGATAGCGTGCAAACGTACACACGATCACTGCATGCAGGGGTAATTTTCGGGGCGGCCAGCTCTGGCGTGGGATACACGCTCCGGCCGCAAGCGCTATAGATCTGGTGAATGAACGACGCGGCGCCCCCATTGACTTTGTACATTCGGCCGAAAACTGCCTCGCTATAGCCGAAAACTACCTCGAAACAGTGAGAATGAAATTGAATATTGCCATGGCAATTCATGACTTTTTCTGGGATTCTTTTGTGTTTAAATAATAATATTGGCCTCATGATTTGAACAAAAATGAAAATAAATATGAAGTAAAGAGTCCAACTGAAGAGGGAAAAAATGAAATGGAAAAAAAAAAAAATTCCGCCCGCCCGCCCCTACTTCAGAAAAGCAATCGAGGACAACCAAATGATTTTTTATGCCTCCGCTACAACGTAGCCGGAGGTATTATGTTTTCTGGTTGTCCGTCCGTCTGCACGCACGACGCACGCGTGCACGTCCCGTTCGTGATCGCGTTATCTCAAGAACCAATTGATGGATTACCGCCAAACTCGGGTCATGTATGTATCTTGCAGAGCTAATGAAGTGATTAGATTTTGGGGTCACGAGGTCCAAGGTCAAAGGTCACAGGGCCCATTATGTATGCAAAAATAGCTCGTGATCGCGTTATCTCAAGAACCAATTGATGGATTACCGCCAAACTCGGGTCATGTATGTATCTTGCAGAGCTAATGAAGTGATTAGATTTTGGGGTCACGAGGTCCAAGGTCAAAGGTCACAGGGCCCATTATGTATGCAAAAATAGCTTGATCGCGTTATCTCAAGAACCGATTGATGGATTACCGCCAAACTTGGGTCATGTATGTATCTTGCAGAGCTAATGAACTGATTAGATTTTGGGGTCACGAGGTCAAAGGTCAAAGGTCACAGGGCTCATTATGTATGCAAAAATAGCTCGTGATCGCGTTATCTCAAGAACCGATTGATGGATTACCGCCAAACTTGGGTCATGTATGTATCTTGCAGAGCTAATGAACTGATTAGATTTTGGGGTCACGAGGTCAAAGGTCACAGGGCTCATTATGTATGCAAAAATAGCTCGTGATCACTTTATCTCAAGAACCGATTGATGGATTACCGCCAAACTTGGGTCATGTATGTATCTTGCAGAGCAATGAACTGATTAGATTTTGGGGTCACGAGGTCAAAGGTCTAAGGTCACAGGGCTCATTATGTATGCAAAATAGCTTGTGATCACGTTATCTCAAGAACCGATTGATGGATTACCGCCAAACTTGGGTCATGTATGTATCTTGCAGAGTCAATGAACTGATTAGATTTGGGGTCACGAGGTCAAAGGTCACAGGGCTCATTATGTATCTCAAAATAGCTTGTGATCGCGTTATCATTAGAACCAACAGATGGATTACAATCAAACTTGAATTTTAAAAATTGCTTCCATTTTGGTTTGTAAAATTGCTCTATGGCGGAGGCATCATTTTCGACTGCGCGCAGTTGAAGTTCCATCTAGTTTTTTTTGGCCTTATGTAAAGACCCTTCTTTTCTTGTTTATTTTGTTGTTATTTTTTGCCAGACATCTTTTAGAAAACAAACCTAATCAGTGACAACAAGATGATCTAAGGATTTCTCAATGTGAAGCCCATTTGAAGATCTTTATGCTCTATGGGATTGGAAAATGTTTTGAAAAACAACAAATATGGTCTTAAATTGTGCACAAAAATGTTCTTTTCACCCATCCCCAAAATATATTTCACTACTGGTATATCAAAATGGTTTCAACCACATACTGATGAACTTTGCTATCTATGGACTGCTGATGTAAATTATTGTTAACTGCTTACTCAATTGCTGTCAGGTGACTTGGAGAGCGCCCCCATCCTGGTGCGAAAATCAGACGATGGCTGTCAGTATGACATGGAGTGGCATACAGCGGCTGCTTGTCCTCTGGCCAGTAAATGGGGAACAGACTGTAGAGTGTTTGATGATGATGCAGGTTGGTCTCACAGTTTATTTGATGTCTTCATACCTTTTTCTCACATCCTTCATTCATTGTTCCTTCTTGAATCCAGGCATATTATGGTTTTTCTTTCTTCCAGAACTTGGTAGTCTGTTCCAATTATTCTGATGTACCAGTTGTCCAGTCTGTCACTCTCTACCTCTGTCACCCTCTATTCATTTCTCTTTGTTCTCTGTTTTCTACATGAATTTACCTTTTGTCTCTGTCCTGCTACCCCTCTCCATATCTCTCTTTTCATGAATGTATTTCCTTACATTCAATTAACTTCGTAATCCCCATGGTTATTCTTGCTTAGGTTTTGTAGTTCGTTAACAAGTAATATGTTGTATTACCATTAGCCCCCCTCCCCCTCCCCCTTGACTATTTTCAGTACTATTTTGCTTCTGCCCTCTTATTACTAGTAACTTGATCTCTTCTGTAACTTTCTATATCTCACTTCATCTTTATGTCAGGTGTGTCATTTGATCTGAGTCCTCTGAAGAAAGCAGAGGGACATTACAACATTTCTGTTGGACAATACGATTACTACATCAATGTCTGCACCGATATTAAACTGAGTCCATGTAACGATGCGAGCCATACCTTGCCACATCCGGCAGCCTGCCAGGCCAGAAAAGATGCGTAAGTTTCTCTGGTGTAGTGGTCTGTCCCTGTTACTCTCAATTATGAGGTTTTGAGTGCATGTCTCAGCCCTATATTTACTAGCCAGCAAAGCCATATCCCAAGGAACAGGCTAGGTGGGATCAATTGGGAAAGAAAGCTCTGGTGTGCTTTGTACTAGTCTGACCTTAGGGGGGAGGGGAAGAAGAAGAAGAAGAAGAAGATCGCTTGAGCATGTGTCGTGCAGTCTATATCCCACCTGTTATTGATCCTATAACCAAATCATCATTTTGTGCTCAGAAATGAAATAGGACAAGGCATTTTAGAGACAATTGTTTCTCTTAACCCTGATGTAGTCTTAAAGAAATACTTTGTATTCTTTGAGCTCTAGATATAGTTTAATGCATCATATGAGATACTTTAGTAGATATTTGCTGTTCAAAAGCTGATTACTGTTCACTGTTAATTGTTGTGACCTGTTTGCTGTTTTAAGAAGAAATGTCATTGTCAGTCTCAACACATCGTTAAACCACTGAATTCTTGAGTGGGGTGGGTGGGGGGGGGGGATAACATTAAAAAGCATTTATTGATAACCATATTTACATTTTTATTTCAGGAGTGGTGTATCCTACCTTCTTGGGCAGACCAACACATCCCTGGCCTACTTTGAGTTACAATTCAATAGAAAAAGACATATACATATAGTTTTTGTCTGAATTTGTTCTATTACTCACAATTTCTCTTTGATCTAGGGTATTCAGTCTGCTTCTCTCTTTCTTCTCATTTTCCTCGTTGGTTATAGGAGTGGTGTATCCTACATCCTTGGGCAGACCAACACGTCCCTGGGTTACTTTGACGGTATCATCAAGCTGACTTACCTCAATGGCAAACCATACAACTCAAATGGTGGAACTGTCACAGCAAGAATGGTACGGAAGTTTATACATTCCTATTACCATTTTAAAGATGTGTAATTGATGTGAAGCTGTTAGTATAATTTGCATACCGGTACTTGCAATATACTTGTAGAGGTGTCATGGTCGAGTGGATACGTCACCGGACTGGATCACAATGTCCGCGGTTCGAGTCCCACCGTGGCACTAATGTCCTTTGGCAAGACGTTAATCTACATTTGCCACACTTGACCCAGGTGATGTAAATGGGTTCCTGGCAGGAAATAATTCCTTGAAATGCTAGAGCGCCTTAATGGCAGCAATTCTAAAGCCAGGGTAATAATTGCGGAGCGCCAGGAGTGTCAAGTCTGACAGATATGAGCGCTATACAAGAACCCACTATTATTATTACATGTGCAATGGGAAGTATGTTGTGAAGGATATGTATACATCCTGTTAAAATGTTTAGACATTATTACATACGTACTCTGCTCTACAGTACAATCTTACTTTGATAAATTCTTACATTCCATCTAGATCTTTTTCGCTCTAGAAAGTACAGATTTCTTCTTCTTCCTAAGCTCAATACTATTTGGGGAAGAGAACCTTTGCTCATGCAGGGCCTTCGCTGTGGAATTCTCTCCCTTAAGAAATTCATAATAACAGATCAGTTAAAGTGTTCAAAAAGAATCTTAAAACGTATCTGTTTGATTCGGCATATATTACTAATTGTTCTCTTTCGTGTTCATATGTTCTATCTTACTCCTATTCTTTTGATTATAATGCAGATGCTTTTATGTGATTTCATTCATTTTATTTTTACAAGTGCGCCTTAAAGATACTGGGTCCCTTTTGCACCCAACATCAAATCCTGTAGAACTTTGCAGGAATTATGAATATGTCATGTATGTCCTATCTGTGAAATTTAAACATTAGCAGTGTCCTAATATTCAAATTATGCAAGGAAACCCGTTTACTTGCTAGACTTCACTGTCAGACACTATTGAGTGACTGACTGGCTTTTTTCATCTTCAATAACATACATAAAATGAGCTGTACAGGGTACATGAGCCTTTATCTACTCAATAACCCACTTCTTGTAATGGCCAAAATTAAACTGATTGAATCTTTCCGCAGCATAAAACGCACGACCATTCGGTACAATGGTCTGAAAAATCAGACTATTACTTACTGGCTCTATAGCTCCTAAGTTGATTCGACAACTAATAGTCGTTATTTTCCCACTTAAAGACATTTTCAAGCCCCCATTTTTTTAGGGAATTTCTAAATTAGTATTGTCTTTCAAATGCCGTTGGAATTTAACCTTTTCATTTTTTTGGCCTGCAAATTGGACATACTGTACAGTAGTACCTTTAAGCATTTGATTTCAAATCGATTTGGTGCCTTACAAATCTCATAGATTATCATTATTATACCAATTAAAAATAATATAGTCATAAGAGGAGATTGTGTAAAGCATAAGAAACATTTGGTTTATCAAAAGATTTCAGGAAAAGGGATATGTCTGAATTATCACGACCTGTTCATGAATTTGTAGCTCTTCTCTGTATACTTCACAGGCCATTTTTCTATGAAGTTTTATTTTTTTGCACCTCCAGACTGAGATCGCCTTTCTGTGTGACCCGGAAGCGGGCGTCGGCACCCCGCAATTCTTCCAGGAGAACAACGCCACCTATTTCTTCCGATGGAACACCAAGTACGCTTGCCCACAGCCCCCCATTGAGTGTGTAGTGACTGACGCTAACAGTGAACAATATGACCTTTCAAGGTGAGTATGACCATAGAAAGAGAAGCCTTTGCTAATCATGGAACATTCTTTTTGCAGGAAAAATTACTTTTGCAAATCACAAAATCCTTTTCCTAGTTGAACACCAAGTACGCTTGGCCATAGCAGCCCATTGAGTGTGTGGTGCCTGAAGAAGCATACAGAGAGAAATATAACCATTCCAAGTCAGTACGACTGCCACTTCAGGGACGCTTATGACATGAAACTTTCGTGAATAAAGGGGGTTTTTTTAGCAAGAAACTTTGCTAATTGTAAAAAATTGTGTTGTGGTTCAATTATTTTGATGAATTTGGGCCATTTAATTCCGGTGAAAGTTTCTGGTTTTTCAATAAAGAAGACTTGATAATTTAGGGGGACGACTCTATTCTGCATATTGTTTATCTCTTTGTGCGTTTGCCCGTTAATCCCCTGTGCGTTGCATTAATTTGCAGCGTGTATGAATAGCCGTAGTGTGATTTGTGCACAGATGCGTGCGAAACGCAGGGCCGACGGTGCACTGGGGTGAAAAGAACGCACAAAGAGTTATTCAGAAATGAATTGAAATATGTACTGAAATAGAAAAATACAGTATGAACTTTGTAAATCTTGCCATTTTACAGTCTTTCAAAAGCTTTAGAGGAAGAGAACTGGTCGTTTGTGGATGAGAGGGACGCAGCAAATCGTAAGAAGTACTACATCAATGTCTGCAGGCCAATCAATCCTCATACATATTGTGGAGCCTTTGCTGGAGTCTGCCAAACAGGATTTACAACAAGCAATGTGAGTATGAAGACTAGGACCAATGTTTCTCTTAATCTGTCTAAAGCTTTGAACATTGCATACTCTTTCTCTGTCAGCAAAGGTTATGTGCTACTGCAAGATGACACAAAGTTTTATTGTGATAAACTAATATTACTATATTTATTGTGATGTTATATATATTTTTTGTTGCAGAAACAGTAGCTGTATTCCAAATCTGTTTTTCATATCAAATAATGTTATTACATTAATGATGATATTGTCATGACTTCTTGGGATATTTACTGATGTGAATTGGGATAGAAAAACATTTATTACATCATCTATTTTGCTCAGCCCTAGAATGAAACTAGAAGTGAATTATAAATATTGTCAAATTGAAGGGCTAATTAAGAGTTATCTCTTAAACCCTTCACAAAAAATAATATCCTTGATAGGTAGGTTATCCTTAATTTCATTAATTGCATGTATTTTTTTTTTCTTTCAGCAACAAATATCTGAGGTTGCCTTGATAGCAAACTTGGGTGTCCCCAAGTCACCTCCCACGATAGAAAGCAGCGGCCATCTTTTGTTGACGTACCAAAACGGCAGTGAGTGTGGATCAAACAAGCAGATTACCAGCCACATACACTTTGCCTGTAACAAAGGAACACTTGTAAGTTGGCAATCTTAGTTTTGCTTGATAACAAGATTTTAAAGATTCCATTAATTTCACATTAAAAACATGTGACCTTATATTTTCCTTACATTTTTCTTTGGATTTTGTTTTCCTTGTTTGACAGAACACAAATCAAACATCATTAGTTTCCTATAATAAGATTTGAAGCATAATAATAATGCTATAATATAGTCCCATTTGTGTCTATCTGTGTTTGGCCTTTTTCATTGTTTGTTTGTGTTGCAAGTGTATAAGTGTGCCCATCTGACAACTTTATTTTACATGTACATTGTAAATAAAGCTATTTGATGTAATGAATAGTTCTCTATACTGTTTCTCTCATAGTGTAAATTTATGGCCAATAGCTTATTTAATTTGTTCCTCAAAACTTAAGATAACTTAAACGAAAGCTCAAGAAGCCAGTCATGATTTTGTCTTCTTTAAAAAAATATTCACACTATGATTATATACAGGCCAGCACCCTCGCTTGCTAGAAGTGGTAGATTCCTGCACATACAGTTTCCTATGGGAGACAGAGGCGGCCTGTCCCATTGGCGTATCAACGGGGGAGAATTGCACAGTGAGGGACTCAAATTCAGATTATGTCTTCAACCTGCAACCACTCATCAAACAAGAGGGGTATCAAGTGTTTGGCCCTGATAACGAAGTGTTCAAGGTATCTTATCTAAAGTTCATGTACTCTACATTCCAAAGCCGTGGTATGAATTTGTTTGTAATTTGTTTCAAAATCAAAGAGAAACTGAACTTAATTGAAGGCTGCTCTTGCGGTCAACAGCAATCCAACCTTTGTAACAAGTTGAATTACATGTTTGTTTGTTTGTTTGTTTGTTTTACGTGACTGCTACGAAAGCATGTGTTTGCTTGTAAGTAAGTAGCCAGGGAACCACCGGCTTTAAGTCCTCTACTAGGGACTTGGTAATGAGGATTGATGCCTTACTGAAGGGCACTAGCGCATCGCCTTGGTTTCAAACCCGGACCTCTCAGTTACAAGACCACTGCTCTACCACTGAGCCATGGCGCCACCTGCAAATGTATGTGAAGTAGCAAATTACAAACATGTTGGTGAAGTTTAATAGAAATTGAAGAAATTCTTTGAAAGTTATGAATGTTTGAATGCTGCCATTACTAATTCAATGGGAATCTCAGATTGAGGAATTGGTTACTCAACTATGACATGATTGAGAATGTGACAAGTTTTGTTCTCATGTCTTTGTTTACGTCATCAAGTCTCCCGTTTTCCTTTTAAAGCTGATATTCTAGGACAATAAATGTCCATTAATTTGGTAACTACGGCAAGCGTATGTTATTTTTAAGTTGTTCATTTACATAGCATATCACAAAAAATTTCTGGCTACTGGATATCCTCAATTGAAATGTCGAAAAATAGCCTCCTCTTTTTGCCTAGAAAATCAGTCACGGAGCCGGTCCACTATTTGTGACGTCACGCCCGGGAAAGAGTATATTCACGTGCCAACGATGCGCTATTAGTCGATATTTTCACCATGTAATTTTTGTTGTGTGTGTTTGTGTGCTCAGTAAAGTAGATCCGCCGTTTTGCTTTGTTCTCGCGTTCGGTCTAGCTAGCTTTACACATATACACGTACGGTACATATTATATAATTATATCAATTGATAATGGCTGGAGAGTTTGACCAGAACGATCTTTTTTATTGATTTTGAAGAGTTTATGGAGGAACTTGAAAGTAATGAAGGAGAAAGGGACAAGAGTGCATAGTGAGATATTCCAAATTCCGACACCGGTGGTCACTGATCAAGGAGCAGGTCTTTGTTAGTGTTTTTCCTTAGCTGGTAACGTCTCGCTCTCACTCTCTTGCAATTGCCGATATACAGATACCTAGCGCTCGTATGTTCCACAAGCCGTCGCGAGAGCAGCGGTCGGTCTTACCTGCCGATTCCGTTCGCTTCACGAACGTTCGTGCAAGAGCCGCATCACTCGCGGATGAATATCGTTCAATCACTAGTCATGTAGACATCGTCAGCTAAATAGAGGAAGCTTGATCTTGTTCAAGTTTGATATAATTATATTTAAACAAAATATTTAACTGGTACTGTATCCTTTTCTGAGGCAGTCACACACATTCATGATAATTACGGTCACAGTTCTAGGCCTATTCGTTTCACAAAACTGCTCCTGTACCTTATCTGCAATGATGACAAGATAATGTATAGGTACACCCGCCTATTCATACGTGCATATGATTTAACCTTGTTAAACCCGTCTTAAAACTCTACCAAAAAGGATAATGTGAGGATATAAAAAGAAATCACCAACTGGAAAACGTTGCTTAGTTATTCTTCATTCAATAAAAACAGAAAATCTATCACATAAACTCGTTAACAAGAAAAATCTAAGCTCTGCCAGGATAGCATTTACGTGGGCATATCATTAGCATTCACTCTCACTAAGCCCATGGTCCCGGTTGTGACATCTAGAATAGAGGACCCGGTTTCTCCGTGCATTCCGGCGTTTCCGACTTTGAGATTTTGGTGGAGTTTACTCGCATAAATTCACTATTCTGAACTTGTTTTGTCGGTTGAACGCCATTTAGTGTTATTCTGGGGGTTAAAAGCTTTCTATTGATGTCATTATCTCAATATTTGGGATTTCCTTAGAATGTCAGCTTTAAACAGCGACATTGAAATTGCATAGACATCTTTACAGCTCGCTGTGTGCATAGCAGTCTAATGTTTCGTTTTTTCATTTATCAGTATTCCTGTTTTCCTTTCCTAACCAATAACATTGAAATCTTTACAGCTCAATGTGTGCGGAGCAGTCCCAAAGTGCCCTGCTGGCTCAGGGTCATGTCTGTCATCCACCCTGTCGCTAGGCAACGCATCATCCACGCCCATCTTCTCAGATGAAGGTCTCCTGACCCTGGAGTATACAGGAGGGACCTTTGTCCCACAAACAGGTCAGTTTACTAGTAACAGACTCCGAGTTGTTGTTACAGGGAAAAAATGTTTGTAGTTGAGTGGTTTAATCACGTGACAAGGGATGCAAAGGTCATGGTTTTAATCCACTACATGTGCTACTCTCTATCCAGGTGGTAAATGGCTACCCAGTAGGCTGTAGGTTGTGGTTTGGTCATTATTCTCATTATAATGGTTGGGCATTGATTGGAAAATTAAAAAATGCCCTACCTATATATCTACATCTTTAAAACTTGGTATGAAATATACATACATGTATATATACATATACTAGTATTTTATGTTTTTTGGTACATTATGCGCAGGCAGTAAGATTTGAAATAAATCTTAAAACTTGTAAACATTACATTTTTACGCACTTTGATCATGAAATGAAATGTTGCTGTACATTTTAAAATCACAATGTTTTTATGATGAAAGAACTTGCCTTATCAAATTTGCAACATTGATGGTGATTTGTCATTGAATATTTCTCTGACTCCATTGATTTCAGCACAATATCCCTCAACGGTGATATCCTTCCTCTGTCGTCGCAATGCCTCCCAGGCCTCCACCAGCCCTGTCTTCGTCCGTAAGGAGGGGTCGCGCTACATCTTCAACTTTGAGACTCCGCTCGCTTGTCTCCCCGAGTCCGTGGATTGCCTTATCTCAGACACGAATGGAAACCAGTATGACCTCTCACCTCTAGCAAAGGATTCTGGGAACTGGGAGGCGGTAGACACGAGGCCAAACTACAAGGGGTTGAGCTACCATATCAATGTCTGCAGGCCGATCAACAAAGGGGATCCAGCAACTAGTTCATGCCCAGGTAATTAAAGCTTCATTCAGACATGACTTTTATTAATGGCAAGTTGAAGTTAAAAATGGAGCTGTGATCATCAAACATAAAAACGTATTAAAAATACATCATTGGATAATTGGTAATCTCGTGTGTCTGTATGATTGAGTTCATGAAATTGTAGACGATGTACAGACAGGCAATCATTTCCTTTTCTTTTAAAAATTGGTAAATAGTGCAATTCATTTTATTTTTCTCACATGTTGTCAAATGGAGTAATGATTTACAAATTGCAGAAGGTTAAAATGAAGGATTCCAAACGGAAACAACAATCTCTGATAAAAATTCCTCCATTCTCTCTCCTGTATATTGCTTTGCCCATCCTTGTCTCTATACCACTCTATGCCATACTCTCTCCTTACTCTTTTCCCGTCTCTTGTATCCTCCGATGATTCTTTCACTCCAAAGGTGGACCAATCGGTGCATGTCAGATCAGTGCAAGTGACAACAGTACATTCAACTTGGGCTACGTCCAAGCTATGCCTGAAGCGGCCACAGATGGTGCTCTCAGCCTGCGTTACGTGAACGGGGACATCTGCCACGCCAAGTTCCACCGCAGCACTCGCATCAACTTTGAATGTTCAGATACTCCAGTAAGTACAACATACATGTACATGTGTTAATTACTCTATATGACGTTGGAAGTTATGGTAATTGTAATGACATGAACAAAAGTGGTACGAGGCAGTGTAATTTTTTCCATCTATGTGAGTGATTGGAATTGCAAGGTCTTGTTGGGAAACCAAATACCCTCAAAGGATTATGAATGGTTTATAATGGAAGATATGGAAATAGGAATTATTATCTTTGTAGCACATTACAAAATCAAAAAAATCAAAAAAAATCAAAAGAAACAGGAAACACCTGTACAATAATCCTGTAATTACTTTAGGAAGATAAAGCAGATTCATGTAGTGGGCTTGTAGCAATAAGGAGTTGAAGTAACACATAAAGCATCAAGCAGAAACTATTTCCTTGTCTTGTCGCTCACAAGGTGTACTGATACTGGTTAACCTGTGTTGCCTGATTATTGACTTTAGGAAACCATCTCCACCTTACAAATATTACAGCTGAATGTCATTTTTTTATAGTCACATGGTTCATTCCTCCTCTAACCGTCATCTGAAACTCTTTGTGTTGCAGGGGTCACCTGTGTTCCAGACTGAGTCTACAGAGTGTGAGTACCTCTTCTCATGGGAAACACCAGCAGCCTGTCCATTGGAGGTGAGTATGATATTATAGTGAAGAATTAATCACCAATCTCCATTTGAACTTTGGTTATGGTGGGGCGGAGAGGGAGGGGATGTTTTATAAATGAAAATTACAGACTTTCTTGCTGTGGAAACAATAGTACATGACAGAGAGAGGTACTAGTGTGTCAAAACTTCAAGAATACTGACATTTTTCTTGACAGTTGTCCTACATTCAAGGCTTGCCATACTATGAAGCTTTGTGTATTTAATGAATTGTTTGTTTACAGGACCTGGCAGCAAATCATACCCAATAATTTGAATGCTGTGTTTAAAACTGCAACAGATAAGAATTGAGAAGTTTGTTGACATTTAAAATGATATATGTCAAAAAATTGAGAACCGCAAGGAAATTACTATTGGGATTCATTTTTCATTTAATTACATTTTTAAAAACTATTAATACATTAGAGGGCTCACATACATGGATTTGTCTATTGTGTGTATCTTTAGAGAGTTACTGGAGGCAACTGCACAGTCCAGGTACCAGAGTTTGGTTTTCAATTCAACTTGTCTTCACTCTACAACAAAACTAACGACTACACAGTGACCTCAACAGAGCATGAATACACAATCAACGTCTGCGGCCCTCTATCAACCCCGATGGGAAAGTGTGCTTCGTCTGATGGGGTTGCGGCATGTCAGAAGCTGCAAGATGGAACCTTCAAGAACGCTGGTGAGTATTCAATGCTGTGGATGATGATGATGACCGTTCCTCTTGGCATCAAAATGTGTCGTGTCATAGATCCATAAATGCTCACTTTCTTGATACCATTTGGTCATACATGAACATGTAGTAAAAAAACACATGAGGACTCTTTTTCAGAGTAATTCTTTAAGAATGACATCTTCCTGAGAAAATTGTTTTTTAAAGTATACAAAAATTTAAGATTTGACTGGAAAATATTCAAAATAAATTATATATGATGAGAACGTAAATGCAAAATGTATATGTATATAGGTTTAAAATAGCACAGAGGCTGAATTATGAAATCTAGTTCAGGTGTTTAACATTGAGGGGAAGGGGGAAGGGTTTTATTATCATTTCTTTATTTGCAACCAAAACTTATGGTTGGATTTAAAATACACTAAAAATATAAACAGGCACATAACATAATAAGAAATAATTTACACAAATTCAAAGAAACTGTAAAGTCTGGTACATAAATATATGAATAATAATGTGTTTGCCAAAATTAAAATATTACACATTATCAAATAAATGAGTGCCCCATATGTTAGTAGAAAAAATATTTTCCTGCTCTGAACATTCATGATTTAATAAATAATGTAGCTGTGATACTTACACACACCATTTGGTACCAAATTTATAAGATGTTAGATCAGAATTTGAACAAAGTACATCAAATCAATTTTGTCTTCTTATGCAGGTGTTTTCAACAAGAACCTGACATACGCCAATGGAGTGCTAAAGCTGAACTACACCACCGGTTCAGTATGCCATACTGTTTATAAGAGATCAACAGCTATCAATTTCTACTGTGATGAACATGTGAATGGTAAGTCTCTTCTTCTGGGCCCTATACAATACAATTGTTATCAAAATCAAGTTACAAGGATTGATATCAAAATCTTTCTACAGTGAAACCTGTATACAGTATAAAGACCACTCAATGGAGATAAGAAGCAGTCTTTGTAGGCAGGTTGTCTTTATGTACAGGTTCCTTCAGTACATGTTCCAATACCAAACAGTATTTAAGGGAAACAGGTAATGTGGTCTTTATAGGCAGGTGATCTTCCTAAGGAGATGGTCACTAAAGCAGGTTTTAATGTATTTTATTGGCTGTGAGGTTATCTGTCATAGATCTGTTGCAGTTGTTATTGATAACAAATTTTGTGAAACAGGGACCTGGGCCCTGTTTCACAAAACTTGTTATCAAAAACAAATGAGAGAATTCTATGACAAATTAGCTCTCAGCCAATCAGTTGCTACGATTTCAGTAGCTTATAACAGTTAGTGCATCTTTATTGATAACAAGTTTTCAGAAACACGTCCCTTGTCTCTCTTGCTTTATTCGACATTTGAATTCACTTCTGTCGCTCACTACCCCATTGAATACTAAGTGTAGGATAACTTCTGATTAAAACCATTTGCAATGCATGTTAAATGAAATAGTTTGACTGCCTACAATGTGTTTAATGGACTGGCAATTTAAAACATTATCAACATGAATATTGATATACATCTGTATGTGTTATAACTTGATATGAGTACATGTTTTAAAGGTACTATGTCCCATTTGCAGGCCAAGAAAATGAAAAGGTTAAATTCCAACGGCATTTGAAAGACAATACTAATTTAGAAAGTCCCTTAAAAAAGGGGGCTTGAAAATGTCTTTAAGTGGGAAAATAACGACTGTTAGTTGTCGAATCGACTTAGGAGCTATAGAGCCAGTAAGTAATAGTCTGATTTTTCAGACCATTGTACCGAATGGTCGTACGTTTTATGCTGCGCAAAGATTCAATCAGTTTAATTTTGGCCATTACAAGAAGTGGGTTATTGATGTAGATAAATGCTCATGTACCCTTTACAGCTCATTTTATGTATGTTATTACCAAAGAGGGAAAAAAAAGCCAGTCAGTCACTCAATAGTGTCTGACAGTGAAGTCTAGCAGGTAAACGAGTTTCCTTGCATAATTTGAATGTTAGGACACTGCTAACGTTTAAATTTCACAGATAGGACATACGTGACATATTCATAATTCCTGCAAAGTTCTACAGAATTTGATGTTGGCTGCAAAAGGGACATAGTATCTTTAAAGCAATTTTCTTGACTTTTTAATGGGCATGTATATGTATAAAGTAACTTCTATTTTTTTTGGTTTTTTTGTGTACTTCATCCAAGAGAAAATTATGGATAAATTATCTTTACCAAGAAAAATATTTTGGAAAGCACTCACATTGCTTAGTTTAGGCTTCAGCTTATAGGTCATAAATCTGTTAGATGCTCTAGTTTGCAGGAGAGTGCAGGAGAGGGTCAGTATCATACAAAATGATTGGTTATGAACCAAATCATCATGTTACTGTAAGTATGCAAATCATGTAAAACAAACTTCTTTCCTTTCCTCCCAGGTAACGGGGAACCCCACTACATCCAGGAGACCTCTGACTGTACGTATATCTTTGAGTGGGCCACACCCTTGCCTGCCCCCTTTCAAGGTGGTGGAGTGCAG
This sequence comes from Mesocentrotus franciscanus, assembly GCA_037976565.1. Lineage (NCBI taxonomy): Eukaryota > Metazoa > Echinodermata > Echinoidea > Camarodonta > Strongylocentrotidae > Mesocentrotus > Mesocentrotus franciscanus. Next base: position 30,666,853 of record CP137671.1, on the reverse strand, counting down.
CTACCGTGACGGAGACAGTCAGTACGACCTCGCCCGCTCACCAAGATGACAGATAACTACAGGGTTCATGCAACAGGGAATAACTTAGATGGTGATGCCTATTTCATCAATGTCTGCAGGTCGCTGTGGCACAGGAAAGGGGCACAAGGTAAGGAGTGATGATGATGGTGATGGTGATTATGATGATGACGATGATGATACTCATGATAATGATGACAATGATGGATGTGCTAACAAAGGTAGTTGCAACATTTATGTTAATGATTTATTATTCTATATTTCTTTCTATATTTCAGGAGAGTTTTGTCCAAGCAATGCTGCTGCTTGTCTCCAAACTGTTGATTCTTCTGGAAAGAAAAGGTAACAGACTATCTTGCAATACAATCTAAAAGAAACCCCTACCCTCCACCAAAATGCACAATAAGTAGGCTACACTATCATCATTCAAAACGTGACATTCTGAATTCTAAACTTAAGTTGTCTGTTCCCACTAATTGTGATCAGTTGTGAAAATAATAAAAATGCCAGCCAAACTTGAATTTACTCCTAGAGATAATAGAGACTTTAACAAGAAACTTGTTCATATCATTGTAAATCCTATCTACAACTTGTCAAAACTTTGTTGACAGTCACACAATAAATGTTGACATGAAGTTTCCACCTAATGTTACAGAGGTTGTTGTAGCAATTCAGGAAGAATTTTGTTGCATAAAATCCTACCGTGACCTGTGACTCATGGAAGCTTCTCCTCTCTTTGTATTCTACAGTTACATCAGCTTAGGTGAGGTTGGTCAAGGGCCAACCATGGAGAATGGACATCTCGTCCTTCGCTATGATTCTGGTTCTACCTGCCCTGATGGGACAGGCAGGAAACGTACCACTGTCATCAACATCCAGTGTGATAAGAATTCTGTGGTGAGTATAATGATATGTTTATATTTGATTGATTGATTGATTGATTGATTAATTGATTAACTGATTTAAAATTAATTTACTTTAATATTAGTTGATTGACCAGTTGATTGATTGATTAATCTGGTGCTACCTGCCCCAATGGGACCGGTTTGGAAACATTGCACAGTCATCAATATCCAGTGTGATAAGAAATCTGTGGTGAGTCCTGCATTGACCCATCGATCAGTATGTCAGTCTGTCAATATGTCAATGGATTGTCTGTCTCTGGATGTCATCATTGTGGGTCAGAAGAATAAATCTTTTTTGCTTGTTTGTATGTTTGTTAGCTTGTGTTAAGGATCAGATTGATGTGAAGAAATCTGTTTTAGGTTTTGTACCGATGTTGCCACTAAATGGAATGACACTCATTTGGAAGTTGCTCATCAGAAATATAAGGTTACTAAACCAATAAAGTTTATAACGGCCATCAGTTGAACAAGTGTCTTTTAAAGATTTCTCTGTCAAATAACTGCCATGTTTTATCATTTATGATTATTAGTATCAGCGGTAACAGAATGACTTATTCTTGTTTACAATGAATGATAATAATAATACATTTTATTGATAAAATAATTTTTCAAGTGTTACGAAGTACATTCTGTTAGATCTAAGAGAAAGTACAGTTGTACTAAGAACTGTTAATCTCAGAAATTTGCAACATCCCCCTCTTCCAACATCCCACCCGTTGGCCCCTAATTGTGCCATTGATGTAACTGTACATAGACAGTACACTCAAATTACCGGTATCTTATGTGGCATATAAAGAGGTACATGAGATGCTTTAATTAATTTTTATCTGTAATAATTTAATATTTCCCATTTTTCAGGGGACTGCACCAATGCTTGACCATGTCGATGGGGACTGTGAATACCATTTCCTATGGTTGAGCAACTACGCATGTGACATCACCGAAGACATTGTAAAACCATCAGGGGATTGTACTGCTATGAATCCCATTTCAGGTATTAAAAAGATGGAGTTTGGGATGAAAAAGGGAGATTCTGTACAATGTATCCTATACGACACATGTCTTAATGTTTTATATCATTTATGTCATCCAAAAATGAAAAATAACTTGATGACTCAATAATGTCAGTGATACCAGTACAGAACCAATAGTCAATGGCCATGTCATGAGATTTTCATTTTTTGATGAAATAAATGGGTAAACGTACGAGACACTTTGCATGGAATCGCCCAAAAGTGGATTTGCTATGATGATATTTTGGTATCGGGATGATGATGATGCTGATGGTGGTGGTACTAATGATGCTGATTGCACTTCTACTGGTAGAGATAGAGATTAAAAATTTGATTCAAAGGAAAATGATGATGATAATGGCAACTGAGGATGAAAAGGCCCAACCTAATACTCAATCACAACCCTAACCTTAACCTAATACTTTTGATGAAATAGCCCAGAGTCAAATGTCATTAGAGCATATATCTGATTAGTGATAGGGATGACTTATTTGTTGTGGTAAAAGTAATGAGGGTAATTGTCAAATGATAATAACCAATAAAGTTGATGAAAGTTATATTGGGTTTCTTTCTATATTCTCCATTCTGTTTATAATTCCTCTGTCTTTTCTCTCTCCCACTTATATTTCAATTCTTCTTATCATGATCTTCAATTATTCTTCCTTCCATTTTTTCCCTTCACTCTCCTTACTCCTCTCAATCCTCATGATCCTCCCACTTCAGATATCTTATTATATATATTTTGAAGATTATATGATATTGTTTTAATCTTGATATGGAAATAAATAAATGAAATGAAATGAAATGTCTTGATGGTTCTCAACTTCCATATCACAGGATTCCGGTTTGACTTCAACTCTTTGAAGAAGCAGGCTGGATACATCGTGATGGGCAGTGACAGCCATAAATACGTGATCAACGTTTGTGATGCACTTGCAAGCTCAGTGTGTGATGGAAGCAACATTGGTACGTTCTAAACTCTCACTGATCCTCCTGTAACATACCAATCTATTCTGTCAGAATTAATCATTTCCATGCTGTTGTTGGTCAGTTAATTTTCAAGGTTCGCTAACTGTGTAGACCAAGAATAGCATCTGTCTTTGTGAGAAAAAAATAGGTACTTTTATTGTGAAAGTTTTCTCTTCAAAGATTTTGCATTAAAAAGTTAAACTGAAATTAAAAATTTGGCTCTGTAGAGTTTCTTTATGATAATTTTTTTTTGCTCAGAATGGATTCCAATTTACTTTCTATGCTGATGCTTTAACCTTACATAGTAGATTGAATGCATGATTTCCAATTTGCAATTCCATTGGCCTTATGGAGTATAGTTTTTCTTAGTCATTTATTTTTTTGGAAACCCACTGGCATCACTATATTAACATAAAATATTTGTCAATGATCACAAGAGAGAGAGAGCGAGAGAGAGAGAGAGAGAGAGAGAAAGAGAAAGAGAAAGAGAGAAAGAGAGAAAGAGAAAGAGAAAGAGAAAGAGAGAGAGAGAGAGAGAGAGAGAGAGAAAGAGAAAGAAATTCTGAAATGATGCATCTTTATCTTAACTGGTCAGATATGTACAGTGGACTTGTACATTGTAATTTGCATTTTCTATTGAAATATGAAGACTCGTAAACCATTTCTTCAATGACAGGATCTTGCCAAGAGGAACTTGTTGTGCAAGGGCACCACTTCAATGCCGGCGTCTTCAACAAGAATCTTTTCTTTGATGATAGCATCCTCTTCCTGCGCTATGATTTTGGCCATGCTTGCCATAACAACCACTTCAATAGGAGCAGTGTCATCAATTTTGTTTGTCCCCATCAAAAGGATACGGTAGGAGAGCCAGTGTTCATTGCCGAATCGGACGACTGCACGTACTACTTCTCCTGGCACACCTCCCTAGCCTGCGAGAAATTTGTAAGTCACCTTGGAAACTGTAGTGATGATGATGATGGAGGTAGTGGTGGTGGTGTCGATGGTGGTAGTGATGGTGGTGGTGGTGGTGGTGGTGGTGGTGATAATAGTGTTGGAGATTATGATGCTGATGGTGATAATGATGATGATGTTACTGATGAATATGGTGGTGATGGTGATGATAATGGCTATGAGGATGGCGGTGATGGTAGTGATGATGGTGATGTTGATAGAACTCACGAACACATGAAGAGAATCCTGAATTGTGTATTCCTTTGACTTTTTCTGATAGATCCAATGCAGCGTAGTGAATGGGTCAGACACCATCAGCCTAGCTCCCCTGATCAACGACCAGGGCTATCATCTTGCAACCACCCTCTTGGGTGACGGTAGCCTGACCTACATCAACCTGTGCCGACCTTTGAACCCTATCCCTGGCCTGACCTGTCACCCCAACTCGGCGGCTTGCCAGGTCAAAGGAGGAAACCCTGTAGTGAGTATCTGAAAGATAGCCACATACATGACAACATTGTTTTTAATGCCTGGAAAATTTATATGTAAAGAAGATATAGCACGGTTTTACAAATGTAATGAACTTTGGTCTGGGTAAGCAGTACTTGTAATCAATTAAAATTTCTATAAAAAAAGTTTATATTGTAGTGAATATCTGAGAAATTGCCAGAAATCTGATTGTACTTAAAAACCTGTGATACTGCATTTCAAGCAACAGCATTTTCTAAGCGCAAAGTACATGTGCATGCCTTCTATTCTTTTGAAGGGTAAACAGTTCAGCATAAATAGGGAATAAGAGACACCCCTTTTGTTGTCATTTTCTGTAACTGAATAATATTTTCACCAACGTTTCTTCATGAGCTAACCCTGCTGTACCTTGTAGAATCTTGGCAGAGTATCGGAGGGACCTAAGATCGGTACCGACGGCAGGCTGTCCATCACATACACACAGGGTGATCATTGCTCCTCCGATGGCACAAAGAACGTCTCATCGGTCATCAAGTTCTTCTGCAAGCAAGGAGTAACTCAGGTAAGAAGTCATTTTACATGTAGTTGAGTAGTATAGACATCAAATTGACAACATTGGTCTTTTTTCCTTACTGTTACATATTTGGACAAATTGTTATTTATCTTCATGCGATGAAACTACAGAAATTGCCTTTTGTTGCATTTAGCGATGTGATGTTGATATGAAAGATGATGTACGTGTACATTTGTGTGAAAAGTGGTCAAGGACCAATATATTTTATGTCGTTTCTTTAATACTAAAATTAAAAAATCTACAGATGGTGGTGCTTAAGGGTCAAGCCCTTTTTCGATGTGCTTGATTGATGATTTCTTCATTTTACGTGATTGCTATAAGAAGAAAGTACATAATGCTCTCATGTAGGCAACCAGTTGACTTACTGCTCCAAGTAACTATCCAAGTGACTTGATAATTAGGATTCATGCCTTTCCAAAGTGTATCATCTTGGTTTTGAACCTTGGACCTTCTTCTTGAGAGACCACTGTTCCTCCACTGAGCCATCACGCCTTCTCTTGTTTTGTCCCTCAGGGTACCCCGACCCTGGAGTTTGTTGAGGACTGCATCTATCAGTTCACCTGGGGGACCAACGTGGTGTGCCCAGCCACCGCCCCAGAGAGTGATCAGGACTGTACCTTCTTCAACACAGCCCTTCAGTACAGATTTGACTTCTCTGCTCTCACTAAGCAAGATCAAACAGTAAGCATTTGATAATAATATTCCTTTTTTGTTTGAAAAATATCAGATATGTTAACAATGTCTCTATGCGTCGAAAAAGCGTTTTTAAAAATCTACATTATATCAACACTCTTGATGAAAGATTCTACATTTATTTGACATTCTCAAATAGTTATGAGAGGAGTGGCATTGTTCATAAATTCATTGTAACATGCTCGGAAAAAGGTATTGTTAAGTATGGACTTGCAATATCACTTGGTGTGTAAGAAAAATGTGATGAATCATTCTTCTTTGATTTTTAAGGCCCTTTTTAAGAAAGAAAATACCATTGTACAATCATGTAACTTGCAAATATTTCTTAAGCCAATTTAAAAACAACTTTATTTCAGTTCTCTTAATGGCAATGTTTAACAATGTTAAATCTGAGATGCACGGCCCTACGTGTAATATCAGTGTCTGTGATATGGTGTAATATTGAAGCCCTAAAAAAATTGCGCTTCAAAATGATCAAGAAGTGCCTCAAAAAAGTAAAAATCTTTGAGTGACTGGTTTTACCATACTCGTTTTCCCCAATAGACTGTAGTGTTATGAAAACCGTTAGGAAAACGCAAAATTTGGTTTCGATTTCCAATCATAAATATCTTGATAATCAGACAGGCAATCGGCTTGTAAAAGTCATGGGGTTCCTGACTGACCTAAAGGTTTATAATTATCATTGCAGCATGAGCTAAATCCAGGATTTTGTTTTTAAGAATCTGAGACAAAGTTACCGGATCCCTTTAACGCATTGCCAACTGAATTCTCTTGTTCCCATAGGCTCAGTACAGGAGCTACCCAGTTCCAGTAGGCAATGGGTTAATTATCATGGACTGATTTCTTAACTTCACAGACTGACATGTTTTGTCACAGCCCCTAGTGTATTTACATTTATCTCCACCCTTCATCTTCATCAGGTTGTTGCCTCATCGGCTAAGACCATCAAGTTGAAACTATGCGGTTTGTCGTCCGACCAATCAGGGAAGTGCGAGGGGGCAGCCATCTGTCTCCAGGCGGGGCAGGACAAGTTCTCTCTGGGGAAACTGTCCACCCAAACGATAAGCCAGGACGGAGAGCTCTTCAAAGTGGAATACACTGGCGGATCTTCTTGCCCTACGTGTATGTAATCTTTTCTTCCATTGTTTTGAAATTCTTTAGTTGAAATTGGAAGGGAAACTGTATCAAAGTCATGAATGTGATGAGATAGTGTAGCTTTAAAATGGAAGTCATATGGTATTTATTCTTCCTCCACTTTGAATATAATATATTGAAAGGGAAACCTTATTATAGCCAAACTCATGAATATTTACACTAGTACGTTACATTTTCAAGAAAATGGCTGCGCCCATGTCATGCTAAAAGGCATCACATCATGTCAAGAATATCTTCATATGTATATATATCTTGTACATTTTCGTAAGGAATTGTTGACATCAAAGGGCAAGAATACATCTCATTTATCAGAATACCTACACTTATTCTTTGGGATGAGGTTTCCTTTATTACTGAAGAGGCTGCCCTGGGTAAAGAAGTCATATTATTATTATTATTATTATTATTATCATTATTTTTATTATTATTATTCTTCTTAATATTATTATTATTATTATCATTATTATTATCATTATTGTTGTTATTACTATTATATTATTATTATTATTAATGTTCATTTGGACTATTAGTAAAGTGGTTTGCATGTTTGCTTGAGATAGTAGATGATTTTTTCCCTAATACTCCATTCCGTATTCCTTTTCTTATATTTACAGCTGTTGCTAAGAAGAGGCAGGCCACCATACTACTTGTGTGTGATCGGGAAGCTATAAATATACCGCCTACCTTCTTTGCTGTAAGCTTTCAAATAAGTTTGTGCCAATTTACATAGAAACCGCATTTGAGTGAAGATATTTTATTGTTATTGTTTCATCTCATGATGTCTTTTAAAAAAATTTTGTTTGTTTGTTTGTTTGTTGTTGTTTTTTTTTGGGGGGTACGATATCTGAGGAGGTGGTTGTCAAGGATAATTGTCCTTATTACAATTGTTGTCAGGTAGTTTTCTGGATAATAATAGTCCATGGGGTTAAGTTAGTTATAATATTTGTATGTGACTCTCTTTTGTGTGATATAAAAATACTTAGCCTTCATACTTCCCAAAATTCATCTAGTGCACACAAACCTTCTTCGACCCCACAAGATTGAGATACATCTCAATAAATTATCATGTTTGCTCGCTGACCGCACTCTATGCCAACAGAAAGAGTTTGTGAGGACTCTCGTGTTATTCTAGCTAGCATTGCTCCAGCCCGTCATCAATAAATGGCCGGCTTTGCATCTAATTTCTGGCAGCCAAACAGCCCGTTAATTTTGTGCGCGCTTTGTTTCTTTAGCTTCCGCTTATATTGTCTGATTTTGGCTTTCTGTTTATTCTTGGAATATACTCTGATGAAGGCAAGACAAAAAGCTTTAGTATGTCTTTTTTTTATAAATGTAATAATTTGTTCACTTTCATTCCAAATTTTGATTAATGACTTGGAAAATCATTATGTTCTCTTTCAGTCTGATGAACAGTGTCATTACTCATTCCGCTGGCTGACAGCTGCTGCCTGCCCTGCAGATACCAGACCATGTGACCTTGCTTACCAGGGCAATGTCTATGACCTTTCACCTCTCTCTCGGATCACCGGCAGCTTCCAGTTCCAGGATAGCAGTAAGAACAAGTGAGTCAAATCTTCTCAAAACAGAAAAATCTGCATCGGTCATTTTAATAATTTTGTTAAATCAAGAAGTATTTTTGCTCTGCTGTCCCTTTTAATAAAATCAAATGTAAACGATAAATTAAGTAGCATTGACATACACATTTTCTACTCTCTGTAATATCATGTCTTTACTTTATCTGAATGAAAATTTTTAAAAGAAATATGGTGCCTTACGCATGTGTAAATGCTGTAAATCATCACCATCTTCATTCTGTAGGTATTACATGAATCTATGTCAGCCAGCATACGGGACCCCTGAAGACTGCCCTCCAGAGGCCAGCATGTGTCGTCAGAAACCTGATGGTCAGGTGGACGTCCTGGGAATGGTCTACACACAGCAGCTGACTGCTAAAGGTATGAGATGGTCTTTGAGGTAACAAGGGACTGGTTAAGGTATTGTAATGAAAGTGCAGTTGTAAATTATATTCATAGATGTCAGATATACTGTTTGTCTGATGGTTATGTTCAGTTATGACTTGGAGCTTCTTTCTGCAAAATTGTGCTGCTGGCCACCATGTGAAGTTTGCTTTTTTCTATATTCCTATTTTGTATTAATAATATATCTTTTCATGTAATTTCTGTCCCACTCCGTTATTCTCCCTTTTATTCCTTTCCTATATTTTCTTTTCATCTTCTCATTTTTTTGTCCCTGCCTCCAGTCTTTGTCTCATTTGCTGACACTCCCCATACTGATCTCACTCTCCACTCCTATGCTCCCCCCCACTCTCTCTCTCTCTCTCTCTCTCTCTCTTTCCCTTCTCTTCCACTCTCTCCTTCTCCCTAACATTCTCCATTTACTTACTTCTTTCTCTCATTTCTCTTCCTTTGCGCCATACAGGAGATGTTCCAGATATTGTAGTGACCTTTCTTGAAGGTTCCCAAGTGGATGACTGCAGTAGTGCAGATCAGCAGGGTTCTGCATCAAGTCCAGCTTCTTCATCCATCACTTTCAAGTGTGCCAACAAAATGGGAAACCCATTGTTTCAAAGGTAGATTAGAGAGAGAGAGAGAGAGAGAGAGGGGGTAGAGAGACAGAGAAGTAGAGCAATGATGAGAGGGAGAGAGAGAGAGAGAGAGATAGAGATAAAGATAAAGAGGGGGAAGGAGGGAGAGGGGGAGGGACAGAAACAGGCAGACAGACAGACAGAGATGTGGAGACACACACAAACAGACTGACATATATACCGACAGACAGATACAAAAATATATGAGAGAGAAAGCGAGACAGCAAGATCTAAAGAGTTGGAGAAAGAGAGCTGCAAACTCAAAAATAGTGTCAGAATTTTAACACTACTGGAGAGAAAAATGATTTAATATGATGAAAGATAAACTACGTATAGATTAAAGGAAAGAAAAAGACAATGGCAAGTAAATATCTCCAGCAGAATACATGCATGAGGAGGTTTTCTCATACCAATTGTGACATGTATGAATGACAGTGCAGCATGAAGGATGATTTTTTTTTTTTTTTTTTTGTAATGTTTTCCTACAGGACTGAGCTCATTGATAACAAGTGCCAATTCCAGTTTCTATGGGAGTCTAAGGTAGCCTGCAAAGAACAAAGGTAGGATGCCATTTACATCTCATCCTTCTGCATGGATGTCTTGGGGCAGTTTTGTGTAGTTTTGGGTAGTTTTTGGTAGCTTTTTGTAGGTTTTTTCTTCATTCTTCCCATTTTCTACCTTTCCCCTACATGTATTTTTGAGGAGTCCATGTAGTGCATGAATGACTCTTTGTGTTACAAATGCTAAATACACTAGCAGGCTATATTCTTCCTGATTGAATCACTTGCAGTTATCAATGATTAATTAATTTATTTCTTTAAAGTTCAATAAGGCCATGAAAACAAATCAAAATTCATGTATTCCTCTGGCAAAATATCCCCATCATTTTTCTAAAGAAAATCCAAGAGAGCTTCCTGAAACAAAATATAATTTTGATACTCAAGAAAGAATTTGTTTGCTGTAACTCGCAGTGACTGAGATAAGCTGTATCAGGGATACAGAAGAAGTCAGTAAGTTATCAGTTTGAACACAAGTCAGGTCCCTGTTTCATGAAACTTGTTATCAATAACAAGTTACGATAACTGTTATAAGCTACTGAAATCGTGGCATTTGATTGGCTGAGAGCAAATTTGTGATAGAAATTTAGCATTTTTTATTGATAACAAATTTGATGAAACAGGGCCCAGATGTTGACATTGTTTCTCAATACGTTCTTGTATCTAGAGTGCCTGTAACATTAGCAGAAAAGAAGATAACCGACCCTGAGACCAACATCGTCATGGATTTCACTGAGATCATCGACCACGGGTAAGTAACTCCTCCAAGATCACAAGGATGTCATCTTGTTAATTCTGATGTAATAATGATAATAATTGGAATTATATATAACCTTTTCCAGAGAATACAAGATGCTGTCCCTTAGTCAATCAACACATTAAAGAAGAACTGTAGAGGTATGTTTTCAGATATTTTTGCAGAACTCAATTGGAGTACATGCACTATCTCTGAGGAATGCAGGGAGTTTGTTCCATAGGCGTGGGGCAATGGATTGAAAGGATTTTAAGCCAGCCTGTTTTTACGGGATTTAGGAATGAGAAGGGAAGGAGCTGATGGAGATCAAAGAGAAGAAGATGTTTTCTGCAGCTGAATGAAGAATGAGGAAATATTTTGAGGAAGTGGTTGACAGAGATTTAAAGTCCAAACAAGTGTCCAGTATTGAATTTTGTCCAGATTTTGTCCAGATTTGGAGGATTGGGTTATAATGATTTTGTACGTAATATCTGGTTTTATATGGAGTGAGATATCATTGGACAATGTTTTCAAGATAAACATTGAGAGAAGGTGGCATCGTGATTCCATCCCTGTCTCACAAAATGTAATATGTGATACCAGTTTTTGAGACTTAATACCACTGCAGAATAAAATCTCATTCCAGATAAAACCTGACATTGTGTGCATGGTTGCTCACATGTCAAACATGTTTTTCTTTAATCCCCCTGTTTATTTCATTTGAAGAACATGGGAAGCACGAGGTGACAACCGCCAAGAGGTCACGGGAGGTCCTTCATCGTACGTCTACTCCATCAACATGAACGACAACAAGGACGATGTCCCAGGCGACGTCAGTCACGTCTGTCAGGCCTCCGCCGTCTGCCAGACCAAAGAGTCGGACCAACAGTTCTTCAGGGATGTAGGAACAAGGGCCAGCAGGAAGTTCTTCATCGAAGGTAAGTCTTAGACCAAAGTAGACTAGGATTCTTGATCTAATGATTAATTGAGGATAATTGCAGATTTGTTGAAGGTCGAGAGTTGGCTAGCAAATATAGTCTCCTACCAACATGAGACTACATTGGTTTGAAAGCAAGGATGTGATTTTTTTTGGATTTTTTAAGTATTTAGGGTTTTGAAATGAAATGTACCTAGCTCAAGTTTTCCTTTTCCAAATTCATCATTAACCAGTGAACTGTAAGGCGTGACGTCAAAAATTTCTAAGCATGCTGCACGCCGGCATGCCTCTATTGTACTCAGCATACTGCCTGCAGCCGGCATGCCTACATCCTGTTTGCTGTAGCTACCATGTCCGTCGCGTATGGCATGGCTTGCTACCATGCCAATCGCGTCCGACATGGCCTTGTTGTTTATTTCAATCCACCATGCTGCTCGGTTTATCTATCTTGTAAAATAATCTACCATGCCTCTCGCGTCCGGCCGCGTTTCCCATCTTGTTAAAAATTAGTCTTATAATCTCAATTTGTAATAATAATTAACCTAGATCTATTACATTGTGACAAGGGCCCTGTTATTGTTTTGAAAAAGAGAGCGGGGTCGTCATTTCGAAAACGTAAAAGGGTTCATGAATCGACGATTTGTATTTCTGAAAATAAATATGGGGTTGTTATTTTTTTTAATTAAATCATCCGTAAAGCAAAGAAATTATTTGTTATTCAGAGCGACGTGATTAAATTCTTCAAGACGGTCTGAAGTGCTAACTATGATCGTGAGTAAAGAAATTATTTGTCCCTCAATTCGACCCGCCTTCGATTGATTGCAAAGGAACTCTTTGACAACAACGCAACTAAAGTAGTCGTGACGGCGCGACGTCCGTACGATCTTCGGTGGGTAACGAAATTACTTGTTATTCTAGTTGAGCCGACCTAAAATAATTCTTCAAGACGCCTTACGTACTTACGATACTCGTGAGGTATTAGTTGTCATTCAACTATTCGACTTAACATCTAATTGATGACGCAACTCAATTCTTCAAGGGGGCCTGACATACTTACGATCCTCGGTAGGTAAATAAATGATTTGTCATTCACTGTGACCCATCTGCGACTGATTGACGGCACGATATTCTACGTCCTTACGATCCTCGTTAGTTAGATTAATGATGTTTTAATAAAAAAAAGAGCGTGTAGATATAGAGAGGAAATAAAAGAAGATCATCGAGATATGGAGAGGAATTAAAAGGAGAAGATCGGAGAGAGTGAGAGATATATAAAGAGAGAGGAAATAAAGGAAGGTCAGAGAGAGACAGATGAAGAGAGGAAATAAAAGGAGAAGATAGAGAGTGAGACGTAGAGAGGTAATACAAGAAGGTCGTAGCGAGAGAAAGAGATGAAGAGAGGAAATAAAGGAGAAGATAGAGAGTGAGACGAGAGAGGTAATACAAGAAGGTCGTAGCGAGAGAAAGAGATGAAGAGAGGAATTAAAAGGAGAAGATAGAGAGTGAGACGAGAGAGGTAATACAAGAAGGTCGTAGCGAGAGAAAGAGATGAAGAGAGGAATTAAAAGGAGAAGATAGAGAGTGAGACGTAGAGAGGTAATACAAGAAGGTCGTAGCGAGAGAAAGAGATGAAGAGAGGAATTAAAAGGAGAAGATAGAGAGTGAGACGTAGAGAGGTAATACAAGAAGGTCGTAGCGAGAGAAAGAGATGAAGAGAGGAATTAAAAGGAGAAGATAGAGAGTGAGACGTAGAGAGGTAATACAAGAAGGTCGTAGCGAGAGAAAGAGATGAAGAGAGGAATTAAAAGGAGAAGATAGAGAGTGAGACGTAGAGAGGTAATACAAGAAGGTCGTAGCGAGAGAAAGAGATGAAGAGAGGAATTAAAAGGAGAAGATAGAGAGTGAGACGTAGAGAGGTAATACAAGAAGGTCGTAGCGAGAGAAAGAGATGGAGAGAGGAATTAAAAGGAGAAGATTGAGAGTGAGACTTAGAGAGGTAATACAAGAAGGTCGTAGCGAGAGAAACGTCTGAGGAAAATGGATAAAAAATTTAAAAGGCGATGACGTATACATTTTTCCATATTAGTAACCTCCCCCTCCCCCCCCCCATACAATGATAAATATCTATTTTGAGTTTCATTCAAGTACATTGTAAATTAATGGATCATATTATTTGTGGAAGATACGTATTTTTAAGCAATTGACACGAGGGCAGTGATACTAGGCGTTAAAAAACATTTTGATTATTAATAACTCAAGTTTCAACTCGTATCAGACTAATGATAGTATACAAATGATGCATGCGCATGAGTTCATTATACGATCTATCCGCACTCGAGTTGAGGCCGTGTGTATCTATTGCACGAAGCCCTTAGGCTGAATGCGATAGATACACACAGCATCAACAAGGGCGGATAGATCGTATAATGAACGAATGAAAACATGCATCATTTGTTTTATACAACGAAACTCCTAGATCCTTGTTATTTGATGTAAAAATAATTAATTCAAGATTGTTTCGTGACAGTTTATGGCTGACAAATAAATCTCAAGTTTTAATATGTCTCAATTTAGTGCGCACATAGACTAAGTATAGATATAGCAAGCGCACCTCTATCTATACCCATTTACGCATAGTGCTGCGCAAGAATAGGCCCATCCATGTGTATACACGCAGTATTGAGCGCTCTAACCTCTACGCGCACTACTGCGCGGCACTGAAAAATCGTTGGATAGTACTGGAAAATATTGCACGCTTTTTCATGAAAAAGCGTGCAATAGGATCAGTAAATGAATCACATGTGACCGCGCATGACCAATCATTTGATTAGGATCTGGGAGTGAGTTGTATAAAATAATTTAAAGTTGAAGAGTGATACATTTCTGTAATAGGTTTTGTGACATTTCTCTGAAATCTTTGTTAATTAATTCAGGTCACAACAGTGCCATAATGCAGCTTCAATTCCAGAAAACCTTTTTCAGCCCAGTAACATGAATCATTAATAACGCTGGGTAGCAAATCATTAGAAGAAACGACAAGTTATTGTTGGGTTCTGTATTACTGACACACACAGATTTTGTGACTTGGTTAAAACAAAAAATTAAAGTCTAATTCTGAAGCCTTATTACAAGTATTTTAGGTATTCAGAGAATTGTCACAAAACTCATTCCATTTCTCTTTATTCTTCAACTTTACAATGCTCAATCATCAGTCTAATATGAGTTGAAACTTTTGAGATATTAACAATCACAAGGGCCATATGTTTAGTTTAACACCTAATATATATGACATGTATTCCATCTTAATTTTCATCAAATACTTTGTGCGCCCTTGCTATTCAGCTCAGTATATATGTTCACATCTTGTAATAGATAGTTTGAATGCCGACGAAATGCTCTTTTCACTTTAGTCAGCCCCACCGTTTATCCCAGGCCGTCGATCCATTAGCGCATTCTAATTATAGTGTCTTTATATTAATACGCAAAATCGCCGCTGGGGTACCTAACGGTCTATGAATGTGCTTTTTTTTACATCAAAAACGTCTTTCCTCGACCGTACCCGCCTTTGCCGTCGCGCGGGAACGGCGACACAATTCCAAGCGGACCCGCTCCCGCAGTCCACGTGCCACGTCGACCCCGTGGTCGCAGTCGATGTCGACGGGCGGACGAGAGCACGGCCGGCGTCGTCCGTGCAAGGAGGTGACGAACCCGCGAGAGTGAGGCAGCGAGGCTTACACCCGCCCTCTGTCTAATCAAGAAGATACACTATCAAGAGACGATCCACTCCATAATGTGTTGTAGCAGATGCTCAGTGCAACGGATCGGACCTACTCCGTGTTAGGCATCTTGCTGTATGATATGCTTTGTAGGCACTTCACAGGCATGCCAGAGAAATACACAGCAGGTGACAATCCACTCAGGTCATAAGGCGTAGCAAATACATGATGCAACGGGTTGGGCCTATCCGTGTGAGGCATCTTGCTATATGGCCAGCAGCCAAACTGACGAGAACATATGTACGTACTGTTGGTTCTAAGCTCAGTTGGTCACACACACAGTCAAGTTAATTCGTGTGACTGCCACAATATATTGGCACAAACCGTCCGATTTTTCGCGTAAAATCTTTACTTTGAAAATATTTATACAAATTCTATGAACCATGCCAACATAATCATAATCCAAGCTTCTGCTTTATTGGTCTTTTCATGAAAACTACATTAAAATCACAACAATAATACCGCAAATAGATTGTAATTATGGAGATCATTTAACTGACGAGAAGGTAAATTCAGCGAGCTTACGTAATTTCAAATACCTCCGCACGGGCAACTCCCGCGGTGTCAGGCCAGTCACAGCGCTCGCACCATGCAATATACCCTGTGCGGTAACTGCACCACTCTAGCTGCTGCAATACCTGTATAGCATGTATTTAGATCACTCAATGTTTCATGTTTGAGCCGTGCAATTGTTTTCTTTTATTTCTTTTTTGAATGTGATGTGAATGTGAGTACGGTATGTACATGCTATTACAAAAGTGTCCAAGGAATGATAGGCCTACAGGTGGAAGGGATATAAAACAAATATACAATGACTCATTCGAACAAGCTAAAACTCTTGCACTCAGGAACATCAATAGTACTGTTCTCCCTCGGGCCGCGATGCGTGGCCCTCGGGAGAATATATAATACGATTTGATGTTCCTTAGATGCGAATAGTTTTAGCTAGATCCTCGAGTGTCATTGTATATTTGTATATTTGTTTATTATTTTCAGTGCATGCATGAGAACGATATTCGTATAGATAACGAGAGTGAGGATCCGAAAAGGGATAGTGAGAATAATAGAAACGAATTTAAATGACGACAATAATCGTAATTAACGAGAGTGAAAACGAAAGTATTAGTCTAAAATATATACATCAATTTTAATTACAAATTATTGATTTCCCTGTTTTCTTCCAAGTTTTATTACATGATACAGATTTAAAAAAAAAAAAATTCAAAACGATACTTGGGACAGCAAACAAAAGGTTGATATTCTAACAAGTAAAATATTAATAAAAAGAAGAAGAAAAATTATAAAATGAAAAAAAAGAAATTATCTCTAAAAAAATATAATATTATTTAAACAAAATCGACAACAAAAAAAAAAAAAAAAATAATAATCAATAGCACATTTTCACCCCCACCCTCCCTAGAATCCCGTGGATTTTCCACGGGTCCTGCTAGTATGTAATAATAGAGGTAACAATGGCATCTCGGGCATTCAAAGTTGCCTTTGCCTTTGCCTTACCACGCCGGCCTACATGGGGGTATTAAACAGTAGTGTATTGAATGGATGTCACGAACAATACACAGGATAACGCTTCCCCTTTGTTCCTCGATCTCCCACCCCGTTCCCCTCTCTATTAAACTAATAAACTCGCCTTTCATGCTATGGCTACTTTGCGTTCACATATTATGCGCCATAAATTATTATATAAGTGATTGTGATAGATTTTGAGCGAAAGAATCAAAATTAGATAACCAAAAAGTGTTAAACAGGGAAAAAAGAACAACAAAATCATATTGCTAGTTTATAGTTTAAGTTGACATTAATGCAAGCGAAGGAAAATGGATATTATATTTAGAGTTCAGAAATAAACAATATGAAATGAAACAATAGGAGTGATCAAGAGGGAGGAAACGAGAGAAGAAGGAGATGAATTCAGAGCCCCTCCCGGGCGGGGGCAGGGGGCAGGGGGCACAGTGCCCTCCCACTTTTCAAGCACCCCAACAGTGCCCCTTTACATAGAAAAGGTGCCCCTGTAACTTTTAAGAAGTGCCCCTTTACATAAGAATAGTGCCCTTTCACATTCCCAATGGCCATATTAATTTGTAAAAGTGCCCCTTTCCCTTTTCAACTATGATAAGTGCCCCCTTTTTTTGGACACGTGCCCCTTTTACTTCCCATTTTTCTTGCAATAAGTGTCCATTTTCCATTCTCATAAGTGCCCTTTTTCATATCTAGTAAGTGCCCTTTTCAGGTACGAAGTGCCTCTTTTCACTTTTGATAAGTGCCCCTTCACCTTTGATAATTGCCCTATTCAAATCTGAGAGGTGCCTCTTTTACTTTGACAAGTGCCCCTTTTCCTTTGTAAGAAGTGCCCCTTTCCCCTTCAATAACTACCCCCATTTTTACTCGGATAAGCGCACCTTATATTTTCACATGTGCCCCTTTTCCTTTCTAATAAGTGCCCTTTTTCCTAATGATAAGTGCCCCATTAAAAAAGAGTCCCTTCCCTTCTCATAAGTGCCCCTTCTCTTGTAAATGACCCTTTTCAAGTACGTGCAAATACTCCTTTTCACCTCAGATAAGTGCCCCCTTCACCTATGATAAATGCCCCCTTTAAAATCTGATCGGTGCCCATTTTCTTTCAACTAATTCTCATTTTCCTTTATTATAAGTGCCCCTTTCTCATTTACATAAGTGCCCCTTTCTATATCTGGTCATTGCCCCTTTTCAGGTGCCATAAGTGCCTCTTTTCACCTCTGATAATTTCCTTTTAAAATGATACGTGCCCTTTTTCCTTTCTATTAAGGGACCTATCCCCTTTCATAAATGCCCCTTTTCACCTCTTATAAAAATTATCAAAATCTGATGGGGCCCCTTTCCGTCGACAAATGCCCATTTCCTATTCTCATGACTGACTTTTTTCATCCCTGGTGAGTGCCTGTTTTTGAGGGTGTAAGAAGTGCCCCATTTTCACCTCTGATAATTATCTTTGTACTTTGACACATGACCCTTTTCTTTTCTGATAAGTGTCCCCTTTTCCTCTCATCATTAAACGCGCCCCTAATTTCAAGCGACTAAGAGCAATTTCCCCAAAAGCTTGCTTGCTACGCTCGCACGCATCTAAAGATGATATACTTATGTTACTTATCAAAGTCTTTTCAGTCTTCCGTTATGAGAATGTGCTTATAACCCCATCAGGATTGTTTTTTTTTCCTCTTTATAAGATGTAATTTTTTGCACTGCGACCTCACAAATCTTAAATTTTTCCTCGCTCGCTCGCAAATAATTTTTAAGTCCATCACACCAAGCTGCAAAGTATGATGCTTAAGCAATATCTTGTATGGTGTATAAAGTGACACAAATATTGAAATCATCTCTGATAATGTAATCAACATGTAGGGTATATACCAATGTCTACAAAATTGTGTATTTTCGCTTGAGATTTCCCTTTGTAGGTGCCCTTTTTTTCCCAGAAAGTGCCCTTTTTTCTTGGTGCCCCCACTTTGGAAGTCGCTCGGCCGCCCCTGGATGAATTAAGACAAAAATAATAGAATAGGATCGTAGGAGGGATTTCAATAAAAGAATAAAGTTACATGAAAAATAAACAAAGACCAAAAGTCTTTCAAAGTTCTGTCCTGAGTTCTATGAAATCAAAAGAATCTAACACATTTACACTGCTATAAAACAAATTAACCAAGAAACAATAACACAACAAAACGAAAGGGAAAACTAAACCTCTCAAACATTTTGAGATTTTATGAATTATATCTTTTGTAATTCTTTTCTTAACTTGATAAAGAATGGCCTTTTTTCTAATAAACTGAAGACGGTTCCACAGCTTTGGATCACTTTATGTAATTATGGTTTGATAAAGAACGTAATGAAATTTTGGTATCCGAATGTGAGCGGATCCCCAGGTGCAGGGAAAAAATATTTAAACAATTTCGGGGGCTACTTTTCAAGCTTGCTTGCATGAAAATAACACTCTTTAATTTGTTTTGCATTGAACCTTATGCAAATTTTTGAGTGCTCTTTTATGACTTTCGGGGACTCTTTTTTGCGTTTCGGGGGCTACTTCGCCCCGAGCCATCGTGTATTTTTCCCTGGCCAGGTGGAGTATATAATTTATAGGTGCAACAGAACAATTTTCCTGAAAACAAACAATTAAAAACTGGGGCGCAAATTGCGCAAATTCGAGAACATAAAATTGGCTACTCTCAACATGTCGGGCCTGTATCTGGAACTTCAACTGATTAATTAGTTAGAAAAATAAAGGCACATTAGCCACCTTCACGATTATGACAATAATAATATCTACTTTTCATTAACATTGTGATTGAACATGTTTATCGAGTTTCATTGAAGTTAATGCATCATATTATATGTGTGAAATGTTCACTGTCAATCATTTGACAGAAGAGCAAAGATATTGCCCAAGTTCATGTATTCCGTCTTTCCATCAAATACTATGTTCGTCCATGATGTTCAGTTCAGTGTATAGTGTTAAAGCTAGTATTAAATAGTTTGATAGCTGACGAAAAGCTCTTTTCACTTTAGTCAACCCCATCGTTTATCACAGGCCGCCGATCCAATAGCGCATTCTAATTATAGTGTACGTAATAGTAGAGGTAACAATGGCATCTCGGACATTTAATGTTGCCTTTGCCCTACCACGCCGGCTTACATGGGGGTATTAAATGGTAGTGAATTGAATGGATGTCACGAACAATACACGGGTCAACGCTTCCCCTTTGTTACTCGACCCCCCCTTATTTTTTCTCTATTAAACTAATAAACTCGCCTTTCACGCTATGGCTACGTTGCGTTCACATATTATGCGCCATATTTATGTTAGTGATTGTGATAGATTTTGAACGAAAGAATCTCAATTAGATAACCAAAAAGTGTTAAACAGGGAAAAAAGAACCATCATATTATAGTTCATAGTAGTAAGTTGACATATGAAATGTAAGTGAAGGAAGACGGGTATCATATTTAGAGTTCAGAAATAAACAATATGAAATGAACAATAGGAGTTATCGAGATACTTTCAATTATTTCTGTGTCATTTTTGGTTGTATATACTTTTCAATACTTACAAAACTATAATTGTCCAAATTTGCCAATACTTACAAACTTTTACGTTTCCCCTATCATATTCCGCTCTAGAATCCTATCTTTTTTTTGTTGTAATTTGTTGTGTCCTATTCATACTTATTTTTTCTTGTCTCCCTCTTCAAGATTTCTTCGGTTTTGGTAGGGTATTTATGCTATTTATTTTTTATATTTAAATAAAAGAGAAAGTTTTATTCTTTCTCTTATAATGTTGTCCACCTTCTTCTAGATAACCCTTTTGGGCTAAAGTATAATGTCCGATGTATATTATTTCTGTCAATAACATAAATGAACGTATCATTTTATTTTTGACGCTACAAAGATTTACATTCAAAATCAAAACTTTTACTTTCTATAATTTTTGTACAGTAGTATTCTTCTCATATGACATTATCAGTCGCCGTTCTCTATTTTCGTTCCCTATAATACATATAAGGTATAATTTTGTTTACATTATCAGGGATATGTTATAATAATTTGTCTGAAGGTAGGAATGATGCCGGCATACTAGCAAATGTCGGAATAGAAAACAACATGAAAGATGAAGATGGAAAACGACATTGACAGAAAGACAAAGAGAGAAAGACAGACATACATACAGACAATGGGAGAAAGAAAGTAATGTCAATATCATAGCATAATAAACATTTTATTTCATATCATTTTGATGCAACACAGATTTACATTTAAAAGTTTTACTTTTTATAATTATTGTACAGTAATATTCTTCTCATATCAAAATCATCAGGCGCTCGTTCTGTGTTTTCCTTCTCCATATCGAGGTTATGGTATAATAATTTATTTCAAGATCGAAAGGAATACTTTTGGACGGAAAACAGTACCAAAGATGAAGATGGAAAATGGCGCTGAGAAACTGAGCAAGAGATATAGAGAAAGACATACAGAGAGAGAAACAATCATTTCTCATGTCATCTCTTCGTCTGTGACATTTTACTAAGTCACATTTTTATTATTCCTTTATCTTTCCATGATTGTTATACATTTGAATGAATATTTCAGATAGGGTCAAATCTGGTTCTAAGTTATATTTATGATCATCTAAGTTTATGTAGGAGTAAGTCGAAACGCGATCTCATCAAAAATCGCAGAACAGAAAACACTATGAGAGATGAATATAGAAAATGACATTGAGAAAACGAGAGAGAGAGAGAGAGAGAGAGACATACAGAGAGAGGAAAAGAGAGAGAAACAATAATTTCTCATAATCATCTGTTTGTTTGTGACATTTTGCATCATCACATCTTTTTGCTCATTCTTTTATCTTGCATGAATGTTGTATCTTTGAATTATTATTTCAAATAGGGTAAAATCTGGTTCTACGTTATTTGTTTAATAACAATTTTTTATTTGGGAGTACTTCGGAACGTGATCCCGTAAACATTCTTTGAAAACAGTAATGACAACTGTAAAACAACACGACCCCTCCCCCCCAAAAAAGGGTTATCTGAACCCGATATACATGTACACTTGTACAGTATACAAGGATCATTGTGAATAAATCTAGACCCTTACCTTATTTCCGTTCTTCTATTGTTGGAGTTTATAACCATGACAACAACCTTTACCCTCGGCCACGTCTATTGTTCCTCTTACGTAACTTATGGGGCGTTCCCACTATCACGATTGGCGCCACGATTGAAATTGTGGTCTTAATCGTGATGTAATTGTGGTGATCCTATCAGATATTATCAGATCTTGAGGTCAGTCGTGGCAATCGTGTTGATCGTAGGAAATTTTTGGACGGTTCAAAAAATTTCTACGATCAACACGATTAATTGTCAATCGTGATCATCGCATCAGATGGTATTGGATCGTAATAAAACGCAACATATCGCATCTAATCGTGCTTCCTAATCGTGGTGATCGGGATCAACCTTAGAAAAGACAAACACCACGCTCTGTTGAGATGTGTTGCGATCTGCCACGACCTGTGACGCTCTGTCGGGTACCATTGCTCACGACCTGACACGAACGACTCAAGAGCAGATACAAGATGATACGAGTAGATGCGAGTAAATGCGAGTTGATACGAGAAGTCACGCTTTTCACGGACGTTTACGATCTGTTACGAGTTCTCGCGCCCAGTATATTTATACTTTCTCTCCTTCCTCTCTCTCTCTCTCTTTTAAATTATATATCTCTCTCTCTCTCCTCTTTCTCTCTCAACCATTTGTTTCTCATTCACTATCATTCTCTTTATAGTCCTTAATCATAATAACTCCTTTTCCTTCACTCCATCAGCTTCTTCAACCACACACTCTCTCCCTCTTGTTGTTAATATTCCTTCTCCCCTCTCTCTCTCTCTCTCTCTCTCTCTCTCTCTCTCTCTTCTTATCAATCATGGAAGGTAATGTAAACATGTATACCATTAATTTGCAGACTTGAAATAGAAAGTTGTGTCCATACAATCAGAATATGATAGATACCAACTTTATATATTTCGATAACATTATAGACAGATATATACATACAGGTGTGACAATTTTGCAGTGTGTAAACTATAGTGCCATACTATTAAGTATAAGGTCAAAAATAGCTTTTGTTCAGGTAACTGCTATTTAAACATCTTTTAAAATGTATTACATTATAGTTAATCTTTCACATGGAAGTTTTTGTTGTTCTTGCACAGACATGGACAATGAAAGAGTTAAAATTCTCTCCCTTTTCTTTATCCATAAATATATGTCACCTATATTTAACAACTTTGCTGTAATTAACCTAAAATGAGTTTCCACTGCTCTAAAACATTGACTTAGAATAGTCAGTAAAAATAGAAAGAAAATCATGCATCTTCAATATCAATTTCCTGAATTTTTCAAAAATAAAAATATCAAATATCATCCTCTCCACCTTCCGCGTCATGCAGCCTGGCCATCCTTTCCTGCCATGCGACCGCACCTTGTGGTGAGTTGAAGAAGGCCTTTAGGAGTTCCTTGTGATGATTTGCATCTGCTGTAGCTGAGTTGCGAGGTACAGAAGGTTGATTCACATCTAGCCAGTCCACATGGTCCCTCCATGCTCCTGGGATGACATTCTGGTTTTCCGCCTCAACCATTATCATTCACATTGTTAGGCTTCTGCTCTAGAGTCCTGAGGAGACACCTGAATCTATTGGCCAGGATACCGAAGGCATTTTTCACCACTCTTCTCCCCCTTGAGAGTCTGTAGTTGAAAATCCTCTCCTCCCTGGCCATCACTCTTCTTCCGTATGGCTTCATGGGGTAGTTCCTGAGTGCGAAGGCGTCATCCCCAGGATGAAGAAGGGCATGTCTTGGAGGTCATCAGGGCTTGCAGTCAAAGGGCAGGGTGGGGTGAGTCCTAGGGCTTCCTCTTCCAGGCCATTGAACAGCTCAGAGTCGCCAAATATCTGATCATCTGACATGTGTCCTTTTCCACCAAGCTCGATCCACACAAAGTTGTAATCTGCATCCACCAGAGCTAGAAGTGGTATCGAAAAGAAGCCCTTGTAATTGTAGTACAGGCTTCAAGTGTGGGGTGGCTTCTTGATAGCAATGTTTTTGCCATCCAGGGCCCCAATGGCATGGGGTATGTTTCATCTCTGCTCAAACTGGTTAGCTACGGCTGTCCAGGCTTCAGGGGTGACAGGTAGGCTAAAACCTCATTTTGTACGCTTGCACAATTGCCTGGCACACTTCTGGAACCATCTCTGAGATGCTGGACACTCCACACCTAAATGCATACGCAAGGAACCGATAGTTGTCCAGTGGCAAGGTGCCTCAGTGTCACTGGCAGTTTCAGTCCAGGTGAGAGGGGTTGCCTGAAACTGGTGCGTCCCTCTCGATTGCTTGGGCCACCCCCTGCAAGACTTCATCGAAGAGCTGTAGTGTTAATCTTGTGTAGTTTTGGAACGCTATTGGATCTTCCAGCCTCAATTTGGTGTCTAGGAGGCTGGAGAACTGGCCAACTGTTGTCTCGTCTCCTCTGTGAGCCATGGTTGAACCCAGAACTGCCTGACTGCAGCTCTCCTGTACTTACGTGATTGGGGCTGTGGCTGGTCTGTACCGTCTGGCTGCTGCTCGTCTTCTTCCTCTCTGGCGATAATAATATAAGCATACAGTAATACTGCAAATGTCACGTTGTCATCATCCTCAACTCCTGTCATCATCAATGGTTGTGGGTTGTAGTGATCACTTTGAAGAAGTTCAAGAAACAATGAAGTCCATGGTCAGTCGGCCTGTATATATATCCGTCGGGGTCCAATCGTAGCTCAAATCCTGATCACTCTCGACCCTTATCGTGAAAGACATCGCAACCACAACCGTATACTGTCGCAACAGAGCGCATCGGTTCGTGATGAACGTATCGGAAGGTATTCGAACGTATCTACACGTACCCGATCGTCCCAAATCGGGACCCCGATCGTGATGATCGTGTCACATCGAGACCCAATCGTGGACTCAATCGGGACAATCATATCGGAACGTATATGATCGTATCTGAACGGGAGACCAGATCGTGTCACCTGAAATTGACCAATCGTGACCATATCGCAACCAAGCGCACCAAATCGTACCATAACGTATCGACTCGCATCACCTCGTATCCAAACCTAGCAATTCAGAGAATTTCCACGATCAGCTACGAATGGCCAATCGTGGGGTTCGTAACGGATCGCACGACAGTGGGAACGCCCCATTAGCTGTATAGCTGGGCCAGATTTCCAAATGATCTGCGCATGCACTATGCTCAAGCAAGAATCCTGGCAAGAATATAGAACTATAGACGCGCGCGTACGCGTCCGCCTCCAGCTGTACGGGTATTTTGAGGGCCTTTTTTCGATCAGAACACTAACTTAGGGTAAAGTTGAAATGATATCACTTTTTCTCGATTTTTTTCTACGTAACTTTATAATTTTTTAAATAGATGAGATGAATGAATATATCTAAATAACACTTCAAAGAACTTTAGCACATAATAGTAATGATAAGCTGGAAAACTTTGTCAACATATTAGGGATATATCTCAGCTTCTGTAGAAGCCCGTCATCTCCAAAGTGTTAAACAGTAGTGTATTGAATGGATGTCATGAACAATACACAGGATAATGCTTCCCTCTTCACCTTTGTTCCTTTGAGCATTCAAAGTTGCCTTTGCCCTACCCCCTGGCCTATATGGGGGTATTAAACAGTAGTGTATTCAATGGATGTCACGAACAATACACGGGATTACGCTTCCCTTTGTTAGAGATTAATTATGCGCCTCTCGATAAAATATGAATTTTCTGCCCCCTAAGTTTCAGATCAATTTTGCACCCCCTCAATAAAATATACATTTTCCTACCCTAAGTTTCAGATCAATTTTGCGCCCCCTCAATAAAATATAAATGTTCCGCCCCTAAGTTTCAGATCAATTTTGTGCCCCCTCAATAAAATATAAATTTTCTGTCTCCCCTTAGTTTCAGATTAATTTTCACCCCCTAAGTTTCAGCTCAATTTTGCGCCCCCTCAATGAAATATAAATGTTCCGCCCCTAAGTTTCAGATCAATTTTGCGCCCCCTCAATAACATATAAATTTTCCGTCTCCCCTTAGTTTCAGATTAATTTTCACCCCCTAAGTTTCAGCTCAATTTTGCGCCCCCTCAATGAAATATAAATGTTCCGCCCCTAAGTTTCAGATCAATTTTGCGCCCCCTGAATAAAATATAAATTTTCTGTCTCCCCTTAGTTTCAGATTAATTTCCGCCCCTAAGTTTCAGATCAATTTTGCGCCTTAATAAAAGATTAATTTTCGCCCCTAAGTTTCAGATAAATTTTGCGCCTCAATAAAATATATATATTCCGCCCCTAAGTTTCAGATCAATTTTGCGCCCCCTCAATAAAATATACATTTTCGGCCCCTAAGTTTCAGATCAATTTTGCGCCCCCTCAATAAAATATACATTTTTCGCCCCTAAGTTTCAGATCAATTTTGCGCCTCAATAAAATATACATTTTTCGCCCCTAAGTTTCAGATCAATTTTGCGCTCCCTCAATAAAATATAATGTTCCGTCCCCCCTTAGTTTCAGATTAGTTTTCGCCCCCTAAGTTTCAGATCCATTTTGCGCCCCCTCAATAAAATATACATTTCCGCCCCTTAAGTTTCAGATCAATTTTGTGCCCCCTCAATGAAATATAAATTTTCCGTCCCCCCTTAGTTTCAGATTAATTTTCGCCCCTAAGTTTCAAATCAATTTTGCATCCCCTCAATGAAATATAAATTTTCCGTCCCCTTAGTTTCAGATTAATTTTCGCCCTAAGTTTCAAATCAATTTTGTGCCCCCTTAGTTTCAGATTTATTTTGCGCCTCAAGGCCAAATATCATACAATCGGATTGGTTTATGATCTGTAAAACATCTAAAATGACAATGGAGATTTCAAAACCCTTTTCCGTAATACTCATATTTGTTCGGAACAAATGCGATCATCGCCATAATTCTTATTAATTAGGTGGTCTGTCGGTATCGACAGATCTCCGCACTTTTTTGTGTATAAGATAACTCCAGATTGGTTTTGTCAATTTCTTTCAATTTTGGCACAGTCATAGGTCATTGTCATAAGACGTGACAGGAACATTTTCAAGGTCATCAAATCTTCATGACGTCATCCAGGCGCCATTTTGTGTTTTTTTTGGTACTTTCAACTCACGATCATATCTTCATAACGGAAAGTCATTTCTCATTCATATTTATCATGATCAAGGTCAATATCCGTCCGGTCAATTTCATGTAAAAATACGCGCAGATGCGTCCCGCATAAGCGCGCGCAAAATTTGAAAATGCTCCAAATCGTCTCAAATTCATTTTGGATACGTTTCAGGCCATTTTAAGCATTTCGCAAAAAAACGCTCACACGCGAATGCGCGCGTTTTTGCCCGTGACGGCCGAACGCAAAATAATTCCTCCTAGTTTATTGTTGACATGATATTCCTCATTTTTTTCCAAACAATTTGATACCTTGTTCATCTTTTTCTGACCAGTAATAACGCAATGAGCGTACGTCAAAGTTGACAGCACGTGCAGCCCTTTGCTATCTTTATCCACAATACATGGGCAAAAACATGCCTATACAAAATCCATTGTAACTCTTCAGAATGGATGGGAACTCCCAATTTTTTTTCATATTTGGATAGATTATGAGTCGGAGATATGATTTCATGTCTCATTTGACCCTCAATTAACTCATGACGTCATCATAATGGCCTCCGAACTCAAAATTTCAATTTGCATATTATGACGTCAGCATATTTTTGGAAAATTGATTGTATCTCTGTAAATATTGATTGATTTTCTTCCAAATTTTGATATGTTCTAGCTGAGACAATTCTCTACAAATGCAGTCAACACGATTTTTCATTTTGACAAAGGCATCATGGCGTATTTTTGCGATTAAAGGAGGCATGTCAATTTTTCACATTTTGCGTGTATTCTCTATGGGACATGATTTTTTCTCAAAACTGGATTCTACATTACCGTCTTTCGCGAGCAATATCTCCGTCGTTTTAGTTTTGTTTTCGCTGAGCTTCGAGTATGTTGTAGCTGAGACAATAAGCTATCACAAGTGTGCCCTTTATTTTTCGATCAGATGCCGGGATCATGCTCATATTTCACTTGCAAAGTGGGATTTGAGAATTCCATTTCCGTTCACATGTAAACGCTATGGGAATGTTTTGGTATATCGGTAACACACTTGATTCCGACCTCGAGATCTCTGGTTCGAGTCCGGGCGTCTCCAAAAAAAAATTTCTTCACTTTTTTTTCTTGTTGATCTTTCACTGATCATATGAATTGAAGACAGACCACCTAATTCGTCCCCATGACGAATTAAATTTCTAGTTTATATTAAGTTCTTAAGGAAATTTCGCCTAGAAAGCTATAAACATGATAAATGGGACCGCTGATATAATGGTGATCATTGCAACTCGCAGATGCTTATTAAAATGCAATATATGCCCGTGCCGATTGCGTGCGGAACACAATATTAAGACCCATGCGGTAAGCTCCGCATGCTTGCTGTGTACAGCATGATCAGACTTTCTTGCGGACGGAGGCGGCATGGGGTAATCAGTTGATTGAGTGGAGCAAGCCGGGTGCAGGCGCACGGGGATAATCTTCAGCGCTAAGCTACGCATGCTTGTTGCGTGCAGCATGCTCAGACTTTCGTGCGGACGCAGGCGGTATAGGGTAATCAGTTGATCGAGTGAAGCAAGCCGGATGCGTGCGGCATGAAAGATTAAGGCATGCCATTGGCATGCGACACATGCCCCCGGCGTGCAGCATGCTAAGACACCTAATGAAGTGGGTCTTCCTTCACGTATTTAAAATTTTTATCAAAGAACCATCAAGCTTATACAACATATCTTCTCAGAGAGACTAGCGATTCTTGAACCAATGCAGATCACATTAGAATAAATTGATGTATTACTCTTTACATGTATCTAAGGACTGTCAGTGTATGGATATGTTTTAATCAACCAAGATTACTGGAAAGGGTAATCTACATGCAATCATTCAGAAGATCATGATGTGTTTTTTTTAACATAAAAGATAGATGTTGACACAGTTTTGATGTCACAAAAGGCAAATAAATTGATATCTCCTCATTGAAAGAGAAAATTAATGTTAACAACAGCAGTATTTTACAAAATTCTTTGTATGTGTTTTTGATGTTAGATGAATTGGTGGAGATGGAAGTCACCAAACCTAAGAGCTGTGGAAAAGATAATACAGAAGATGTGGTGACAACAGTCATATTCCAGTGTGAAACAGACTCCAAAATGTAAGTAATGCTCAACCACTCTAATTATTATTATTATTATTATTAATATTATCGTTGATGCCGTCGTTGTCGTCATCATCGTCGTCGTCTTCATCATCATTATTATTAATCCTATGTTCTGAGGTACTAGTTTACTGGGCTGAGTAGAAAATTTAAGTACTTGAATCGTGCATAGTACCCCAGTCACACCGCCAAAATGACTACAAACCAACCGATAAACTGACAAAATCCTAGCAATTCGGAACGATGTACTCTGTTTTTGGTCTATTGACAGTCTTGTGTCATGTTTCTCAGTGTGACTGGCATAAATTTTGTCTCAAAACTGCTGTTGTAAGAAGCGTACTATACAGTGTTGGGCAAAATGATTTATTGTAAACTCTGCCAACTTTGCTCCTCTTGTATTTCCTTGTTTTTGAATGTGTAAGTGCATGTAGGGGGAAAATGCCCTAAAGAAAGAGAGCGAGAGACAGAGAGACAGAGAGAGTGAGAGTATAGAAATAAAGACTGGAAAGTTCAACCGAAAGACATTTTCTGTGTCAGAGGAGCTTGTTGGATTTAAGAAGATTGAAAAGGATTGAAAACAAATCTTAATAATGAATATAATTTGTCAATGTTTGACAACCTAAGTGTAATGTATCATGCAAATTTGCATATTTTTCAACTAAAAGTCTTTTTTTTAGTTCCCATCTATCACGTTTATCACAATTTTTTGTCAAAATTTTGCCTCATAGCATCATCAGCTGATGAAAATCTCGTTTATCAGCTAAAAAATTGATAATTGCTCAGAGAGTTCATTCCTCCCATTCAATTTCTGCAGTGTATTAATTCCTTCCACTGTAAATTAATATTACAAAAATCACTCTAAGAGTAGGCATATACTTGACTTAAACATACCTGTACTTTGATAGTAGTCTTGATGATAATTACATTAAATAGTTTTAGTTATTAAAAAGTTTATATAATTAAATGTGGTTATTGAAAGTTTATATACTTTTTTATTTTCATTCTTTTTTTTAGAGAGACAGAAAACCCAAACCATCTTTTAAAGAAAACCTGTTAGTGTGTCTCCCTTTATTTTGTGTATTTCATATAATTACAGAAAATGTGCTTTACTTTAAAAATAGTTTTGTACATACATGTAGTTTTCATGGGCGTGCTTTATCACAATGCATGTTCTATTTCTCTGGATAATTGTCATCAATTTTATTTGTAAATTTTGTATTTTCATAGCAATAGTGTGTCTTGTTCCTGAAAATAATACCACAAACTGAATTAGTTTTCCCCCTGGGTTTTGGGAGGGGGCACATACCCCCTGTGCCCCCCCCCCTCCCCCTCCCCCTCCTGTGACTGCGTTTAATGATATGTAGAAATAACATTCTTGGTTAGTGCTGCAACTTCTGATCTAGTTTTTTGTTTTCTGCTTGCTTTTATTTTTTATTTTATAGGGCAACCCTGAGTTTTACTACGAATCTAGTAATTGCCAATACTACTTCTTATGGTTGACGTCTGTTGTGTGTACAGAAGGAAAAATGTAAGTATATGCTAAAGGGCAATCCAACCCTTGCAATAACTCTATTGGTACATGTATTTATATCCATGAAAATGCATACAAATCCACTGTACTTTAACAATGTTAGTCTTGTGAACCATCAGAAAAGAAGGTCACAAGACCGTTATGTCTGACTATTGTGCTGTTGACCTCACAGGCCACTGGTCTCATAGCCTGTAGCCCTTCCCTGGTATATTTTATCTTCCCAGCTACTTCTACTACGACTACTGCTATTCCATGAACCATTATCCCTTATCTGTATCTCATCCTTGAGCAGTCTCCACTCTCCTCTGTTTCCTGTTTAAGCCGCTGTCAGAATTAGATCCCTCATATCTCTTTAATGTTATCCTTCCATCAAGTTCTCAGCCTTCCTCTTCCTCTGCTTCCTTCCTCTGCTTCCTTCCACTGCTCGCGTCATAATGTTCTTTGCTGGTTTTCCTGCATCAGCCCTCTCCAAGTGTGCAAACCATCTCAGTCTCATCTCCCTAACCTTCTCCAGGATATTAGCTACCTTCATTTCTGTCACCTTCAGTGTCCTTCAAAACATCCTCATTTCTGTTGCCTTCAGTATACTTCGTAACATCCTCATTTCTGTCACCCTCAGTATCCTTCGTAACATCCTCATTTCTGTCACCTTCAGTCACCTTCGGTGTCCTTTGTAACATCCTCATTTCTGTCACCTTCAGTGTCCTTCGTAACATCCCCATTTCTGTCACCTTCAGTCACCTTCAGTGTCCTTCGTAACATCCTCATTTCTGTCACCTTCAGTGTCCTTTGTAACATCCTCATTTCTGTCACCTTCAGTGTCCTTCGTAACATCCTCATTTCTGTCACCTTCAGTGTCCTTCGTAGCATCCTCATTTCTGTCACCTTCAGTGTCCTTCGTAGCATCCTCATTTCTGTCACCTTCAGTGTCCTTCGTAACATCCTCATTTCTGTCACCTTCAGTATCCTTCGTAACATCCTCATTTCTGTCACCTTCAGTGTCCTCCGTAACATCCTCATTTCTGTCACCTTCAGTGTCCTTCGTAGCATCCTCATTTCTGTCACCTTCAGTGTCCTTCGTAACATCCTCATTTCTGTCACCTTCAGTGTCCTTCGTAACATCCTCATTTCTGTCACCTTCAGTGTCCTTCGTAACATCCTCATTTCTGTCACCTTCAGTGTCCTTCAAAACATCCTCATTTCTGTCACCTTCAGTGTCCTTCGTAACATCCTCATTTCTGTCACCTTCAGTCACCTTCGTGTCCTTTGTAACATCCTCATTTCTGTCACCTTCAGTGTCCTTCGTAACATCCCCATTTCTGTCACCTTCAGTCACCTTCAGTGTCCTTCGTAACATCCTCATTTCTGTCACCTTCAGTGTCCTTCAAAACATCCTCATTTCTGTCACCTTCAGTGTCCTTCGTAACATCCTCATTTCTGTCACCTTCAGTGTCCTCCGTAACATCCTCATTTCTGTCACCTTCAGTGTCCTTCGTAACATCCTCATTTCTGTCACCTTCAGTGTCCTTCGTAACATCCTCATTTCTGTCACCTTCAGTGTCCTTCGTAACATCCTCATTTCTGTCACCTTCAGTGTCCTTCAAAACATCCTCATTTCTGTCACCTTCAGTGTCCTTCAAAACATCCTCATTTCTGTCACCTTCAGTGTCCTTCAAAACTTCCTCATTTCTGTCACCTTCAGTGTCCTTCAAAACATCCTCATTTCTGTCACCTTCAGTGTCCTTCAAAACATCCTCATTTCTGTCACCTTCAGTGTCCTTCAAAACATCCTCATTTCTGTCACCTTCAGTGTCCTTCGTAACATCCTCATTTCTGTCACCTTCAGTGTCCTCCGTAACATCCTCATTTCTGTCACCTTCAGTGTCCTTCGTAACATCCTCATTTCTGTCACCTTCAGTGTCCTTCAAAAACGTTCTCATTTCTGTCACATTCAGTGTCCTTCGTAACATCCTCATTTCTGTCACCTTCAGTGTCCTTCAAAACATCCTCATTTCTGTCACCTTCAGTGTCCTTCGTAACATCCTCATTTCTGTCACCTTCAGTGTCCTTCGTAACATCCTCATTTCTGTCACCTTCAGTGTCCTTCGTAACATCCTCATTTCTGTCACCTTCAGTGTCCTTCGTAACATCCTCATTTCTGTCACCTTCAGTGTCCTCGTAACATCCTCATTTCTGTCACCTTCAGTGTCCTTCGTAACATCCTCATTTCTGTCACCTTCAGTGTCCTTCAAAACATCCTCATTTCTGTCACCTTCAGTGTCCTTCAAAACATCCTCATTTCTGTCACCTTCAGTGTCCTTCGTAACATCCTCATTTCTGTCACCTTCAGTATCCTTCGTAACATCCTCATTTCTGTCACCTTCAGTGTCCTTCAAAACTTCCTCATTTCTGTCACCTTCAGTGTCCTTCAAAACATCCTCATTTCTGTCACCTTCAGTGTCCTTCAAAACTTCCTCATTTCTGTCACCTTCAGTGTCCTTCAAAACATCCTCATTTCTGTCACCTTCAGTGTCCTTCGTAACATCCTCATTTCTGTCACCTTCAGTGTCCTTCAAAACTTCCTCATTTCTGTCACCTTCAGTGTCCTTCGTAACATCCTCATTTCTGTCACCTTCAGTGTCCTTCAAAACATCCTCATTTCTGTCACCTTCAGTGTCCTTCAAAACATCCTCATTTCTGTCACCTTCAGTGTCCTTCGTAACATCCTCATTTCTGTCACCTTCAGTCACCTTCAGTGTCCTTCGTAACATCCTCATTTCTGTCACCTTCAGTGTCCTTCAAAACATCCTCATTTCTGTCACCTTCAGTGTCCTTCACAACATCCTCATTTCTGTCACCTTCAGTGTCCTTCGTAACATCCTCATTTCTGTCACCTTCAGTGTCCTTCGTAACATCCTCATTTCTGTCACCTTCAGTGTCCTTCAAAACATCCTCATTTCTGTCACCTTCAGTGTCCTTCAAAACATCCTCATTTCTGTCACCTTCAGTGTCCTTCAAAACATCCTCATTTCTGTCACCTTCAGTGTCCTTCAAAACATCCTCATTTCTGTCACCTTCAGTGTCCTTCCGTAACATCCTCATTTCTGTCACCTTCAGTGTCCTTCGTAACATCCTCATTTCTGTCACCTTCAGTGTCCTCCGTAACATCCTCATTTCTGTCACCTTCAGTGTCCTTCGTAACATCCTCATTTCTGTCACCTTCAGTGTCCTTCGTAACATCCTCATTTCTGTCACCTTCAGTGTCCTCGTAACATCCTCATTTCTGTCACCTTCAGTGTCCTTCGTAACATCCTCATTTCTGTCACCTTCAGTATCCTTCGTAACATCCTCATTTCTGTCACCTTCAGTGTCCTTCGTAACATCCTCATTTCTGTCTCCTTCAGTGTCCTTCGTAACATCCTCATTTCTGTCACCTTCAGTATCCTTCGTAACATCCTCATATCTGTCACCTTCAGTATCTTGTCTTCCTTGTTAATTCTTCTTACATACCCGGTAGAAATCTCCGCTCCTCAACAAAGAATTTCCTGACTGTTTCTACCACATCAACCCAGACATATCATGGTTCTCACGCTTTTCAACGGCAGCGCCTATCGTGTGGAACCAACTTCCTGACCAGCTTTTGAGTTGTTGGGACCGCTGACGGATTTTGGAGAGCCCTGAAAACTTATTTGTTTTTGAGGGTTTCCTAGAGCTGCTTTGTCCTTTTGCTGGTTAGGAGGTTGGTTCGACATAATGGGTGTCTGTTTGTTTAACTCTTTATGTGTTCATTTCGCACCAGTGCACCGTCGGCCCTGCGTTTCGTTCGCATCTGTGCACAAATCACACTACATGCTATTCATTCACAAATTACATTAAATTGCACATTCGCATCGGCCCTTTTATGCATTGTTTGTGTGGTCCATACACTCACCGTTCGCAAATGTGACTTCATAGTATTGCTTGTCATAGGATATTTCGGAGTAATTTGGCATTTATTTTGTAATTGAATCATGGCACCTCGACCGAATAGACGGCTGTTTAATACATAATGTACATTCACTTCACAAAGCTTTCAATATGAAGATGGAGCATCAGTATATTGACCCAGATTTATGTAGGGCAGGTACAGTATATTCACTTTTAAAATCAGTGTTACAAGAAACCCATTGTATCATCTTCGAAACGAACAATAGCAAAAAGACAATACATGCTCATGGGTCAGCATACTCAGGAAGTCCGATCAATATTTATATTGTTGTGTCTCTGATTAGTCTAGCACCTTTTTGAAAGAATGCTCAGTGCACAAAAGCTCTGGGGCCTTCCCTAAATCCCCTCCCTTTGCTTTCTGTTATATGGTTGGAATATGTTGATTTTGGTATCACTGAAAAGCTTATTGAATCATATGTGAATATAAAACACTTGTCGCTATTCTTTAAAATACATTTTTGTTTTACGAGTTTCATCTAAAATACTTTACAAGTAGGAACAAAATAGAGTGCCAAAGTTTTGTTGAAAAGGACAGAAGTGAACATATATTTACATACCGAAAATACATGTTTAGAAAAAAGTATCATACAGGCAGAGAACACTAATATACCAAATGAGTTTGATATGATAAGAAAGCTAATGAAAAACTCTACAACTTTGCTACACAACATTTATCTTCAAAATGTTCAAGTAAAAAGTTATAGCCTTCTGAATTTAGAGATACCTTCTTAATGCCGAAAAAAGTGCATGCTGCAAATTAATGCAATGCACAGGGGGTTTACAGGCAAACGCACAAAGAATTAATAAATATTTTCTATTATTATTATTATTGTTCGTCAAAGCACACTTCAAGGCCAAACAGTAGCACTGATTGTATAACTGTGTTGTACAACATGACCTTTAGTTTCACAGGCATACGTTTGTCACCAATGACTTCTGAGATCTACCTTACCTTCACAGCACTTTGTCTATAAAATGTACAGAACTGAATTAGTACATGTTCTTCAAGGTCCCCTATTGCTATGAGCATGTACCTGAACTTGCATAGTATCCATAGTGAAATCCATCAATGAAAATAAATTCATCATTGACTCACTACTTTTATATCTCTTCTTTTTAATTTTATTGCAGAGTAATACCTCATGATGACGGAGACACTGATACAGTAGTTACCTCTAAGCACAAGGAAGCTTCAGTTATCATCTTGATTTTAATCATCATCATCATTTTATGCAGTCTAGCGATAGTGTTTCATAAAAAAGAAAGAAGGTATGTTGATTAAATATTTGATTAATCCATTCTACTACAAAATTATGAACCTGAATGGTTTGGATTCGCGGAAGTTTCATGCCGCAAAAATAATTGAATCACAAATGGCACAAGCCTGAATCTTTGCCATTCGCAAAAGATTCTTGCAGTGAAAATTGCTCGTTTACAAATGGCTAAAGTTTGATGGATTCACAGTTTGCATATATTCTTTTTTTTCAATCTAGGAGAAGAGAGGCAGACATGTGTAGGGAGAGAGAGACTAAAGGGCTTATAAGAGAGGGAGGGAGAGAGAGAGATAGAGAGAGAGAGGGGGGAGGGGGAGAGACAGAGAGTGAAGGGGAGGAGAGAAAGAGAGAGAGGGGGAGACAGACGGAGAGAGAGAGAGAGAGAGGTAGAGAGAGGGAGAGAAAGAGAGACAAAGACAGAGACAGGGAGAGACAGACAGACAGAGAGGGAGACAGAAAGAGAGACAGACAGAGAGAGACAAAGAGAGAGAGATACAGAGTAGGAAAGAGGAAGGACAGTTTAGATGCAGCTGTCAGGAAATAAATTGAGCTCATTTGAAATCAAGGAATTTTTTTTACTGTTCAATCATTTTCTGTATTTATCCATCTTTGTCTTTAAAAAAAAGAGATTCCCATAGTAATTGACTTAAATAATAATTTAAAATCAACCTGTAAAGATACAAAACCATTGTGATCCTGATGAAGCTTTCCATGCATGCATTTCTATTTCATGCATGCATCGAAACTGTTACCGAGTACAAGAAATCGGTACATTAATGCATGAAATGTCATTGCTGAATGCAGAGGAGCCACTGCCCCATTCCAATCCCTTATCATGAATACCATTGAGCTTAGTAAATTTGCTGAACCCCCGACCCGTTCAGACTACCAAAATTCATTGTATGGCTGTACAAAAAAACCAGACAACTAATTGATGAATATTCATAATTTATTTCTAGTCTGAAGGACTATGACTAAATGCATAAAGACACATTGTATAGTGGAAACGCTCGTTTGAGCACCGTTTCGAACGTAAAATCGATAAAGAATCGGGGTCCAGTTGTCGTTTGAACATCGTAATGTACAAAAACATTTAGTGATAATAAAAATAGTTGCACTCATGGTGCTCTACAAATTATCTTAAATGTAAGTAAAAGTATTTTATGCAAACCGTTACAATAATTTAACTGGGCAGGGCTTATCATGAGCATACACTAATGATTGGGCAGGTGTCATGTTAACTGACCTCTTCAAAACTAATTTGTGTATGCAACGTTTCTTTATACAATATTTTCATCCAGTGTATACCCCCCTATCGCTGGAAGATGATTCTTTAAAATACATTTTTGTTTTACGAGTTTCATCTAAAACTCCGCTAGTCTGGACTAGGTATTAGATCTAGGAAGAACAGGGCCATCTAGGAGGAACAGGTTAAATAATTATTTTCTTTATGCTCATATCATATGTATGTATCGTCACAACAAGATGACATTAAGATATGTACATGAATATGTATGAGGTTCGTATCAGTATACATGTTTTAAAGATAAAGGCCAGTTCTGGTCATGCGATTGCATTGTGAAAGAAACGTTGTGGAATCGATCAGAAAAGGTTGATCATCTAGCATATAGGTATTGGTGTGTACTGCAAGGTTCTGGAATCATCAAAATGATAAGAAATTTGGCCCAGTCTTGGTAAAGTTACAAGCACTGTACACAGAAAGATGTATATGGGACTACGCGACCATGTGCACGATATCTATTTGGTCCCAATAGATATAATAATTTACCAATTATATCAATTAGTAGGCGGTTTCCCGACTTTCCCGGCAAAATTTGTATCATCACGTATTAGTCAATACATATTCTTTCACATGATTGGTAATGAGAGCTTCCATTTCATTTTTTGTGAGAGGGGCATTTCCAAAACTGGCCTTTACCTTTAAGACAGAAAATAAAGCCGAACCAAACCAAACTAAACCAAGATCAAAATTATGAATGATTTTCTTCAGGGGTGTGTGTACAAGATGCTCTTTATCCCTAGAAAGCCTTGGGATTTAAAAAAAAGCTTTGAGGATAAAATGGGAGGTAAAAAGGGGTTTTCCTAGGAAATGCAGGAGTATTGTCAGTTTTCTTAAGAAAAAAAGGAAATTGAAGCCTATCAACTAGTAAGATTGAATTTAGATTTCTAATGATTGTATAATATGGTTTAGCTGTGGTTTGCTAACTTGAAGAAGAAAAAAAAAAAACTTCAATAATTCTTTTCCACAACATAAGTAATTTCAATCATTTTACATTTTCTTGTGATTAAATAATGTGCTATCCAAATGCATGAAAAAGCAAATTTGATTTTATGTAGAAAAAGATTTATTTGAAGTTCCTTTATGTTTCAAACTGTAGAATATCATAGAGGGGAATTAAACCACACAAATCAATCAACAAATTGAGATATATTGCATTTTCCTGTGCTTAATGGATATTGTGATGCTGAGCCAGTTGTCTGAAAAAGGAAAATTAGTAGAGATTGATGTAGCACTTAAAAGCTTTAAAAAAGATGCTTTAAAGAAAAAAAAACTCATTACGGGCTCAGGAAAACTCTGAAAGAGCTCTATAACGAAATTCTGTAAGAGCTCTGAAAGAAAATGCATAGGTAGGAGCTTTGGTGAAAGAGAATTACTGTAACTATTCCAGGAAATCAAATTGGAGATGACTTCCTGGTAAAGCAAGATGATCAGAAAACAAGTATATTTTGGATATTTCTTACCTTGCCCTTTATTCTAATGGCATCTCTATGAGTACTTGAGATTCCACCATGAATACTGCAGTTACTCCTCCTTGTATGTCAGCGTATTAAGACCTCATTATCTAACCTCATTATAAACAGCTCTGATATAACAAGGTGATTTTGCTGGTCCCAGGACTTTATATTCTTATGTTTTTTACCCCGATATATAAAGATTCCTGATACACGTATAACAAGGTAATCATTTCCTTGGTCCCAAAGACCTCGTTATAACGAGTTTTCACCAAACTTTTAAAATCTTGTTTTTCCAACTAAGGACAACAAAGTATTTGATTTGTTTCAATCTGCAGATCTGCTGTTTATTGGAGAATAAGGAGTTGCTGTCCCGGAGCGTATTCTAAAGTTCCAACTTATTCGTACTCACAGGTGAGTTTATGATCTTTACTCATATTTAGGCCCATTTACACAGCCCCAAAACCAGTTTGAAAACCATTTACACTACTGCAAAACCCATAAAACACCGTTGGGGTTTGCTCATTCTGTTCTGTTTTGGGGGGTGAGTAGTGTGCATCACACTTGGCGCTGCTCTGCATGCGATCACACAGAAGGGAGGAGAGTCATGTGACCAAAAAAATTGAATCATACACGAATGTTTTGAGAGCGAGCATTTACACTGCAAAAATCTGTGAAATTTCTGCCGGCGTTTCAGAAAACCACGCTCCAGAGGTGGGTTTTTAGGATTGCGTTTTTTGTCCTGTTTACCAGTAGTTGCCTAGCAACTTCAGACAAAACACTGCAATGTGAGATTTTGTTTTTGTTTTGTTGTTGTTTTGTTTTGCTCGCAGTGTAAATACATGTACATCATTTCTGTTTAACAATGCTGCATAATCATTTTAAATGATACAAAATATTATGACCAAGATGACCAATGAAAACAGAGGCTGGGTGAAATGTTTTTTTAAACATGAAACAACTGGGCCCAGTCTTATAAAGGGTTGATATCAATCGCAAATTATTTACGATTAATATCAATCGCAACTTATTTACGATTAATATCAATCGCAACTTATTTACGATTAATATCAACCGCAACTTATTTACGATCAATATCAATCGCAACTTATTTACGATCAATATCAATCGCAACTTATTTACGATCAATATCAATCGCAACTTATTTACGATTAATATCAATCGCAACTTATTTACGATTAATATCAATCGCAACTTATTTACGATTAATATCAACCGCAACTTATTTACGATCAATATCAATCGCAACTTATTTACGATCAATATCAATCGCAACTTATTTACGATCAATATCAATCGCAACTTATTTACGATCAATATCAATCGCAACTTATTTACGATCAATATCAATTGCAACTTATTTACGATCAATATCAATCGCAACTTATTTACGATCAATATCAATCGCAACTTATTTACGATCAATATCAATCGCAACTTATTTACGATCAATATCAATCGCAACTTATTTACGATTAATATCAATCGCAACTTATTTACGATTAATATCAATCGCAACTATGTGCATAAGAGATAGGAGACTGCAAACTTGCAATTGATTGGAGGACTTACGATTGATTTGGATCAATCGTAACTTTTTGTAAGACGGGCCCAGATCACCAATTTTATCCACATGCTTTTACCAAACAAACATTAGCTTATAAATATTTACATCAGAGGAAAATTGTATTAAATTTTCTAAACTAATGAATCTTTCTGTTGAAAACTTCCAAAAATAAATTGCACTCAGAGATAGATTTATGAACAATTCACACACTTTATGATCATTTCCTTTTCCAAACCTGTGTATAAAAATCACAACTGAACATCAATAAGTAATGACAGATATGTAATTTTTATAGATTATCAATAGAACGATTAAACTAATAATATTTTAACATTCTACATGTCTTTGACTGTAGCTTTCGAATGGAGATCCTGAAGAGTCAAACGATTCCAGATCTCTGTTTGCTGGCCAAGAAGATGAAGAATTACTTACAGCAACAAGGAGAAATCCCTTTGAATTCCATGACGACAGTGATGATGATATCTTGCCGCACGTATAGGACAAAATGATGATCTTATCTGTTAATCTTATTACTTATTTTTGATATATTTTTGGTGTGAGAGTAATGGAGAAGAGGGATGAGCTGAGAGACATTTTAGTGAAGAAAGAAAGGATTTCATGCAGAAAGTGTGCCAATCTTGGTTGCGATTCAAATTTGTTGTCATGCTACGTGAGCCATGCTGTTTCACGTCATATTGATGGTGTATTTTTTATATCAGTTTTCTCTGAGATTCTGCGTGATTTGTAAAATTAAGAGATTGAGATGAAATATATGATAATCTTGTTTCACTCAGATATGACTTACTTTTGATGAAATATTGATGATGTATTTAAATGTTATGTAACTGAGATTAAGACGAAATGATTGATACATTCATACAGATTATGTGTAAAGAAATAGAGAGAAAGTTTACATGTATCTGAATGACTTACAACTCAGATAGAGATATAAAGGAAGTTTAAGTGGTTATCTTATTTCAATGGAGATTAATTTATATCATTATATGCTTACTTTGCCTCTGAATGTCTTAGTAGCTTTCAGATGAATGTATATATATGCATTTTGCATGGTATGTGATGTAGATCACATTCACATACAATATGGAAAAGATTATTTATAAATTTTTTAACATTCTTTCATGTTGCTAGATAATGTTGATTACACAAGATGTGTAAATATTCCTCAGAATGTTTCTGTAATGATTATTATGTGATACAATTTGAGCAGTTTGTGCAATCAGATATATACATGTATTTAGATTTGAGTTCATCTTGAGGTCTGCAAGTGTAAAAAAAAACATATTCTTACAGAGTCATACGACAATCAAACTAATTTTGCAAGACCATAAACGAATGATATGATACAACAGATTTTGGTCAAATACAGTCAAACCTCTCTATAAAGACCACCTCTCTATAAAGGCCATCTGTCTACAGTGGCCACTTTTTCTGTTTCCCTTGGGTGACCTTAATAGACAGGTTTGACTGTAAATTATATTAGTCAACTGACTAGTGAGTTAATCAGCAAAGAAAAGCTAGTACCCAGTAATCAAAACCAATAACGCTGATCTTTGAATATCATTTCCTATAAGTTTTTGTTTCTTGATATTTTGCTGGTCTTTAAAATTCATCATCATGTACTGCTTGATACATGTAAATAGTTCTCAAATTAGTGAAAGGCAGTTTCTCTCAAAATGCAATCACCAAATCTCAACTTTAATAATAGTAGCACCGTATGGTATCCATTGTGATTGGTAAGGCGATGCATATCATAAGTTTAATCAAATTTATGATTTTTTTTTTCTTTATCATTTTGTGTCCAGCTTAAAGTGGAATTAGAAACATCCTTTACAGAAGCATGTTAACTGTACATGTGCAATTTATATTAGAGCTGTTATTACTTCTATGCCATAAAGTTTACAAACAATTATGATAAATGAACTTTTAACGATCAGATTCTACTATTTTATTACGATTTCAGCATGATTTATCTTCTAGAATAACAAATTACACGCACTGTATGTCTCTCTTTCTGTGTCGGGAAGAAAAAAAATGATTCTTAGACCCAATAGTTTGATATTGAAATTCTATATTTAGAAGGATGGAAGGTTTTAAGATGTGACCCAGTAGTTTCCTATCTTGAAAAAAAAATAATCTTAGGTCATCTTTTATAAATCCATTATAAGCTCTTTGTCCAAGTGTTAAGTGTTAATTAGCTTGATTAGGATGAAGGGAGTTTGCACAATTACAAGCGTATTCTGTAACTGAATAGATTGATTCAGGCTGTAGGTGATTTCATTTCCTTCTTTACACAACTTTGTTGATATTGATGTAGATACATGCACAAA
This sequence comes from Mesocentrotus franciscanus, assembly GCA_037976565.1. Lineage (NCBI taxonomy): Eukaryota > Metazoa > Echinodermata > Echinoidea > Camarodonta > Strongylocentrotidae > Mesocentrotus > Mesocentrotus franciscanus. Next base: position 30,624,106 of record CP137671.1, on the reverse strand, counting down.
ATACTGTCTGGTATATCTATCTTATATTTTTTTCCATAAATGAATTGTAAACTTCTTGGCGGCTGCTCTGAAATTGTGTTAATAACCCTCACTGAATGTAACAGCTGCTAAACCACTTATGATGTTGTACACATTTACAGTGTATTTGGAAGATGTTTAAATGATTTTGTCTTTTATCTTTTTGGGGGGTGGGTGGGGGGATACTGGCTACTGGTAATTAATCTCTTTGAAGACTTGTAGTAAAGTGCAAATACTTAGGAAATGTGTGTGTAAATGCAAAATAGAGCACTTTTAAATCTATAAAATCATTTTCACTTTACCAGTCTAAGGAGTTTCAATGGGCCTGTCAATATGCTGTTCTAATTTTATATGTTTGTGAACATCAATTTATGGCGATTTTAAAAAATGGAGATACTCATCGTAATAAGCCACTTCAGATATATCACTTGTACAAATGACCCCCAAATATTACACAGATCTTTTACACATGGAGACGTCCCCCTTTGTGCATGGAGGTGCTTCATGAATACTTTTTGTTTGCCCACTTGAAAAGATTACTTCCACCTGTTTATCATAGAATGTACCACTAAAATGAATAAGGATTACATTACTTTCATGAACAAGTATCCTGCATTCCTCTTGATGGTTTTGACAGTTTTGTACAAATGACCTTGATCTGCCCATGCGCAGATACATTGTAGTATCTCTGAAGTGGCTTATTGTAGGACAACTATTCCTCTCTACACTGCCATCCAAGATGGCTACCTGCTAAAAAGTTGAACTGAGTGACCAACTGCTCCAGGCTCTATTTCGTCTTAAGATATAGAGTTAGATGTAGGTTCCAATTAGGATTTAGGTTAGGGGTTAGTGTTAGTACATGGATATACTCGTAGAACAAGAGTAGAAGTTAGGAATTCGGCTATTAGACCTGTTAGAAATTATACGTGGAGCAAATGGCCTGAAGCATATGTTGAAGAGCAAACAAACTTATATAGTAACAGGGTAAGGGCTCTGGATGCTTTTTGTTACGTAGTGGGTAGTTGTCCTAGAGGGGTAGTTTTCATGTGAGGTATTATGGGAATGAATTTTTACCAATATGGTTAATGGTGTGTGTGTTTGTGCGTGTGTGTGTAATAATGATACTTATCTTTGTCTTATATATAGTCTGTGTGGAGCCAGAAGGATGTTACTTCTGTGTTAAAGTATACAAGTTAATGCCCATCTGGCTCCAAACAGACGATTTGTCTTTAAAAAAAACTCTATTATATCTCTGATGT
>CP137671.1:30507829-30620329 GCA_037976565.1 Mesocentrotus franciscanus | reverse complement strand
CGAGTTTTTCAAAACTGTTTTAATTTGGTTGGAATGAAAATACATGTAGAACAGGTTTAATTTTAACTCAAGATCAGGTTAACCCCTCTAAAAATAATAATAATAAATAAATAAACAAAATCACATCAGATGCGTAAATAGATTGCAAAGCATTTTGTAATTGATTGTGTAAGTTATTTAACATCATGCTATATTAACATAATTTGTGTATCCACGGGTTAAAATTTGGTAATCTTACTTTGCAAATGTGAATTTTTGAATAACGATTTCTAAGTGTTTGCTATGCCATTGCTGTTTTTTTTTTTTTTTTGTTTTTTTGTTTGCACTTCGATCTTTCAATGTAACCTATTATTTAATAGGTGAAATAATCGTAATTTACAGTTATGTAACTTTCTTTGTTGTAACAAAATGAAGCTGTGTTTTCGATATGCTTATAATATGTTGTATTATAAAACGGAATGAATGGAAACAGAGATTGGAAAACGAGTTAGTGATCTGGACTTCGAAAGAAATCTTTTCGATCACAATTGTTAATCATACGAGTATTGATAAATTATTGGATGTTTCACTTGCACATTTAAAAAGAAATGAATAGATTTATTTCTAAACGCCTACACGACATCTCCTTAATATATTCTATTATATTTTCCTGAATACTTCGCAGTTACATATTACCTTGTTATGTCAATTTGGCAGATACACGTATGTTGTTCATGTACCCCTATTTCCGACGCAATTACAGACAATGCTCATCTTTACTAGTAGATTAAGAATAATGTTTACATGATATGAAAAAAGTGCAGTATAATTTGTTTTTGAGGAGGGAAAATATGTCGTCCTATGGTTTTCTTCTTGTCTATCTGTCAAAGTAATAGTCATGTAGATACTTCATACATCTTCTTCATTCTATCACTGAAAATATAGTCAAGTGCTTCAAGCATGATTATAGTCCTAGACGAATTCTGTTGTGAAATGTAGTCATTCCGTTGCAAGCTTGTTGATTAATAAGTTGGTTTTAAAATGGGAATTATTGCGATGACAGTGTAATTTTGTTATTTCAATCAGATTCTTTTGCATTAATAAAGTTGAATTTATTATTATGGAAACATGCCTGGCTGGCCTTCTTAATAATCTTTCATCGGATAACATTGTCTGTCCCCTCTCTTTGTTTGATTTTTTTCATTCTCCCTTCCGTGCTGCCCCCACGTGCCTGGAGCGCCCTTCTCATGGACTTGGAAATGATCAGCCAGAAGTTTTCACCAAAAAATTGAAAAACCATGCTGATGAAGAAAGTGTAGCATTAATGTCAAGATAATGATTTGATCCTGGTTATTTCCGTAAATTGTATTTTTTTGTGTAAATTGTATTTTTTTCTTTTTTGCTGTTACATCTGTTATCATGATGATCAATTTGTGCTTCGTATTTTCAACACGATAGCAACTACTTTCGGAAAACATAAGTAAGGCAATCATTCAATAGACTTATGCATTACCTATTGAAATGTGCGAAAATGAAAATGACGTGTTGCGTAATGCTAACATGATACATGTATAGATCTAATGAATATAAAATAAGGTGTTGAATTTGAGCGGGGCGTTGTGGCGTGCGCCTGTAATCCAGCTAACAATGGAAGTTACAAACTGATTCACGAGGTTCGCAGGTTCGAAACGGAGTCACGTCTTTCGGATGGTGACGGTAAAGGTCGGTCTCCAGACGTAAATCATATTTGATTGATACACGTCTGTACAAACCCAATAACACACACACACACGCCCTTGAGTTGGATTTCTTTTCAGGCAGATTTGTGCGCCATATAACCACAAAATTAATATTATATTATCTCACCGCTCCCCCATCTTCCATCTCACTGTCCCCGGGTCGCCCCCATTCCGGCTCTTTCTCTCATCCGTCCAGCCCTTGTGTTACCTTATGTTCTCTCTATTCTTCTATCTGTATGTCATCTCTAGACATTTTTCTTTTATCGTTTTCTACCTCACCTTACTCCCAATCATTTCATTACTCCTTTCCTCATGTTTTCTCTCATCTCCTCCTGCCCACCTCTCGTTCTCTCTCTCTACCTCTACCCCTCTCCTTCTCCCCCCCCCCTCTCTCTCTCTCCTTTACTCTCCCCTCTCTTTCTTTCTCTCTCTCTACCTCTACCCCTCTCCTTCTCCCCCCTCTCTCTCTCTCCTTTACTCTCCCTCTCTCTCTCCTTTACTCTCCCCTCTCTCTCTTTCTCTCTCTCTCTCTCTCTCTCCCATCTCCACACCCCTATCCTCCCTTCCAATATACCATTTTCTTAATTTAATCAAATCTAATGCATACGTCTTTGTGAAGCTCCTCGGTACGAATTATTTCATTCATCTGATACGAATTGTATTTCATTAGTCAGAATGCGAACTCGTACATTATTTTTTTGTCAGGTAGGACAAACGTTATGGTTTGCTCTACCTAACAACACGTAATATGTGCATTATGCATTCGCCATCTTGAAAAACAATTACAGATGAATGAAATATTTGTATTGAAGCACTTTACAAAGACGTATGGATTAAATTTGGTTACGTTACGAAAATGGCCTCTTATTTCCCCTTTCTCTCCCCCCCCCCCTCCTCTGTCTTCTCTTTTGTCTCCCTCCTGGCAAACTCATTTCATTTTTAATACCCAAGATCAGTCCATCTGCGTAATCAAGAAACAACAATATGTGGAGAAAAACAAGAAGTTGACTTCCTAAAAGATCTCTATACTCGATGAAAACATGTGAACGAAGCCAACGCCCTCGTTAACTTGACTTCTTATATGATTTAAGATTCTCATTTCCTGTGATTATGGCATAAAATAAATATGCACCAAATTCTCCATCTAAATACCCTATTTTATGCCATTTTTCAAAGGCATTGTCAGAATTCCCAGGCAAGTTTCTTTAATAATAAACCCGTTTACTAATTGTCAATTTATGCATGTTTTCTGGAAAAAAAGGGCACCGACAAAGGGTAATCTCAAAGCAAAAATATAAATTCTTTTTTACATTGGTATATACCCCGCCTCAGGGATGATTTCAATATTTGTTTCTCCTTAAGGGTGTATCTCACTGAGCGGCGAATGATTGCGAACGTAGCGAACTTGGGGTTTCGCCAGGGTTCGAAAAAGGTTGCAAGAAAGTTCGCAAACAGTTTTTCTCGTCGCAAAGAAATTTTGAACATGTTCAACAATTTTTTGCGAATTTATTTTTCCGCAAACAGTTGCATGCGTTTGCAAAACATAATGAATGGACAGAGAGAATGAAAAAGGGGCACTTATAATAAAGCAAAATGAGCATTAGTTGAAAGAAAAGGGGTACCGATCAGATTTTAACAGGGGCATTTATCGGAGGTGAAAGGGGGCTTTTATGAGAAGGGGGAAGTGGCTCATATTAACAAAAGAAAAAGAGGCACATATTAAAATAAACGGGGCACTTAGCAGAGATGAAACGGGGTAATTATGAGAAGGGGAAGGGCACTTATAAGAAAGAAAAGGAGCATTTGTTAGAAAAGAGAAGGGGCACGTGTCAAAATTAAAGGGGCAGCTATTAGAGGTGAAGAAGACACTCATCAGAGATGAAAAGAGCACTTATTAGGAGGGAAGGGGATTTATCTGAAGTGAAAAGGAGTAACTTCTCGTACCTGAAAAGGGTCATTTACCAGAGATGAAAAGGTGCATTTATGAGAAGGGGATGGGGCTCTTTTTTTGTTTAATGTGGGCACTTATCTTTAGGAAAGTGGCAAATGTGAAAATATAAAGTGCGCTTATCCGAGTTAAAAAAGGGAAGGGGCATTTTTACAAAGGACATTTGGAACTTTTCGAAGGAAAAGGGGCACGTGTCAAAATAAAAGGGGCACTTATCAGAGGTGAAAAGGAGAAGAGGCACTACTTTTACACATTAATAGGGGCACTTGTCAAAGTAAAAGGGGTACTTCTTACAAAATTAAAGGGGCGCTTTTCCTTTGTAAAAGGGCACTTTTGGGTTACTTTGAAAACCGTACTTTTGCAAATCGAACATTCTAGTATGGCAGATTTGTATGTTTCTTTGCACAATTTGGGGCAGAATATGACCGAAGTTGTCGAAAAAGGGTATCAAAACAAATTTCATGCAGTTCATAAACAAAAAATTTGCATAAAACTGCAAGGCTTTTTTTGTGGGGACCAGATTTGATTTTTTTTTTCAATTGTCCCGATTTTTTATGTTTTAACATCAATCCGGGGTAAATATGACCCCAGTTGGTTGAAAAGGGGCATCAGGGCAAATTTTATGAAAATTCGTTTAAAAAAAAAAAGAAAAAAGAAAAAAAGAAATCAATTTTTGACAAAAACTGCAAGTGGTTAGTTCAGCATTTTTGGCCCAAAATTTAACAGTTCTAAAATAGGCAGATTTTCATGTTTTTATATCACTTGTTGTTGTTGTTGTTTTTTTGGGGAGGGCAAACATGACCCCAGTTTATTAAGGCCAATTTCATGAGAATTCGTAAAAAACACCCATTGCGAGGGGTTAGATTCAGCATTTTGGGCTGAATATCGACAATCCTAGTTGGGTCGATTTTCGCGGTTTTCCAACGATTTGGGGGTAAATATGACACCAATTGGTCGAAGAGGGGTGTCAGGGCAGATTTCATGAAAATTCGAAAAAATTCAATTTTTAACACAAACTGCAAGTGAGTAGTTCAGCATTTTTGGCCCAAAATTGAAAACTGGGCTGAATTTCAGGTTTTTCTTTCAATTCTGAGGTAAATGTGGCCCCTGCATGTTGGTCGAAAGAGGGTTTCGGGGAAAATGTCGTGAAAATTCGGAAAACTTCAATTTTCAACAAAAAATGCAAGGCTTTTTTTTTTGAGGGGGGCCAAATTTGAAAATTTCTCAATTGGGCCGATTTTTAAATTTTAACATCAATCCGGGGTAAATATGACCCCAGTCGGTCGAAAGCTTAAAGGGGTATCAGGACAAATTTCATGAAAATTCGTAAAACACAGATTTTTGACAAAAAACTGCAAGACCCCTGTCGGTCGAAAAAGGCTTTCGGGAAAATTTCGTAAAATTCATCAATTTATAAAAATTCTGCAAGGGTTGTAAGTTCAGCAAATACGGCCAAAAATGTAAAATTTTAGATCGGGCCCAATGTCTTGTTAAAAAATATTAATCCAAGGTGTCTCTCTTCCGTTTTTGTTTTTGTTTTTGTTTTCGGGGCTGTATGTGGTGTTACGGGGCATAACATAGATTTGCCTGAAGGTGAGACTGGCATTTAGACAACATATAGAAGATCACAGAATAGACATTGATTGTTCCTTCGTAATTGATCAAAACAAATCATTTATTCAATATCAAATACAAAAATGGTACCTTGAAAACATCATTTTTAGATCAAGGTAGTCACTGTGAGATTAGAAATTCCTTTAACCTTGGAGGTATGCATTGTTTTAAGCACACTGTCTGCTAATAGTTGTATAATGAACACATACAGAGCGACAATACGAACATCTGATGAAAGCGAATGCTCAGAAAAAAAACGAAGTGACTAGAATGTGAAAAGGGCAATTTTTCATGTCTGGATGGGCACTGCTTTAGAGCTCTTATGGAAACGACATGCACTGTCACTTCAACAATTCATTTATGAAATAAGTTGTCTTTTACCCCCTTTTCAATTTTCGTTCCTTCTGCCCTTCATCCTTCCTTTCCCCATCATTATTCTCCATCCCCCTTTCCGTGTTTTCGCCTTTCTTTTAGCAACCGTCATTTTGTACAAATTTAAACAAAGACTTCTTTTTTGCCATTTCCATTTCCTTTCCTTATCCTTCTACTTTTCTTTCCCCATCTTCTTTCTCTTCGTTTTACACGTTCTGTAACTATTTTTATTTTTGTTATCCCTTAATTTTGAGCAGGCTGCATATCATATTCCTTAATTACGAATGTAGGAAAGTCGTGGAATGTATGTACAGGGAATGAGTATAAGAATTTACAATAAAATACAGACGAATGCCTATCAAAATGTGTCTCTGGAATAGACCGGTTTACTAACATATTTAAATGTATGAATGTTTCCTTCATGTGGACCTAGTTACAAGTTATTCCATTAACCCGTTATCAATGAATGAACTACAATACTTGGAATCCAGTCGGGCAAGCCTCGGGCAAGCTTTCAGTTTGCCAAGAACAATCTTTATTTTAAAAGTATGCATACCATTTTTAATATTTAGTAAACCGGTCTTTTGACAAAGGATTTAAACGATACGTTTCCTGATAGCCACACTAACGGTAACTCTGCATCACTGAGAATAAGTTAACGCCATTTTTTGTATGTCAGCAAAAGAATAGTATTATTGGTAAAAAAAAAATCCACGTGTCTTTATTTACTTCTTTTGAGTTTGCGGATCATCGCCTGGAAGCCGTTCCTACAAACAACTAAAGATACGTTTGCAGCAAATCATTAAAAACGAATGGACAAGAAGACTATACATTTCATGAGTAGGCGCGGCGTTGTCTTTGGAATCTACATCTACTGATTTTTTTTTAGATTTTTTTTTTTAAGAATCGTGAAAAAAATACTAATCCCTGAGATTCCTTCACTCTTGACCGTTAAGAGCACATATTCTATTCTACACCAACAAAACAAACAAAATATGACAAAGAAAAATTATTATATAGTACAAAATACTGTTTGCTCCAAATACACTGAAGATCTCTCAAATAGGCTTATATGCATGAACGAAAAAACGTGAGATGTAGTAACATGCTATATACACAAGATGATGTAATGGCCTGAGTGTATAAGGTATAACACGATAAGATGAAGCAAACAAAATATACGAGTGTGTTTATTCGTTTGAAGGCGTTAATGCTGTGTTTACGTCCCATACATTACTCGTAAAGTCGGTGGTTTGTATGGAGCAACAACTGAAGAATTCACACATTATTTTCAAAAATTTGCAAATGCCTCTTTTAAATTCCATTTCAAGAAATACACCATCAAATAGGCAGTCCTTCTGACTTCAACCACGGTCACAACCTGCGGTGCATCTATCTGCGTGTGCTCTACAACGTATTTCGTTGAAAATCCTTGCGTCGGAAGCACGCGTCTGCACATTTTGCAAACGTCTGCAGGAGTGTCGAATAGTCTTTTATTTGCATGTGGCTACGTTATTTGATGAACGCACATGGCACTTATCGTACTTCTTTGCAAACCTCGCAAGGGGGTTCTGCGAGGATCGCACGGGCTACTTGGGGTGGTCTACGGAACTACGTGGCGCAGTTCACAGCCAAACGAAGCCGTAAAACAATGCACGGCAGTTGCACGGGGTTGTGAGTTTACCTCAAGGATTCTTGCAGTTTAGGGGTATGTTTGTGAGGAGGGTGCAAGACAAGGGATAGTAAGAAGGAGGTGCGAATCCCAGCTGTTGGCCTGCGATCCGACCGTAGTTGCAGACACGCAAGTGCAAAAAGACGCATGGCGGGTTGTGACCATAGCATTACTAAACACAATTTGTTAACACTATGAATACATTCCATTCAAATGCCACATGTGCATGAGAGTCGATTGGTATTGAAGAGACATGGTCAAAATCTGTATGCACATGTACATTCTTTACCCCTATGCACCGATGTCACAAAATTTGACATAAGACGCCTTCTCGATGCAGCGTTGTCCAACATTACAACCATTCTCCAACCAATACTTCAAATTTCGCCCTCTTGAGTCAATCTGGGACCAACCTCTTTTTGCATTGATATCTTGTCCACGTCTCTTGTCATATAGAAGGTATCAATTTTAGACATCACACACTGTTGCCTTGGTTACTTAAGATGTAATGTACGAACAAATTGTTTCGAGAGTAAGAGTATGACATGACAAATAATCTACAACAAAAAACATACAAGTATAACCATTATAGAGGTGCATATTAATGTTCGAAGTAAATGCAAAATATTGTGAGGTAGATATATTCCATCTATTAAAATAAACAAATCTACCAAATTCATCCAGGGGCGACGTACTACAGTAACATTTTTAAAATTCTCCAAACCTCGTTTTTTCGCAGCTTTTTGTTTTTTTTTCAACTGAAAAGATATACACTACATTATACATTTCTATCAATACACACCAACTCATATTGAGGTTGTATTCGTGTAATAAAGTATTAGAATTTTATTACCTTTCATATGCAACAATTTTAGTTTAATAGAGGCAGCGAGGCGATTAGTTCAAGAAATCCATTTTAAAAGGCAGCACATAAATGTATCACAACTCAATATGAGACGTGTATATTTTGAATATCATTAAAAACTAACAATGATATAAATTCGATCTTGTACAATAGCCATTATGTTCCAATATCTAACGTTTGACTGTAATTTCTTTTCATGAAATATTCTTAAATTTAGAATATGAATGAAATATAGAGGAAACTTAAATCATTAACACATTCATAATATTTCATATCACTTAGCTCAAATATCAGTTTTTATTTCATGTTCCCCCCCCTCCCCCTCTCAATTAAGAGGTTTTTTTTTGTGTTAAAAACACAAGGAAGCAGCATCGCGTTTGAATCAATAACAATATACCGCAAAAGTGACATCGTCATAGATTACGTATAAATATGTCTACTGCAGCAAAAATACAATACAGGTGATTTTTCGTTGACTAATTGTTATCCTTAGCTGAGTGGAGAACCAAAAGTAAAACAACTGATTTAATTCTCTTCTACAATTCAATTTGTAAAAATCATTTAATATTTCAATTCGTATTTAAGGCCCAAATGAAGCCCAAATAAGCACAGATTTTGTCATCATTATGGAGCGGCCCTCCTTCTAGAACGACCGCTACTAAAGTGATAGAGGGGCTCCATAAATATGGCTAGTGTGATTCCAATTTAAAATAATTATGCTACCTGAATAATTATCACAGGTACATGAAATTATTTATTTATTATTTTTTACGGAGAAAGAAACTAAGTAATAAACAACAAACACAAACTACGCAAAACACACCCAAACGGAGGGCGAATACTCGTAGTTTACGTGTTATGCAGAATATATCAAGTCGCCTCATCGTTTTGAATTTACATTTAGTGAAGTTTATTAATTAGACAATAAACCGTTTTAATTTACTTTGAGGTAAGTAGGTTGTATAGCCTTTAACAAAATGGTATTCATTTCGAAAATGATCTGTTTTATTTCAAATTTTATGAGTTGTTTAGCAAGTGCTATGGCATGGACAAGGTGATTTGTGCATTTTGAAAGATTTCAGTTTTTAAACGTTCAAACTTAATTTTGTGGATAATTTCGTATTTACACAATTACTGTTACTACTTTTTCAAGTTTTTAGAAAATCACTCTTTACATCTATTTTTAATTTCTAAGAAAAAAAACTAAGTGAAATACGACCTAGGAGTCTTAAGAATACTTAAAGGTTACAAAAGGAAATGTATTTTAAAGACAAAGTAAATATTCAGAACAAATTCGTCCACCGTAACTATGACTGGCATGTCGTAATGCGGATATGAGGTAGATATGGTTTACAATAATATGAACAAAAACTACTGAGTTACGGTTATTCACTATAACCCTGTCAGAAAGCCGAACATAATATTCCCCATGTGGAAAAAAAATAAAATAGAATAAATCGGGGTATACTGGTCTTACGGAGAGCGTTTAAAATGGAGGGGTGGGTTAACATTTTGATCAGAGCAATAATACACTTTGTGCGAGTCAGCAAAGATACGGCGTAGAAATAACACGGAACGTTGAGAGAACATTGCGGAAAACGCGATTTGTTCATAGAATTTGACACATGTTAACATTTCAGGGAGAGTAATATCATTAACTTTGGAGATCGTTTGCATGAAGGTGGGTGAAGGTGTTTTGCTTCAAGATTTTGCATTTTGGGAAAACCCATCGAAAGACAAAAAGTAACAACTTGCGATGTTGATGCAGCAAAGCAAATGATCCGGATATATGTTGCCACACTCGAACCTACAAGACAGTCTTCACACCCGAAGATGTGTGTTGCTCATACTTTTAAGGCTCATAAGCTAAATACACACACAAACACACCGTCTAGGTGCCCAAGGATATAACGACATACAGAATATTTTGGTTCACTTTTATCATAAAGCAAACATTTGGTAGAATACTCCAAAACCGAGGTAGTCATCTCCCGAATTCGAACGGGAGTATACCATTCCGTTTTGCACGTGATATCGGACAAATGCCAGATGCCCGTAAATGTCTCCACGTGTTAAAATTCAATTTGTCGTTCCTACTACAAAACATAAAGTAAGAGCATATGCTCATACAACTGAAAATTCCTTTGGTTCCGCATATTCACAATTTTTTTCTTCTTCAAAGGCACGTACGGAAGACAACATTTCACCAATATGTAACACATCTATACTACACTTAACTGAATGCATAACCACCGTTAACGATGGTGCGACTAAACCGGTTTTGCTTCCTCAACGCCAAATGCCAGTTGCACACCAGGCGCCATTTTGATTTAGTTATTTCGTACGCAATCAACCTTATGAAGGCGATTGGCGCATACGGCAGTCAGCCTAATTCAACTTAATGTTATGCACAGTTCATTTCGCATTCACTTGTAATATGTCACTTATGGTGCGTCAAAGACCAGCGAGTCGCCGACGGTGACCTAATATAAACGACACCTCGTGCACGACGCTCATTATAGTGACATCAGAAAACTTGTAACCAGTTGCCAGCAGCATGACTAAACTCTATAGTCCTTGAAAGTCAAATGTGAAACCCGTCACTACTGGAAAGAAGTCGCATATCTCAGAACGCGCATTGAATAAACATCTCAAGTCACGCCCGGTGCATTGTGGAACGACACACTTTCACTATATCTTAACGTACAAGCCAATCACATACAAGGAAATGGTTAAGGCCTCATGAGTATTCATGATTGCAGTACTCGCTATAGCACCAGCACGTGATCTGCACGTAGTAAAAACTGAATAACACCTGAGTGAGTGACGTCATAATAGCAACATTTCCACAAAGCAGCTAGAGAAAACTCTATGTTCATCGTCCATATAGAGACTTTACAGTCAGAAAGTAAGTCATTATATACACTGAATTAAATCTTAAAGCCCTGAGACTGTACCTATATAAACATCACCTTCCTACAACCAATGGCATACCAATGCTCCCTAGAAAATGGGTGAATCTTTCAATGTGTTATGCTGCCTATGAGCTTGTAAAATAGTAACAAGGCTTGATAACCTACATGAATAACTTTAAAAAGGGAATTGGTTGAGATTGGTCTAAAGCAAATAGACAAGAATTTCAGATACTCTGTAGTTTGCAGATTCATGGACTGAAGGAGATACCTTAATTTATTTCATGTTTCTGATAGTCTGTGTATGAAGAAACAGTTGTTTCATCCAACCAGGGACGATTTCCAAAGGAGCAAATCTAAAAAATCTTGGGTAGGAATTCTTTCATCAAAACTGTTCTTTACAGATCATGGAGGTACAGAAGGGACAATATTTACAAGTATTCTCATTGTACCCAATCCTAAAACATAACAAAGTCAAAGCATTTGGAATTTCTTTAAAATGATGGAAAAGGAAACCTGGACATGTCTCTCTTCTCGTGGTTTATTTGGTACATATAACCTGGAATAGAAGTATTGTAAAGATATCTAATGAGCAATCAAACAAGAAACTAACGTCTGTGTGACCAATAATGAAGTATGGCTTTAGCTGGTTCCACTAATTCAACTAAGTCCATTGCTTCATAACACAGGGCCAAGGTAAGCCAATGAATAGAATGGTAGTCAAGCTAACGACTAGTCTATGGTTAGAATTTTATCAAGTTCAGATATAAAAAGAGAATGTCTTGTTTTTCTAAATCTGCTTAAGGAACACTGGTATGCCTTTGAACCCATCCATAAACTGTTTCATCAAGATCCACACGCTGATAGCTGTGCGCTCAGCTGTACAATTATCCTTACATACATGACATGGTAAGATCTTGCCAAAGAGTTCTATAGAGGAGATATTCCTATCTCAAATCAGAACTGTCTGTCTTTGTCATAATCTGTAAATAAACATTCTGCATTAAAAAAGTCATACTCAGAATAACAAACTATCCTTCTCTTCCCACTTGTGTTTCTTATATGGTGGAAATACAACCAAAAAAAAATCTATACGAAGTACTTTGAAGGTGGTGTATCTTGGCCTTGGTTAGGTCTTCCCTTCACCACCTTCTGGCTCGCTTTTGTCAGTCTCTTCGACTTTGCTGCTGGCTGATGGCTCTTCTGCTGTTGTTCTGGGACTCTCTTCACCCGAACCACCGCCGTTGCTGCCGTTTCCCTGAGAAGCTTTGTTGGGGCAGTCTGCCCAGAGGTGGTCCTCCGCGTGGCATGCATAGCACCGCTTTGGTAGAGGTGGCTCTGGACAGTCTTTGGCGTGGTGTCCTGAATTGCCACAGTTAAAGCACCTGTGAACAGGAAGGGATAGGTATGTACAGTTTATTACAAGTTTTAGGAAATATGTCCAATGTGGGAAAGATTTTGTACGATGCATTTGTTATAATATGATGTGCTACTCATGAACTTCTGACTGAATGTTTGCCTATAGAGTACATTTAACATGATGGCAAAGACTTTAACAAATAATCTAAGGCAATCTAATTTTCCAAAAGTCTTGATGGTACTCCTGAACTCCCAAAGCCAACAACGAAATACAACATACTGTCACGACACATTTCAATTTGATACTTTGGTCCAAGCTACCACTGTACATGGCAACACGTCATTTGGTTATGTATTGTTGATATCATGAGCTGCACAATCAGAGTACAACAAGTGTTTCAAGAATTTATTCTGACCCTGTTGTTGCCATGCCCAAGGACATCTGAAAGTCCTATCTTGTTATGATTCAAAGGAAATTCAAGACAAAACCCTAAGATGCAATGTCTTCTCCCGGTGTCTTCTAAGTTTAGTAGAGGTTAGTCGAACAGTACAATTTAGAATGATGTGTGTTACTGGGGTTTTCTTTACAGACATATACCAATCGGATATGATTATTTACGTGAATTACGTCTGGGGACCGACCATTAACGTCACTACATTCTTTGATCTTTATAGTCCTTGTGCTTACCGGTTTGCTGTTCTTCTGTACTTGGGTCTTAACCTTCGTTTACTCCCCTTGCAGTCTCCTCCGTCCAAGCCCGTCACAGTGGTCGCCTCCCTTCCCTTATCTGAAAACTGAAACCTGTACTCGACTTCTTCGCTCGTGTCAAGACTCCTGTACCCAGTCATTTTGATGACCCTCTGCAAGTTATTGAAAAAACAAAGAGTAAAAATGACACTGATTATATAAAAGAACAATTCACAATTTAAAAGAACATGAGAAATGCGGTACTTCTATCAATTGGACAGATGAACATTTTTCACATAGTCGAGATATTTTTTTCTCAAAAAAACTTATTGGTCAAAGGCAAGGACAGTAGAAGACTAAGAGACAAAAATGTGTAGCAGCCTAAGCGGCTGACAACGCTACATGTGGAAGCTGTGCGTCTAGGATACAGCATACTATGTTTAAATGCCCGTTGCACACAAGGCGTTATTTCCTGACGTAGCACAGCCTCAGTGACTGGAGAGGTCTTTGACGTGTCACGTGAGAGTGGCATTGTACAAAAAGTAAATGAAATAAAAATGACCAATGCAAACATTGCCTTGGAGCAATGACGCATGCTCTACCTGCGTCCATAGGCTTTATTAGGTACTGGCGCAATCGAAATGACGCCTCGTGTGCGACTGACACTTATTTCAATTAACTGCCTGAAGTGGGTCTAGTTCATCGCTCATTCATTCACAACTATTGCCAAAAAAGAAGAAACGTATCATGTCTGCGGCGCAAAGCTTTGGTAGCCAGCGCTGCAATCACTTCATGGAAAATAAATATGAAAGAAAAAGAACTGTCACATTCTTGCTTTGAAAGCAGAAGCTTTTAATTATTTCACTTTACACTAGATACGTTATTTTTATGAAATAATTGAGAAATATGATATTTTTCTATCATTTCTCCATTTATGCTGGTTTCTCTCCATTTAAAGGGTTCACATCCATTTTCTCCCTATCCCCTTTCCTCTTTTCTTATCTCCCTTCTCCTTCCTTTACTTCTTTGTTTATCTGTCTCTCCACCCCTCTCGTCCCTTCTCTCTTCGCCTTTCTCTCATTATCTCTCTTGCTCTCACTTTTATCTCTGCATCTCAAGCAAGGAACAGGGTTAAATATTTGATATGTGTGCCCCTAACTGAGCATTGTTGACCAATCGTGACCCAGAAGAGTGTCAGGAAGTAACCTTTGACCTTTATTATTGACGTTATTCATTGTCAAGTTGATTCGGATTGCAGATTGCCGAGATACTATAGCCTTGGCCCTTCAGAACTTTGTTCCAAGTTTCAAGAGGATGAATTTAAATAGAGTAATCACTTAAAAATAAACTAGAACATCATGCAACAATAATTGTACAGTGGGTACAAAGAAGTTGCATAACAGCTATGCAGTGGCAGAATAGCATTTCAAAATAAATTGCCTTGAAGCTATATTCTAAAAGGCTGGACAAAGTGGACAGGTAGAAAATAAGGTTAAAAGGGCTTTCAAACTCTCAAAAATACATATATTACCGGTGAGAGCGTAAGAAGGAATTATCTTTTTTTTCCATGCTCATTATAAGAGCTGAATAGCGTGATACAGACAGGTAGGTAGTCTAATTATAGAAGTAGATTAAGAGAATGATCGATAATATTGCGACTTCATGAATATGAGATTATGAAAAGTGTCTGCAATTTAGAAACGCTTATCCGTTTATCATCTCGACACAGTTGCAGCTAAAAATAGTCTCACATTTTCGAGATGGATCATTTCATAGAAACCTTTATTACGAGTTATTTTCATCATCCTATGCTACTTTCTTCGTTGTTCTTTTTGATATTGTCATCATTTTGCATGACCGGAATATAAATTCTCTCACGTACATTATTAACCTTGTCAAACATTAATAAGTTGGCTCTATTCTATGGCATGTAATAACGTACGAGAACTCAACTTTTGTAAGACAGTGCCTTCAATGATGTTATACAATCATGATGAAATATTGGAATCATGAGCTTACTTTAATTCATTTTATGATGTCTAATAATTTTATTGTAGCACATTGTTATTCCTATATTTATGTATCAGACTCGACAGTTTCATTGACTTTGTGTACATTATTTTTACCATTGTTATCTATCTTTTTGTATTTTTATTTGTAATTCAACCTTAAGTCTTGGTTGCAATAAAGAAATAATAATAAAACAACTCCCGAAATCGAGACCAGTAAGAAAATCATTCTTTACCTCGTCTGACATTATGTCTCAGAGTCAAGATCCAAACCTAGGCCTAGACCTATGCCGGACTAGGTCTACATCACTAATTGCGAGGCACCGAACCTAAGTATGGTCTGCGCATTACAAGACTAACTCTCGTCAGTGTGCGCGTAGTGGTACCGCACGGAAGACCGTGCGGTACGAAAAGACTGTGCGGTACAAAGTGTGCGTGTGTATACATAATTGTATGTGTCTTTTGTAGAAACTAGCGCGAGAGAAGACGTTGAACTGGACAAGGTAGGTTCTGCTGAACATGACCTCTGCGATACGAAGGAGGACAGAAAGAGAGAAGGGGTGGGGAGGGAGAGTGCCCGCGAACAGAAATGGGGAGCGGGAAATAGAATATTCAGAAAAGACAGAGAAAGCAAAGAGAGGAGAAAGGAAGAGACATAACAAGAGAGGGTAATCAGAGAGGGGAGAGGGAGGGGGGAGGAAGAGGGAAGTGATTTAAGAGAAAGGAGGGGGAGCAGAGGGGAGTAGCGATAGGAAAGAGGACAAGAGACATGATAATAGAGAAGAGAATTAGGAGGGAAGAGGAAGATAGGGAGAGCGACGGAGAGTGCAGGAAAAGAGACCTAGACAGGAAGAGAGAGAAAGAGAGAGAGAGAGAGGGGGGAAGAGGAAGGGGGTGGTTGAGAGGGGAAAAGGTGAACATTACGAAACGAAAAAGGGGATTCAACATGCATAAAAATCGCATTCCGCTGGGCTTGACTTTGACATGACACTTTTTACTTGGCACGTTTGCCACCTGCAAAAACGTGCTTGGCCGTAGTGGAGTTGGACAAGAAAGAAATATATTACAAAGAAACAATATTTGTTTAATCCAGATGGTTGCCACTCCTCTCAAAACCACTGATGATCATAACGGACCTGACTCAACTTGGTATTCATGGACGCAAGATGGCGTTATCTTTTATTCAAGCTTGGGTAATGTATTCCAAGCTGGTATAGCTACATAATAAATATTAGAGCCATAATTATATGGGGACCGTAATATTGTGATCAACTTATTGGGATTCAACGATGAGGAGGGTAGGAGATGTTCAAATCACAAACTGTTTAAACATTGTGGTCCAACGCATCTACAAAACCACTGATATTGCACTAAAAATAGATCAGGGCCAATACTATTTAAACCTGGCTTTTAACAAAAAAACGTCGCGTCACATGCTCGTTGTTACCCCACAATTAAAGTTGCAAATATTGTTGTGGTGTGACCGCTTATCTATTGCCGCGAGTGAAGGTATAAGAATTTAGGTGATGATTTTTATTGGTATGAATTGGTATCTTCAATCGGCGTAGTGTGACCAGATTTTGATACATACATCATTACCATTACCCACCACAATAACAATCAGGCCTCAAATCTCAAATATATTGTTGTCACCGTTGGTTTATAAAATAAATATCTACCTAAATTTGACGTTCGCAACGTTTCTCTTTAACATTATGGTTCCCGAATGACATTAAACATTATTCAAGTGTGGATTCCTTTTTCGTTAAATTCTATATTTTTTTTAAAACTATGCCTTCCCAGGTAAAGCACTAAGCATTAGGTTGTTCATTAATCGCAGGAAAATAATTGTTAAACAACCAGCACAGAAGCATTACCATAATCATTACTTTGACAGGTGAGAAAGTATCTCACTTTGCTTCAATTTATAGCTTTCCTTCCTCCTTCAAGAAAATAACTAATTACTATCACACAGAAATCAAAGACGCTAAGTCCCAAATTCTAGCTCTTAAACCAACACATTACCTCTGTATCAATTGATATAGAACGATGTGTCTCAGAGACTGGCAGTTTCGACTTCATGTAAGTGTGAAAAAGCATTGAATAGCTGCATTTACACTGCATCCAAAAATCGTCGGTTTTTCTCACATTCCGGTTTTTCGCCAGTAGTTGCATAGTAACAACCGGTGAACGCGACGAAAAACGAAATCGAAAAAACGGAAACGCCCACCTCTGGTGTGTTTTTTTTTTAAACGCCCTCCGAAGTTTCACCGATTTTTTGGGGTAGGGCAAAAGCAAACTTCGGTGAGATAGCGATTTGTACGTCACGTGACTCTTCTCGCTTCCGCTCGCTAAAGCATGCAGGAATGTTGATTTTTACCTTTAAGGGTATTCAACTTGTTTCTAATTCTCGTTCTTCAAAATATTATTAGGAGTCTATTTTTGTTCCTTATCGGAAGGAAATATAATCTTTCACCTGTTAGGTATCAAACGTTGATGTCACGCACACAAGCACTCATCCCACATGCACACCCACAAAACAACAACACCATCAAGATATGTGACAACATAATGTAGCACGGATACACTGGGGCAATATGAGACTACACTACAAAGGTACCATATCAAAATATTATCACGGTAATAATAAGACCTCTTGATAGCTCAAATAAAAGTGGCGCAAACTGCCAAAAAGATTACGCAGTCGGTTTTTAACAATGACGACATTCAAAATTGTTATCACTGCGCATCACCGCCATGATACCCATTATACTATCATTACTAGTATTATCGTTGGCATTGTTATTATCATTATCAATATTACCATTATCATGATTTTTGTATTTTAAATATCTTTAAAATAATCGGTATGAATTAATCATTGTAATAATGATACATGTAGTTATTTCTGTTGTCGTTATGAGTGTCATTACAATCACTGTCATTTTAACGATTATATATTATCGAAAACTACCAGCATACTCGGAAGAAGTGTTCCCTGTTTTTTCATAGTTTCAAAATAAGTACCTACAAGACATGCGTTCGACGTTTACCAGAACTGAGCTATGATTTACAAGCATCGACGAGAACGGGAACTGTCCAACCACCAAAGAAGTTCTTCATCGCAAACCAAGGAATTGTCATTGTTTACCTATGCAATGTCTTTCATCGCAAACCAACAGATCCTGTGATGGACGATCTATACTTGGCAATGGCAAACCTCAAATAGAAAGAATTCCATAGTATATACCATGCCATAAATTGCGGCTATCGCTGTTTTTCGAATGGCGAAAGGAAACGGCTGATTTCTACCAAAGGCAAAGTGGTAAGTCGTTTTGGATAAAGGATACAAACGTTTGGTCCTTCTTACACGGTGACCCCAACACAGAAAATAGATCCATCGCAGATGTTGATCAAACTTGGTCATTTTTTGTTATTTCGTTTGCAAATCTGGCGCAATACTGAATTTGTTAGTATGAATTTTTGAAATAACATTGTCACAAGGTATGATGACATTTATAATATTTGTAACATTTGTAATTTGTAGTTTGTAATATTATGTAAATCGACCCTCTAAAGTGTTTATGTTTCATAAACCCGCTAGATTTTCATTTGGCTCAGCGTCAAGTTTCACCAACTTGTCAAGAGAAAGAGAGAACACTTTGGAAGGTTCAAACGGTCACAATTTATTTCCTTCGATAGACACATCTAGAAACACTGAATTTATCTACAAGCACGGTCAAAATGGTGCTTTAAAATGTAATAACGCACGTCACAATTTTTGAGCGCCATTACACGAATGAAATTTGTCAGTTGGGTCCTTTGGGGCACAAAACTTTCAAAAAATTACCGAAATGTGCGTCACCTTTTAAAATGTGCGAACATTACCTGACTTAAATCATTACATAATCCCGAGATTACTTTTGTAGGTGATACAATAAGGTGACAAAAGGTTGTTGAAATTGTCTTGGAATTAAGTTCTTGAGGAAAGTCTTTGCAGTTGTGATGCAGGATCATGCAGCATTAGATGATAAATTCTAAATGATGTCATGAAATCAATGACAAATAAATATGACCTTGTAGAAATACATTCACTCCTGTATGTCGTTTTGGTAATAAAGTATTACGAAGATTCTACCAAGAATCGGGTTTAGAATTAAGAAATGAGTAGAATACGACCCAACAGACTGTGTTCGGTAATCCTTTCTCTTATTTGATCTATTTTAAAGGTAAAGACCAGTTTTGGAAACGCCCCTCTCTCAAAAAAATGAAATGGAAGCTGTCATTACCAATCATGTGAAAGAATATGTTTTGACTAATACGTGATGATATAAATTTTGCCGGGAAAGCCGGGAAATCGCCTGCTAATTGATATATTTGGTAAATTATTATATCTATTGGGACCAAATAGATATCGCGCACGTGGTCGCGTAGTCCCATATACATCTTTCTGTGTACAGTGCTTGTAACTTTACCAAGACTGGGCCAAATTTCTTATCATTTTGATGATTCCAGAAACTTGCAATACACACCAATACTTATATGCTAGATGATCAACCTTTTCTGATCGATTCCACAACGTTTCTTTCACAATGCAATCGCGTGACCAGAACTGGTCTTTATCTTTAAACTATCTTCCCTGTCGAGGTAATGATTCATTAAAAAACGAACCGACTCTTAAAACGTGACCTCAGAATGTTCACTAAATAGTAGCGGTCATCAACCCGCAATGACCATCACACAGTACAATCCTAAATAGTGCACACTGTCAAACCAAAGAGATCTCTTTGGTCAAACGTTGCTCCAGGGTCCGGGTATTTAATGTCCGCAGGTCGGGTCAAGGGCGCACACTGCCCCCGATTCTAAAAAAAAGAAGGGGTGAGTGATAAGCACTGGTCAATTAGGTCGAGAAACTACAGCCCCACTTTCCGAAGAAAAGAAAGTTATCAAATGAATATAAAATATTGGGATAATTGTAATTTGTATCAGTTACTACCACCACAATTTGATGGCGGTGTTAAAAATGTGAACAGTCGCTCAATTACGAGTTCATACACCACTGAGTTTAAGGTGGGGGGAGCGGGGTCAGTAGCAATTCCTGAACCTCTGTGTTTCTTCTTCATTGCCAAAGGCACTCACTGTTACTCACTGGACAAGAATGTCAACTTTCATTTCTTTGCTGAAAGCACGGATTAATAAAAACCCGAATAAAACTTGAACCATACCCACCACTAAGCTATTCCCCGATCCCTCGACACCCTTTCCCGCTCGGCATTTCTTGGAAATTCCCCCTTCCTATGATTCAATTGCTCATCCCGAGCAGCTTCTTATATCGCAGCAAGGTCTGGTGGGAATCCTGGACGCAGCCGCGAAGTTCAGTCGCTCCTAACTGGTGTGTACCTACCAACCCATATCACCTTTCATCTGCTTGGTCAAACTCATTTACTCTAAAGAAAGAGCAATATATTAATAATTTCCACTCAAATCTAATTTGCCAGGTCCATGTTGATGGCATACAGCTTTGGATCCGAGACAGGTGGATGAGGTGGACAAATCGCGGTCCTGGCCCTGACCGCACCCATACTGCCAGAGACCATCCAGCTTGCATAGCATCTGCCCCCCTCTGCCATCCTCATGTCAAAGTTTTACTTGCTCTTCCATCTCCAAGCAATACGTTGACAAGTAGCCTACAAAGTCATCCTCACCACAATACAATCTCTTTTCTTACCAACCTCCACGAGCCATTTCGCTCTGGTCTCCGTTCATCCAGTGATTCTACTCCACTTGTCCCCATAAAAATACGATCATGGGGAGATAAGAACTTTTATGACAGCAGCTTCCTGGTAATCGCAAAGACTTCAAAAATCAATAAAAGATTGTAAGACTGTAATATACATGAATTTAAGAGATAAATGAAACACACGCCTAATGACAAGATTACTGTCCTCAATGTATTTTTGTTGCTCTGTATTGTTAGCATCCTGAGCATTATCTGGGTGGATAAGTTTCACATTATAATTGTCTGCATTATTATTATTTGTATTGATAATAATATTATCATCATCATCAATTTCATCATCATTATTAATATTATTAATACTATCATCATTATTTAGTGGTATTAGTAACATGGATATCAGACACTTTTTAGAATATCAAACTTTTGAAAAAGAGCATTTGTTGAAGCTAATGAAAATATTCTATATAAGTCCCACAAATTCTGAGTTTAAAGTATTGAGGACGAACAATTTCGAAACACCCATTTACATATTCCATTAAACTTGTCCTTGTTCGAATATCATAGCAATTTCTGTTTCCCAACGTATATTCGCTAATGCATTTCAATTTTTCAAATACGAAGACTTCTAATAGTATACGTCGTTTATCACCTTCATGAAAATTCAGCACAAAGCTACTAAGCTAATCCTATGTGGTAATTATTCTGTAAACAGAGATTTAAAGTTGAGAACTTCGCATTAACTAGTTTGCCTATTTCCCTTTAAAATAAAACCCACGTTTCCAGGCTTATAATAGCAAGGTAGATTCTAGGAACAAGCACATAAAATACTCTCTGTAATACAGAGTATTAGGTGCAGCTTACTTCTTTTTCAAATAAATACACAAAATAAAATATCACCGTGGTTACATGAATTTCATAAAAACGTAGTATTAGGAGCTTAAAGAGAAAGACCAGTTCTGGTCATGCGATTGCATTGTGAAAGAAACGTTGTGGAATCGATCAGAAAAGGTTCATCATCTAGCATATAAGTATTGGTGTGTACTGCAAGGTTCTGGAATCATCAAAATGATAAGAAATTTGGCCCAGTCTTGGTAAAGTTACAAGCACTGTACACAGAAAGATGTATATGGGACTACGCGACCACGTGCGCGATATCTATTTGGTCCCAATAGATATAATAATTTACCAAATATATCAATAGTAGGCGGTTTCCCGGCAAAATTTGTATCATCACGTATTAGTCAAAACATATTCTTTCATATGATTGGTAATGAGAGCTTCCATTTCATTTTTTTGAGAGAGGGGCGTTTCCAAAACTGGTCTTTACCTTTAATTGTTCCATCAACTAATCTAAAAAGAAAAGAAAAAAAAACATTCCATACTTGCCACTATGAGCTGTGTAAATTAAAATTAAAACGATTTGGAAAGTGACTCAAAAATAAAATTTAAAAAACCCCAGACGATATATATATATAAACTAATAATATTCTGACATTCCATACAAATTCTCTACCGTGAACTATGCAGATGAGCCCAAACGTGAGATGGCAAAATAATCACCAAACTCGTCAAAATCAGGAAGTACTGCGGCCAGTTTCTTCTTCATAAATCTTATACACATATTTCATCGATTTCCATTATCCTGCCATATCGGTTTGCAGTAAAAAAAAAAAAAAAAAAAAAAAAAAAACAGGGTAATTTTTACACTTAAAAAATAAGACAGAAAACCAAGAGACTTCTATCACTACCTCTTAAAGTTTCATGTGATTCAAAGTTCAAACAGAAATAAACTATTTTCCATTATCCCATCATCAATGTCATCAGTAAGTTACAATAATAGGGCAATGCCACGTCGGCGGTAACAAAATTGTGTCACCGTTTTGTTCTTCTTCTCTATACTTTGTATGAATGTTTCATTAACGTTGTGTGCTCACTGTTTTGTACGACCAGCGTAGTGTCTAGATACCGAGCGTCTCAAAAAATGCAACGAGGCTTTAATTGGCAAACTCAGTGATATTTCGCACGCAATTGTTTTAATAATCTTTTTAATGCATGAAGTCACTTCCTTCGGTGTAATTATTATTAAACAATTGTATGTTAATGTACATTTTATAACCTTATTTCATGTTTTCTTGTATTTTACTGTATTTTTCCTTTTGTGAAAAATGTACCTTCTTTCAAATATTACAAAGAGAGCCTTGAATAGCATCAGTGCACAATAAGCGTACACCTTTCGCTTCAAGAAGACAATATCGAATATTGAAGGATCATGACAGGTAAGGAACAGGCAATTAATCGTTGAAATATGCCATCATTTAATACTCGAATATATCCAATTTCTTGAGAAGGACCATCGACTTCATTATGCTAATTAGGCTTTAGTATTTAGGTTATGAGATAAAGCGGTCATCATATTCATCGCTCCGTATTATCCGCATTTCATGGCGCTTATAGCAACCACTTTGATAAATATAGAGAATATATAAAGGAAAGATATGAAAACGAAAAGGACTCCGTCGAAACAGGGGAGGGGATGATGATCTAGAATGTCTTTTTACTGGGTAAGCGCAGCTACAATGATATTTTTTCTTCTGAGATGCACCAAAATCAATGTCATTCTGGTAGCTCTCTAAAACGCTAACGAAGCCATGCAGTTTCATTTAAACAACAATAAATCGGTTCTAATTTACCAAATGCTACGATACACCGATCTTTAAATTTTTCAAATTAAATAATATCTAGAATTTAAATTTCTTCTTCCTGAAAACTCCTGAAGAACATCAATTCCATCACCATTCTAATCTTCATACGTGCTAAGTCAGACAAAAAATAATAATTAATGAATACATTACGTTTTGCTGTCAGACTGAACCCATTTTAAGAAGCATTCATCTCGCTAAATGAAAACACTTTGATCCCAAATAGAGACAAGTGACTAGAATAAATATCAGACTCCCCACAAGCGTTTTTGCATTAACATGGCACTAAAAAATAGCAAATATATGCATGTCTGTCCTTTAAGAGACATCTCCAGAATCGGAAAGCTTTCAAGTTTCAAATATATTCGGAAAATGATCAGTTTGATGAAAGGCTTGCCGACTTAGAAAATGCAAAACTAGGACAAAATTGAAGTTCAATGATCCAGCATTTCCTTATTTCTTTGTTTTGTTTGTTTTCAAGATCCTCTTATGATAGCTGAATTTTCACTTGCTCACACTTAAATCAATTCAATTCTATTCAATAATGGTTTTATTTGACAATGCTTTGCAGCTAAAGGTTGGACTGTGCATGTTCTCTACAATTTCTCGATATTATTTCTCATTACATGGTACCATTAAAAGTTGCATTCAAAGTCAAAATGACAAACATTTAAATAAGAATACAATATTACAATGCTTGAGAAATATATGTACAAATTAGTGTGTTGATTACGTGAATACTGAATACAAAATACTAAGAGAGAACATACTTATTTCAAATATATATATTAGAGAATGGAGTAGTAAAAAGGAATAATTCATTATAATCACTGATTAACTCTAATTAAATAAAACTTGTTTCATATGAACAGTGATTGTTTGAGCATCTTTCGTTTACCATAACTTCTTTTCAATTTAATGGATGTTTTTTGATAGGTGTATTATCCATTGGTCAATGACTACTTTCATTGTGATAACCATCAATTACGAACGTGTTCTTATTATAGTTTGTGTAAAGTCAAAATTATGTTTTAAAAAAAGCAGAGTGATACACGAAAAAACATCGTCTTTAAAATTAGGCAATCACTTTTAAATACCCTATTCCTTGTATTTTACAGCATGAACAAGTTGGACAAGATATTATTTCCTCTTTTGACAACCATTTGACCTCACTCACTTCTAACAGGGATTGAACTCGTTGCTCAAAACGTACGGTCAAGCTTTGTGAGCCCTGACTCGTGATTACTATAGGACGCGTTGCTCTTTTGGCGGGCTTTACAATCCCCAAATTCAAACGACGCGGAACGTTTGCATGTACCCTTATACTCCGGGCAAGGGATATAACTTCTCAACATTCTGGTCATCTCGGAAATGAGTTTAACCTTGATCTCATGATCTGCATTCGAACAAAGTTGTTCATTGAACGAAGAAAACCGCGCCTTTTCTAATGGAAATGATAATTGATTGACAAAGCCCGCAGGAAAGACTAAGCACTTAATTGTACACGTTTCAAAATGAGGTTTAATCATATTGCAATCTGCAAAAGCACATTTGAAATGGCTTTGTCTTTTTTTTCCGGGAACTGTGTGCAGTATGATTAACATTTAATGTTTTATGGTTAACAAATTAGATTGTGATTAAGTACCCGGTCATCGGGCTCTCTGTAAATCATCACTACCATCGCTGTACCAGACGAATAAATGATTCTTGAAAAGCATGTTTTTATCATGTATTTCATCTTAACCACTCTCCATTAAAGAGCAATAAAATTGTTTTAAAAAAAAGTAAAACATGTTGCTCAAGACAAGAATTGATAGGTACTTAAATACCTCATAGCAAAGATAAAAAAAAGGAACCCGAGCTTAAAATTACTAACGACTAAAACAGGGGGAGGAAACAGACTTCATTCTTAACATAAGGCACATACGGCAAATATGTTTCAAAGAGTTTAATTGGTACAATTTTAAGTGTAGAGTTCTTTTTAAGAATAGTGTTTCAAAACTTGGTGTTTTTATGATGAATAGCCACTACAAACTCCTAGTTAAAACTCAAGGAATCGTTACACCCGGCTATATATTATAGGAATAAAAGTTGTTGCATTTTTGGTCATGAAGCTGGATGTCAAAAAAAAATGGCGAGTGGTAATTCTGATTCCATTCATCTATACACAATGTATCAACACCGTATCTTATATAGTCCCGTTTCTCAGCATTTAAAGGGCAAGTCCACTCCAATAATAACTTACTTTCAATAGAAGCAGAAAAATCAGACAAACCAATCAAAAAAAGTTCGAGCAAAATCGGCTAACTAATAAGAAAGTTATGAATTTTTAATGACATGAAAAACTTTGAAAATCACAAGACAAGTTGGCAAGTCACTCATGAGTCTGTGACGTCATTTCCTCACTATCGACTAATTGTTTTCTTTATATTGATAATATAAATTTTCAATTTTCCCCAAAAAATCTTGTTTCCTCACACCAGCATCCAAGTGATATTGATAGTTATATGTTTGCGTGTGGATGCACTAATATAGAGTAATTTTGTTTATGGTTATATCATGAAAAATGTGAATTTTAATAAACTATTTATATGAAAATTAATAATTATGAATAGGCCCTATACGAAAATTATTCCGAAAATAGTATCAATTTTTCAAAGTTTATAAAAGATTGTGGAATGTCATGCATGCAATATGATACAAATCATATAACCTGGGCAAAGGCATGGGGAAATCAAGTTCTTGGGGATAAAAAGGGAAATTAATGGGATAGAAATATATAAAGCAATTGATAAATAGTGAGGCAATGACGTAGCAAACTGATAACCAATTTGGCAATTTGTGTAGTGATTTTCATTGCTTATTTGTGATCCGATTTTCCTCAAACCTTTTTTGCTCTGTTTCTCCTGTTTTTCTGCATCTATTGAAAGCAATTTATTTTTGGAGTGGACTTAGCCTTTAAATATCTATTGAGTAAGTATGGGTTTTTAACCGCGAAATATAGAGCAAGTTAATGAAAACTTACGTAACATCCACAAACATGTAGCCTTGTAGGACTACATGTACGTAATTTTACGAAACGTTTTAACTTGCGGTACCTTCCGTTGAGTTAAAAAAAAATAACGACATTCGGTCTCATGGTATCGGTAAGGGGGCAAATTCAGCAGGATAGAAAAATAGTTCTGTGCGCCTTAGTCTTGGCTGTATCAGTTTTGTGTTTATTAAAGATGACCACCCTGTTTGCAAAATGTGCACTTGCAAACATTTTTTTCGAAACTGTTTTTAAAAAGAGTCTTGTATCTCTTTTCTGTTCCTTTTTGTAATATTTTCTATTTTACAATTTCAGATGTATTGTGTCAGAGACGCGCACCTCCTGAGTTCCGTGTTGTAAGCCTTGTCACACACAAGTCAAAATATTGTTAAGAACTCTAAAGGTGCATTGTCCTGTACTTTTCTTTTCGCGGGGCAGTGATAAGCAGAAGCAGTGATCTTGTATTTTTGTTTGCCCATATAACAAATGGAGAATATCGCTCTTGAGGATCATTTCGCGACACCCTAAGAAGTACAGGTTCACCAACATCCCTTTGAAACGCCTGTTAAAGATAAAGTTGAGTTCTGGTCATGTGATTGCATCGTGAAAGAAACGTTGTGGAATCGATCAGAAAAGGGTGATCATCTAGCATTTAAGTATTGGTGTGTACTGCAAGGTTCTGTAATCATCAAAATGACAAGAAATTTGGCCCAGTCTTGGTAAAGTTACAAGCACTGTACACAGAAAGATGTATATGGGACTACACAAACATGTGGCATAAAAATCCGTCCCGATTTTTATGATGTTAGATGCCATATTTAGAATATTAAGGAATTTGAAGAGCCATGCCTTTTAGGGAGCATTTTTTCTCTGATGTTCTTCCACACTTGCATAATAACAATGATAACGCTCACAAATGATTTTTTACCTCTTCCCAGAACTCAACCTTCTCTTTAATTACAATACACGCGTTTCAATGGGATGTCGGTGAATTTGTACTAACGACCGTTTCGTGAAATGCTACTTTGAAGTCGTTGACGTTCTCACTCGTTCGGATTCTTCGGAGATCTTTCTTCATCTGATAAATCTCCCCTCACTTTGTGCAGATCGTCTACATTCGCGGAGGCGCTATGATAATATGGAAATCATCTCATTTTTAATGACTGGGACTTTAGCTGTATGAAAGGAAACTTTGTAATTCATCAGCATTGTCAACTTTTTGTCAAGTTGACAGCTGACCATTGTAAAATCGATGGAGCAAATTCACCTAAAATCATCATAAACTCCGCGTTCCTACATGTACGTAACGTATTAACGTTAATCTGCATGTTCCATACAACTTGTAGGTACCCAACTTTGTGAAAGTTCGGGAGGACTATTTTGTAAGCCAAACGAACTCGCACGATATAAGAAGTGACCGCGACTTTTTTTATCACCATAGAACAGTTGACCGCACGTATACAATGCTATACACCAAGTTCAAGGCGACCTACTTCTGAATTTCACAGCCTGCTCCCCCAGTCGTTCTTTAGAAATTACGTTGATATCACAGCATGATTTCAGTTGCAGGCACTAAATCAGTGAATTATTTTTTTAAAATTGAAACAAACACCAACCAATGATTTCATTTCAATTCTTTCTTTTACTTAAAACATAAGATTTGTAACAACTTCGTTAAATATCTGAATCAAATAGGGCAAAGATCCCTATATGAGCTGAGAAGTGAAAGGCATAGCCAATTGAAACATTTTAGATTGTTCATGCACAATTAATGATTCAGTATGCAGGTAAATACTGCAATTAGATTGTGTTTTACATTCAGTATGTTTTAATTAATGATCTCTTACTGATTTTATTTTAAAAATATTTTATTTATCATTACTGTTATGATGGGGAAGGGGAGGCACTCTCCATCTGCCCCCATGACCTTCCCCCAACAAACACCCATGGGGGTCCTCCAACAAGCAAGTTTGACCTGACCTCCGTTGACCCTGGCTTTACGAAGTGACCGCGATCTCCACATCAACAAAACAAAGCTACAGGTATAAACATTATGCTCTCCAATTCTTGTATGTCCACAAGATGAATGGATATGAGCAGGTCGCATACCCCCAAGACGAGTCGTATGAGATAAGCAGCCTAACGATAAAGTACAAATAATTTATCTTCTTAAATTCACATTCACTGGACACAGAAGTGAGTAAATGGGACTACTACACACATATGGCATGAAAGTTTGGTCAAAAACTTTTAGCTATATCTTATTGTACATGTACTTTGAATTATGAGGTCATTACAAGTCCAAACTGGCATACAAGTAGTAAACAAATATTTTTATCATTAATCAGAGCTTATTTTCATTAAATTTTCATTGTTTTAAGCAGTATGATCTAATTTTAATCTGTAAGTTAAAAGAAATGTGCAACGATGAGAATATTAAATTGTATGTGTGTAGGCGCTTAAATATTCCACATGAAGATATACATGTCAATATACATGTCAATGTCAAATAACTCAATATATTTTATTAAAAATAAATGTTATCAAGGAGTTACTAGATCCGGAAACTGCCTTATTTGATTTGATGCTCCATTCTCTGGCCAAATAGTTCTAACATATTGGACACCAACCTCAAACACATGGTAGACTCGTTTTAATTAATAACGATGACAAATTAGAAAATATCACCACAGACCACAGACCATTTTACATGATGCAGTTTAATGAACTCCCATTCTTTAAGACTTATCAAATATGTATAATGTTATCACGTGGTCCGAATTAATGGAATTCAGTCTTCAGAATGCAGTTTGAACCCAACAAGATGCTTGGTGCTATGTCAGGTAATCGTTGACTACATTATACAATAGTGTCAATACATTTGTGAATTAAGTGAAAGAACACCGATAGCAAAAAAATCAACCACAACAAGCAAAAAGGCACAAACGCACGCACACTCCCCACACACGCATTCACACACACGCACGCACATGCGCTCTTTCACAAACCCACACGTGCAAATTCACTTCCATAACACACAAAATCTCACGATTACCATAATGTTATCATGTATGTTCCCTTTTCTTTCCTACCAACCGGGATCAAAGATATCAAATATGACTCTCCACTAAGAATTCTCTCAAACCAACCTCGTATTCTCAAACGATGTTACTTTGAAAGAAACCAGAACTTTGCAGCTATCACAGGCATGTCCCCAGATACTAAAGGGCAAGGTTGTTCTTAGATTTCGACAGAAACAAGGCAGTTGCAAAATATTTTTGCCTTTTTACTTTTGTTTTTCTTTTACTCAAAGTCATTATGAAGGAAACGCATGTCAACAAAGTTTTAACCCAATGACGTCCTTTCCAAAGAATGAAGTTTTTAAAATAATTATTGTATAAATAATAAAGAATACTAAAAGTAAAAATTAAACAGCAGCTTGGGAAAGAGGACTTTTATTTTTTTAATTGGATTTAAAAAGCCCAATTGGAAAAGACTACCTTTCGGTAAAAAATAAATAATGCTTTTAACACAGGCAAACCATTCGACTTATCAAAAAGTAAAAACTAGCCAATATATAATTCGAGCATGTGACTAATGCAGGTATTCGATTATATTGACCGAGATATAAAATATATTGACCACTTTACTGAAATGATTTCTATTCAAATATTCATAAGCGATATAAGCCCACAACAATGAAACCATATTTCATCTGTTTTTTTGCAAGCTGAATTTTTACGGACTTCATACCATAATAAGAACAAAAGAGGAAAACGGAGAAAAGGTACAAAAGTTCATCATAATCTCATAATACCTGCAGAGGATTATGACAAAGAGGACATCTGTATAAATCGTTTTTGGGGGGTACGCTCATTGGCTTTTTGTTTAATCAACAATTTCAGGGAAATGTACGCTGTCGCAGCTTGCTAATTGCAATATGGCAAAAAAAGTTCTGGTCAAGTACTTATGTTAACCAAAGAACAGAATAAATAGAACATTTCCTACTTCTCAGAATAATTCAAGAGAAAAGTAAAGTGATTTTTCTTGGTGTTAGAGACGGCTGCAAAATTTCAGGCAAACATGTGAATCTCAAATCACAGTGCTCGGAGATAAAAACTTTCCCTTGTGGAAATTAAATAGAATCACAATGTAAATTCAAAAATGTAGTCTTGTTATTTTTAGGAAGGCCGTAAAGATACATGATAACAAAAATACGAGCGCAAAGACTTAGGAGAATCAATCTTAGGCAATCATCACCTTTGGAAATTTGCGCATATTACAATGACGTATTACATAATCCGGAGTCCCGGACAAGATTTCTATAGGAGAGACAATACGGTATTAATTTCCCTTGTGTTGATTCGTCAATAATGTGTTTATATGGCCCATTCTCTCAAACATTCTAAAGCATTGTCATATCATCAAATTAAGATCTTGAATTGCGCAATTTTGTTCCATTATGTTCAAATATCCGTCGGAATTGCTAGCAATGGCGCAACTTCCGCCAAAAGAAAATCCACATGGCAAGTTTTCATAAGCAACGAGAAAGTATTTTCCTTACTGCTACATGTAATTGTAAAATTACCATATCAAAGAAGTGTCAAATCAATTATTAACGAGTAACAGTCATATTTAGAGGTGAGTATAAGGCTTTTCAACTACGCCTAAGTTATTACATTTTTTGTTCTAGATGGTGTTGTTGATCATTTTGTTCGTTTGTTTCATTTTTTCAAAGCAATTTATCAAAAAATACACAAGTTGAGGTCCACAAAAAATTATCAAAAAGCAGAATATAATTTCATTGTGTTAGGTTTCTTGTAAATCTTGAGCACCAAGGAATACCTCACTTTCTCACACATACATTAAATCATTTCCTCCATAATATTTCATCTGCAGCTTTAAGAAATAACTGTATTGGGATAACCATGACAGAATATATAAAAATCCCACAACCAGACAACCTTTGCAGAAAATATATTAAAATCGCATTACCTTTCCGATGACATTACCGTTCGTGTGGAAATATATCACTTGAAGAATGATCTCATATTCTGCAAACATTTTGTATGCCATCCTGTTTTCTATCTTCATACTTTATGAATAGAAGTGATGATGAGATTATCATTAGGTTTTTTCAAAATATCACGGAATACTCTCCAGAGAGACGTCGGAAGGTAACTACCAGTCACGAAAGGTTGAGGAGACGTTAAAGGAAAAATCGATCCGGTCACAAAATAAGTTGATATATCAGATGGCTAAGGTTTGAGTAATATCAGAGAATTAATACTGTAGTTATCTTCTTTTTTTCTTGATAATTATAAAGATCATTCATTAAAAGGTAAAAATTGGCAACTCTGCGCTTGTAATTCACTAAATATCAAGTTTTTGTGGAAATATTTTTATATTATAGTTTTCCCATTTCCCCGAAGAAACTGTACGCATCAGTCACATGGATTATGATAATGGATCCAATAATTATCCTTTGGCTCTCATTTTGAGTATTACTTCGTTTCTGGAAATGGAAAGGTGTGGCGGCTTTCAGATTTTGAGTCAGGAGATATTTGCCAACTCAACTTAAATCAATCTCACAAATTGTTTCCTGACCTTACCAACAACTTACAGAACTGACAAGGGCTTTAAACGAGGTATCGTCACTGGTTTCAACTTAGCAGAGGGAACATGTCATTACCAGGCTTCATAAAAGGATAGAGGACAATTCTACTTCTAAAATCCAGAGCT
Organism: Mesocentrotus franciscanus; assembly: GCA_037976565.1. Classification (NCBI taxonomy): domain Eukaryota; kingdom Metazoa; phylum Echinodermata; class Echinoidea; order Camarodonta; family Strongylocentrotidae; genus Mesocentrotus; species Mesocentrotus franciscanus. Next base: position 30,587,960 of record CP137671.1, on the reverse strand, counting down.
CACAAAATCGCCTCTTAAAGTAGGTATACAGAAGACTAGAATTTTCCCCTTTTTATCCACAAAGATAGATATATTTTTCATTGTAATTAGGAGATATACTGTAGGCCTACCGACAGTGGCTTTTGGTCAAGTTATTCTATTTTTTTTGTTTTCATCTTTGTGACACAGCACAAATAATGTTGTATAGATTCCCTAAATATTAATTTAAACGACCTACAGGCGGTGATTTTGGTCAAGCCATTCTGTTTATGGGTTTTCATCTTCATGAAACAACACATTACTATTTGCAACAACTGTTACTGAGAACTGTAATGTTCTTAAATTTCAAGGAATATAATAATAACATCAAAAGCCCAAGTGTTAGGTATAATACAATGAAGACGGTGATTTCCCAGTATCGAGGCGTAAATTAAAAGCCCCTGACCACCTGCAGAAGGCTACAGAAACCTGTAAAAAATGCACTAGTATCCGCAGTCAAGATGAATGAACTAAAACTAGATTACTCCTGGTCAAAGTTATTCTCTTTTCTCAGACCATTTGCCTCCCATTTTAACTATCTTTAACTATATATATTTAATTGTTTATCTGAACTAACTCTTGGATCAAGTAACACCTTTATCTTAACTTATTCAAATCAATACCAAATGTAGTAAAGTAAGATGTAGATCATGTAGGTATACAGTATTTCCTGAAGTATTGATGAATAAAGACAACGGACGAGATAAGAAGATTAGAACTGGTCTTAGAACGAGATTAGAAGGTCTGTGGACCAGAATAGGTGGACAACGGACATTAGGCAGCGGTCAGTTGAGGACACGTTTTCGGAAAGGCTGGAAACGGTTTCTAGGTCACTACTGACCACAAATTGAATTAAGGTATTCTGGAAATACCTCCTGAGGTCAAGTTATGCAGGAGGCCATTCACAAACTTTCTGATTTTTGTGTATGGAAGTTTTCTCCCTTTCATTTTGTCAGGAATGGGTGCATTTTACGTCGCCACACAAAGCGTGGTTGGACATCGGCCGTTTGTACATGTAGTCTACTGTAGGACTATATATTGTGTGGGTTAATATGTGTGGGGGTATGCACATGTATGTAAATTGTAAGTGTGTGCATACATATATACATATATGTATTTAAAAAAAAGTATTCAGTTCTGCTCACAGTTCGCAGTAAATACACATCATTACGAGAAACAATGATTCTCCGTACAAGAAGAAGTTGTTTTGCAAATTTTCGCCTAAATGCTTTTTTGGTCCTTCTTATTCTTCTTGTACGGAAGACCATTATTTCTTGTGTTTTTATGTGTATATATATATATACATGTATAAGTATATAAATGTGTGTATGTGTGTGCGTGCGTATTCTAACACATTTTCCAACACATATGATGTTGATGAACGCACATTTAAAACACACCACCACGTGAGGTTTATCTCCTGCAAAACTCACATCTCTCTGGTGAAACCATGCATGGCCAGATTCTAGTTTGCCATAATTTAAGGGTGTGTCACTGTTAGCATATATGACCAGTCGACTACTTTAAAAATCAGCGTGGTCTAGGGTGTAGTGTCATTTTTGTAGTTTGCAATTTAGTTTGTGTACAACGGCAAGAGCTCTTCTTTATTTCTCAACTTAGTTCAGTTTCTTAAAATAGGATTGGCGTTCTTGCTACTTCCGCTATCTTACCCCACCACTAAAATAAAGAATTCTTTTTATAGGAATATATTACAGAATAAAGTTATTTAATGCCACACACTAAACTGGTAGATACAGCGAGGTATATACTCCAAAGGTTACACATAATATACAATCATTAAATGTATGAATACAAGCATGATTCCATCACCATGAATTTCTTTTAAATTGTTTTAGCCTTTTTGTTGTTGAAGAATTTGTCATTCTACATGTATATCTGAAATGATGAGGTACATGTTTATTTATGGGCCAGTCTAAACTATTTTGTCCCATAGGTTATCAACCTTATCTTATATTTTAGTACATGTGTGATGATTATATCTAAATTAGATATAGCCCTACTAGTAGTGTTTGGACGAGATAAAATGAAAAGTAAAATGATAGGCCTACTATTGAAGTGAATTTCTTTCTATAATACGGGGCACTAAATGACCAAATGCATTGGACTAGTCCCATTTTGTATTTGTTAGTAAGCCTATTTTATAAAAATAATAAAAATAGGTAGAATGAATATACAAGACTTTGTATATTGTTTTGTACAAGCATACTGAGTATATTTGCATACCTTTGTCACCCTTTTACAGTCTGTATGTGTGTTTAGGAGCGATATAAAGAAGAAAGGAAATGAAATAATATGAATCTCATTTCTAAAGCCTGGCGGATACCGGTGCTATATAAATATCCATATTATTATTATCATTATTATTATAAAGTAGATTTCGGACATCATAATAGTCCCTAAATACCAAAGTATATTTTGGTTTAGGCTATTTACATTGCAATAAATCTTATTTCCAGTGTGAGGAGCACATGCACTGCACAAAGAAATAGGTATTGCCATTGGACTACACACACATGTTTTAACCAATTTTTTCCCAGCTATTTATTGTGGTATTATTTCAAACATGAGGACATTTTAAGAGCAACCCTTCATTTTGATAGAGGACACTGGTATCTTTCTAAACTGACATAAAAAGAATGAGAAAGCTAACAGTTTCTTTTCTTCATCTTTACCAGGACTTGACCTTCTCTTTAAAGTCATTCACCACTCACTCATTCAATATAGAATGGGAGTTGGTTATACAAGATGTAGATGGACAATGCTTTGCAAGATTTAGAGAGCATGGTATGAATTTATGTATGTACGTAACATCATAATGTAGCCCTACATGAAAACTCGAGAACTGTAATAGGCTATGATGGAAAGTACGCACATGACATTGTATATTATAGAGACTAAGCTGGCCTATCAACATAATTCTTCAACAAGGCCTAAAACATATAATTGTCTAATCAGTATTGTATAAGTTAGTATTGTGTGAATTGATCTTCGTGTGAGTGGTTTGGCAAATACATGTGATTAAAACCTTACAACAAAAGTAGAGATCCAATACCAAAGTCAGCCAGAACTCTTTTCATTAAATTAACCAACTATGCTTCTGATGCTTATTCATCACCACATATGGGAGGTTTGATGAGACATTTTACATTACCTCTGATTCATTTAAGTAGCATTCATAATAATTTTAATAATAGTCATAGCTCAACAGAAAATACTAAAGTTAATCATCACAAATTTCGAGAGCACGTGTTTCTGCCGCCATCGCCAATCCCTACGTGTGGGACCGAAGCTATGAATAACACAGTACATCGGTGGGTGGTTGAACTAACTGAATCTCTACAGTACAATGGACGTTGAACTACATCGGTGCTATATGAACTTGAACATTGTGGAGTAGGTGTGCGTGGAGGGGCATGTTTTTCAAATATCACGAGGAAGCACTGGCAGCTATGACGGGAGGACACGGGGAGGCACAGGTGTCGAATATGGACGAAATCGTGGGGGAATTTCCGCTAGCGGCATAACATTTCTACGAATGGGTATGGCACGACTCCAGAACTAAAGAAGTGTGAAGGCCTCATATGTATTTAGAATTTGTTATCTCAACCAGAAAATGTAACTGGTGAATAACGAAACGACAAACCCAATAGACGGCGAATACATTCAAATATTCATGAAATACATCAAAATGCCCCAAAACACTTTCTCATCCACATTGGGGTAATAAAAGAAATTTAAAAAAATTTAAAAAAGATTGAGTACATGACACAAATATGAAGACGGCTGCTTTTCTCTATTTTATGGCATAACGGTTGTATCTAATTGAAGCTGTAAAGTTATTAAAAAAAACTGTTCGTTTATTCATCATTCCAAAATGTAAGCTTCAGTCATTTATAAAGGATAACTACTTATTTGCTATGTCGGGCAAATCCCATAAAATATTATTGTTGCAGTACTTGATATCTATATAACATATTTGGTATAATCATGAGAAAGAACGCGGTTCGAATCCATTTAACAATAATTAATGTCATACAAATAAACTATTTAATAAATATTCCAGATTTAGGCCTAATGATGGACATTTCCATATGTTCATATCCACTCTACAAAAAGACATTGGTGTGACTTTGGTGCCATGTCGGGGACGAGTCAAGAAGGCCTGGTGATTTAGCAAGGTGTTTTTGAAGGTATGACGTAACTAATCTTAGAACACGGTTCGATGTTTATGAGTCTGTTATTAAAAAAACAGGCGAGGGAACACTTTACAAGACATTTAAAGGCGTTAATCAATTACGTAACGTGCTGCACCACTCCTAAAGATATTTCATAGATATTGGAAGTATCTATTATTGTATTGGCAATATTGGAATTTCTACCATTAGAAAAATTGAATATAGTCCGAATCAATTCCAAGACAATGGAATGAGAAAAAGTGAACTTACATGTAGTATTTGGATAAATGAGAAAACAATACATTAGGGGGAGAGAATCCATGAAAATCTATTTTGTTTCTATTACTTCTATGACAATTATAATAAGGACAGATTCATGAAGAAGAAGAAAAAAAAGAGTCTCATAAAGTCATAATACAAATAACATATCCACAGCATTAAAGTTGTTTCTTTCAGTGATTAATTCAACCAAATTTCTCATCAGTATACTCAGCTCTCCCACAAAAGGTAAACTTAAAATGGCAACTTTTCGAGAATGCCACCAGTATAGTCATTCCTGATGAATGGTGATTAAGAAGAAAATGGAACATCAGAAAACGTGGTGTCATTCGTCAGATGACATAGAGCCCCCTCGCACCCTCTTCTTATCGCAGCAGGTGGGGTTATTCTCGTTAACACACTTCATCATTTGTGAGCGATCTTGACACTCAAATATTACACCAACATCATTCATGTTCCACCATGACACTTTCACTCTTCTTTTTTTTCCCTCGATGGGGATCTACAAAAATCATGATGAATGGTCCATGTTTTCGTGTGGTTGCGTTCGCACCATGTTATACCAATTATCTTTTGGGGTACGATTTAAAATGTTCGAATGGAAATATAATTGATTGAAATTTTAGATATAATACTTTTTTTTAATGCTTCTGGAACCGTGAATTTGATAATACTTTATCGGCGGTGAAGAAATCTCAAGAAATCGATAATCCCGTCACCAATCAAATATCACAACTAATTTATTAACCCTTTACGAGAGTAAACCGAGGGCTCTCATTTCATGCATGTACATGTCATTTTCTGCTCTTTATCATTCAACGCAAGAGAGCTTTGATGACCATCACAAACAATTAGGAATAGGTAGCTAGCTATTAATGCATTTGTCAAGGGTATCTTCAACATGGCAACAAGCTAATGTTGATCGTAAATATGGCACTGAGTACCAGCGGTGTTTCCTTTTCAAACCATCAAGGTTACCGCCACATGAACACCTTTTCTACTACCTTGTCATTATATATATATATATATATATATATATATATATTTTTTTTATTTTTTTTATTTTTTTTTATTTATTTATTTTTTTAATCGAAACAAAGTTCTGTAAATGCGGATTTATTTCAATCTCGGCGATTGGTCTTGTTTTGCGTTTTAGTCGCATTACAAAAAAAAAAAAATCAGTATTTAAATGTTTATTTATATTTTATAAGAACAGCTGTCCTCTTCAAAGTTTCAATTGAAGAAATTTCAACAAAAACTGTTATCGACTGTTATCCAACTAGATGCATAAAAGACCAATTAAAAGCAAATCCATGACCCTAAACCAAAGCCGTTTCAAGGCAAAGAAATAGTGTCAATAATGATTAACTAAATTATTAAAAGTAATATTTGACATTTGATGTTGGTCATGAATGTAGTTGAATGTCTTGGAATAAAAGAAATATCATCACTTAAAGTTAAAAAAAGGATGATCAACTTTTAGTAAGTGATGAATAAAATTTACTTTCAACAATAATAATAAGAATTCGGTGATAAAACAATAGGATCATCATAACAAGAGAAATAGTTGCATATGAATTCCGTACCACTGTCACTTCAAGTTCAGATATCATCTAGCAATGAGACAGAATTTTCAACATTGGTTTTCAAAAGTCAAATAGCAATTGTCAGACATCAAAGCTAAGATTTTCAGAAGAGATCGAGTAGTTCTTTCTAGAAAATCCAAATCAAAATTTTAATTGAAATATAGCGTTCCTTCCTCTATCGCAACAATAAGATTTTTATTCACGTTTAGAGAGAGGGAGGGTTTCTATCACAGAGAAAGCCTACTACTTTCGCAAAATGAATAAAAACAAGCTTGTTATTATGCGAAATGTAAACAAGTTCATCATTTTTCTCGACAGCATCAACTACATGTAGCTTCCCATTTCCCTAATTATACAAGCGGAGAACTCCTCAATCATCCTCAATCATCTTTTGAAAGCTGCTCATTAAATCCATCTCCATCGGAGTTTCGTTTTCTCTTTTTGGCATAAAAATCACGTGACAGTTACCATTCTGGAATGTTAAATGCACCGTTTTCAGACTTCCTGAAAATAATTATATAACTTGAGATTTATTTAACATTATTACAATAAATATTTGATCAGTACTTATCGGCTTGTGGTTTATATAAATTAATAATTTTATATTTATGACCACTAATATGTTCCCTATACCGTTACCAAAAAATCTACATGAATTTAAAGGCGTTATTATCACACACTTTGAATATAACTTTTCTCGATTTTGTATCAAATTATGTGTAAACGTCAAGTAACTAGTGTATCGAGGAATAGCCTTAAATGTAGAATCGGTCATTGATCTGGATCTTGTTTCTCTCGTCTTTGATTAATTTAACTTCTCACTGATCTACCTTCTGATTTGAATATCGACGTCTGTTTACTGATATTTTGACAGGCTACGTGTGGAAATATTAATCATGATTTATTTGGAAATGTCAAGAAAGCGTGATTATTGTAATTGAAGAAAACAATTGTTAAAGAAGGTGAAATGAAGGTGAATAGAACAAGGATGCCATACAACGTAGCTAGAAGAGGAATGTTTGGGAGTAAATAGGATTAGAATAGTATGTGATCATAGAGTTAGGGTGTGCGTGTGTATGGGTGTGAGAAAAAAGTGCGTGTGTTTGTGTGTGTGTGTGTGTGTGTGAGAGAGAGAGAGAAAATGTGCGAATGACTTCGAGTAATGTATAGAAACAAAGTTTAAAAACGATGTGTAACAGATACCAGTTCAACTGGACTAATGGTCCCCACAGGAGCCTTATTGGTAGTGCCAATGCCAAATAATAGCACCTCACCACCACCGTCATGCCTTCCATGTGATACCACACAAGCAAACGTAGAACCTGGTGTTTCGTATCAAACCGATGAGTTTCACCTTCATACTTCACCTTCCTCTCTGATTACCCGATACTCAATATTGATAATAGCTTTGTTGACAAAACTCATTGAAACATGGCATCTCACCTGATGAACGAACACATCCCTGAGCCATCATCAGGGTTAAAAACCGTAGCATTTGGCCAGACTAAACCATTTGCATTTGCCCCTGTAGAGTTCGCCTGGTAGTTGATCTCCTGCCGCCTTCACGGCGGCAGCCCGCACCTCATCTGCCCGCTCCTGCTCGGCTGCAGTTAGCGTATCACTCGCCCCACTTCCTTCCCTTCCAACTTCTCCTTCTATCGAAAAAGCACACGCATAAATAAAACATTATTGGAGTATAAGCAGTTTCTCAGAAAAATGCAAAAATATATATGATCATTATATCTTACACGTGAAAGCATATTGACTACTATATTGCTCATCTACTTTGTTTCTTCAGAATAAGGAGTTCCATATTTTGCACAAGAAATACCTCAGTCACACCGCGAAACCGACTTCAGACCGACTCAAAACCGACCGATTCTTGTCGGTGTGACGAAGGTATAAGAACATATATAATAAAAGAAAATTCATTAGCTACATGTACATGGATCGTCAATACAATAAACGAATACATAAATTTTACTTCCAGCAGTATTACACAAATTTCTTGTGTAATTTCCAAAAGTGCATTTCATAACGTTTTCTGAACCGAATTGTATGTATTATGTTCATAATTGTTTTACAAATAGAAATCTTCAAATATACCACCTTATTTCCTTTCAATGAAAACATATTCAAACAATTTGTAATACTCATCTGCCAACTTTAATCAATTCTCGTTTTATTCTAAAAATCTCATTTAAGAATCACCGATGACAAGTTTTGTGACTAATGCTAGTTAATTGCCCTTCCAGGAAAATGTACTTGGACATAATGATACGTGTATTGTATATAAGAACTTGAATATTCCTGGCTACAATACGAAGTCTTCATATAAAAGAAGTACGAAATATCCATTAACACTTGAAAAAACAACGGTTATTTGAATGAATGAGTAAACTAATTGTTAATTATTTAGTCAAAAGAGTCTTGATGAATGAGCTAAAACTGCAAATTTTATTAGACTCTTCGAAAAATTGCTTATTTCTACAGAAATACATATAAAAACATATTTGTTTAAAGGAATATCGAGGGGTTTGGGTTCTCGGCTTAGCGACGTATCTATTTATGGATGATAATTTGAATTAAAAACACTATTTGTCTGTTTTGTGTTGTTTTGTTTGTTTGTGTGTGTGTGTATGTGTCACTGATTTCTCTGCAGCCTCACAATCTTCTGCTTCAAAATATATCACGTGTTTCATTTGCTATCGAATTGTATTGTTGTTTTCAGGTTTCTATTGATTGTTATTGAAAGCAGGGCTTAAAATACAAATGTCATTTTGATCATAGAATTATTTATGTCAAATACAAACAAACCTCAACACTAAAGATAGTAAACCTTATGAAATTATTAGGTTGCATCCAAGTTGGATTACAATGGATGTCACTTCATTCCTTGGATAAAAATTGTACATTACATGACACTGTGTGTTTTTCTTTTTGTCATTAAAATAAATACTCGAAATTATTGCAAACTTGAAGAGCCCAAAATGTCAAAACAAGGTTTCTACAACACATGAGCTCTCCTGCATGTGTGTTCCCTTGCAATAGCGATGGTGTACGTTGAGTCAAAAGCAAGTGCAAGAACTCGTAATCGTATGTAGATGTACTTCACTGCTACCGCTTTTACATTTCTCGGTTGAGGGCAAAGGTCAGGTCAAGTAGCGAAAGGTCAATCGAAGATCAGGCCGGGTCACTTCCTTGACCAATACATTCGTGCTCACTTTAGTTCATCACGTTGGAAAGGATTTTTTTCCTAAGTCATTGCCAATAGCACTTTAAAACTGTACTGTGGATAATAAGACACAGGGCTTCTGAAAAGCACTTGCCTTATATAAATACGTTCGTTCTCTTCATGGCTAGTTTTAAAAAGATAGCACGTGAGAACGCTTTTCTCATATTTATGTCAAAAAGAGGTCCTTATATGGCCACTTTTTACAAACCAAGATTTTTTAAACCGATGACACTAATAACTCTACAAAGGTTTTCGCTGATTAAGTAGAATAACTTGCATCAATCAATGATTCTTTTATTTTTTCCTTTTCTTTTCTGTTCAAAACAGCAACGACATTTTGTGCACCCTCAATGACCTCTAAGATACATATCGTAAGCAAAAACTTTTCAAAGTTTTAGAATTGTAAATATCCTATCATTAAAATGGTAAAAATAGCAGATGAAAATAGCAAAGAAAAATTCTGGTACTAATACATGTACATACATTTCTTCAAAATCACAACCGTGACACATGCTCGATGACATTTAAAATTTAACATATACTATTCAAAGTTATAAATTTGTAAACATGCTATCATTAAGAACTCAAGGTAAAATAACTAAAACCTTATATATATTAATATAATTTCTTCCTTCTTTTCAAAACAACAACCACGACATTATGTGCACGCTTGATAACATTTATAATACTTATCGTAAACACATGATTTTCAAAGTTATAAAATTGTGAATCTTACATGTACATAATTAAAATAGAAATATTGCAACAACAAAAATATCTGGTAGTAATATCCTATTGACAACCCACAGCTGGTGTCATATTTAAACAATTGTCAGTTTTAAATAGCTATAGTATATAGTTAATACACGAAATAATAATAATAATCCAATTTTTCTTTTCAAAACAACCCCATTTCGTGCAAACTCGAGTAAATTATATCATAAACATAATAAAATTTTGCAATGTTATGAAAGTGAACTTAACCGATTCAAGAAAATAAAGATTCAACTTCAAGGGAGCATCCTTCGATGAGATTTTAGTTTTTCACATAATTTATATTGATACACATGATATAAAGACGCTAATTATTTGTAAACAAATTCGCACAATATACATTTATATATACATATACTGTATAAGCATTCCCTTTTGCTCATAGAACTATAATCGAGACATTTTGTTAATTGTAAATTTCGTATTTTTATTTCTTAAAAATTCCAATGTAAAAAATAGCTTCAGGTGCAAAAAAAAGTAGTCTATATTTTGCTTTTTATTTTTCGAAATAGGTTTTAAGAGTAAATTGAGATAACATGTCGAACTATACACCTACAACGATTCATTGTTTTGTTTATAAATATAAAAAAGAAAGTTGCTATGTAATTCACCATGATGAAAACACAATACAATCTTTTTAAGATACCTCTACCTTTGTCAAGAAATACTTCACAAAGATTACTTTGTTAACAAGAAAACCAATGTCTAAATACGCTAGTAAGACTTTTATACTTTTATGTGCTCGAAGATTAATTTCTCCATGGTAAATTCATTTCCTTTACACATTAAGCAAACGAACGAATAGACAAATAGACGCAATTATGAATTATCATATTAACAATTTTGAACAAGTCGAGTATGTAAAGATAAAGTTGAGTTCTGGTCATGCGATTGCATTGTGAAAGAAACGGTGTGGAATCGATCAGAAAAAGTTGATCATGTAGCATATGAGTATTGGTGTCTACTGCAAGGTTCTGGAGTCATCAAAATGATAAGAAATTTGGCCCAGTCGTGGTAAAGTAACAAGCACTGTACACAAAAAGATGTATATGGGACTACACAAGCATGTGACATAACAATCGGGCCTCATTTTTAAGCTGTTACTTGTCATATTTAGAATATGGAGGCATTTGAAGAGCCATGCTATTCAGGGAACATCTGATGTTCTTCTACACTAGCATAATAACAATGGTAGTGCTTACAAATGATTTTTCACCTCTCCCCAGAACTCAACCTTTTCTTTATTTAAATCCGTTTGTTTATAATCAATTGATCTTGCCGTCAACTTCATGTAAGGATGATTATGCATCATGGCTCGAATATTTTAGAGGTTATTTCAGCATTATCTTTGTACCATAATAATTGTATCTTCTCATAAAATTCACGCATTGTGTGCATGTGTATAATTACACAATCTAGAGCGTGTATGAGGTCTAAATACGAATTTGCGTATACTAGTTAAGCATAATGATGATCATGACGATAATATTGACAAAGAAAATTATAATAACAGTTACACACGTGTACCGCTTGATAATTCGATTCTAAGCGCTCTACAAGTAGGCATAATTATTACAGTCTTTCGCCAGTCCATCAAAATATAGGCAAACTTATTTCTTCGGAACGACTGTGTCTGCAGACTAGTTCCACACTACCTGTTGTTGGTATAGATTTCTCACGCTCCTCCGCTCTTTGAACGGGTGACCAAATGACCAATCGGGTCAAAGGTCAAATAGAAGGGGCAAACTTGCAAACAAAAACTTTGGAATTCCATCCTCTCCGCTTTTAGTTTCGTTTCAAATTAGGAATGCTCAGTTATGCGAGAAATACCTTCAGAAACAGAGGGCCAATTTTGGAAAGAATATACGCTTTGCGTGTGTTGAGCGGATATAATATGCACACAGGTTATACTTCCATTTATGATTGGTAAAACACATTTGAAGACTGCTCTGTTTCGTATGCTGTTCAAATTATCGCAGTCAGTTATGCCCTCTCTAGGATCCAATTAAATCTAATTTGGAGCGTGACAGATTTTCAAGTTATTTTGACAAAGCCTTTGGAAATATAGATGTTGGTTTACCTAGTCAATGTTGCTCAAACAAGTTAGGATATATTTATAACGATCCCTTTTAAGAAATGACTTAAAACTATAAATATAGACATATAATATTCGTGCCTTTTTCAAGGAAGAATGAGTACCTACATTGTAAGTATATCATTAACGTAAGAATTCATAATCAGACAGGGAATTACCTGTATTTCATTTTTTTCATACAAAAATATCAAATTAAATTCATGAGTTTTGCTACTAGCTAATCAGGCAAAATGCATTACTCTATTTCAATTCCAAATGAAATGAACAGACGATAACCTTTCATGACAGCAGCTTTCCAAGATTTCATTTACTGTCATAGAATAATAATATGTGGATACAAGAATGAAAATGGTAATATCCCAATATATTTTGGAATAAAGAGCAAAACTAAGACCGTTTTCCCCAAGAAAATTGGTAATAACGTTGATATCCAGTTCTAGAATTATCAGAATACAAATGAGAACGGTCGTTTATACATACTTCGGTCATTTTGGTTTGCCTGATCAAGGGGTTTTCTATACTATTCATAAATTTGAATAGATGTAGAGAATATGTGACTGATAACCCTTCCCCGCAAAATTGCGTGAAATTACACATGTGCAAAATACAGTAAATTTTATATCAATAATCAATATCCTATAGTATTTTATTGTACAAAGAGTCTTAATGAAAATCAATAGCCATGAAGAATGATATTAAGAAAGACTCTAAATTTATTGGTAGGAAAACTTATAACATAAAAAACATGATATGTTAAAAAAATACAATTTTCATACAGGATACTGAATTATCATCAGTGTATTTCTAGCAGGGTTTTGAAGATGACTGTCTTGTCAAAGTGTAATTTGTTTAAGATTTACTGGAAACCCAAATTGGTGGATATTTGCTTATTTATTAAAGAGTGAACTTTTATAATACATGTACATGTATAAATGTCACTTGGTAATCAAGGTATTCAAATACTGATGTGTTAAATTTAACATAATAATTTGCGTGATTTACTCTTAATAGGTGCTGTGAAATGCGATTAAAAATGTTGAATATTCTACTGATTTGAACGCATAGAGGCCCAATTTTCTTGTGTTTCTTCACAAATCCATAATACAATAATTATTCTTACCTGTAAGTTGTAACAACACCAAGAAAATGTTTCTGTTTTATTAATACAGAATATTGGGTAATATTTGAACGCCTTTAGCACCTTGCGTGGTGGTATGTGCGCTATGAAAATATCAATTATTATTATCAGTAGTAGCAGTAGTAGTAGTAGTATGACTCGTTAATTAGGTATCTTATACGTTTCTTACTAAGCTCGATCAGCATTAAAAAAATCATTTGTTGATCCCCTTATCTACAAATGTATGAGTCATTTACCCGTCATGAATTTGGTGGTAAAATTATCAAATCAATTCATTTATTTAGCTTCAGAGCTATTTTCTTCAAAGTTCCATTCTCATGCATCAAGCTAGGTTTTCCCACATTTTGCAGAATTATTATGCTTTATTGGCAATTGGCAAAGGAGCTTTAACTAAAAATGTTTATAAAATAATCATATTCACACATTTTGATATCTCCCACACAAGTACATTTTCATTATGTGCCTTCCAATCACCACAACGGAATTTTATCCATTATATACTGTACATGTAAAGTCTGAAAACCACTTTATAGTGTATGTAAAATGTTACATTGTATGTAACTTGTCAGAGATTATTGATTCAATTTGTATCGTTAGACCGTATAGACATTGCAGGCATATAATGTACAAAATAAATGATTAAAATGGTGTCCGATTATCTTAGGGACTGCACAAAAATAGTGTTTGTCTTAAAATCAAAACAATAGATACAATAGTTGATGATTTAAAGTTAAGGGTTAAATATCTAATAAATCCACAATTGAAAGGGCCAAGGAGTGACAGCGTTCTCGAAATAGTGCTTGCTTAATTGTTGAAAATATGTCACTGCTCCAGACATTTTGAATGTTGATTGAACATTATATAGAGTGTCGATGTATTATCCTGTCATACTTTCGTCATGAAAATGTTGATACAAATCCAACGGGTAAAAATAAGCTATGAAAATATGGAAGAAAATTAAATTAAATGTGACTGTGAGTGTACTAAAATTTATTTCGTATGACCAATGCAAACAAACCTGAATATAAATATTTGGTTGTTTATAATTATATAGTCAGATGTTTCTGCCTATTTATAACTAAATGTATTTTGTTCATTACTCAAACTATAATAGAAATCTAACAAATATTTCTTTTTCATGCTAATATAACTTTATAAGAATGCAGATACATGACCTCAATGGAGATGATCTATTTTGATAAGTGTAGTTAAAATTAGTTGCATTATTTACGGTAGAGCATAAGACGTAGGATGTCTCAATTGAAAATTATATTCAAAAGATTCATGTAGATGATTTATTTAACTTCATAGAAAAGAAAGAAGAAAAAGAAGAAGAAGAAAAAAAGAAGAACAAAAGAAGAAAAAAAGAAGAAGAAGAAATATCAGAAAAGCAGAAAATAACATCAACATAAAATGTTCTTACTACTCAAGGTATCAAAGATGGTATCATGTTTTTTCTGATGAATATGTATCCTAAAATATGTTATGTTTTAATGTATATGTGAGTAAAACGATTATGTCAAAAGTCAAAAAGTCCATGTCAAAAGTACATTGGACAAATAACAAAACGAAATTAATCAAAAGCTACATGTAACTACATGGCGATTTATATGCTGCTATGAACAATATAGCTACAAGATTGAAATGTGTCTTTTGATGATGATTTAAATGTTTCAAAATCCCCCATATTTGCAAAGTGTTCGTTTCAAAGAAAATGACCAAAGGAAATGATGAATGACATTTAAAAAGCTAAATTGGTTTTTCTCTAGATTTATATATACAACCCTGCAGAATAGGGGCCATAATTGCACACGATTTGGTCAAGGATACATTATGAATAGAGGTACAGGAAAAGATAAATACATTTCCCATTTTCCATATCAAATTTTGGGAAAGAAATTGTATACTAGTACATTAAATATGGCATTGAGCAAATGACTATACATGGCTCCCGTTCACTGTATATAGTGCTAAATTTATAGGCACGGAGGTGAACTCGTATAAGTACACTTTGGACTCCAGTATCTCACTACCTACAAGTACTAAAGAATGTGGTCAAGCCATTGTGAATGACCATTGAGGGGATCGCCTTGACCCTTCATTTTCTAAGCTTTCCTCGGCCACACATCTGCCCGGTCAAAAGAAAGAGCTGCGAAAAGATTGTTTGAACAAACTATCAGGGCATGCATGCACGACTATTGTTGTGCTTGGACCTGACCCCGTAAATTAAGGCCCCCCATTCATGCTGTAAACAAAAACTTCCTCTGATAACTAAACAGTACATGACTGATTGAGGTTAGGGGTAAAAGGGAAGTAGGGGGTGGGAGAGACGGGGCCAAGGGAGGGGGGGGGGTGAGGGAATGACCGTGAGTAACACGTATTAATGTTCTTTCAATATCAACTAATGATATCATTATCAAATACAATAGAAGTAAAAGTATTATAGCAAATAACTTTTAATCACTACTTTTAAATGTTGCATTTTTATTTGTTAATGAGTCAGCTTAAATCTATGACTTTGAATTATTATCAAGAAACCTTGTCAAATGCGTTATTTCCTCACATGAACATATTTCTTTGGCAAAGCTTGTTAATAAATACTTAAACTAGAACATGGTACATGTATCTCGATTTAAGATCTTTGAACAAAAAGAACTATTAAATAAGCATTCGGCTGATAGTTTTGCGATGTCAAGGTTATTACATTTTCAAAATTTGAAAGTTTAAAAGCATAATGTTGACTTGAAATGTAACTATAACTTTTAAAAATAAGGCTGACCAACGATGAAACAATTTTGTAGAAAGGGGCTGGTTTTTTCTTTACTTCTTTTTATTTTCTTTTAACATGGACAATAACATCAAAATAAATCATAGGCAGTGAGAATTTTTTTTTAACAACCCAATGATGCATTCAAAATTTCAAACAAGTCCAACATGACATACATGTAATTCATTGCTTATTTGCAATATTGCTTTCCAGCTTTTCTGCCTCTGAATTTAAAGACCTCTTTATGACGGCCATTGTAATGCTTCCAACTATAATGAGGAAATCTAAATATTATGGAAATCACATCTCCACTACAATAAAATGTGGTATATTTTGAGTGTAGTAATTATTGGTCTGTACTATTTATGGGCCACTAAAACGCACCACTCATTTTGTTCATTACTGTTATGGATATGGAGTGTAAAATCCAATGTGTTAATGATATCATTAATAGTTAAACATTTTGGGATAAGCATTCAATTATTAGGATCATAATTGTTTCAATTGATCTATCATAATAACATTCTGAATGTATCACATATATCACAAACACAGCATAGACTTACAAAAGTTTTTCCACATCAATATTATGGCTTTCAATTTTTTAAAACATTTTTGTAAGTTTTGCACATTACATGAGTTTTACAATTTCATTTCTGATCATCCAAATTATGCTTTTGACATATACACAAAACTATATATATATATATATATATATATTTATATTGCATTATGCAGTATAAATCAATTACAAAGTATAATAACTCCATTAGATATACAAATAATGTTCTTCCATTTAGCTTCACTAATTTACTCAATACATACTTTATGCTCAAATATTTTGACAAAATCATCTGTATTACAAAAGTGCATTACAAAATATATCAAGCCTAGTTCGTCAAATAACTTAACTTAAGCTCACTGTACATACATTGTAATTAACTAAGTAAACACAGATTCATGTAAAAAAGGATTGATGCAAATGTTAAGTAGATTTTCAAACTAGGATCAGCTACCAAACGAAATGGTAAACACTGCATATGGATCTATTTCAGGAAACGATTTTTGCTTTCTCATGAACAATGCTGCACTATTAACATTACATTTCAAATGCATATTCTTGCAGAATACATAATCAATCATTCCCTTCTATAGCTACTCATCTTTAACCATTTTATCATCCATATTTCATAACTGTCAAGAGCTATTTATCAGAAGAATCAATAAAACCATATCCATACATTATGCACCACTTGCATCGTGTTCAGCTGAAGTAAATCCTTGATTGATTCGGTCGTGCATGATCTTGGCAAATGCCCAAACCGACGCAATGGGGTAAATACTCCTTGTTTTTCTCCTCCAACTTCGTCAAGTTCGTTACGAAACTCGGTGATAATGGTCATATCTTTTGTCCCTCGCTGTTTCAAAATTTTCAGCCTCTTTTGTTTCAATTTTAGCCTCGTTTAACCGGGTCTCAATTCTAGCAAGCATTGTCATCACACTCGCCAAAGCCCGTCTCACCTTGCCTGTTCACATAGGAGAAGATGCATTGCAATGGGATGGAAAAATCAATGCCCATGGATTTAAAATTGGCCATGGGTTTGGGCAAACTTGAGGCATACACAGCCTAGAGTACGGCGTACCATTGTCGTCAAAATTCGGTATGCACATACACGAAATAAGGGCATATTACCGTACCCGAAAAGCACAAGGGCATGGCGTTTGCCCCAGTTCACTTCGTGGTCATGGTGGTTTTTATGGTTCTAGAGAAGAAAATTCAAACGTCTTTGAATATGAAACGGTTAGGAAGCATTTCCGTATATAAATGCTCTCCGACAGTCATTGCATTGGTAGTTCATGTGTTAGACATAGAGACTGCAATTCTGCTGTAAATACATGCGACACTTTTATAATTTGAGATTCACTTTGACATTCACCCCACGAAAAAGTAGGTCAGATGTGATTATGTGCCGATCGATCGCAGCGCAATAACAAGACTTACAAAGGCAAAAAAGGAGCGATTTCACCACATAATGGTTTCTTGGTAATTATATCATATAAACTAATAATTTCAGAAAACGACACGGTGATAAAACAACAATATACGAACCTGGAGCTTCAGCCATCTGTATGAAGCTGGCCAACCGGCCGTGGTGCTTGCTCCGTGCTCGGGCCAAGCACGGCCAATCGGCGGCTTCTTCCCCGCTCCTTTCACCAGCGAAACCCGCTCCACTAACCCTCTAGAAAGAGAGACCACGCGATGCCGTCCGTCAAATCCCGAGAATATTTCTGCCACGAATTCCTTCAAATGAAACCTGTCTACGGATATATGTCGATGTTTTCAAAATTGGCGGCAGTTTAGCTTCAAAAAGTGGATGTTCGTATAGTCCAAGCGTACAGGCAAGAATGTATTTCCGATTGTGTGGGTCGAACATACGTGATCGCAACCAGCTGATAAGCACATACACATGGGCCTATGTTTTGCCCCCAAGTCGGCTTGATACTAGCTCGGCTAGCTAGCTACGCACGCAACATCATTACTCTGAACGCTCGGTCCTTACACTCAAATACCACGTGACTAGCATAAGCTAATGCGTGTGTATGTGACATTCGCACACTTTTAAATTACTAGTCTTTCGGTACAAAGACCGTATGAAATAGTTAATAGTGTCTTTGATTTCGAAGAGTAATAAATTCATAACGCTAAAAACTGAGAGCACTAAAACTTTGCTTTGAAATATACTTCAATGCTATATTGGTCTACCTTTCTTGAACCTTAGGCCTACTAAAAGTTATGACCTACATCCGATAGGCCTACTAAGCTTTGGTATAATTAGCCTATATCCATTAGTGAAAGTCATGAATATATCTATAAATTGTGTATATTGAAATTGAAATTGGAAGGCAACGTGGTAAATACGACACCCCCCACCCCCTCAAACCCTTCCCTCATTCAATCTTCTCTGGCATGTAGTATGACCGTGATGCCCAGATCCCCTTCACACCTGTGCACCCCCTCAACGATTGGGCCCATGATGGGCCAACAACCACTGGTTATGATGATGACGACAGGTGTGCATTAATCATTTTACATGATAATAAAAGATAAAATTCACGATTTAACAATCAATTCTGGGAAAAAGATTAATTTCACGATTTATCAGTCAATTCTGGAAAATGAAAACCATGCATTTAAAAAAAAAAAAAAAAAATGCATTTTCAAACTTTCCTCAACCAAAACTGTGGAAAGGAAGCTAGCTGTCGGGAAGTGGGCTTGCGATATGGGCTAAGGGCTGCACAAGACAGGCCTTATACGAGGATTTCGAAATTACCGAGTATTTCGTCCAATCATTTATCTTACCCTGGTAACCATCACCTCATAATTCAGGTGGAGAGGTGATTTGTTCGTCATCAATATCTTTTTAGTGTTATTCATATGACAACATTACAGTGTCATTATAACAAGTTTCAAGAGTTTGCTCGCTCGCTTTGCTCACTCGGAAAGATTATAAACTTGATATTCCGGCCGGCAAGGGAGGTCAGTATCCTGTCGTAATAGTGCTCGTATACCTACTTACATGTACATAGATTATCAACATTTAGGCTGTTTAAAACGACTGCGGAATTAAAAGGGTCATGCACATTTTTCACAGCCTTCAGAACTACAATAATAGTTGCATAGTGCAGGTCAAGGTCATAGATCATTAAATAAGTTTTTCTTTGTGCATTTAGTTCACGAAGCGTTTATTGAGGCTAGGGGACATTGGGGCTCAAGCCCCCCACCCACTCCAAAAAATATATATACACTGTTGCCCATAAATTTAGAACAATTTGTCTTTACCTCTTTTCATTGAAAGATTAAGACAATATGATATCTTCTTGACAGATCAATCTAAATATTCATATAGAGATTGATCAATAAAGCTCTGGGAAGATAATATGAACATTACCTATACAAAAATAAATCATATTGTCACAATCGCTTTATGAAAAGTGGTAAAGAAAAAATATTCCAACTTTATGGGAAATAGAGTCTTCTCTTCAACCCCCCCCCCTCACTAAACAACATCTTGATTATACATGTAAATGACTTGAAGCGATATGCATGTACAGTAGAAAATGAATGCAAGAAACCCAAGGCCCTTATTTTATAGCATTTTAGTGGAATTTTGTTATGTAAGTAAATTTCAAAGAAATCACATCACTTCCCATAGGCGTAAGGGCACGTTTCACAAAGCTAGGGGGCGGGGGCGTCTCTTGCCGGAATACATCAACTATCCAATGTCTAGATTTTGCGAGCGAGAGAGAGGGCAAAGTAGTCGAGCCAAAATATATTATTTATTGCAAAGATGTTATTTCGTTATTAAAATACACTAGATGAAATATTCAAATTACTTATCCGGATGCCTCGTTGGCCGAATTATGGGGATATTCGAGCTTCTCGCTACCTGAAAAAGGCTGCCATCGACCAACTTGAATTAAAACAAAAATGATGAAGGTTACTTTGGTATGTAACTATGTATGTCGCAGGATGGCTGGTATGATATTGAAGTCAACAATAACCAAATTGAGATAGTTAAGGCGTAAAAGAAGAGGAAAATCTGTTGAAGCTTTGAGGCTAAAAGCCGACGCATGTGTAACAGGGGTCTTTATGATAAGGTAAAATCGTTCAAAAGTGGCGTGCCATCTTTACAAGATTGCCAACATGGCAATAAAGAAACGGTGCACATGGAAAGGAAATCAAGTGGATAAGGCACCACGCTGTCGATCGAAATCAAGGCCATAATACTAGTAATCTCCTTTGTCAAGATATATGATAGTTATATGCATGTCTTTTAATTATATTTGTATAGCTTTTTTCAATTATAGTTATGCTTATCTTTTGATACACTACCTTCAACTTTTAAAGTTATTTTGTATTGCAACAGAATGATATTATATCAGAGTTTCTATACCACTGATACCCAAAAGATTCATAATACCTTTAAATATGAGTGAACGAGGCAACCAAGTGGCGACAGGTTTCGAGATCAAATTATTTTGTTAAGTTCTTGCCATCTCTCCGTGGCTTTCTTATTCTTCCCCCTTTTCTGTATTTTACAATGGGGGATGTCTTTGTGCCCCCAGTAGTTACTCAGGCATTGAGAAATTTTAGAATGACGTCATCTGTGTTGAAAGGATGTGGTTTAAAGCTCGCAGCATTTTGAATAATTTGGTGGAATCGTTTCCTATATATAAAAGAAAGCATTGAGAAAAAATTATGGACAATTTTTGCATTACAAAATTTAAGTTATTCATATTATTAAAGGGCTCGTATTTTATTAACGGCTTATCGCTAAAAAAAAAGGGTTATCACAGAGCTCCAATATAACTCACCTTGGTTTAAAAATTACAGTTTCGTATGCTTTCCGAATCACTTTTTTTTAAAGGAGCTGATGCGAACGGACAAAATATAGGGGAGCAGAGGCTTTGACTGAGGGAAGGTTGGGTTGTGTACAGCCAGGGGGCGGGGGCACGTGGGCCCCTCCCCCCGCCCAGTTCTATTGTTTTGAATTTCCAAATCCCACTTTTTACCCCCACACTGTACGGTCCCTCACAGAATAATATGAAATCTTCCAAAAAGGCATTCTGCATTAATTCGGTTCATGTGTCCCCGCCCCGCAAAAAAGCAACACTGGCTTCGCCCCACCCCGGTCCAACAGTGCTTGACAGCTGTTTACGTCTTTATGAGGGAGGTTTCATCGACATTTGCTCCGACATTTCATCAAAGGTACACTTCAAATTCGTTGTGTAACGTTGTGTAACGACTTTACACAACATTGGGTGGTTCACTCCTTACAAAGGGGTTGTGTTAAGTTGTGTAAAAAAAAAATTACACAACAAATTCCTGCAAATTCGTTGTGTAAAGTTGTGTATTTTTTTTAACGCAACCCCTGTTTAAGTGTAACCACCCAAAGTTGTGTAAAGTCGTTACACAACGAATTTGCAGTGTATAGAGTTAGGGTTGGGGTGTTCGAGGGTTGAAGTTAGTGACCGCGGAACATTTTGTTGCTGGAGCATGTGTCGTACAAACCTGACTTCGTTATAATTATACCAGAAAGCTTCCTGATTATACATATTATATTATGTGAACACACAGGCCTGGATTCGAAGTTCGCTGAACCAACGCATTGCAAATTGAAACTGGGTACTACGTCCAAGACTAGGCGTTGCATACCAATCTTTTACAAACGTTGATAGTCGTGTACTTCGGCGACCAATCACGCACCGCTTTGAGTGCGCCTTTGACAATGCCCATTCATCAAGTGAAAAAACGGAGAGGAAAAGAAAAAGAAAGAAAAGAAAAGAAAGAGAGGTACAGAATGCTGCCTATCCAATGTACACAATACAGGTCACATGACATGTATTACTGTAACCGTGAGCCCCCAATCTAGAAGTTTGTGAATAGGAGCAAAGATCAATTGTAAAAAGAATGCATTCTTATCCGTGCGTAAGCAGTATAGTAATGCGATGTCAATGGCAAGCTCAAGACGAGTTGAAGGGCCCACGGTATGGATTAAAATATGATGGCGCCTTTTCTTTACACGTTTGACGTTATTTATGCGTTTTCACTTGATTATTTTAGGAGCGTAAAGCAAAAGTCCCGCGGCATTATCAGAGATTGACGGTTGCCGGTGATAGCCTATCCATATTCAGGCATGCAATCGTCACCTCACATTCGGGAAGCGAGCGACCACAATTTGAAGATTTCTCAGCTCGCATTGCGATCTATAAAATCTTATTATTAGATGAAATCATCATCCCTAATATGGTTATGAGCTCAATCCTATAATGAAAGAATTAATGAGACATTTGATAGTTTTCTTATTGATCTACTATAAAATGTAAGCGAGCACAGCGAGCGAGTTTTGGGGAAATTCGAGGAAAAACTACTCTTAGTCGCCTTAAATTAGAGGCACATGTTAAGGAGGCTATGATAATCTATTGTTTCGGGGGTGATGAGGGGTGATAAAAACATCTTGTCATGGCATGACTAAGCATGTACCGTAATAATGTCTCTTTTTTAACATGAATGATATTTGTTAATGTAAATGCAGTTGCCTCGAGTTTGAAAACTTCTTCATTTGCTTGAACCTTTATACTCTTGGACAAAGGGCAATTTATTAGCTTGGGATTCTATGTAGTTCAAAAGGGCATGGGGTTTTAAAGATGAGAGGTTGGAATAATGTTTCTTTTAGAACTTGAGTAGAATATGTCAAGGTAACTTAAAGGAGCTAACGTTTAGTGTAAAAGGGGCACAATTTTTATATTAAAATTATTTTTCTAGAGAAGGGACATTTGATAGCGTTAAAAACGAGCACGATTATATTCCCAAAAGGGCACCTTTCGTTCATAATGACGGCTGCTACCTGTCTCAATGGTGGTAGAAATGGTAAATGAGAAATAGAGGTAAAACGGGCATTTATCAAAGGGCACTTATATAGAAAGGAAAGGGATATTCTTATCATATTTGAAAGGGGCAATTATTAAAAAGGACAAAAGAGCACTTATAAGAAGGGAAAGGGCACTTATTAGAAAGGAAAAGGGGTAGTTTTCAGAGTTGAAAGGGGCACTTCTCCTACCTAAAAGTGGCACTTATTAGAAGGGAAAAGGGGCACTTATTACAAAGAAAAAGGGGTACTTGTCAAAGTAAAAGGGACAGCCATTAAAGATGAATATGGGCACCTATTGCAGATAAATATGGGCACCTATCAGAGGTAATAAGGGGCAATTATGAGAAAGGGGGAAGGGGCACTTATTAAAACGAAAAAGGGGCACAAATTTCGTAAGTAAAAGGGGGCACTTTGGGGGTACGTGCCTCTACGCCTCTAAAGTTATTCATCTTTTCACTTTTTACGCGACCAGGGCCCCTTATTACAAAGAGTTGATATCAATCGCAACTTATTTGCGATTGATATCAATCGCAACTATGTACATAAGAGATAGGAGACTGCAAACTTACGATTGATTGGAGGACTTATGATTGATTTGGATCAATCGTAACTCTTTGTAAGACGGGGCCCAGAAGTGTTTTTTTGTTATTGTAGTATTTGTTAACCGTGCTATTAACAATACATTTATTCTTACGTTAAGCATGTTAAGTGTGTAGTGAATTTTTCTTTTCTTTTTGTTTATTTATTTAAACAGTTTTTTTTTTAAATCACAACGAAAGCCCATTCTCTAACCCAATCCATTGCTATAACAATAATAACCACTTTAGATATATAGCATGTAAAGCCAATGCAATAATCATTATTTCATAGTCTTTTTATATTTATTTCTTTTAAAGTTCTAGAAAGGCTACTGAGTATGTACGATTTGAGCGACATCAGTAGCCTACATGATTGTATAGCATATCATACTCTATGGTTTTGCTCATGTTTCATAGTGTGCCTGTATTGACAGACTACATGCACATCGAATTGCAATCAATTTCCCGTTTTCTGAGAAAAATAGTGAACGCAATCACCGGGGGTGCTACACTTGTTCGCAACATGCACTGATCGTAGATATCAGTGTTCGCAGCCCGTTACCAGTGCCATTGATTAGGAGAGTTAAGCCAATCCGGTTCGACTTTGGCACAATAATGGCAAATATTGCTTTGTTGGGGGTAAGAGGTAAGATTTTGTAACCAACTAAAACTGAAACCAAGTTGGCCAAACTCTGCGTATAGATGGCTCTGCCCGCTATGCGGAAGACAATTCAAACAGGACTGGTGATGGGGTTATTAAAATATGAATCATGGCGAATATAAGCATGGATCTCAAACTCGTTCAGTGGGGGAAAGGTGTAGAAATCAAGTTATCAAAATGATAGTTACGATGATAATGGTGATGATGATGATGATGATGATGATGATGACAATAATAATAACGGTAATATTATTAATAACATCAACAACAACAATGATAATACAAATCAGCGTCGTCATCATCATCATCATCATCATTAAAATAAAAAATAGTTCTGACAAAAACCATGATTGGAAGTTGTTGATTTCTTGACAGAGTTTATGATGGGGTTGTTTAAAGAGCCAGTCAATATAACGTTAATAATAAAATTGGTGCCCTGGATTTATGTAGAAGTTAGATTTATTATCGATTGAAATTGAAATTGGAATTGGAATGGTTAATTAATACAATTTCATCGCGGCCAAATCCCGAAATGCGAAATCTTTTGCAGATTAGAATTGCAAATAGCTGGGGTAATTTTATAATTCCAAGGCTCTTTGGAAGCGCATACATGTATATAGGGACGTTACAATGTGTTATTATGCGCTATACGGCAAGAACAGATAATCATTATTTTGTTTAAAACTTTTATTATCATTATCATTATTACATTATTATTATCATTATTATTATTAATATATATATATATACAATCATGACAAGTATAACATGTAGGTACACAAACAATAACAGCATGTATGCTAATAAAATAATATGTATTTATTAAACTAGACATTCAGGGAGTTGAATAAAATATGATTTTACACAATCGAAGTGGGGAAAAATAAAGATGTAGGCATAAAGGGAACTGAGTGCACCTTCTACTCACATGCTATCATGGAACATTGAAAGACTGATATAATAATATGCAGCTGTACATCTCAAAATAAAATGCTAGTTGGCCATATTAAAGCACTGATTATCTCGGATCCTTGTCATTTGTCAATTGTCATATCCAATCATTCTTGCCCATGAACTTCAGAAGACCGATTATACATATTATTTATAATTACCCTGACCTGAAAAAGCTTCCATCGTCGATTAATGTAAATATAATCACTGCATTTTTATAAACCTGTTGTTATGAAGAGTTAAGGAGTCTCTGATGGAAAAGTTTGATTTGGAATAGAAAAGCAGATTTTCAGAAAAGCCTACTTTTGGGTTGCTTGTACAAGTGCAAAATCATTCTTCCAAATTCTCGATATTAAATATGTCAAAGGTGGCGCTATAATACCGGCATGCTCTTTGTAGGTTCCATTTACAAAATGTATTGTTATTGTCAAGCTGAAATGAAATGAATCTTTTATTTTTTTTTGAAATGGTAATAAATAAATGAAAAAAGAAAGAAAAAGATCGTACACCTTCACTTTTCATTGTGACTTCATTTCAATGTAAACATATCATGATAATGTTTCCCGAGTATGAAGCGCATTCATGTATTTTTGTTAGTACCCCATTTTATCTCGAAACTGCTAGGTATTATTGGTTTGCATAGGCGGTTATTTTTTCCTATGTCTTTTAATTCAAGAATTGCAATAGGATGTGGGTGTTTCCTAAGTTTATAAAAAAGACTATCTAAGTACCCTGACGTTGATTATTTTAAGTTGAGGTTGAGGTTGAAGTTGAGGTTGAGTTCGGGTAAAGGTGCCAGCAAATTAATTTTGTGTGCTTTCTCATTGTGTTATGTATGGATTAATTATAGTAGAAATATCACCCGAAAAGGATTGCTCTTCAAATGCCTCCACCTTCAAAATACGTACGACAAGAAATACTTGAAGACAGTATTTGGACCAAAACAGCAGTGCCACATTGTGTGTATATAGAACCTTATAATTATATATATATATGTGCAATATTTCCATTTGCTTTTCACCAAGATTGAACCAATTTATGATCAATTTGATGATTCCAAAACCTCACACTATACACCAATTCCTATCTTTACTACGTTATCGATCTTTCCCAGTTATTGCTTCCAGATATAGTTCCTTTTTTCACAATCTTATCGCATGACCCAAAACCTAACTTTGTCTTTAAATCGAATTGAATATGGGACACTTGTTTGACTATCAATCAAGTTCTTCAGTATCCTGAGGTGTTTAGCGTCTTTATGAAATAAGGGAGGATTCGGAAAGGATTAGTTAAATGTCGTGACATATAGATTTGCAAATCCTTAAAATGACATCTGAGAAATACGGGAATACGGAAATTACCATATCAAAGCCTATCAGGGATTTGCAAGCCCTCAAAAACTTATATCAAAATAATTTTATCTGTAGCAGCAAGATGAGTTTATGAAAGTATGTGCAAAATTTCAGATCAACAGTCTATGGTTTTCTCTCTGAGTGAAAACTTAAGTCCTCCTGTTGTACACAGCTATAATGGGGTGTATAAAACACTGCCAGTAGAAAACTACAAATTTTGTGAGAAAAATGACTACTAATTGGCTAATAATGAATATTTTGCCACCCTACTTTTAGGAAAGTTTTAAATTATGAATTTTGACAACATTTTCGCCCTTTTACAAGTTTTGAGATTTTCAATGTGCAAATTCCTGTAATGCCGACATAATGAAAATACAATGCAGCGATTTAAGTGACTTGATGTTGTATCATGAAAGTGTTGAAGGTTTTCCTTCAAAGACTTTGAGAGGGAGAGAGAGAGAGACAGAGAGAGAGAGAGGGGGGGGGGAGTGATAAAATGAGAAATAGAAACTGGAGAGAGGGGGAGGGGTGGGGAAAGATGGGAAAATGGGAGTGCTTGGGATTGAGGAGAAGAAAAAGGGAGAGAATGAAAGAGAGGAAAGAAAGAAAGAAATAAAGAATAATGAGAGATATCAGTTCAGTTCAGTTTCAGTTCAGTTTATTTTATTTTGCACGGCACCAACTTCAGCCAAAGGTTGTTCTTCTGCAGGTCCGTGCACAATAACAAAATACATGTACAATTATAAGATAACGCATATCGTAACATACAAACATTAAAAAACAAACAAACAAGAACATAAATATCGAACTTGAATGCACCTGGGCTGCTATGCGTGCCCTTGACCATCCGTAAAATTTACTGGTTTTCTCTGGGTCTTCAAGATGAGGAGCATAATTATGCCAGCTAGCTTCATCCTATACTGGATAACACCACTGTGCTTTCTACAAGCATATTTTCTGGCAAATTGAATTTATTTGCTTACTTGGTTCATAATTTCGTCTGATAAGATATATATATTATCTGGTAAATTAAATTTATTTGCTTATTTGGTTCATAATTTCGTCTGATAAGATATATATATTATTATCAAAATAAAACATAATATGACATGTGAGTGCAATTTGTTTTTACAGATGTGTATCAATCAGATATGATTATTTACGTCTGGGGACCGACCTTTAACGTCACCATCCGAAAATAGTAACTGAATGGCATTTATTCAGGCCAAATTAGATACTACTACTACTAGGCCTAATGATGATAAGAATATCTACATTTATATTGCGCACGTATATCCGTCCCAGGGGGTGCTCAAGGCGCCTACAAATTACTATTATTATCCTGGCTTTAGCCCAGCTGCCTTCAGACGCTAAAAACATTCAAGGAATAAATTCCTACCAGGTACCCATTGACTACACCTAGGTGGAGAGTGGCAAGTCTTGCCAGAGGACATCAGTGCAGCGTCGGGACTCGAACCACGAACCAAAATTGTGATCCACAGTCCGGTGGCGTATCCGCTAGACCAAGACACCTCTGATTAAACGTAACAATGAGAATGTTGAGAAAACGTACACGGATAATGGTTCACGTGCATACTAGAGTGTTTCATCTGGGGGCATGACATTCGAGTTAACACGCAAACTACATCCTCGGATTCCTCGCACATACAACCACACCTTATCACACACACACACATGACGACAAGAAACTCAGTAAAAGGAACAAAGGAAGAACGCATTTTACTTGTATCCAAGTACCCTTCCTCCCCTAAAAGAAGAGAAAAGGAAAATTGGTATCTTAGTAAACAACCTAAATGACAAAGGCTCGTAAGCAGGGCTACATTAATGTTGCACCACAAATTCCACAATAGAGTTGCGGTCAAAGGCGTCTTGCTAAGTCGCGCTTGTCATAAGCTTCAAATTAGACATTAATTTCACAACGCTCGCGTGCGAGTGTGCGACATACTCTAGTTTCGCAATCTATGATTCATTTTCTTTTTGTGTGATACTAAGATAGCATTCATGTTCGGCTGTTGAAAAGCGAAAAAGACGCAAATGCTTAATAGGTCTTCTTGAGAAATTCGATGGGACAGAAAGTAGAGATTTCGTCAGGTTTCATTTGCGGTTAACCCCGCGTGTGCACCATGTCTGCGGTCCGGAGTAGGTCTGCGTGGATCGGAGATGCTGCAAGAACAGGACAAGAGAAGAGAAACCCCAAATCTTGTCATCTTTGTTGTTGTCCCATCTTAATTTAGAAAAGCAGATGTCATGTATTGAGCACGGAGAGTTATGTTCTTTGTGTCAAAATAATGTAAACGTCCTTACCCGAAACATTGCGGTTTCACTTTTGCAAGACGGTAAGATGGGAGCTGACAAATGAATACGAAACCAAGATGGCGCAAAAATAGAATCCGAATTCGTTTGTCCTTTGGCAAACTCTCGTGGTCGAATTTGGTATGAATGTAAAATTGACGAAAGTCGAGAGTAACCTTTGTCACTCTTATACTTGTCTAAATTTTCATAAGATTCACGATACCAGTGCCTCTCTCTGTTTTGAGAAACATATTCCATCTCTTAACAACTTGTTCAAATCTTCAGCTCTTCGTGTTATTGTTAAAGAGGAAGAAACAGTAGGAGA
Organism: Mesocentrotus franciscanus; assembly: GCA_037976565.1. Lineage (NCBI taxonomy): Eukaryota > Metazoa > Echinodermata > Echinoidea > Camarodonta > Strongylocentrotidae > Mesocentrotus > Mesocentrotus franciscanus. Next base: position 30,558,259 of record CP137671.1, on the reverse strand, counting down.
AAACGAAGGTGGAAAGTTTTCATTTTCTTCCCCCTCCGTTCCGTTAAAAACGATATAATTCATTGTTTACATGTATACTAACCTTAAGAATTGAAAGAATAATGAAATTGATAAGATTGATGAGCATTCTGGAACCCCTATAGAGTATACATAGTATACAGCAAACAGCGCATGCTCACTATTAGAGGAAACATGCTGGGAATGTTTCTTATTGTTTATCGTGTTAACCATAGAGTTTTAACGATAGAAATTCGCCCACGTTATGTTTTATTAGGGCCCTGTTTCATCAATCATTAATATTATATGTGTAACATTTCTACAACAAATGCTCACATCCAATTAAATGCTACTATTGTAGTAGCTCATGACAGTTACAGGAATTGTTATCGATATCAAGTTTTATGAATCAGGGCCTAGGCAAGTTTGTTAGAAATCGATATGCGTGTAAGAGCCCAATTGAAGGAGAATTCTATTTCATTGGATGTTTGGTTTTTTCCCCATTATTTTGCTCTTGGGTAATAATAATACTTCGTAGGCGCCTTAAGCATCCCCTGGGATTGAATTGAACTATTATCATTGTTATCAATAATTGATCATAATAAGAATACTAATAATGACAATAATAATAATAATAATAACAATAATAATTATAATAATAATAATAGTAATTATATTAGTAATAATAATAATAATAATAATAATAATAACAATAACATTCTGGGTTTAATATAGCGCTTAATACATTTACGATGTCTCTAAGAGGTTTTCAGATCATTACCCCAGTCATTAGAGTCACGCTTCACACAATGTGCACATTCTCCACTCCCTGTGGAGCATTCCAGCAAGGTGCCAGTTTACAGACGCTCACAATGCTGAGCAAATTACAATGACGTTCGCATCCTACGAGTTTCCGATTTAACACCTTGGTTGGAGAGTGGCAAATGTGAATTAATGTCTTTTCAAAGGATTATAGTTTCGGGCTGGGATTTGAATCCTCAACCCTTGAATTGAAAGTCAAGTGAATAGACCACTATACAACACACCTCCAATTTGAACTTTTACCTTTCCGTTTTCCTTTCTTTCACTTGGAAAAAGCATATAGAGGATCATTATTCATATAAGCCCCTCTTTAATTACAAAATGTCTGGATCAGCGTTTGTCTACGTAATCATTGCAATTTCCATTCAAATGGTATTGATGACTCCCCACATTTTGTAATTTGAGAACGCTCATAATTATATCAAGTGTATTACCTGAGGTGGGGGGGGGGCACTTTGCAATCTTATTTAATTGGTACTATCTTCTTTTAAAGATGCGCTTTTAGCAGAGAGTAGGGTACGCATAAGTTTGGTAGGTGTATATTTCTTATAGAATAAAAATGAACATAACGTCAAATAATTTATCAATCATAAATATCGACAAAAGGATTTGTCATCTTTGAACTTTTATTCACATTTTCGCTAATATGCTAATGAACTAAAGTTGGATTGTAATTAGTTCTTTTCGCGTACAAGTATATCTCACATTATATGGGAAGTCCACCTTGATGGTTTAGAATTCAAATTAAGGAAACCGGTCATTAATATTGTGAGAAAAATCATAAAATAATATATATAAACTTAAGATGATTGAAATTATAAAAAACGGACTAAAACCAAAACAAATTAGAGCTATTTTCTTTGGTTTTACACAAAATATGAAATTCTCTTCTCAATATTAATGTTTCCTCAAAACTGTGCGCCCCCCTAAAAAAAAAATAGCACAAAAGAAGTATAACGTAGTCCTTCTGCAGAAAGTGAATAGACCCCTCAATCAAATCGCAAGAATTTAACACAATTTGTTTTCTAGAATTGGCTTTTAAAAAATAGAAAAGATAATAATAAATAAAATAAAATAAAATTTTAAAAAGGAGAAGTGATTGGTTTGGTTTGGTTTGGTTTTTGTTTTCCATGTAGAAAACATAAATACATACACTTGAACTTAAACAAAATATCGGCTGTATGTATTGCTCTATTCAGAGCCATTAATATAATGGTTCTCTTCTTCCTAGATGTCCAGGGAGAAAGAAAGATTATAAAGTTCGAAGCGAATACGGTTCCCAAGTCCGATCTACTATTCCCAGATAAAGACAGAGGCGGAGTTCATACAGGCATCAAGTTAATTAAATCCAGAGGCCATAGAAATGGGTCAATGAAACTTTGAGGACAAATATATTTGTTTGCTCGTCAGAGATTATATCAATAATCTGTTTATCAACCTATATACTAGGGTAGCCACATCAATATGATTTGTTTTTCCTCCCCCCTGCATTATTAATCATTATCAACCAACTTATTGACAGTTACCCATTTTAATTATACACCTGAGTCGAGAGTGACAGAATATTGTCAAGACTCCTCGTCCAAAGACGTATTGTATCCTAAGGATTATAATAACAATCCTGAAAAATGGGACCCCTTTTTATTCTGTTGTTGTTATTGCTGATGATTTTTGTCTGTTTGTTTTGTTTTGTTTTGTTTTTAGATTTATTTATTGACATATTTTGCTTGTTTGCTTGCTTGTCAGCACTTTTGGGGAAATCCACTCGCATGTTGGTTTCACCCCCCTGTTAACTCTGTTGCGGCTCTCCTTGACCTGACGGCAGTAAAATATGAGCTGCGGATCATAATCTACATAAAATAGAATTTTGAAATCATACAATAAAATATACATATAAAAATGTCTCATCTGGTCTCGAGATACTGCCAATTCTTTATGGGCTTTAGAAGTGTTTCACTAGAAATAATAGTGTGCTTAGATTTATAACTTTAAGGTGGTTACTTTATTTGATTTGATTTATTTACCAACAGCAATACAGTAATACATTTCATACAATGTGTTTACATAAATACAAGAAGAGAAACTTTTGGTTCGTAAAAGGGACCAGATAATAGCACATGTGCTAGTTGAGCCTAACCCTTTTTATTCTAATTGGAAAACAATTAGGGAAACTGTTTTCACTGTGAATATGGCTGAATTTTCGTATTCCCATGTGTGTCATTAAAATTATAGTTATATTCTGGATTTATTCAGCATCGGATACATATCCCATTATCTATATCAGTTAAATTATCACCCTAGTTATCGGATCCATGCTTACCGTGCGTATTTTGCGCTCTCTGGTGACCATTCCAGCCAGTCGATATTTTACAGACAAGCACAAGACTGTTTAAACCATGACATTCGTTTCTTACCAGATTCCCATTTTGCATGGAGAGAATCGACCCTACTGCCTTCGCATCTCGAGTCAAGAGTAGAACCCACTCGACTATTTGGCATACATCGCTGGGGAGGGGGCGGCGATTATCCTCTTATGAATCTGTCTATTTTCTGTGTGATTCCCCTCATTCCTTTCTCGTTCGTGGAGGCTTCCACGGGAAGGGGGCGGAGTCCACGACTTTGAGGAAAAAAAAGAGGGGCACACTTCCGAAAGTTTGGTCAGAATTTTGATTAGGGCACAGAAAATTTGATGGAGGGGCAAAGCGTACTACAAATATGCCATATTGGCTTTTAAAGGGGGACACGGGCCGTTGTATATTCTTCTCTTAATCTGCCATTAAGCTACTCTATATTTTATATTTTTGTGCATATTTACGAGACTAAAAGTTAAATTAATCAACAAGCGGGATTATTATCTTATCATGTCGATAAAAAGAAGGAGAAGTCTAGATTGATAAAATATGGTTTAAGCTTCCTTGGTTAACTAGACGAGCTAGCTTTAATTCCGCCAAGTATACTTGATACGTTTAATCTAACTTAATATAACTTTTTGTTCAGGTGGACGACCAACCAATGAAAGTTTTCTGTATCATCCTGCTGATTTGTAGTACTGACTGTACATAATACCAATATTCTGGATTTATATTGCGCTTAATACATCGACGATGTCTCTAAGCTTGCCCGCAAACAATGTATGCACATTCTCCACTCCTGGGGACCATTCCAACTAGGCGCTATTTTACTTTTTGTTCAAACATATTGTACAATGCTGAGAAAACTACAATGACTTTCGCATTCTATTGGGTACCCATTTAACACCTGGGTGGAGAGTGGCAAATGTTGACTTATGTCTTGTTAAAGGACATTAGTGCCGGGCCGGGATTCGAACCCTCAACCCTGGGATTGAGAGTCAAGACAATGAACCACTATACCACGACACCTCTACAATATGACATGGTACATTACGATAATTATGGTACATGCAGTTATAAGCAGCAAGGCCTATGTATTCTTGGGACCAGATGGACTAGGGGTAACCCAGACGGATTACCTTCAAAAGTTTATCTGGTTTTAATTAGAAAAAAAATAAAGGCCCTTTATATCCAATGGTTCCGGGGCTATTGGTAGAGACTTAAGAGCATAATAATCCCTGCACGTGTATCAATACTAAAACGTGACCTTTTTTCTCCGAAATATTACAGATTGGCCACAAAATTTGCATTATTATTGAATACATTTTACGACCTTGATCTTGTTTTACTTTTATGACAATAAGAATAATCTGAAATGAAATTATGGGGTGAACAAACTTAAGGGGAAAGCAGACATACTTTTATGTGACTCGTGATTAATGTGCTCTTATTGTAATGGTCATGGAGGGTAGTTTTCATTGCTTTCTCCCTCCCTCCCTCCCTCCCCCTCTCTCTCTCTCTCTCTCTCTCTCTCTGTTTCCCCTCCCTCCATATATCCCTCTCTGTCTCTATCCATCCCCCCTCTCTCTCTCTCTCTCTCTCTCTCTCTCTCTATGTCTCCCCTCCCTCTCTCCCTCCACCCCTCTCTCTCCTATCCCTCCCTCTCCCTTTCCTCTCTCTCTCTCTCTCTCTCTCTCTCTCTCTCTCTCACACACACACACACACACGTTTGAAAATTGAGATCTATCCATTTCCATTTTGACAAAGACAACATTTGGAAAGAGCTTTAAATAGACCCATCATCTTTCAATTCTATGGATGTATTATCATGTTTTTTATAACCATGCCTTTGAACTGGACATTTTTATCACTGCTTAGAAGTCGTCTGCCGTTTTGAAAATAGTGAGGTTTCAAGAAAGACATCGATATAAGACAGTGTTACTACCTTGAGTTTAAAGCGGCTTCATGATTAAATTATTACCATTGTCTATAACTCTCATATTCTGCCAGGTGTACCGTTATTTAGTCATGCCCTAGGCGCCACGGAAGACGTACGTCATCGGTACCAACCTCTGAGAAGGACTTCGTTCTCATGCCATCTTTGTGCGTCTTGGTATTCATTCTCGAAGACAAGATGTAAGTGACAATGAAATTCTTCTATTCTTACATATTTTCAACGGGAAAAATGTTTTACATTAGGCGCAACAAATCTGAATAACATCCTATTTCACCGCCTTCGCTAAAGATCTCATGAACTGTACTTGTTTTTGAAGCAACTCAATTTGAAATGATATAACTCATATTTATAATTGCTATGGTACCTTTTGTTTCCTGAAGATGTATTTCTGATTGGTGATGTAACTTGAAAATTAGTTCTTCTTTATTCTACCATATCCTCCTTCTGTATCAGCAGCAGCTCCAGCGCTAGCTACGCCATACATGTAGGTCTGAAGAAGCTTGTACGTAACACGACAAGCAAAACAGGTAATGTTTACTAATTGTGAAGAAAGAACTAATATTGATGGTAATTGTGTTGTTAACTCTCAAATATCCGATGTTGTTGATATTATTATTTGGGGAAACACTTGCACTCCCATTTTTTTCTTCGAGTTGGGTCAGTTTGTTTAGTTTACCTATCAAATCGACGAAGTGCATCCTTTTTGTAGGCGTGTGTACATCATGGATTGTTTGCGGCCATGTAGATGGTAACAAAAAGATTTTGATGATGTCACAACTTACAACTAAATAATGATTTAATTTTTATATCATAATTACATGTTGAGATAACCATAAATAAATTTAAGATTACCCCAACCAATGAAAATTTCTGTATCAAAACTTTGACGAGTTTTTGTTGTTGTTTTGTTTGCTTGTTTGTAATGCTCATTACGAATTTGATATGCAAAGATTACAGAGATCAACCACATAGTGAATTAAATTTGTCTTTCCGACATATGCATGCAGTTTAACCGAAGACATTTTGCATTGATGAACTCGAGGTCGGAGGCATGTACGAGATCTTCATCACAGACGTTCGGCATGAGTGTTATATACCCTTTGTACCTTAACGATGTATACATACGTTTGAAATATGTACTTGGTCATGTTGGTAATTTCACAACCGTTGTGTCCAAATAATAAAATTGCATATGTTAGAAATATATATGCTTCATAACATGTTTGTTTAAACAGTGTCAAATTGCTTCATATTGCAGTATGCAATACAAGTGTAGGCCTATATGTTTTAAAGGTGTACTTATGTTTGAAATATGGACCACATTGCTTCAAATTGCGTTTTGCAATACAATATAAAAGGGACTGAAAATAAAGTGAGGAGTACGGTTTCCAATAAATTGTAAATTGAAAGTCATATTTAGATGTAGCTCGTTTGTATATCGTCTTTTCATTTGTGAAGTTTACTTGAGCATTTTCTGATTTAGCAACCGTTAAGCTATGTATCTCTCTCTCTCTCTCTCTTTCTCTCTCTGTCACTTCTCTCCATTTCGCTTCTTTCTCTTTTCCTCTTGTATATTTATTCCCATCTTATTTGGTCTTTCCTGTTATGCGAGCTATGCGCCATTTGGTCATCTCATGAAGGCATCAAAATAATGCTCTCAACATTTTACTCCGTGATTTTAGCTGATCATTATATTTCTCCTTTTTTTCTATCTCAAGTAAAATGACTGGTATTGCTGTTGAATGTGTTTATATTCATTTTACAAATCCTTTTAATGTTGTTAGTATTGTTGAATTGTACAATTATTGAATAAATTACCTCTAAAGAGGAAAACAAAATATCATGAAGGCAATCGCGCAAAGAAATGAATCTTTCCGACATGCATAGCCTACCAATAAATGTATGCTTATTAATACACGATGATAAAAAACGAACAACGCTCCAAGCTTCATTGAACGAACAAAATATCAACAGCAGTATGATGTTGTTGCGTTTCTTTTGTGGTAGCATATATTGATCGTCGCGATCCAGTGGTCACATACACACATGTCGTTCCTGGTAATGACTGGCTATCAATACCGATTTTTTTATCTGTTGGATTTTATGAATGAACTTGGCCTCGAAGTGATGAAACCTACTTGTAATAATTTCTTTTGTTCATATGCGGTACGTTGGTCACAAATTGTATAGTAACCTCGGAATACGTATCAATCTATTGTGTTATGAGCATATGTTTTAGCAGGTTCTCCCCGATTTCAATGACTCACATATTCACCAATGAGAAGAGGTGAATAGATTATGTAGGACGCATGAATGACCCCTCTTTTTTAGTAACTATCCACGTAGGCTAGTATATATGTCAAATAGTACTGGCCTCCCTCGTTCCCATTACCCCTACCCCACCCTTTTCTCTCTCTCTCTCTCTCTCTCTCTCTCTCTCTCTAATTGCTCTCCTCTCTTTTCTCTCTTTCTTCCTTTACTCCTACCCATCCCTCTCTCTCTCTCTCTCTCTCCCTCCCTCTTTCCCTTTCTCTCCTCTATGTCTCTTTCCGGATTCCCGTGAGTGGATAGTATGCATTCACCATTTATAGAAACTGAGCGGCGTTTGTTTAATTTCAACGTTGAACTATCTTTACTGCAAAATCCCCCTCTTTCTTTCTCTATTCCAATTATCTTCACATTTTGTCTCTAATGCTCTTCTTAATTTCTACTCTTTCCATCCGTCATAACAAAACAAAAAACTCCATTTTTTTCCTTTCCTTACATACCAGTTATATCTCAATACCTAGTTATATCTCAATGTGTGCACGTCTCTACACAATACCCCTCTCTCTCTCTCTCTCTCTTCTCTCTCCCCCTCTCTCTCACCTCTCATTCACTATGCACTGCTTACTTCACTTGTCTATTTCCCTCTCCTTTAAAGATTTAGTTTTCAATTCATAATTAAATTCTTCATTGCTCAGGGTCATGGATTTGGCAACAAAACAACAAAAAAAATGTTTGTGTTAAATCCTCTCTTCCACTTTCCCCACATAAATATTCTTTGACACAGTAGAAATCAAAATCATATTAACATTTCTTTTAGATGAACAGTGACAAAATCAAATACTTTAATATTCTCTCAAATGCAACAGATTTACAGATAAATAAATTTATCAAGAATACACATTTACATATAAAACACATATTTACAATCCATTGCAATATCCTATAAATATTCAAATCATAATGTGAAGATTTACAAGCTCAAATATCTATACAGAATAAAATCTCATCAAGAAACAACATCCTAATAAATTGAGTATATGTCAATCTATTCTTAAGTGACAGTTTTCATACCAAAATACGTCTGTGAGGCTCCAAACGGTAATAAGTGAAAACAAAATCAAGACTCATTTAGGTATGAATGAAAGATAATATCAGTGAAAGCACAGATATTTTTGGAAGGAATGTCTGTTTGTAAAAGGCACAAAAGAGTGGACGGAGTGTATACACAAGTTTGGCAGCTTACAGGATATAACTCAATCTTACGACCGCACAGATTCTTGCAGCTACGTTTCAATTCTATATCTCTTTACTTTACTTTACTTAAATTTAGAGGAGAGAATAAATGTCTGAAATTTGAAAACGAAAAATATGTCTCCATAAAACTCAATATCAGCTTAAATATTATTATCTACTTGATAATCTATATAATTCCCTGCCCATAATAAGAATCATATGACATATTCCTTTCCTGACATCATAACCCTGGACAACTTTTTTCTTTTCCCTTTCCATTCTTATTTCCAGGGCTTTTTTTTTTCCTTTGGGGCAGTTCTTAACCATTGGTTGGTAGGGACAGGTTCACAATTTTTGTTTCTTTTGCTGCCAAACTGTGGAAGGTACATGTACCAGTCAGTACTTGGTTCAATAGAGAAAGTAACAACCATACCCTTCTAAGACAAATTTTAATTTTATTTCTTCTCCCCCTTAACACTCTTCTTTAAAGGGCTCTTTTCTCTATGGGGCTTTTCTTGCCCATCAGCAGAGAGGAACAGGTGCACAATTTTCTCATTTGCTGCAAAATTATGGAATGTACATTATATTAGAACTGGTTTCAGTTAAGAAAGTTATGACCATTCCTTTCCAATAAGAGAAACAAAAACAATCATTTTATTTCTTCTTTCAGGGATTTTCTTTCTTTTGGGACTCTTCTTGCCAAATGTTGGGCAGGGTACTGTTTCGAATGTTTTCCTCCTTTGCTGCCAAACCAAGGATAAATAAAAACTGTTTACTTCAAATCTAAAATTGAAGAGATTTATTTCTTCTTTCCTTTGCGCTCTTCTTTCCAGGGCTCTTCTTTCCTTTGGGGCTCTTCTTGCCCTTTGGTGATGGGGATCTCCTGGCCTGCTCTGCCTTCAGGGCTGATTCTGCAGCTGCAATCTCCTCCAGTCGTTTCTTCTCAGCCTCCAAGAACTTCTGTCGGAAAGCCTCTCGTGGTTTGTTAATCTCCTCACGCCTTTCATCCAGATTGGTCTGCAAGAGTGAATGAGATGGATTTGTTTGCTTACTTTTGTCACAAGAAGCATCTTGTAGCAGTAACACTGGATAGCTCTTGTAGCAGTAACACTAGATAGCTCTATCTTTAGAGTTATTTATAATACTTGTAGCAAGCTTTCACCCTCATCTTCTTACCATCATGTTCTGAAAAATTCTTCATATCAATACTACTACCCCCATAACCATCACAACAACCATCACTATCGTCATCATTCAAATTATTATATTGAACAAGATAAAGGTCACCATCAACATCAGCTGTACAACCTATATCATCATAAGCATCAGCATCTTCAAGACCGTCATCAACAGCACTTTATTATGCATTATTCTTAAGGTGAATTTATTCAGTTTGATAAACAGCTCAGGTGGGAAATGTGTAAAATTAAAATTAAAGAATTTAGTATAAAATATACAGTTGATGTTAAATAAAAGAAAAAAGAAATACATTGCTAATATGGAAAGTGAATATGATAACTTGTGTAAGAAAATAGATGAGGGTTTATATGCATATGATATAGATAGAATGATCAGTGTTTGAGACTAAAGATAGACAAGTGGTATGAATATCAGTGCAAAGGTGCATTTGTGACATCTCGGGCAAGGTGGCTTGAATTTGGTGAAAAGTCAACATAATATTTTCTTCAGCTTGAAAAAGCCATAGGGAAAAAGAAAGAAATAGATTGTCCTGAGACTAACGGAAAACTTATCAAAGATGAACAGAAGATTTTGACAGGTATACAAGAATTTTATTGTAAACTCTATAACGGAAATAATACCGGGGCTGGGTTTAAAGAATACATATCTGATATCCACTTAAATGTTTTGAATGAAGAAGATGCAAATTTATGTGAGGGAAAAATTACAGAGAATGAATGCTGGGAAGCATTAAAGTCAATGAAGATGAACAAATCACCTGGAAGCGATGGACTCAGTGTTGAATTTTATAAATTCTTCTGGGGTAATATATAAAACATATGGTAATTGACAGTCTGAATGAGGGTTACGACAACAAACAGTTGTCTTGCACACAAAGTCAAGCTATTCTTACTTTATTATAATTAAAGAAAGGTAACAAAAATGTTTTAGATAATTGGCGACCTATTTCGCTGTTAAACATTGATTATAAACTTGCAGCTCGTATTCTTTCAATTAGATTACAGAAAGTAATCTACAAACTTGTATCACAGGATCAGGCTGGTTTTTTTTTTAACGCTCTGCATCAGACTGTACCAGACTTATTCACGACACCATTGATTATTGTCTTTTTGCAAACAAACCAGTTGTTATGATGTTCTTGGATTTCATATAAGCATTTGATACTATTGGTCATGATTTTTTATTGTCCGTGTGACGGGAACTTAAATTTAAAGATTCGTTTTTTAAGATGGATTCAAACTTTATATAATGGTGCTCATGGTCGTGTTTTAAATTATGGCTGAATATCCGAGAAATTTGCAATAGAAAGAGGCGTTAGGCAAGGTTGCCCACTTTCTCCCCTTTATTTATAATCATTGCAGAGTTTTTAGCTAAATTAAACAAAACGCCAAAATAGAGGGATCTAAGTCCCATACTTCAATGAAGACAAATCTGATTTTAAGATATACGTATCGTTCAGTATGCAGACGATACGATAATTATTACTAATTCTGTTCAATTTGTTAAAAGAAATAATGAAAGGAGTAGAAATGTTTGGAGAACATGCGGGACCAAAATTAACTGGACCAAATCAAAACTCATGAAACTTAATATAAATGACGATGAAGTTAAAGATTTATATTTTACCGAAGATCCTATAAAATGCCTTGGTATATATGTAGGTAAAAATTCTTTTGACGTTCAAAATTTAAACTGGGAAAGTACAGTAGAGAAAATAAAGAATACCTTGGATCTATGGAATATGAGAAAACTTACATTATACAGAAAAGTTGTTGTGATTTAACATTTAGTTATGTCTCAGATAGTACATACTGCCACAGCAGTTCCGATCCCTTCTAAAATAATTAAACGTATAAATAAACTGGCTTACACATTTTTATGGAATTCTAAAAAAGAAAAGGTTAAACGAAACATCTGTCACAATCCTGAAGTAGAAGTGGAAAGAAGTTGATTCCATTTTTATTAATTTTCAAGAAAATGAACTACTTTCCGCCTTCAAATTGGCAAAGTTAAAAGTGCATTTCCGAATTTTTGGTTACAGAAGTTACGTAATAGGATACAATATGTTAATAGTTCACCGTCTGCAGTGGAATCCAGTTCAATAGAAATGGTAACAGGTGACTCCATTGATGTAGCTGGCATGAGAGCCAAACACTATTATAATTTGATGTTAGAAAAAAATAAACAGGATCTGGCGTGCATTTATTTTTGGAACGCTTATTTTGATTTACCTAATGAGTTTAACTGGAAGACGGTGCTTCATTATAAATTTTACTTTATAAATGACAACAGAATTAAGCAGTTTAATTTTAAATTTATTCATAGAATATAACCTAGTAAAGACAATTTATGTAAATGGAAGATTAAAAATAATAATCTATGTGATATCTGTAAGATCCCAGATACAACTAACCACCTTCTCCTGGCTTGTAAGAAGGTTTCGCTTTTTTGAAAGATTGTATCCAAATTAATCAATAATTTGTTTAATTTAAGAATCTTTTTGAATGAAAAAATTCTTTTGATAGGTCATGAAATAGAGAAAAGAGAAATGAATCTTGTCAATCTTATTTTAAACTTTGCTCAGTTTATTATCTATAGAAACTATATTAGAGAATGTTTTGGAAGTGAAAAGCACAGGATACATGCTGTATATTCGATAAAAGAATTAAAGGTAGAAATTCGCACCTATCTCGATATGATATGTAATCAAAAGAAATTCGATACAAGCAGTAAAACAAATATTTTCAATATTTTAGTTAGTGATTTTATCACATTAGTTTCATGTTTTGTACCATATATGAAATGTTACAATTGCATGAATTCTGTATATAAAAATTGTTGTAAATAGCTCTTATTTTATGATATAAACAAATAAAGTCCCTCAAGAGAGGACAAATAGAAAAAAAATCAACACCACTTCCGTCACTGTCATGACCATCACTATTACCCCCAATCATAGCTACAATATCACCGACACCATCACCACCACCACCACCATCTTTAATTAGATCACCTACCTGTAGGTCAATGCACTTCTTGAGCTGCTTCTCCTTCGTAAGGTTCCTTCTCTTGCGGTCCTGCTCCCTCTCATCCAGTACAGCCTCTCTGAAGAGGTTGTATTCCTTGATCTCTCTCTGCTTCACCTCAAACTGTCTGTGGACCTCCTCTTCATCCTTCAGTCTTGGCTCACCGGTGAAGTCTGCAGGTCTGGTGGAAGGAAACACATTCATGCGATACTGGTCAATCCATCCTGTCCCATACTTGCAAATTTGCACCAACAGTATGCACAAAGCACTATAGCCATTGTGAAATCTAGAGAATTGCCTATTTTCAGTCTTGTAGATAAACCATTAACAACGGATAGAATGGTCTGAATCCTAGCTGTGGCATGAATGTCATTTGGCACCCCTGGGGCCACAGAAGATGTCAAGACAGTGTACACATCGATGACAGGCTTGAGAAACATCATTCAAGTAAAAAATTAATATAATCATAATTATATAATCACGATCCCACTCATGATTAGGCCTATGAAAAAATGACACGGCTACCCTTTCTTGCTTCACTTCAAAGTCTGACGAAACAGATAATAATACATCTGATTAACACCAATGCTATATCATTTTCATTTCATCACCGTCTGTTATTCTACAAATACGAACTTGTATCTTGGACAATCTCAATTTCATAAACAAAATTTTTAATGAACACTTGCTCATGTTTGAAATCTGTAGAGAAAAGCACAAAGCCTGTCCATACTATTGACACTCTGTACAATGTACACGTGAGTGACATGTGTGGATGAATAAACAGTTGTTACCTGATGTAAGGAGTGTAATCCATTGTCTTGAGGATCTCTTTGGGAGGAGGTGGAGGCGGAGGTTCATGGGTAAGGATCGTATCATGGACTGGTGGCTCCATCTCGGATGCTGGTGTCTGGGGAGGACCAACTGATCAAAGAGGAAATAAGACGAGATGGAAATGAAAAATTATTTTCTAAACAGGTGATTTAGTACAGCAGTGGTTGTGGGACCACAAGTAAGAAATGATAGGATTAACTCAGTTCAGGGCTTCGAGAGAACATTTTAGTGACCTTTTGCATCTTTTAACTGTTTTCTTGTTTTTTAAAGTTTTTTTAAAATCAGAGTTTAGGATAGTTACTAGTCTAATACGCCAATGACTTTGATAGCTTGACAATGGGTTCCATAACATCATGGTCATCTAGGTACTCATAAGGAAACAATGGCAATTTAGTGCTTTCAATGTGCCCAAATTTGAATTAGACGAGGCTGAGAATAAAAACCGGCCATGGTCCGTGATGTCTAATCAGGTACCTGGTAAGTATTTTGGCCCATTTGACCTATTAAAGTCATTAAAGTACAAATCTTAGATATTCAACCTAAAACCTGTTTAAACCATGTTTTTATGGCATGTTAAATGGTTTTATACATATCCAGAATGACATGGCACTGCTGGTCTATCGACGTACCTTCTGCTGCTTCTGCAGCAGCCTCTGCTTGTTCTGGCTGTACTGACGTCTGGTCTTCCTCAGGTTCTAGCTTGACGAGATGTTCTTTGAGGAACTTCTCCCTGGCAGCCAGTGCCTTGGCAGCCCTACCAGGATCAGCCGCTTCCCAGGCCTGCTTCATGGCACGGATCTCATCCTGGCGCTCTGTATCACGACGGATCTCCACCTCATCCTGAATAAAGAGAAATTGATGGAAGGGTGGTAAAGTAGGTTCTTATTATTTCTTGAGTACTGAATTCTGTCATTACCCCAGCTTGGGTTGGTAACCATTTGCTTTATGTACAAAAATGGATCAATTCTTCAAATCTTTGATAGGTTGTATGTTTGATTAGAATGTGCAATCTATATAAACCTCAAACAGCATCCAAACTAAAAGCTTTAACGTATGTGCTTTTAGAATTGCAAGATGGGCTAGGAATTAAGAAGCTAGCTCTTACACAATTGACCATTCCACCAAATATATACATCCAAAGATCGACGAGGATCCTACTATGTCTGTTTTTTCAAATGAATGTTCAATTGTATGGCTTAGGAAAACTGACACCAGACAGACAACAGACCAAATAAAAAAATTACTTTATGGACAGGTATCGGTCGGTTTGGAGTTGATGTGCAGTAAGACTACAATGGCCCTTGCTAGTTAGCAGACGTCTGCAAAGCCGCTTTGCTATGCTGTACCACATCTACTTTGATCTTGTTGACGTTAAATGGCAACAATACCTCCAAGCAGCAACATCTGTAACAAGAGGTCACGGATCCCGCTTCAGAGCGACACTGCATGTGTACCAGGCAAGTCTACATCAGCTCTAAGTTCTTCCCCAGTACTACCAAGGACTGGAACAACCTTCCAGTTGATCCAGCCTGCTCACTCTCCCTTGAGCATTTAAATTCTCACTGGGGAAGATGCACCCCTAACTGCCCTCACAGGATTAAAAGTTTTTACTTCCACCCTGTATATATATGCACAAGGATCCTGGCCAGCAGGCTCACACAGGCTCCTCACATGCACACACAGTGCGAAATCTTCAAGTCCTTGAAGCAGTACTTTCCTTGGAAGAAGAAGAAGAGGATTGGCGGAGTGACTCAGGCACAAGGCTCCTTAGACCTTTGACTACATGCCATCTCACAAACCCCCTTTGCCTAACTACCTAGGCAAGCACTTCAAGTCGACAAATAACAAACTTATATCTATTGACCCCAGCGATTGCAACTCACCGTTGGTGTCTGGTCCAGGACCACCCTGAGGGTCCAGTTAGGCTTGGTGTTATCAAACTGCTGAGAGGATGGTCTAGATGCATTGCCTTTGTCCTTGTCTTTATCCTTGTCTTTGCCCTTGTCCTTGCCCTTCTTACCCCGATCCTTGGCTGCTGCCTTGGCATCACCCTTCCCTGGGGATAGGGGGCGCTCTTTGTTGGCTGTTTAGAAAAACATTGGAAATAAGGATAATTCATTAATTCAACATACACAAAGCTTCATCAGGCTATCACTGTAATACTTAAAGGCCCACACAATATTTTGAAGTGTATGTATAGTCCAACACTTCGAATTGTGTTTGAAAACATACACTTTACTAGTGGACGATCATACCATTTGCATTTGAAAACAAAAGGAACAAAAAGAAAAAGTATTTGAAGTTTATGTTGGCGTATTCAATATTCTACCAAACTTAAAATCTAATTTTCTAGGACAATTATAGTCGACTATATTTTTTCTTTCACATAGGGTGTGAGAGTTTACAGATTTCAATATATACAATATCAGAGACCACTAACCTAGCAATTAACTAGATTAACATTATAAAAGAGACAGAAAACTACCTTTGAATATTTGTTCTAGTACTGACGAATCTATATAGACAAAGTCATAGCATATATATCCATGATATAACAGAAATGGGCATATATCAATGTACATTGCAGGAGCAATTAGCAGTATATTCATGTAACTTGTGTATAAACATTACAGATATACAGTTAGCTTTAAACTGATTTTGGGGGAGAAATAAGGTTACAAAAAATGTAAGAAACAAACATACATGTACATGTACATATACCAGTTTGTAAATATACATGTATTGTAGATGCAGTGCATGGTATACTGTTTATGTACATGAACTACATGTAACAAAGATTGGAAGCTTGAAATTCAATAAGATCTATGAACATGGACAGTTGTGTACATTAGTCATTCTTGCACATTCTTTGCAAATACCCTGTTATGTGATCTCAACACCGTGACTGCAGCATAATCAGAAGTGAAATAATACTCCTTTATCCATGTAATTGTCAAAGTTTTCCATTAGTGAAATTCTGTGGGTATGTGTAACACAATTTCCATAGATTCACTGAAGCAGTTGCATGATGTTTACACACAATTTCCCCATGCAAAGGGTTTACTTGCACAAAACCATCCATATTCAAATAGTTCAACTAAAAGTAAATGAACATTATGTTTATGTAATTAAAACCTGAAGCAAAGTGATCATCATACTGTGCTTTTTATGTATGAGGAAACTATTACTTGAACAAATCTTTTTGAAGTAGCATCTTTTGAATGATAAAATGGCTTGATGAATTATTGAATATTGAACTGAAGCTCAATGAGAAGATATAAAATATTCAAAGAACAAGTAGTTCTTCAATCAAGATGATAGAAATCGCCTTTTTCTGTGTGGATTTACATCAATACTGAATGATTTTAAAATAAAATTAAAAAACTTACATTAATCTCAGACACTTCACTGATTTCAATTTGCTTCAAATTTTAGTTTACTTTATGGGATGAAAAACAGTTCATTCATAATGAATCACTATGCTAAAGGGCACTTTGTCAAATCTAAGTTCTATGTTGTCAAATGCACACTATATAGACGATGCTAAACTTTTCAGTTATTATGTACATTTTAAATGACAATCTCATACTTTCTACTATGAATATTTAATATCAGATCGATGTACACTTACAAGGCAGCTGTACAAGCACATCAAATAATTAATTCACTATTTGTGATGCTTCATATAAAACAGCATGGCTTATTACTGATCTAGGATAAACATTCTAAATACACACACATTATAATTCACTCACAAAACTACATGTATATATCTACTTTGTTATTAAAAAAATACAATGTTTACTAATTTATTACTGTAAATGCCAAAAGTGCGTAGTAAAGCTATCTACATTTCTATTCTAAAATGAATAGTGAAGTGCAGTGAAAGACTACTGGGAAGTACATGTTTAAAACATAATCTTTCATGAAAATAACCGTTTGGAGCCCTGAAAAGCCCTGAATGACATGACAAAGAAATAGAACAGGTACAGTAGTCTAGCCCTCTGTGATCATGAGCAAGTAAAGAGAGAGAGAGAGAGTGAAAAAAATCAATCAACTCTGCAAACAATTTCATATTGTCTATCATTTTTTACAGCTTATTAACAGAATTTCGGTTTTGGTGAGAAAAGATTTGTAGAAATTAGGAGAAAGATTTGTAGAAATTTCTGAATTTATTTACATGATTGGTTGTGATATGAAATGTTTATAGAATGAGGTGAATACGTCTGATATGATGGGATGGTCATGTATTATAAGGTTTATGCCATTATTGAATGATACTATATGTATATTATTTAATCATTAAAGGGAAAGTTACTCAATAGCAAACTACTTTTAGGCAAGTTCCAGAAGATAACACAACAATGCCATTTTTGTGAATTTCTTTTTACTTTCACTATTCCTTTTTCAGAAATAAATATCATATCTGTTTGCCGTTCTTAAATCTTATATCTTCCGATTAAACTGCATTTTGTTTGTCTTTTTTGGTATATTTTGGTTCCTTTGATCTTTTGTTCTAAAAGCAACTTGCTACAGAGTAAACTTCCCCTTTAAAAGATAAAAATCTATGCTACAACTATATTGATTAGCTGCGGGTGAATTAATGATGTGGGGGATTGAAATGTTTGCCTTTTCTTCTCTCCTGCGATTCTTCTCTTTCCCCCTTCGACTCTGATGATGTGCTCTCCACTCTGTCCTTCTTTCTCGCTGTTAGTAGTAAAGTTAATATAGAGACGACTTGATAAAACATTGTGCAATATACCTGTACATCTGTTAACATTTAAATAAATGGAGAATATAGTATCAAATACGTGCAACTATGGAATTGCAATTAAGAAGAGTACACATATATATGCCAATGACTACGAAGAGTGCAAGAAGATATATGGAATGGTGCAAATCTGTAGAGGAGTTGCATAGAGTATACTGGAAATGCTAAAACTGCTTGGAACTGCAACATGTTATCAAGGTAGGATGCCTTTTTATAAAGAGTTGCAATTGATCTGAGTTTATTGCAACTCAACTCGAGTTCGATACCGAGTGCAACTTATAACATAAGTAATAGGCAGTCATATATTTGCAACTGAGTGAAAGACTTTTCCATGATTTGGATCAATTTGGTCTTCAGGACTTCTGACTAATTCTGATCAATTGCAACTCCTAATTCATCAGGGCTTTGACGTGATGTACAACTATTAGTCCTAGAAAAATAAACAGGTATCTTTCTTCACCTTCTTCTTTTGTCACTTCAATGGCAGCAATAATACACAACAAAATTACAAAAAATTATCTTGGTCTCTTGGATAAATATTTGTGATTTAACAGAGGTAAATTACAAAATGCATATTAAATCAACCAATTGGGATCAAACATGACTTGATTTCAATTTTTTATTCAAAGTTGTGTGTTAATCCATCGATTATTGAATTTTCATATTCCACATAACTTTAATACAGGAACCATATAAATAAATGAAATAAACAAATTGCAACATTTTATGCAAGGGGCTCCTGTAATGAACATATTCCAATTGATGTAATGTACGTGTAGAGAGGCACTTGAGGTGGGAAATATTCCCACAAATGTACATTCAATTTTTTTTTCTTTTATCTGATTCCTCCCAATTTTCACAATTTTGAATTGATTTCTAGAAACTGTCTCTTAATGGCTCCAATCGAGCTATAGACAAGTATATGAGTTTTATCAAATCTAAATACTGGTAAACGGGTACAACATTCTCAAATGAAGGTGATATACATTTATCTCAATGGCAACTGAAAGGCATGAGATAAAGTAGAATACAAAATATGATAACCATGAACCTTAATTTAAAAAAAAAGATAATCCAAAAATGATAGAGGGATACAAAGTCCAAGAAAACACAGCTAGAATCGTGGATCATAAACAGAAAATATTCTGAAGAGTATCGTCAAGAGTTTCACACAAACGTATGCTTTATTATTTCAGTCATCCCCTTTTTTTCATGCTGGCAAAAGGATGACACAATCTTTAACTTAACAATACTAAAAAGAAATCAAAAGCACACATAGCCGAGCATTACAACAGATAAATTCAACCCATCTACAGCCCTCTAGTGCTGCTACATATCTATGCATCAGAGTGCTTTCACACTAACCACTATATGCCACCAATTGAGCAGACTATGCCATACATTGAAAGCATACTAGACTATCAATTAAGGTGTGTTCACACTAATGGGTAGGCAAATGAAAAGTATATGACTTGTAAGCACCATGTATAACATACATGTATATTGTCATACTGAAAGGTGAGAATACTGCAGCTGACAGTTTACAGTTGTGCGAACCTTGTAATACTACAAGAGATCAAATCAGATATATGCATTGCAAAATTTAAACACTTTGCATATTAAAAACATATGAAGGTGTGTTTTTTTCCCTTCACATTTTGAAATAGGTTTTCATTGTGGGTAAATTACATTATCTGAACTTATTGAACTTATGAAAAATTGCTCATATTATCTTTATGAATATTAAAAAAACATAATATTCAATACATTTGACTGAATCCTTTCACACAGGATACAGAACTTGAATAATTATGAAGATAATATTTCTGAAAATGGAATGACAGAATGTATCTACTACAATCTTTTTCTGAAAGCCAAAGAGGGCATGAAATCAGGGTGAAAAGATCAAATTCAACACCCATTAAATTTGGCTATCAGAAAATGATATTATGACTGTGAAACCGTGATATACGGTACAGGTGTAGTGTATACTTTTAAGTACACTGTAACATGCAGTATTGTCACCCATTTACAATACATGTTGCAAGAGATATATGTGAGTACATATGAGATACCATGTTAGTATGCAAAGCTCTGAATAAATAATACATGGATAAGCTGGATGACGAAAATCGTAAAAAAGGATATCAAAATATTTGCCTCTTCTCGGACGCGATGGAGATTCCATTTTGTCTT
Source organism: Mesocentrotus franciscanus (assembly GCA_037976565.1). NCBI lineage: Eukaryota > Metazoa > Echinodermata > Echinoidea > Camarodonta > Strongylocentrotidae > Mesocentrotus > Mesocentrotus franciscanus. The sequence continues at coordinate 30,537,604 of CP137671.1, read as the reverse complement.
CGTCGTAATCTTCCGGGATTTTGTACTCGAGAAAGACGGCCGTGGGATGGAAGGAATCGTTTTGTTCCACTAAAGGTATCGTGTGCAAGATACGGTTTGAAACACGGAGACTTAGTGTTTGATTTAAAGTGCAAGTTGGTTCGACTCATTGTGTTGAGTGCAAACATTGTGCTTTTCGGTTATATTATAGACATGAGTTGGAGGATAACAGCCAATAAGAGAGTCATATACATAGAAGTTCTAATGAATAAATTATCCAAAAAGCAGAAATAGTATCGTGAAACTTTTTCCGAGTATTACTACTCTGAAACAATAATACAACTAACACTGGGACTTACAATAATGAATGAATATAGATCTGGATATACGCTATATTATCATGAAGGGGGGAGAAAAAAACTTGGACTGGAACATTATCTATAAGATGGACCAAAGCAATGAAGTATATAGTAAATTGCTCTATACAAATTTTCGGATGGGGATAAGGCTCTTGCTAATCCTACAAGAATAATATACCGGTACACATAAAGAAAAAAAAAACATCTCACATTGCTTAAACTATTACCTGTTGAAACTGATGAACAATCAGTCCAAACTTCGCGGGAAGCAAAATTATAAGAGTGATGGCAACAGAAATTAATTCCTTGAAATTCCAAGGCACCAGCAGAGTTATTCTTATTGAAGTGAAACAATTTTTTTTTTCCACACTACCCAACATTAATAGAAATCCATTCCTTAAATATGAACCAATCACTGCAGTCCAAAACACTCACTTCGTAAGTAAATGTTTCACAAGAGTGTAAAATAATAACTGTAAATCAATATAATCTATATCATTGTGAGGTTACAAATAAAATCAAACAAACATGTATTACTGCCCAGCTAAATAACAAGTTAAAGACCCCATGACACAACACTGGACATGAAATTTGTTACTGATCAAAGTACATCTCAACCAAAACATAAATAATCAAATAGGAATTAAGAAATATTAAATTTTAAGCATAGTTTAACTCAAAATGTAGTACAATTAAATGTGTTCCCTGCTTCCCACATACTGTACGCACCGTTTGAATAACAATTGTGTCTGAAATAGTGTCAAACAGCTGGGTCGAGAAGGGTGTTGGAATTGAATTTTCAAACCATACCTTAACCCTTACAAAACTCAAATTGCTGCAGATCGAGATTATACAGTCACTGTATTGCAATCGGTGGTACAGTAACTTTTTGAAATTATCGTGACAGAGCAGATAAAAGAACCAAATTTGGCATGAAAATTCTTCATTATTTTCATCCAGAGTAATCACTTGGGATTACTCATGACTTTGTGCTAATACTGAAAAAAAGGGGGAAATATTAGTAAAAATGGCCATCATTAAGCCCATGTAATTAAAAGAAAAAAAAATTGAAAGATATCACAATAGAAAATATCAAAATGCAACAACAAAGTGCTAAATATTATTTTTACCCCCAGCTTTAGCTGAACTATATTGATATTCAACGCTCACTTTTGTCGTAAACTAAGCTTAAAAACAAAAATGCAATATCATATACATTTAGTGCCAGATTAGAACTTTTTTAACCTATCATTTTGAGGTGTACCAAACTTCACAACAGAAAGGGATATAAATAAATATCATATATGCCTTCAATTAGAGACTTACAATTTTAACTCTTATCTTATAGGTACACCAAATTTCATGACTGAATGTGCTGTGAAATCAGTTTACAAACGTGTTTCCCAAGTGGCCTATCACAGCATAAAGCATCCCTTTGATTCATAATTGCATGTAATGTGGTTGTTTCATCATATCTTGTGCAGTGTAAACTCAAATCCAACACAGTGGTCAATATAGGATTGTTTGATATAATCAAAAGGAACGTCGGTTACACCGTTGTTTCATCATATCTTGTGCGGTGTAAACTCAAACCCAACACAGTGGGCAATATAGAATTGATTGATATATTCAAAAGGAACGGCAGTTACACCGTTGTTTCATCATATCTTGTGCGGTGTAAACTCAAACCCAACACAGTGGGCAATATAGAATTGATTGATATAATCAAAAGAAACGGCAGTTACACCGTTGTTTCATCATATCTTGTGCGGTGTAAACTCAAACCCAACACAGTGGGCAATATAGCATTGATTGATATAATCAAAAGGAACGGCAGTTACACCGTTGTTTCATCATATCTTGTGCGGTGTAAACTCAAACCCAACACAGTGGGCAATATAGAATTGATTGATATAATCAAAAGGAACGGCAGTTACACCGTTGTTTCATCATATCTTGTGCGATGTAAACTCAAACCCAACACAGTGGGCAATATAGAATTGATTGATATAATCAAAATGAACGGCAGTTACACCGTTGTTTCATCATAACTTGTGCGGTGTAAACTCAAACCCAACACAGTGGGCAATATAGGATTGTTTGATATAATCAGAAGGAACGTCAGTTACAGCGTTGTTTTATCATATCTTGTGCGGTGTAAACTTAAGCCCCATCACCCTACAGACTGCCAAATACAAGATTGATTCGTTATGACCAACAGGACCGTGACATTATTTGTCTTACTTGGTGAACTTGTAGTGGTTGGACTCCTTGGATTCCAGCTTTTGGGAATATCTTTTGAGAAAATGTGTTTTACATATTAGATTGATAGTATTGTAAGATGAAAAGACCCATCCTGCCTTAAATGTATGTCCCGTCTTGGCAGCCATCTTACTCGGACCAATTTTTGGAGTTGTATTTGAGTATTTTAAGGAGTGTGACCGATCATAATAAGAAAATGATTGTGATATATTCAGCATAGCTTTCATAATGAAAGGAGAAACTTAAAGTTTGCTCACAGAAGACAACCATCTTACACTTACTTAAACTTGAAGGCATCTTATTACAAAAATTAATTGCTGTACTATCTAGAAGGTTTCTTCACACCAAAACTGGTGCCTTTGTCTGCCCAGTCACAAAAATCTTAAAACCTAAAGCATCAAAAGAGGTAACCCATTGAGTTTTTACCATATGATGCATAATACAGGAATGACCCGGTTTCCATAGGCAATTATTAGCTTGCCAATATTAGTAATATTGAATGATTGCCACACAAATGAAGTTTTTTGAAAAACACAAAATATAAACCACCAACAACTAGTACCATGATACGAGGGAATTTGGATGAATGAACATTTTTAGGTTAAAATTGCATTTTGGGGAATGAACCATTTCTCCATACATAAAACAAGCTGAAAATGTATTTCCTTTTTTTTTTTTTTTTTTTTGGGGGTTGAACAAGGGTACTAGGTTGGGGTGGGGGTAGTATTTTCAAAATGACAATGAAGCTGCAGGTGCTTTTGTTTTTCTTTACATATGGGTATCTGGTTTTTCCTTAATATGGCTTTTCTAATATGGATGAGTGTGTTTCATTCACTAAGTTGCAGTTGTCAAAACATTGCATCGAATATTAATCAACCATGGGGAATAAGCATAAACAGCTGCAAAATTATTTTCATTTGTTTTAAATATGGGTGGATATGCACTCTGTTCAGCGATAAAATTGAGGATTAAAGAAGTTAATGACACACACAGCAGACATTTTTACCTTTAAGCTCGTTCTTCTCCAGTTCCTTCAAGACTTGTACGAAGGCCCAGCTGCTCTCCGACATTGGCCAACTCTTCCTCATCACTTTGGCTTGGATGATGTACTTATGCGGCTGAGAGAAAAAGGATACCGGATCAGTTGGGTAACAATAGTCAATACTTTTTCAACAAAAACACATATATGTGATATAGTATGCACCAGGCATTACAGACATAGAAAATCAGTCATGCCATTTGAACTTAATGAACTATGTTTATGGCAAAGCAAAGTAGGTATATTGTTGTATGTTCAGAGCCAGAAAGGGTGTTAGCTGTGAGTTACAGGATATGGCAGTGATTTATATATCATATATGACATTGTTTCATATACATTCTTTTCTCAGTGAGCTTTTATTGTTCTTTCTTTTTTGATTTATGTAGCATTGGTACTTTAGCCAACATTTCACATCCTCCTTTTAGAATGCAAAATTCTTTTTTTTTTTCATTCTACAAAACCAAGTACCGGTAACGTTATAGATTATATTGGACTGTAATATAAAGAAGCTGCCTATGGGATACTCAACTGACATCATACTTTAATTTTCACCATCATAGATAATTAACAGAATTTTTGTAAAAGACTCGGGGTCAAAAGATAATTTTGGGTATATTCATCTCAATATATACCATTTTGTGAAATTATTAAAAAATATGTTTTCATAAAAATATAATATATGTACATCACAAAAAGCATCAACTGTTTCTATATGAAATTGTATTGTGGAAAGAATCAATATTCAAGAGCAAAGCTTGTTGAATTTCAGGCATCTAGTCTGTTGGTAGTCCATTTATTCAAATTATTTGAGGAATAACACAATGGAGGTATCCTGCTTTTGTCAAAATTTTAATCCTTTAACTCCTTAATTTAAATTTTTAAATACAGTTGAATTTGAATATTAGGGCTCAGTTTTAGCAGGTTACATGTTATTAAGATCTCAGACAGTTGAAAGTATACATGGATGACCATGCGTTAATATCTATTTGTAACTATATTATTTGGACTAAAAATAAGTCAAGTGAAAGGCTACAAAATAGCAGGGGAGAATAACAGACGAGAATACGGACATGCAATGAAAACAAGAACGATAAAACAGATAGGATATAGGCACAAATGCTAATCGAAAGATAAAAGTTTTCCCCGATTCTGAAAGTGCTTTACCTTCATTTCTTCTTCAAGAAGGTCCCCTGAGGCTCTGCTTCCACGCTGTACAGGCAGAAGAAATCAAAGATTAAATATAGATCTAGTTTACATGAAAGATATGACAGTCGTTTCTACTGACAAACAGAACATAATTAGTAGGAAGAGTGGACGTTGATAACTTGTTTAGTACAATGCTAATCTACCACATGGTCCTTTTATCTGTGACTGTTTCTTTGGAAAAAGATTGGTTCACAAAAGAAATGAAGACAGAAGACATATATTCTTGCTTTGAGTATGTCTAAATACAAAGAGTATGGTTTGTTAGCACTTTTACAGATACAAAAATAACATTCAAAATAGAGAAACACGCTACTGTTCTCCAGAATGTTGGAATATAGGACTAAAACATTCAATTCTGAAGAGGTAAGTTGGAAAATGGAAATCTCTTCAACTAGCACTGTACAGGACAAACAGTATAAATTCTCACACACTTTTAGGTATGGATAGAACAGCTTAAACAACATTATTCATGCTGATCATTTGGCCTCTTTTGATAGACAGAAAGGAAATCCAAATGAATGAAAACAAACAACATCTGTTTGCTACAGTTACATTTTTGTCAAATCATGCTAAAATTAAGCTATGGTTAAAATTCTAGACATAAGCTATAGTTCAAATGCAAAAATTAAGCTATAGTCATTTCTAATCGATGACCCTAAAGAGACATCGGAGAGTGAAGATTAGAAAGGGGTGTTTAGAATGGAGAGTAACTTACCGATCCTCTACCATCATGGCTACTAGCCGAGTGGGGTTTTCTCTGCCAGACCCTATGCTCACTGTACTGCCATGACCTCGAGCTCCTCTGGCAGCTGATCAAAGAAAACATGACCATTTTTAAAATTTATTAGTGGTGTTAAAAAATAAATGCAACAAGGTGTTCACTCAGTTCTCTGAAATATTTATTTTAGTTCTTGTGGATACCTAAGCTAATTTGATATTAACCAATTCATTTCAGAAGAACTTATTACTTGAATTCCAAAAGAACATCATCTTCCTCTCAAAGAACTCTAGGACATTACTGATTTATACATGTAAGTTCTATGATCTTTACACAGAGTGCCACTTTTTTAATAGCCTATCCATGATGATATTCCTCCATTCCTGTACTCTCAAAAGTAAAAATGAGCATCTTTACATTAGTGTATTCATTAAACATTAAACTTTGTTCTGTTTTACAAGATTCTTGTACAACATCCCCCTCGTCTTCCGCATTCACAGGTGTTTCCTAGGACTACTAGGATGGTTATCCCCTACTTACAACTACCTCCCAAGAACATCTATACCCAGGACAACTGCACCCAAGTAACCCCTAGGTAGTAAGTTGTCCAAGGGGTTTCTGGTGAAATGTTTTGAAAGGGGTGGTTGTACACTGACTTGATAGGCCAGAAGGTATTATCCAGACATGGTTCTACAATGTTGTGAGAGAGAAATAGATAAAAGAACTTACAGGAGCGTGAAGACCTCTTCTCCTCTTCCCCTGGCTCTCGATCCCTGAGGAAGGTGAAAGCAGGGATGACTGCATGACCCTTGCCTGACGTACTGGCCACCGACTCCTCATTGTCCAGGATGTCCAGACTGATGTAGACGTCTGACTTGGACGTACTGAACTGTATGCTGGAAACATGGTCCTCTTGGGGCTTTACAACATACCTGTAATGCATTTTTAAAAAAAAATTGTAATGGTATTATATATAAAATGAATTTTTATAACGTCATTGAATATTTGTTTCTATTAAGTATGAACACCAACTCAATATGAAAAAGAGTGTAAAATTTTCAGAGCACTTTCCATTTACAGATCATACTTGATTGTGAAAATTTCAGCAATTGGTTGAATCAAATTTACTTAAGTAAATATGTAGGTAATAGAGTTTGAACAAAAGAATATATTATTTGCTAACACAGTTCATACTTGACTAGTATTTCAAATTGATGCTATTCTTCTCCTGAATAAATTGATCCTACATGGCTGAAGATTAACACACTGCGGAGGTGAGCATGCAGTCATTCTATGGTACAAACAGATTTCCACATCATAACCCCGAGATTCCATCATCTATCCCACTTGTGTTCCAAGCCGATTCTTTCAGCCAGTCAGAATATCCTTGACTTCCAAAAAATCATTTTCTCAATATTCATTTGTCTGACCTCATAATGATGTTCTCCTTATTAGGGATGTAATAGTCTCTGATCTCCTTCAGGAAGAAGCTGCTGTTGATTCCGTCTCTCGCAGGCTGTGGAAGAGGACTAGACGAACCGATCAAACGCATCCTCCACTTCCCGCTGGCGAGTGGTAGGTCGCTGGTTCGAGCTTCAGCAAGGAAGGTGTAACCTCTCTGAAATAGAAACAAAAATGAGGGTATATTTTAGGTTTTCAGATGCAGCATATGCACATTTTATAAATCTATATGTATTCATGAAAATCATGTTGTGAAAGACTTCTGGTATCTCGTTACTAGTTCAATATCATCCATATTCCCATCATTGTCTCCATCACCACCACAACCATCAACAATCATTGTTACTCACAATACATTGTGATTCATGCACATTGACTACAAATTCTTACCCTGTTTTTCTTAAACTCATATGGAGCCACTCTCTGGAAGACCCTTGGAATCTCTTCACCCATATCATTGTCCACAATTCTTTGCATACACGTAGGGATAGAGCAATAGAGCTTGGGAACGACCAGCTATAACCAACATAACCAATACAACAACCATCTCTCCCATCATCATCATATCTTTACCATTTATATACTCTCTCCAAGAAGATACACTGTCATTGCGGAATTAGAAAGCTTACCCTATTCTTCTTGTACTCGTACGGAGCCACTCTCTGGAAGACCCTTGGAATCTCCTCACCGGTATCATTGTCCACAACCCTAAGCATACAGGTTGGGATAGAGCAGTACAGCTTGGGTACAACCAGCATAGGTTCCTGGACAAACAGGACATCCCTGCATGAACAAAGAAAAAGGAATAAAATCTTGTTCAACTACACTTTTCCTCATAGGTTCTGACATACATGATACCTCTAAAAGGAAAACAAACATGGACAAAAGCCTTGTGATAAACCAACTCTCTTTCACATCATATGGCTTCCAGGACAAAGGATATTCTAATCATCTCTAATGAAAGGTCTGTTGATTACACACACCTTTATATCTTAATATTGTTCGGCAGCTTCATAGAAATTTGTAGGACATATTTAAAGACTGTACCATACAGCAAAGTATATATCCCATTGGAGACTGAGCCCAACCCAATTTATCTGGCATCTCTTATTATAGAGAAGTTAACAGATTGATATCTTTCTCACCTGAAGACCACAAACCATGTGTGTGGAGGTTGCTCCTGGTAGGTACCTTGGAAGTCTACATAGGAGATCTTGTTCCACTCGTCTTGGTAGAAGGTGAAGTTGGGCATCAGATCAGGGTCAGTCTTGAACATTGTCCTAAATGATGGATGGAAGACATTATTACATTCCTGTTTGTGTACATACAAATATCATGTAATTTTAGGTAGTTCTCTACCATTCATGGCATATAGTGTTGGCAGTTAGTATGGTAGTGATTCATTGTATATATATGCAAAGTCTGATGTGGCTATGACCCCTCCTCCAAAAGTAATAAAATATATGAGCACATAAAATTAATAAAGCTCTTTAATGCTTGAAAAGATATTTGGAAAACTCAAAGAGATCCGTAAACTCAAAGAGAGCTCTGGAAAAATAAAAAGAGATGTAAACAACTAGAAAGAGCTCCTGTTAAGGCACTTCTTTAATAGCTGTAAGGTTCTACTGCAGGGAAAACAAATCATAGTGAAAAACCACAACAACTACTTCTTACAATGAGTTGAAAGACTATTAGCTGAAGAGTTGCTTACCTGAAGAGATGTAGAGCATGTTGTTCCAGGTTAGGCTCCATGATGCTCCAGGCTTTCTGGAGCTGCTCCTTGGCTTGGACATTGACAACGGTTCCTGATGGAGAAAGGAATAGAGAGAATTAAAAGTGATGCAGAGTGCTATTGTCTGTAGAGACAATTGATTCCAGGTATGTGTGGGGAAATTATTGGTATCTATTCAACTGATGTATTCCAAACCAATGCGGGAAATGCATAAAGCACCCACATTCATGTTGATTATTCAGAAATGTTGTTGGGACTGAATTTTTGTTTGGGTGGGATTAATTGTCCAAAGGTGGAAGACCATAAGTAGTTTTCCTTGGTGAAAGCACTCTTGCCAGCAGGTCAGAAAAGATATTGTCTCGGGGTGCTTGTCTCAGGGACCATTTTCTGAGGGTTAGTTCTGTGGGTTAGTTTTCTGAGGAGTAGTTATCAGGGAATAGTTCCAAGGGGATATCCTTCAAGGGCTGGGGGAAGGGGGTGTCAGTGTCTGCAAGGAAGTCATATATAAGTGGTAAGGGTGTCTATCTGGGAGCACTTCTTAGGAATTTTTAGGGAAGCAATTACAAGTATGAGGTATTGTCATATAGATGAAGCTCTCTGGTATTAGAAACTCACCTGGACTCCTAGCAGCCTTGACCTTACGTACATAGCATCCTCTCCAATACTTGGCAACCATTGTCACAGCCTCATCCTCACCCTCTGTTGGCTCCCTAAAATATAAATGCAACCATAGATAACATTAACCATAGATATTAGACCTGCTGAAACACAGATACAACATCAACAGAAAACCTGACGAAACACTGTTAGCTCTAAGTAGAAAACATAAACTAAATGACATGTGGATGCTTTTATATCAAAGATGCCACTAAAAAAAAAAAGCATTTGATTTTAAAATGTTTCAAAGGATTGCACTGATAAATGGATTGTTTTTGATTTTTTAGATCATTCTTCTTGTCAAGTATAGTGAGACACAGATAGAAAAAGGAGGATTACTTTTGTCTGTATTAGAAAGTTGATGCGGAAACCATATAGAGGGTAATATGAAGAAAAGTTGAGAGAGCCCCCTGATTTCTAAGAAAATGTCAAATGTAAATAAAGTTGAGAGAGCCTCCTGATTTCTAAGAAAATGTCAAATGTAAATAAGTATAGGCTCTCAGAAATTGTCATGTCACCTTGATTTTATAAAGTAATAGTCGTTTTCAAGTATTATTTCACACTCACCTGTCCACCCAATGATCAGGAACTTCAACTGTTTGAGGAGTTAACAATGAAAAATTATGTTTATCATGAGAAATATAATAAATTGTAATTTTACAATATGGCATACTTCAATACAACTCATGAATCTCCCTTTGGTCGCCCTGATGTTAGAATTTCATTTAGCAATGCATTGTAATATTATATTCATCATGACAAATATATAACCATAACAATAATTGGTTTGTCTTAATAATTATATAGTATGAGAGAGAGCGAGAGAGAGGGAGATAGAGAGAAAATGTATAATGGAGTGATGAAGTAAGCACTACATTGTATTTTTTCATTCAGCAGCTTTTGAATATGTTATTACAGCATGCCATAGATACATTATCTTTAAAAAAATATTGTTACTTTGAATATTTTCTAATTATCATCTATGCTGTGTGTAAAATTTGAGCATAATCTAATATAAATTCTTGAAACCTGATAAGTACTGCTGCAAATTTGAAGCTCAAACAACAAGAAAGTTTTGTTTTGACTGTACTGTTGTCACACGGTGGGAAAGCTTAGGGCATGTCCCCATCAAATTTGCTTCAGAAACATTTTAAACTGGATCCTGCAGAATAAATTTATTTTGACTGCAGCTGTCTCATTATGGTGATGAACAAGATTAATTGTGCTTTATGTGTGCTGGGGGTATCTTAGTTCAGTGCATCATGCTGGAACATTATCTTCAAGACAGTTCATGGTTTTTAAAGTGCAGATTTTCATACTTCTGGAGTAAATAAAGTGTAATCCATACCTTAACAGTGACAAACACAGCATGATATTAAATGTTACATGTCTGTTAGATGGACACACTTTGAAAGAAATTTCCACTTTTATCCTTAAAAACTAAAAAATGGATGAAATGAATTCACCCAATGAAGATATGTAAACATAATATACACCATGTGAACAAAATTGTATCACCAATGAAGTTCTCTGAAGAGAAATCTTTGATGCTAATCCCAATAACTGGTTTCCCCATATTACATACTGTAGATGTGTTGAATGTAAATACCAGTATAAAAACCTGTACATGCATTAAAGACATAACATGACTGGTCATTGGAAGTGAGTGTAACAGATTTAGCCCTTTTACCAGATCATGATCAAACATGAATACATGTATATATAACCAGGGACTGTGTACTGACATGTAGTGTCAATGAAGAAGAATATCTAAGCCACCCAATTAAACAAAAAAATGTGAGAGAAATAACTTATAACCATCAAAGAAGCATGAGTTCAAATAAAATATCAAAATAGAGGTCAATCCAGTATTTCAGACTAAATACCATGAATTACAGGTATGCCATATTTCTACTGTATCACTTCATTCTTTGATAGTTATCCTCAGTTGTATTTATGAATGTTGAAAACTAGATGACATCAACAACCTGAGGAGCCCATACCTGCAATTTGAGGACAATCCTTTACAATATACATGTAACAAAGAAGAAATTAAAAGGTATTAAAAAAAAAAAATATATATATATATATGTGCACATCATCTTGGTGGGAAGTGCTATTGGGTGTATATGAAGTGAACAACTCCAGTGCAGCATAAAAGCCAGTGAAGGATAAAACCAGTGAAGGATAAAAACCAGGGTAGAAATAAATTGTGGAATGGTTGATGTGGGAGGGCTCATGGCAAACACAATGTGAAAGGGAATAAAACAGGAGTAAGTAAAACAAAACAAAGAATAGGAGGTCCAAACACACCGCCTTGTGGTTCTGCTTCCTCTGTGGTTTCTGTTTGAAAAGGAATATTCACAGTAGGAGAAGATGGGACACATTACAAGAAGCCTTCGACATACATGTAAAGAGCAAATGACATACATGGACATTCCCTTTTGTAAATCCTATTAAATTCACGCCAATATGAACAATCAGGGTCCCGTCTTATAAAGAGTTGCGATAGATTTGAATCTATTGCAAGTCCTCTAATCAATCGCAAGTTTGCAGTTCCCCATCTCTTATGAACATAGCTGCGATTGATATCAATGGCAAATAAGTTGCCATCAATTGCAACTGTTTATAAGACGGGGCCCAGAAGTAATGTTATTTTTCTATGGAGTTACACTTAGCATTAAAGAAGACAGCACTTATCATGCACAACAGTACACACAAAATAGTATCTCTAGTAGATTATACAGATAATAGGAAAGAGACTTCCTTTATCCCATATATGAATGCACTTTAAGCATTTACTATCACAGGAGCATACAACAGATAGAGAGATACAAAACAATTAAGAGTTTCTTTATCTTTAGTTAGAGAACATCTCTCCCTATACAGAAACACTTACAGAAGCTAACATAATACATGAAACACTAATCCAGAAAATCAAACTTTAGTATCCCAAACATGTAAAAGTCAAAACCTCTTATTAACGTTCCTTTCTCCAGTATCCACTGCATACATACAATAAAAATCTCGACACAAAAACTCTCACGTTGGACTACACGACTCGCTGTTCTACTTACAACTAACTTGGCTGCCTGCTCTCGACACTTTGCAACCCAACAAATAATCAAATTAGTCTACTTTGATAAAGTGGTGGAGCTTCAATTATTGAAGCTCAGCTAAATCCAAGGTAACTATAGTATTCAGCATTTTGTATCATCAGGAAAAATGTCTTTACAGATTGACTTATCCTTATGATTATCATCATGATGTTGTTGTGCACATGTATGATGAAAATTGCAAGTATGCATGAATAATAAAGTTATCAAGATGAAGTGTAAGACATTGAGATACATATTTGTTTTCCCTTTTCAATATAACAGACACAGCTGTGGAAAAACTGTTTTTACAGAATTTATACATATTTGTGCATTATATGATGTCTGTTTCTTGACTGCTTTATAGAGTAAGATAATTAAAAACTACCTGGAAAAAAAACAAGGCATACATGTTCAGCTCAGGACTACTTGACTACAAGCTGAAATATTTGTATCTATTTTTTAAAGCATTAAATAAACTTTTGCACCACTATAACATGATCTATAAACTATCTACAAACTGGGCACATTTAACTGTAATATAGCACAACAACAAAAAATCCTTCTACATGTATCTCTATCTATCGCTAGAAAACCTCTCGGTAGATAATTTGATCATATCCTCTGAATCACAATAGTATACAAGAAGATCAAATAAAACTTACTCTTTCTCAACAGTTTGGCTGATTTCCGCGATGCACCAGTAGCTGTACGGGAAGGCAAACAAAAATACATGGATTAACATGGTAATTACATTGCAAATAATTGTGATAACATATCAAAGTCCTTTTTCATTACTACATTGACTTACATGTATCCTTGAAACACTCCAATATTCAAGTATTAAGAACAATTCAGAAAATGACTTTTCCTGATATAGAAAGAACTGATTTGATTTGATTTTTCCATTAAAATCAAGTGATCGCATGTCATGTCATATAAAAAGTATATATTGCCATACACAAAGTAAATGATTTTATACTCATGATAAAAGTGAAACAGACGTGCTTTAATAATGAACAATTGTTAGTTTTAATCTAAAAAGGGAGGTTCTTCCACACCAAAAAATGATCCTACCAATTCCCTTCCTTCATTAAATAACTAATTTTCCAATTGTGGTTTCATTAATTCAAATACAAACATATAGGCCCGAATTCACAAGGGAGGTTTAAACTTAACCCATGGTTTAAACCCTCATTTACATAACCCATGGTTTTAAATTAGCGCAAATTAAGTATTCCTTGCCTTTCCGCACGTCTAATATTGGACCTCTAACTGTGTCGCGCTTATTTTGCGCTAACTTTAGACCATGGGTTATGTAAATGAAGATTTAAACCATGGGTTAAATTTAAACCTCCCTTGTGAATTCGGGCCATAAAATCAAAGAATGTCATTATTTCCAAAAATTTGCCAAAAGTTTCCATTGCCATCAATGATACAACTCATTTGGTAAGGAATTAATGAAGTTAAATCTCCCCTAGACTACACACTACTGAGGTCTATGTCACAGAATATATGACTGCTAAAGCTAAAAAGATCTGGGGGGGTGTTTCACAAAGACTAAGATCGACTTTAAGTTGGTCTTAAGTATAACAGGCCGTTCGTGCCATTGGTTGCTATCCTAATTGGTCTCTAAATTATAATCTTTAGATAATATTTTTCCTTCGATAATGAATTATCAAAAAATGTAAGTTTTGTAGATTTTTTACCATGATTTGTACATCCCTTGAGAGACCAATGTCAGTAAATAATGATAGCAAACAATGGCATGAAAGGCCTGTTATACTTAAGTCCAACTTAAAGTCGATCTTAGTCTTTGTGAAACACCCCCCTACATGCATAAACTCATGAAGTGTGCAAACACATGCTGCGTAGAAAGAAAGTTAAGTTAAAAGTTAGGAGTCAATGTCTTTGAAAAAATGTTGGTATGCAGTACAGCTATATACAACATTTCTAGAAGATTGAAAACAAAAAACACAGATGTATGGGATAAATGTCAACGAAGTCATAAACAGGCTGCATGCATGAACAGGAAATGACAAAAAAAACATCAACAGAAACAGAAAAATAATGTCAAATCCTAAGGAAAAAGTAGAACAAAAAAAAAACACAAAAAGAAATAATAATCTTTTGATGTAAAGAATCACTACAATTATTGCCTTTTAGCTTAAGAAACTCTAAATGGAAATGAAGCTCAATGTATTTGTTTCTATGTTAAATTGTCAAGGTGTATATTTTTTGTATTTATTCTTTGCTGATAATAAATGAAATGCATAATCCTCCTTATCAAGAACAACAAAGATTTGTCACTCTTCTTTCAATCGAAAAGTCATTCAAAATAAACTTCACTTAAAAATCTTAAGGGGGACTATACAATCACACCCAAAGCAACGTAATTTGAAACACCTCCTCCCTTACCCCACCCCCCAAAAAATAAAAACACCTATATGAGGCAATTAAATGTTTAAATGGGGGAAATTGATTTCATATTGAATATTCTTTGCACATATCAAGTTTACTGTTATTCAGTGTGTATTTAAAATTGTTGACAATTTCTTTCCAGCTTTCTTTAAGAAGCTGTTATATATATATACCAGAATGGTACCCAAAAAAATCAGAGAAAAATAGTTTAACTTTATGATGATTGCACTCCTTTAAGATTTAGTAAACAAAATACCAAACATGGATTGGAAACACAACTCCTATAAATTAGTTTGATTAAGTTTTAAAAATCAACCTCACATTTAGTTTTTGATTAGTATTAATTAGTATACCTCCTTGTTCACTGATGAGATCTGCAGCGTGCATGATGGGATACAGGCATACAAACGTGCAGGGTGCGTGCAGGTTGCGATATATATGATCAGAGGATGAAATGAGCTCATGAATTTTGACATTGGTGAATGATTTGATGAAGGTAATGGGTGCAATTACAGGTAATAAATATTTCTTCAAGGTATTAAGTTTTTAGCATTTTCCCCAAACAAATTGATTCAAATTTATTGACTACGAATTCTTACAAAACCGAACTTTCTAGAAATTGTAGAAATATGGGTAGTATTTGTGCAACATCAATCTTGAAAGGTGAATTGTAAATTAAGATAGGCCTGTTAATATGAGGGAACAGTTTCCCATACTTACAAGGCCTATCAATGGGTGCTATGGAGCACAAGTAAATTTGAAGAAAGATTCAGATCTCAGAGTTAAGAGGAATTCAAAATACTTGATATATCCTGCTTTTGAAAATTCCTTTTCTGCTTTTCAAGCCAGCTTCATAGAGCAGGATATTTTGTAATATTGGTAAGCCTTTAATACTTCAAGAATTAAAAGGCTTCAGATGATGCCTGTGCTTCTCAGCCTTGAACAAGAATATAAAATGATATTCATATTCCACAAATAGACTTTTCCATTTAAAAATAATAAAAAGCATAGGATTTTGCTGGATTTGTTGTTTGATTTTTACACTGCATAGTACGTGGACATTTTGTGTACATCAAAAATACAAACAAAGCCAATTAACAACCCTCCACCAGTTATCACTTTACTCCATTCAAAATCTATCAAAACACTAAGCACAAATCAGGTCAAATTACAAAACACAGCTCATGTTTGTCATACAACAAAAATATATTTATATATGCACAGCAATTATGTCATGCTTGCAAATTTAAGGATCTTTGGTATCTTGGTCAATTGATTTTATGTACGAATGGCAATTATTGCAAGAATTTCCTGACCTGAAACAAGGTGTATATTACAACAAATTATATGAAAATTACAAATAAATATTTGATGATGTTGTACATACAGTATATGATGGATTGTAAAATAAATGATTTACACTGGAGTTAAACATACAGTACATCGTTACATGGAAATACACATCAATATGTACCAAAAATTTACATAAACGTATGAAGGACAACAATGTCGCAAACTTTGTATCGATGAATTCACATTTAAAAGTAGTGTCACTCATTTGACATATCTACAGACATCATGCCTCGAGACAAAAAGCATGTTTACACATGGTCTTCAACATTCAGAGTTTGATGTTAAAAACAATGGACTTTTTACAGATGGAAATACACAAACAGCTTAATGAAATTTTAATCTCACATACACAAGAGTAAATACATACACAAAATGTATAATTCAGAGGTTACATGATGAAATGGTCATTTTTATGTATGTGAGTACATTGAACACTAAAAGCAGTAATATATCAAGATGGTTTTTCAAATAAAGAATAAATGCAGGAGTAATATAAATATGATTTTTCCCCCCTTCTATTTCTAGATGACCTACCTGGTCGACTCTGGCTCACAGGTATCCCAGCAATGTTCTTGGTGAGGACGTCAAAGTTGAATGCTTTCCAAGCAAAGGCCATCTCTGGGGTCAAACTCTCAGTGAGTGCCTTACGCAGGGTGTTGTAAAGGGCATCCTTGAACACCTGTCGAATGAACATGAGAAGTATTAATGAAAATGCATGAAAATAACAACAATGAAAAAAATATGTTATTTTTTTTATAAAGCATGATACAAAGTGTTGAAGAATACAGTTGCAAGATATATTTTTTTCCTCTTGAAACAGAAGATGTATGAAATGGGAGCATTTTGACATATAATTAAAAATAAAGATAAGTATCTAAGTATCAAGAATAGATCAATTGACCTGCAAAGGGTAGCTTTGATGAAAGTGTTCATAGCAAGCAATGATGGGACATTAAGAAAATGATGAAACAAAACAAAGGTATACAGATTACATAACTGTAGGTATTACCCTATATAACTGTACAATTGATACTATACATACATGTATATGATATAAAAAGTGTTTTTAATTGTGGATCATTGACAAGATGTTGCTGCACAAAACAGTGGGAAAAATTCTTTCATATCACCATTGATGAGCATATCAAACAATCATACAGAACAGCAGATCTGTTTTTGTGGATGACTGCTAGCATTTGTTATTGGGAACCAGATGGTAGAGCTGGCCGAGTTCCTTCAAAACGGAATGAAACCTTCCTATAAATGCAGACAAAATGTCAGTTTTGTTCATACCTCATGATTGTGTATGACAGCCAAGGTGTCATCGCGTACAGGACAATGTAGAAGGCCCAGTTCCTTCATGTTGGTGCTGAAGAGCTCCTTGTTGTCAAAGTTCTGGATGGCGTTGCCAATGGTCTGCATGACCTGCATGGCCTGGTCAACAAACCGACAGCTCTCCTGTAAATATAACACAAAAAACATGCAATCACCAATCATATGGAAGAGAGCGTTGAGGTTCTCCAGTCCTACTTTGAGTGTCTTAGTAGTGTTCAAGGTTTTAAACAGGCTAAAGGCAGAGCGGGGCAGTATGTTTTGGTGGTCCTTGACGCCAAGTATTCCAATACCAAGTCAAAGCACCGATGGCCTTGGATAAGATATTGATCCTCTGCTACCAGTTGACATGTCCTTTGGATAGGATGTGAAGCATAAGTCCCTTGGTTCATTCATTGGCACATATCTATTTTCTCTAGCATACAGGTATAACCATTAATTTATATCATTCACTTGTAATATCCATTTCTTAATTCTATCAAAAGAAAAAACTCAAAAATTACATTGTCTCTGTGAGCAGACAGATCCACACAATATCATTACTAGCTAAAATCAAACTAACAAAAGATATATGTTTTCATTGCAAACCTTAGTAAGATGTGTCATGACTGTTTCCTCATCTCCATAGACGAATGGCACAGTGGAACAGAGATGAACATGGTACCCTAGAGGAGCAGTCATCATGAAACGAAGGACATGCCGACTGTAAAAGAAAACAATTACAATTTATAGCTAGATGATATGAGCACTTGGTAGAAATTATGTCATTAAGAACCATAGCCATAAGTAGAAATGTTTCATGAGCATTGTGCAACCTGATTTCAATGAGGTACCTCCTTGTAGCTCCAATAGTTGCTGCTCTGTCGGTTTTTATGCCTTGGCAGTGCTTTAAAATCAAATTGTGAGAAACTTATGTTTGTAACATGTGATAAAGTTGTGAGAACGTGGGTCTTTGCACTAAAGGAAAATGTACATTCTGAATGACGCTATATTAAAATATCATGAGGAAGGGTGCCTTATGAAGGCTTATGAAGACTTAAGCTAAATTAGTCGTACATCTACATATAACATTAGAAAGCAATCTGCAGAGTCCTCAAGCTCTGGAAGGACAGTACTCACCCTGGAGGCAAGGTGAGAGCAGCAGCCTTGGTGAAGGTGGAGCGAATCCTCAGGATGGGTTGACCAACCACCAGACTCTTCCAGGAGTAGGGTTCTGCTACCAGCAGACCGGGTGTGGTGGGGGTCACAGGCGTGTCTTTGGGAGTTATAATTGCTGCAAGGAAGAGCAAAGAATATCAGGTTATTTGGGTTCTTAAAGGGAAATCCAACCTTGATAGCAAACTTGTCTAGAATAAAGCAGAAAAATCAGAAAAGCATACTGAAGAAAGTTTGAATGAAATCAAACAAAAATTTAGTAAGTGACAAATTTTTGAAAGTTGCAATTACTATAGGTATGGGCTCTTCAAATTGGCTGAATTGATAATGTCTATGTGATGTAGTGTCATACAACTTTCCCATTTGCTCCAATACACATAAGGACTAAAATTTCAACTTTTCAAGTATGACTCGGGATGGTCTGTTCTTTTTAGAGGACCTGTAATAATGTACTCTCCATGATATATTTTGAGTAGTGCCCCGAGGGTTAAGGCACTTGGAAGAAAAAAAGAAATAAGTGACATTTTTTGTACGCGACAAACGGGAGAGTAATCCGTCACTACGTCACAATCCACTAACAAAATTGCCGATTTGAGATTCGCACAGCTGTAGTGATCTCATATTTCAAATACTCATAACTTTCTTAATATTGGTCCGATTTATTTCAAACTTTCGCCATTCTGTTTCTCTGATTTTTATGCTTTCATTCAAATGAACTTATTAGAAGGGTTGGATTGCCTTTAAGTTACATTAGGTAGTGCAATTCATCAGGAATTCTTAATCACCTTGCGGTGCATGTGTAATGAACTTGCTGGCCATAACAGGAGGCCGAGGCTGTTTCCCCAGAATTGTTTTATCACATGCCATAGGGCTGTGATTTCAATGTGAACAGGATATATAAGCTACACATTCTAAAACTCAAGGACTGCTGAAAAATCTGGGGTCATCTTTGTTTTAATGCTTGAGATTTTTTTTAGATGACATATCAGTGAAAAACCTCTGTTTTGTCTCTTCATTGGTGTGTCCTTGGTCCAGCCATGAATGGGAAGGGGGTGGGTAATTGACACTTTGCTCTAATACTTTGTGAATTAATTGCAAGAGAAGCAGATCAGCAAGTGAGTGTGTGCATGTTTGTGTGTGTGTGTGTGGGGGGGTGGGGGAGGGGTGTATCATCTTCTTTTCACCTTACATCCCTCCTCTCTTCCATTCATTCTCTTCCTCACTTTGCTATATGACTGCCTCCCCCTCCCATACATAGAAGGGACTGCAACTCTTAATTCTAACATCCTTTTCTAGATCTGCACTTACCATCAGCCACACTGCTTGATCCTGCAATGGACTCTGTATCCTTGAGCTGATCCTTGCCTCTGGTAGAGCTATGGGAGGTCTTAGGTAGATCAGCAGGAGGATCAAACCACTTGGAGAGTGATGAGAAGCTCACGATGATCTCGGTTGGCTCTAGGTTATCAACAACTGTGATATTCAGCAAGTCAAGGATAATTGCTTCTTCATATCATTTTCTATTTCATAACTGAAATTATTCCCAATTTAATACACAAAAATATTCCTGTAACACATGCATTATGACTGGCAACTGTCATTTACTATATAGATTTTTTCAAAGAACAGTTTGAATTTAAATGTTACTCCTGTTTTTTAGTTTTGATATCATTTATCTAATCATTTTATCAGTTTGAGAAGAAAAAAACTTAGCATATATCAGTAGGCCTACATGTACATGTAAATGCATCTATGAAGCCAGCTGTAAAGGATACACATGTAATGCGGAGATCGATCATCTGTTGTGGTCTGTAATAAAGAAAAGACAGAAGAAGAAAAAAAAAGGTAAATAAATCTTTGTATTCTTGCAGTGATATTGCTTAGTGCTAAACAAGCACTACCACTTTTGACAGAAGATTACATTTCAATTTTCAAAAAGAAAGCAATAGTGTAAAAACAACACCGAAATGATTTCAGAATGAACTGACATGTTCTGAAGCATTGTATGTACTTCCAGTTTCTTTTAGAATGCATTTCCAAAGGCTTTTAATATTTTTTGTCTCAGGAAGACATGTCATTTACAAAAATAAAATATTAACATGCTTATATTGAAAACACAACGTGTCCAGTGTGTGGAAGTGAATGAAGATGTGTGGCAAAAGTCAAACAAGTTTAATAACAAAAAGAACAGAATATTTCTCTTTCGTTTTCTTGGTCAGTGTTACAAACACATGCAGTGGACAAAGTAATACATGCATGATCACGCAACTGCTGTGAGGTGACGTCCGTGCTCATGGTTTAAATCTATCAGTATGAAAAGAATTCATGCAAAAACATGCAACTGAAAAATATCTATGATGATAATAACTATCGTGTTAATAAATGTAACAAGTAAGTCTACATATCACCAGTGAAAAGCTGTTTTTACACAATCTCTCATACTGCTCTCTAAAAATACAAGCCATGCATTTTTAATAGACCACTTTACTATGTTTTCACGACTGTGCCAATCTTAAATGATTTATTTGAATATATTGTATAATTATTTGTTGTATCTTTTGTTTAATATTATGTTATTGAACTTGTATATATTGCATATTCACTTGATTATGTTATTTGATTATGTGGAAAATAAAAGAAACCTTGAATCCTTAACAGAAACCTTGATTTATCACAAAACTCGATCAGGCTCTTGCCATGACTCAAATTTATGCTAGCTATTCTAGTGGAACTATGAGCCCGCTTGCTAGTGCAATTTTATAACAAAAACTCTTGCAAGGAATCTATTGGTTGTGTACCTGTACATCAATGAGTTTAAAATTATATCAAATGCCAAATAATTCACTATTCATTAGAGTGTCATACCAGGAACCTTGACAGAGTAGCATACCCAGAAATAAAACAACTTGTTCTTTTATGATC
Organism: Mesocentrotus franciscanus; assembly: GCA_037976565.1. NCBI lineage: Eukaryota > Metazoa > Echinodermata > Echinoidea > Camarodonta > Strongylocentrotidae > Mesocentrotus > Mesocentrotus franciscanus. The sequence goes on along the minus strand of CP137671.1, from coordinate 30,515,913 downwards.
GGGAAAGGAAGAGCAGCTTAAATACATAAATAAAGATACTTTTAATATTTATGAGTCAAACAGTTTAATATCATTCCCAAACAATATTAGTTTACAATACCAGTGCCTTTGGTGCAATTTTTCCTTTTTAGGAATATCAAAATGACAGTATTTCTTACAAAAAAGTCTTTGAAATGGACTGTGAGGATATTTGTTTGATCTTTGACATGTCAGTGATTTTAGTCACATTTCACATGAATTTATCACATAAAAAACGTTCCAGCACCAAAGTTATTTGGGTACGCCATAATGTATTTATAATTGTTAAGCTTTAGTGCCACTTTGTGGCGTCCGCTTGTAAATTGTTTTGAGTGAGGTTTGCGGTTACACGTTTCCTTTCGAGGTTTGTGGTCACAAACCTCGCTCAAATCTATCATCACTATGGAAGCCTTCAAATATTGTAAATTGTTGTTTGTTATTGTGTGGCTACATGTATGTTCAGCCTCGTTTTCGGTAACGTTTTACACTCTGGTTAAATACAGATAAACAGTTTTAAAGTTTACTTAGGCTGGTGTCTCATCTCATTAATTGCGGTAGACAAAGATGTTACATATAACCACATTTCACATTACTTCATTATTAAAGATAGTATATCTTTCTTAAATTGAAATACATATCAGTTATAACTTACATCATTTTTTAATTAAAACCTCAAAGATTAATACAATTCATGCTGATTTACTGCATGCATTTACTCAAATACAGTCAAACCTGTCTATAGCGACATGTAAAGTGATGAATGGAAGAAACAGGCCAAATGAAAAGTGACTGGATTAGGGATTGGATAGATATGTATATAGGATATTTTTGGGGTGGGGTGGGAACAAGGGTGGGGTGTCGAGGTGAGAACCTAAAGAATGTCAAGTGTCTGGTGTCGATAAAGCTCCTTTAAATACCATGTGAGAGTGATTGTATAGAAGGTGGCAAGAGTGAATGATATATGATCCATCTTTATATCTTTCACCTGATACCATGTGAGAGTGATTGTATAGAAGGTGGCAAGAGTGAATTATATATGATCTATCTATGTATCTTTCACCTAATACCATGTGAGAGTGATTGTATAGAAGGTGGCAAGAGTGAATGATATATGATCTATCTTTGTATCTTTCACCTAATACCATGTGAGAGTGATTGTAGAGAAGGTGGCAAGAGTGAATGATATATGATCTATCTTTGTATCTTTCACCTAATACCATGTGAGAGTGATTGTATAGAAGGTGGCAAGAGTGAATGATATATGATCTATCTTTATATCTTTCACCTAAGACCATGTGAGAGTGATTGTATAGAAGGTGGCAAGAGTGAATGATATATGATCTATCTTTGTATCTTTCACCTAATACCATGTGAGAGTGATTGTATAGAAGGTGGCAAGAGTGAATGATATATGATCTATCTATGTATCTTTCACCTAAGACCATGTGAGAGTGATTGTAGAGAAGGTGGCAAGAGTGAATGATATATGATCTATCTTTATATCTTTCACCTAATACCATGTGAGAGTGATTGTATAGAAGGTGGCAAGAGTGAATGATATATGATCTATCTTTGTATCTTTCACCTAATACCATGTGAGTGATTGTATAGAAGGTGGCAAGAGTGAATGATATATGATCTATCTTTGTATCTTTCACCTAATACCATGTGAGAGTGATTGTAGAGAAGGTGGCAAGAGTGAATGATATATGATCTATCTTTGTATCTTTCACCTAATACCATGCGAGAGTGATTGTATAGAAGGTGGCAAGAGTGAATGATATATGATCTATCTTTATATCTTTCACCTAAGACCATGTGAGAGTGATTGTATAGAAGGTGGCAAGAGTGAATGATATATGATCTATCTTTGTATCTTTCACCTAATACCATGTGAGAGTGATTGTATAGAAGGTGGCAAGAGTGAATGATATATGATCTATCTATGTATCTTTCACCTAAGACCATGTGAGAGTGATTGTAGAGAAGGTGGCAAGAGTGAATGATATATGATCTATCTTTATATCTTTCACCTAAGACCATGTGAGAGTGATTGTATAGAAGGTGGCAAGAGTGAATGATATATGATCTATCTTTGTATCTTTCACCTAATACCATGTGAGAGTGATTGTATAGAAGGTGGCAAGAGTGAATGATATATGATCTATCTATGTATCTTTCACCTAAGACCATGTGAGAGTGATTGTAGAGAAGGTGGCAAGAGTGAATGATATATGATCTATCTTTATATCTTTCACCTAATACCATGTGAGAGTGATTGTATAGAGTGATTGCAAGAGTGAATGATATATGATCTATCTTTATATCTTTCACCTAATACCATGTGAGAGTGATTGTATAGAGTGATTGCAAGAGTGAATGATATATGATCTATCTTTATATCTTTCACCTAATACCATGTGAGAGTGATTGTATAGAAGGTGGCAAGAGTGAATGATATATGATCTATCTTTGTATCTTTCACCTAATACCATGTGAGAGTGATTGTATAGAAGGTGGCAAGAGTGAATGATATATGATCTATCTTTGTATCTTTCACCTAATACCATGTGAGAGTGATTGTATAGAAGGTGGCAGGAGTGAATGATATATGATCTATCTTTGTATCTTTCACCTAATACCATGTGAGAGTGATTGTATAGAAAGTGGCAAGAGTGAATGATATATGATCTATCTTTGTATCTTTCACCTAATACCATGCGAGAGTGATTGTATAGAAAGTGGCAAGAGTGAATGATATATGATCTATCTTTATATCTTTCACCTGATACCATGCGAGAGTGATTGTATAGAAAGTGGCAAGAGTGAATGATATATGATCTATCTTTGTATCTTTCACCTAATACCATGTGAGAGTGATTGTATAGAAAGTGGCAAGAGTGAATGATATATGATCTATCTTTGTATCTTTCACCTAATACCATGTGAGAGTGATTGTATAGAAGGTGGCAAGAGTGAATGATATATGATCTATCTTTGTATCTTTCACCTAATACCATGTGAGAGTGATTGTATAGAAGGTGGCAAGAGTGAATGATATATGATCTATCTTTGTATCTTTCACCTTATGGCCTTCAAAGTTCATTGCTGGTCCTCGCTATAATTGTACACATACGGGGTAGGAGAAGAAAACCAAAATCCATCTGATTCACACACACATGCTGTACATACATGTATGGATGTTATAAACACAACTGTACAACTTTTATGACTGGATGACAACAACAGGTTTACGATGGGATGCAAGTCATATACAGATGTATTGTGAATGGATGGAGATATAGATGTAACACAATATGTGGTGGACTGTAAAAGAATGAATTTGATGCAAAAGCAACGAGTGGGAATATTGTCATCATCCCTTACTTCTCTTTCCCCTGTTCTTTGTTGTTTTGCCTTGCATTAATTGACAATCCTCATGTATCCCAATTTCCAAATATTTATATGGTCCACGAACATGGAGTAGAAAATTGATTTGAACACAAACCAATTACATGTACATTTGCTGATCCTCTTTCTTCATTCATGCAATGTAATATCTTTAAAAAGTCTGTTCCTCTCGCTGTATGCAGGACATGATCTCAAAACAATGGAAATTAGCGCTCTTCATTTGACTACCGAGCAAAATCTCTAAACATGCCTTCCCTCATTACAACATAAGATTAAAAACAAAAGCAATGTCACAATAACATGGATGTGGTTGTCATGGTGATGCAACTTACGTGATGTGGCGGTGACGGACTGAAGGGCATTCTGGCGGGCGTCTGGGATGTCATTGACCCGCTGGGGTTGGCAGGACCACCGGGGGCAGCAGACTTCTTACCAGCGGTAGGCTGCACACTCTAGAGAGGTGATGATCGAAGGTAGACTATGATTAGGTTATTCAGATTCATTTACATTTTACTGACATCATCATCTTTAGCTTTATCTTTGAATGAAATATACAGATATATATGTCAAGATCTATTTCCTCCCATTTTTAAATCAATAGTTATTCATTCACTCAAATTTTTGTCTAAGACAACCACAGCAACTACTAATATTTCCAATACAGACTAACAGTTTTAAAATTTGTTTGAAACCCTCCAACCAGTCTGAAACATGGGCCATCCGAACAAGTATATATTCCCTATAAAAGTTTTCCATGTCATTTTTTTTCTATTCCGTATTGTGATCAATACATGGAAGCATTACAAATAAACAATAAAAACAATATCAATAAAAGTGCCAAGATTTAGGAATAAAATCAATTTTATATTCAGAAGATATGTGCTTGAAAGGTTCTATTGTGCAATTAGATTGAAACAAATGTTAGGGAAGTATATATTTTAGATAACTTGATAATAAAATTAATAAAACCAGTTACACCTTTAACCATACATAACTATATTACCAAAGATGTGTGGAAGATATATGATATGAAGAGTTAAAAACAAAACATAGCTCCACAAAACATGTTTTAAAAGCATTTTACATTATCTGCATTGAGTAAAATACATACATAAATATATGTATATCACAAATATTACAAAAGATTATAGCAATGTATTTGTGACGAGATTATAACATTTATATATTTAATTTCCCACATCCATTTTTTTAAATGCAAAGAAAGATTTGTAAGATGGTGTAACAATATTTGCAACCAAGCACTGACCCAGCACTGATACAAAAGAAAGTATGAGACACCTTTACAATAAAGAAAGAAAATATGCCAAAATGCCAAAATATGAGAATAGAAAACAGAAGAAATTGATGTGCAATAGATTAGAATGAGAAATATATGACACTTCTAGGGAAGCCAAAAATACCTTTTCCTTTCTTTTATACATTTATATGTTCAAAGATTTTGATAAATTTTTATGACACTTCTAGGGAAGCCAAAAAGACCTTTTCCTTTCTTTTATACATTTATATGTTCAAAGATTTTGATAAATGGACCAAGTAGCTTTTGCTCTCCACGAATGTTGCTGTCCAAACAAATTGCAACTATTCTCTTCTTTCTACCCTCAGTACATACAAAGTGACAGAAGTACAGTTAAAGAGTCACAGGGTGAAAATCTGTAGATATCTTCAAATTTTGAACATGAAGTACAGGTATTGTGACGAACTAATAATAGCTAAACATAGGGAGGAAACACGGCACTATAGTTAAAGAATGAAAAAAAGATTGATTGATGGGTGGAAGAAAAGAGGAAAGAGCAGTGTAATGTTGCATTATCATAGTTGCAATGTCATAGATTCATAGTGCAAATTTCATCCAGGCAATAGATTCAAAGAAAACTATCGAGACAATTCATACCTTCCCTGCCATTTCCTTTTGAAATAATTGTTAGCATTTGTTGAAATGGAGAAAAACCATGAAAATGCTCAGATCACATAAAATGATAACACAATGAATTTTCATGTTACATTATTTTTACATTTGGAGTGACTTGATGTATACATTATTGATGGCTACACCAAAAGCTTGATTATTACACAATGTGATTTCAAGTATGGTGTTTCGTGTTGGCGTTTGGTGCTTCAGTTTTAATTCAATTTAATTTAGTTTAGTTTTAATACCTATACGCAGAATTGGCCTAGTACTGTAAGGACCTGCTAAGAATAGATATATTACAAGCTCAAAACCAAGTCTTGACACTGAAATTGCTTCCACATATATTGCAACACCCACCATGTTGTTAAAACACCTTCATCAGATTCTATCACCATAGATGGGTTAACTATCATTACTCCTGGGCCCCATATTACAAAGAGTTGATATCAATCGCAACTGCAATCGCAACCATGTACATAAGAGATAGGAGACTGCAAACTTGCGATTGATTGGAGGACTTACGATTGATTTAGATCAATCGTAACTCTTTGTAAGACGGGGCCTAGATGTATATAACACTAATTAATTTGGTAAGTAAAGTTTTCACTCAAGGATATTTTTGATACTGCAACAGGACCTGCAATAGTAACTGTATTGGCTATCCCAGGCTCAATATTAAGTAATTACAACCACTGGGTAATTTTACACCAATCCTGGTTATTGACACCACACTAGAAATCACAAAATGCAACATATTTGCCCATGTACCAGCGAGCAAAGATGCAACTTATACCTTGTTTAATACCTCATGCATTCCCATGTATACATGAATAGTTTTGCAAGATGACCTGGCTCTTTAGATGCACGATAACATAGCAACAAGTAAGAAACTGCCTTCTTGTATTACCTCTTATAAACAACGACAGAAGAGAGTACATGTATATGTATACGAACGTAACAATATACATATATACAATATTTAGAAATTGTTTTTACAAAATCATTCAACCATCTGATTTTTAAAAAAATCAATAATTTTTTTGGTTGTATATTTGTTTTGTGGTTCCTGAGGGAGTTATAAAAAATGAGATTTGTCTTTTCTTTCATGGCTATGACCTCAAACCTCATCAATATGTCAAGGAAATTTTTTGTCAACATTGTTAATGCATAAGGTATACATTTGACCACTGAAAATGCATCTGTGCTAATAATGTCATAAACATTTCCCCAAAATCTCTAAAAAGTTTATGATGAGGCCGTGTTTCTACTTGTTGCTATGCACATTATATATAATGTACATCTAAAGTTAGGACCATTCACACAAATTTGCGCCAATGATTTAGGGTGTGTTTACATACAGGGTCAGACACCAAGTCAAGGTTTGTTGTGGTTCTCTTCCGGGTAGAGGTGGTGGTGGTTTGCTGCCATTAGTGGAGGAAATATCAAAGATGACATCATTCTCAGGGGCGACTGATAATCACATGGGCAAGTGATATTACAGGGGAAACTGATAATGACAGGGGCAAGTGCCAAAATAGGGCAAGTAGCATATTCTCAAAGGAAATGTACCATACAGTACCTTCACAATATTTTTTGTCCGTTTTTTTGATGCCAGAAGGGTGTTAACTCATATAATTTCATACAGTGTTAACTAGTGCCGCTGTTAATTAACGCCCTTCTGGCTCTAAACAAACAGTTTCATTATTGCACACGCTATCAATACTCTTATGGCTTCAAACAGAAGTATATCTTTTTTTAAATGGTGATAAACCTCTGCAATACTTAATACACTGTACATACACACACACACACACACACACACACATACATTGGTAAAAAAGACAACAGATACACAAGAATTGCACTGGGATGAATTCTAAATCATCTCCACACAATTCTGAGTTTAGTGGGTGTGAAAATGCAAATTATACAAGTGAAACTCATAATTCAGTGCAATATGTTATGCACTTAGTGTCTACTTTAATAATGTACACACACTGTTGTGAATTAAAATTAAACAGGAGGCAAACTTGAAAGCTGTGTGCAAAAACAAATTTACTTCGTTAAGGGCTGTGGATAAAACATTGAATGTAATAATCCTATATTTTATGTTTTATACTTCATTGAAATACATTTATAACAAAAACATTGTGCATGAGTGAAAACAGATGGTATCTTTGTTAGTATAAGGTCTGCAATGTTAATTGATTTTCTACTAGCAATTTCAGTTTATCATTTGTGAATCATATTTGAATTGACTGTTTTTTCAGACTCTCTATCTGTTAGAGCTGCACATTCAAATAATTCCAATAACTACTGGATGTTGATGTGCAATTGAAAACACTGCAAATCTACTATGATAGACATTCTATAATTCATGCATTTAGAAGTGTTGCTCATATCTGTTTTCATCTCATTACAAGAATACTAATACAAATTCAACACTTTATACAATGAACAACTACATTATTCATACCCTTACCAAGTTTGGTAATTTGTTAAGTATGTGAAAAATTGATATGTCAATTTTTTCTTCTTGAGATTGCTTACATCTAAATGTATCCAACAAAGGCCTTAATTCAACCGGTCCACCTATCATTCTTGCGTTATAAAAAGCACAAAAATTCAAATTTACATGGGGTATGAATAATTCAGTTTTTAAATGTATGTTTTGTTTTGTTTTATATCTGATGGGGGAAATGCTAAATAGAACTTTGATCAAAAA
>CP137671.1:30350329-30502829 GCA_037976565.1 Mesocentrotus franciscanus | reverse complement strand
ACCACAAATTCCGAGGTAAAAAAATTTAATACGAGTTGTTATCTTTCAGGTCCAGCATATTTGGCAAAATACAAAAATGAAGCATTTAACTGTATTAGTGCCATTTTTACATACTGTTTACAAATTGAGCAAGGTATACACAAAACTATATCAAGGTAAAGGCATCGATTAATGGTAGATGTCGAAAAATATTTAATGGTCTGCATAAACAGGTAGCTTTGCCAAAGAGGTTGGATACTGGAAGCAAGTATTGCTGAATTATCAGCTTGAAAAACCTGCATGGTTTCTGGAAAGGGTGCAGCATCGTTTGGCATAGGCTTTGAAGCCAGGTGCGGGTAGTTAGTAGCAAGTTTTGCAGAGCTGGCCCATTCTTCCGTTTTCCACAACCAACCTTTTCCACCATGAATATGCATTGGACAGTCTTTCATTATTAACCAAAACCTTGAACTCATATTATATAACAAAGTAAACCACAGTGTTGGTAATTGTCATATGGATTGAAGGATACGTTATTTGTTTTTTTCCTTCACTTTTTTCCACCAGCATAATCAAAAGAATGTACGTGTAGGATTATTCTTTTATTGGAAAGCAGCCTTTAAATATTAATATATCAATTCATAGTTTGAGATTCCACTCACGTTAATAGAGTCCAATATATACCACAACTTGGGAGTTTTAAGTGTTGGACCTATTTTTCCAGATGGGCAAATGTGCCACTGGAAAACAATGTAGATCTGCATAGTGAAAACGCAATCTTGCTGTAATTCCATGACTTTTACCAACACTGTGATTTACCGTTAACACCGAGCACATATATTACTACTTCCACAGCCACCACCAAATATTTATTTTACACAAAAAAGCGGGGAGGGGGGATAATTCAAGGGAGGGATAAGCCAGCATACAGACATCAATCATGCATGACCTCCTACCTTTAGCCCCACTACTCTTCTCCTTCTCACCCTCTTTGCCTTTCTCTTTGCCCTCTTTGACCCCTGACCCTTTGAGGTCCTTCAGTGACCCCTTGGATTCCAGCTTGCCGGGGAACATCTTCTCCTTCTCACCTGTACCCCGGGATTTCTTGGCAGACTTCTTGGGGGCTGGACTCTGGATCTGATCAGGGAAATTAAAATGGAAAATATAAATTATAAAATATTATATCATGGAATGATATTACATTTAATTCAATACTCTGATTTAAAAAATGCAAGGCCAGGTTCTGGAATTATTGATGTGAAAAGAAAGGGGAAAAGCTATGATATGTACAGACAAATTTTTAGGAACTGCAAAATATCCTGACACCATGACACTATATGGACTAGCCTGACCGTAACCCTGCTGACCTTAATCCAAACATATTGTAATGATACTGTACTGTACTGAAAGGTTAAAACGCAAATAAACATAGACAATGTAATTGATATAACTCTTTTTTTCCCTTCATATCTTGAAGAGGCCTAAAGCAATTTTACCAGTTGCACAAATCCTAAAAAGGGCTTTTCAAAAGTAGTTGACTGAACACAAAGGGATAGAAATAAGACAGAGCCAAGATAGAAAGATAACTGACACTTACATCTAGTTTTTGGTCCTTCTTATCATCTTTAGCTTTCTTTTCATCAACCTTCTCGATCTTGACACTGCTTGTTTTCCTAGCTGATTTCTGTCTCTCTCTAGGTGATGTGTTGGGCATCAGTCCTGGTGAAACAACTCCTCCCATCTAGATACAGTACAGAATACACAAGAACATGATAAGACACTAAAACATCAGTAGCTTTGCTTTTAATTGGTCAGAGTAATAACTACCAAGTATTATCATTACAATGGTTATTGGGTTCAGGTTAAGCATCCAAACGTATGTGCACCACCTCTATTTCCTGGAAAACATTTTTACAATATGACCATGCATGCATGCAAGGTACAAGTAAATTGATTCAGTCTTGTAACATGACTGTAATGCCATATCTAGAATTTTAATAAGGACAATTTTATCAATAGTTTAGAGACATTGATCTTTATTCATATTCAATATGAATCATTTTTTGGGGTATATTCAAAACAAACCTTTATTCATCATCCTTTAAAAAATATAAAGTTGGATTGTTACAAAAATTACAAAAATCCGATGGATTAATGATACACATTTGTCATGTTCAAAGGACTTAACAACCTAAAGAGCTGAAGCTTTGGGGGTCATCACATGATCTGACTAACCTGTATATCAGGGATGCTACCAGCAGCCATCGCTTCCTTCTTCTTGGCCTCCTCTTCTGCTTTCTGCTTGGCCTCCTTCTCCTTGGCTACCTCCTCCTCCGTCTTCTCAGGAGCGTTCTCATCCACCTCACAGATCTCACCCATCTGGGAGGTCTCCGGCCTGGAGACGGCTCCTCGGGACAGCGAGGAGTTGGGCCTCTTCCTGCATGGATTGAGAAGTGGGAGAAGAGTGTAGATTCTTTAATTAGCAATACAGTGGAATCTGCTATATGACCACCTGACGCCACAGTGATGTGTTTAATAAAAGCACAGTAGTATAGTAGTACAGAAAGAACTTCTGTCTATGAAGACCACATTTCTTCTTTCCTTTGACCAGTCATTCATAAAACCTGTACTTAAGCAACCTGTACACAAAGACCATCTACTCATAAAGGTAGTATTTCTTGTCCTCCTTGAGTAGTCTGTTGTATACATGTTTCACCCCATTTCACTCCGCCTTTGATTTCACTTGATCAAGATTTCAATTAACTTCATTTTATTCAGTACCCCTCTCATACATTTATGGTTACACCAAAAAGTATTTGTATCCTTAATACTAGCTGTGAATGAATGAATTCTGTTGCATTTTTTGAGCAAATTAGTTTACCATTCATAGTTTTACCTTCCCAGTTTTTACATCCTCTCTATCTTTCTCATATGAATGGTTTCTGTTCAGCCACTTTGAAATGTGCCTTTGAAATCGACAGTTCTTTTTCTAATTTTCCAATTCATTGTATCTGGGATTTTGCTCTTCCTTGACAGGCATTACTGTAGTCAATTGAAAGGCGTAAGATCTTTGCTGCTCTCATCATATTACCATTCATTTCAATATCAAGCTGTTTTTTTCACTCACGTGTCTGTAGGAATCGGAACAGAGCTGACTTTGTAGTTAACGAACTGAGAGGTCAACTCAACAAACTGTTCTGGTTTCTTCAATTCAGGTTCTATGAAAAAGAAAAAAAAGTGATCAAACAATGCCATGAAGATATGATCATTTGGAATTAACACTCAGCTTTCCCACAATGGGCTGCTGCATATAAGCCTATCATAGTCTCCAATCTCATCAGCACCATTGATTAGTCAATTCGATATTGGTGCTCCATGAATTCCTACATTGTATCAGATTGGCAGCAAAGGAAATGTGTTTAGTTCCATAAATGAACTAATAAACACTGCTTAACATCTTCGTAAGCTACTAAATCAACTGTGTTAACATGGATAGCTAATGAAAGGTCTAGTGCCAACAACGTACTTGCACAACACAACTTAACATGATGTTTGAAAGTTAAATTTTTTATTTCAAAATACAAAATCTTTCACTCTGAACTTTACATATTGAATATAAATATAAAGTCATAATGAATGTGGTTAACTTGCTGCATACCAAGCATGAGATCTGTGTTATACCAATACAAAATAGCATCAAATGTGTTAAGGCTTACCTGACGGCTCATCAGTAGGAGAGGGCTTCTTCTTCTTGGGGCGGATAAGCTTCCAGGATGGGATCTTAGGGCGGAGGTGGGGCTACTAAGGGGCAGGATCTGGTCTGGGTCAGCATGAGAGGGTGTGGGTAGACATGGGAGAGACCGTTCTGTGAAGCCTCTCCGATGCATCAGCCTGTATTATAGATCAAAGGTCAAAGGTCAATAGTTCAGAGGTCACACTAATCCATTTCTCTGGTTCTTCTGGATTCACTCAAAGCAATTTCCTACCCAGGAGTACAATGTAAGCCTCTTTTACAAATAATGCAGTAAACTGACCCATAAAAAAACCATGCCCTGGCAAATATAATAACATAGAAAAATATACAAACACATCTAAGCGCATCACAAATCTGCTTGTTAAACACAAAGTTGCAAACAGATATTTTTTGTTTACCCCTACTTGCAACTCATTCCATAAATCAAATATCTGTTATAGCAGTTTGTGTTGTTTATGTGATTGTTGTTGTGTCTGTTATTGCTGCTGCTACTGCTTTGTCATTGTATTATGATTGTCGTTCTTGTCATTCTTGTTGTTGTTGCTTTTGTTGTTGTTATAGCTGTTGTTAAGGAAAGTTTACCACCTCATGCCTGGACGGGACTTCAACCTCTATAAACATACCATTTCTCCAAGCACCGAGATCCTGACCGGTATCTTAGGAGGATGTACGTAGCTGACAAAGAGGGTCACCTGGGGGCTCTCAGGGACCATGGGGGTGGTCTGATCTTTATCTATACGAACAGAAGGGAACAAGATATTCAAAATTAATTCAAAGGTACACCAAAAACATACCTGTGGGGTGTTTCACAAAGATCCTAAGTCGAACTTAAGTCTAAGTTGGACTTAAAATTTATGGAGAGCCATTTGTATAGCCTTAAAATAAAATATATAAGCGAAAATTCAAGTATTTTATACTTTTTATAAATTCCACATCAAGAACATGAACTCTCCTTGATAATAGAAAATATGAATGATTTGAATCAACATTTTATGCCTTTTAAAATAACTTTTACAAAAATGTTTTAAAGATAAAAACCAGTTCTGGTCATGTGATTGCATTGTGAAAGAAACGTTGTGGAATCGATCAGAAAAGGTTGATCATCTAGCATATAAGTATTGGTGTGTACTGCAAGGTTCTGGAATCATCAAAATGATAAGAAATTTGGCCCAGTCTTGGTAAAGTTACAAGCACTGTACACAGAAAGATGTATATGAGACTACGCGACCACGTGCGTATCTATTTGGTCCCAATAGATATAATAATTTACCAAATATATCAATTAGTAGGCGGTTTCCCGGCAAAATTTGTATCATCACGTATTAGTCAAAACAGATTGGTAATGAGAGCTTCCATTTCATTTTTTGAGAGAGGGGCGTTTCCAAAACTGGTCTTTACCTTTAAAGATGCTAACGGCTTTCCATAATTGTTAAGTCCAACTTAGAGTTAAGTTCGAATTAGGATCTTTGTGAACCACCCCCCAGGTACATTACAAGTTGCAATACCAAAGACATGCCAGTGATTTAGAAAGGTAAAACTAAACATGCACAAGATGCAAGAGCCGAATGAGACATCACATATGAGGATGATATGAATGTATTTCATACTGGTCATCATGCATTAAATATCAATTTATCAACAAAACAAAAAAAAGTAGAAAGTATCTCACAATATCATGCGAGACTAAAATTATCATGACATGGTTAACAATCTGTATCTCTTTATTAAAAACATATTGCTTACAACTTCAATACCATATACTTACCTTACATATAATAGGATATTATTCTTTGAGTATCAGCATTGTCATTTCTTGTTATCTATTATTTGCTCACAACTCTATTTAGAGACTCGGTAAAAGATGCAACAGTTTCTTTCAAATGTCAAAGAGGAAAACAAAAAATACTGAATAAACTATACTTGAAAGCCTTTTATCTCATCGTGAGTAATCACAAACCTACGGCTCATTTTGACACTGTGACGCACCATGTTTTCATACAAAATATTACTCAAACATATAATCGATAGTTCAACTGAACTAAATAATCATGCACACAGCAATCATGATGCTTGCAAAAGTAAAAGGAAAGTTGTCTCCTACATCTAAAATACTGTTAAAGCTTGGCGAGAGCAAAACCTAAACAATTTCCCTGGACTTAAAAAGCAAATAACTCATTTTTTCTATCTTGTAATCATGGTGCTCTAGCTCTATTTGGAACTTGGGAAATTTTAAAAGCATTGGAACACTACTATTTATTTTACACAAGTTCTGTGCCATGCAGTGGTCTTGATTTTGTTCAACAATACTACACTAAAAAGACATTTTATTTAATATGCTTGTTATCAAACGCATACCTGGTACATTACCAAGCAGAATATCAGAATAACAGAGAGGGGGGGAGGGTAGAAAGAGAAGAGAACTGACAGAGATAGATGAAGGGGAGAAAACCAGGGGGTCAGAATGAGACAGAGGTAAGAGGGTAAGACATACAAGATAGGGACTACAGCAAAGATATTACCACAAAGACAAAAATTCCAATCTAAAATTCACAACAAACACAAATTCACTGTGCTTTAACTACCGGTATGAATGAAGAAAATAATGCAAATTGGGAAAGTTGGAAGTTGTGGGGGTGGAGGTAGAAAGAGAAGAGAACTGACAGAGATAGATGGAGGGGAAAAACCAGGGGGGTCAGAATGAGACAGAGGTAAGAGGGTAAGACATACAAGATAGGGACTACAGCTAAAGATATTACCACAAAGACAAAAATTCCAATCTAAAATTCACAACAAACACAAATTCACTGTGCTTTAACTACCGGTATGAATGAAGAAAATAATGCAAATTGGGAAAGTTGGAAGTTGTCTTGTATCATAGGATTATAGTTAGGTATTTCACCAAACATTTCTGACAATGGGTTATGAAAGTCTACTGCAAGTGAAACAGTCTTCTTCTCTCTCTCTCACTCTATTTTTTAATTTTTTTGATCTTTAGTCTGAGATATAACATGATGAATCATTAGGAGTTAAATGAAAGAAAATTGTGTGTTATCTTCATGCAGCATGCACTCAACAGATTACCCAAGAATTAGCACGAATAAGCAAACATGCAAATATGTACTAACTACTTCACAAATCTGTACCATTTCATTGTTCTGGAAAAATATAGATGCGTTTCATGCAAAATAATACTAATATTGAGATGCACCCAATTTTAAGATGCATTAGCAAGCAATGCTACTGATATTACTAAAGGAATTATTCAGCTAGAAGTACAGCAAAAACAAACAAGAAAAAATGACTTTTGTCTCACATTTACAGAAAAAATTTAGAAGAATGTATTCAAGATTAACTTTTTTTTTTTTCAAGAGTTAGAAGTGTTCATATTAAGAGGTTAATGCGTTACAGCCTTAATGCCTTAAATCAATCTGTACAATCTATTACATAAATAAACCATTTGTCATGTAATATTTTTGTATCTACAGTAGTTTCAATAGCACTACACATTAATTTCTACATAATCATTATTGATGTCCGTTGTACTTCATGCAATAACCTGTATTACAGACATCTAGCAGCTTAGAGGTTAAATAATTGCATTGTCACAATCAGATGACCTCCAATGGTTTGTGTCTTTGAAACTTGTCCTGTAAAGATTTGATGGCGATTACAATACATTTTTAGATGGCAAAAAGTCATCTTTTTCTACCTTTTTCTTTGGTTTTGAATTATTCCACTCTGAAAAGAAACAGTTGGTAAAATTGTGGAATTTGCTTTTCTTGCCATGCTTAATACAAATTAGAGTCTGTGCCACAGACTTTTAACATAGTGAACAATGCACAGATCTAGAACCTTGTTCTAAGCCCCCGCATCTCCATGAAGAAAAAAAAATCCTATACACAAAGGAATCTGAAAGTGTGTTTCAATACTCCAATTTTGATCAGGGTTTTCATCTTCACAAACACGTACGACAGCACCGATAGAGGATTAAATCTAAGTCATGCAACATGCAGGAAGGGATCGATGCAAGCAAGGGTGGGAGAAAAACAGACCTATGATTGTTACTTGTTCCTTATCAGGTGTGCCTGTGCAGGGTTTGAGTGTGCCGGGTACACAAAATAAATAAAGAAAACACAATAATTGAAATCAAACAGGTGAGGAAGGGATGGTTCACATTCATGCACTTTGTGCACCTGTTACAAAGATATTAAAGTGTGTGAACAAGGATGTGGGAATATAGAAATGGAATTCGATATACACTGGTAAAGGTTGGGCAAGTCCAAAATTATGTCTCATGCATAACAAATTAGATAAACTATCATAGTATACATGATAAGTTTAGTATTTTTTTAGAGGGTGAACATGTCTAAAGATCAAGTATTCTGATATTTTCATGCCACCTTTTGTGTGTGTGTGTGTTCATAAGTCAACCAGACTTAGTTACATATGGAACATGATTATTAAACATTCATCTTGGACTTGGCCGTTGACAGAATCTCCATGCATAATTTACAAGATAGAATTCAATTTCCATTATAATTTTAGGATTAGAAATGCATTCCTGAGAAGTGTAGGCTAGATCAAAGCAAGAGGACTGTACATTTGTCAGAAATGCGAAATGATTCTGAAGTAAGAATTCTCAAAAAGCGACAATAAAAAATAAAAAAGATAATTCATAAATTTGAAATAAAGCACCGAGTGTAAAATTAAAGACAGGACAGAAAACCAATCTAGCAATTTATTCTTTTTCCAGCGGATCTCAAATATAAGGGAAACATAGTACGCAAGAGAATTGATTTGCTTTAAAAAAAAAACAACAAGAAAAACTTGAAGTGCTGAAATTGGCTCAAACCAAATGCTGATTCCAAATGAGGATACTTAATTTTCTTCTGAGTTGGAGATGATTTGTCAGGAAACTGCGTCTCCTTGTTCTGAAAGTGGACTGGGGAAGCTAACAAGCGTACCATTTTGATCTTGAATAGAACCGACTTCTTTGTTTCAGACACTTGGAAAAAAAACGCATGAATTGTTTCACTAAATCTCCAGCAATAATGTGAAATCAGTGTTAGTAGTAGTTACAGTCACTAGATCTCGATCAACACAGATTTCTCCAATGTCCCCAATTTATAGGACCTACTTTAATTTTGTTACAACACCACTTTACTTATTAAATAAAACGGGAAAAAACAAACAAGTTAATTATTACGTGATTTGTGCTAAACCGTTTACTTACAGAAAACAATTAGTATTGAGAGGTTCACACTTCACACATGGCCTCAGGGGACTAACTCAACCAATTAAAGCCCCTCTGCACTAGTTTGGCCAGGAGGGATTAGAGGGATTAGCGTGGTCACTGACAGGTTTTTTTTTTCATCAACTCAGCTCTCAATTAACATAAGAAACAGAGGATCATGGGGGACCAACAGGCACCGCTTAGGCATTGTTTTCTATATAGAGGGAGCAAGTAGCAACAAGTAGTACAGTGGGGCTTTAACCTTAACTTTAGTTCACTTTTAAAACATGAAAGCCAGTATCACCAAATCCTTGAAGGCTTGACCCTGACGAACACTGTAGTGTTGCAATACTTGTATGTGGTTTGTTATGCACTCAAACTCAAAGTTAAACCTGATATACAAGATACACACACAAACCATGTAGATCAACAAAACAATAGACCATACACTCCACCTTGCTAAATAATTCTTGTTTTTTCCATATCTTCATAAGTGGCAAATGTGACCAAACAATGGGGAGGGGTGTTGCAAGTGGGGCAGGATGGGTTGGGTTGGGGTGAGGGGGGATGAGGAATTTATGCATTCACGCATTCACATATACATTTTAAATAGTGGTGAGAAGGTTATGGGTTCATAGTTGTTTAATAGATTACACTTTTAATTGATTCCTGTACATGCACCCCATACTTCACACAACTTTGTGATAAGTGCTGTTATGATTGGGGGTGGGGAGGTCGTACTTGCAAGTTCATTAGTTCATTAGAGTCTACAATCATGATATGAGAAATAGAAAGGCATTAAGCTCTCATAGTCAATGCTTAAAGGCAGTACCAGCCCTTCGTATATAATGTGCCAAATATCTGATTCGGCATAAAATAGATTATAATTTTTATACCATTTTTTTTTTAATGCACAGTTTGTATATGTGCATCCAAAATGACAGGTATGGTACATATTACCATAGAGCATGACCATTCTTTGTAAATCTCACTTCAAAACAGGATTTCAATTTTGAATTTCATTTTTTCTGCCCCCTTTATTTGGATATGGAGGCAAGTGGATATTGGGATTGCTTCCGCATTGTGGGAGTTTCAGTGCTTTCAAGAAATATGCAGTTCAGGTTGATAACCACCTTTAAAGCCTTTCTTATTCTCAATCAATGTTACTGATGTGCAGACCATTACACATTACAAGATACCATCAACTTACAAGTCATTTCTCCTGGGAGGGGGATTAAGCAAGAAGAACAAAAAACAGTTTTATTCAACAGTTCTGAAATAATCTCAGCAAGTAAATAATTTTCACTCAAAAATGGTGGATGAAGCAAATAAAAAAACACAACAAGTTTTACTTTACAACAGCCCAAACTTGTTTAAAGCAAATTGAGCAAAATATATGTCAGCAACAACACAAGTGTATGACAACTCAATATACACTGAAATTGAGGGTAATAGTATTTGGTCTAAATTTTTTATTAAGCAAATGATCCCCCAGAAGATGGATGCAAGGAAGCTCAAAATGAAAAAATCTACAACATTGTCCATGAACCTCCACCAATATTAGTTTTTACTTAACTGACTCCCTTCAAATTTATACTTCTGAACAAATAAATACAAAAAATACTTTCAAAACAAAATCAAAGCTTTAAACACCACCGGTTTTAGTTTATTTGTATACAACTTGTTAGTTTCAAAATGAACTTCACAATATTTACAAGCATATATAGAATTTCTTTTCTTTTCTTCCAACTATTTAGATTAGTAGAAGAGTTGAATAGGTACTTACGTTTATCTTTGTCTTTGTCATCCTTTTTGTCCTTCTTGTCTTTCTTGCCTTCCTTGACCTCTTCTTTGTGTCCTACTCTCGAATCCTTGTCTCCTTTTTCAGCTACAATTAAATATTTGCACCAATGAATTATGAGCAATTTTCTTTCCTTTACAATTACACGTAGATTCTTGTCTTGCGGATTTCAGTTGAGGCATATTATGTGTGAGACCTTCGTGTTCATTAGCTGGCACGACATATTCATATGAAGCAGAGTATAGCATGTAGCGTACCAGGGGGATGTTTCACAAAGATCCTAAGTCGAACTTAACTCTAAGTTGGACTTAAAAATTATGGAAAGCCATTTGTAGCCTTAAGAAAATATATATTCAAAAGCAAACATTCAAGTATTTTATTAATTCCACATCAAGAACATGAAATCTCCTTGATAATAGAAAATATGAATGATTTGAATCAACATTTTATGTCTTTTAAAATAACTTGTACAAAATATTTTCATAGATGCTAATAGCTTTCCATAATTTTTAAGTCCAACTAAGAGTTAAGTTCGACTTAGAGATAAGTTCAACTAAGGATCTTTGTGAAACATCCCCCTGAACTATATTGAAATGAAAGCTTGACTGGGTATGCAGAGAAGATATTGTGGGTTTGAGCCACAGCATACTATCCTCAATCAAGGCATTTCATCTATATTGCTTCTCTCCATCCAGGTGTTAAATACGAGTACCAGTCAGGATTCAAACATCAAGGCAGCCTTGTAAAATTACAGCCGTGCTGGAATGCTCTCCTGTAGTGTGGAGAATGCACACTATTTAAGCTGCAGTAATGCACTTTTGTCCTTACACAAGGCATTAAACCACAACAGCCACTCTCCACCCAGGTGTTAAATGGGTACCAGAGGGATTATACTGGAACACCTTGAGCACCTTGCTTGTGGACGAGAGCTATACAAAAATCCAACATTATTATAAGTGTAAAATCAAAATTGCAGAGCGCCAGAAGTGTCAAATCTGACAGACATGAATGAGCGCTATAGAAGAACCCACTGAATCCGATAACTGGAGTAATAATTGTTCCTGGACAAGTACTGTATCATTATAAAAGCCATCATTTTTATCATCAACTTACATCTTCCATCTGCTCCTTTGCCTCCTTTGCCGTCCTTGTTAGACTCTCTGGTTACCACAGAGATCTCATCTCCCATCTTCTCCTTCTTGGGAGCCTCTTCGGGAGGCAGCTCCTCCGACGGGGGAGGATTCAGGTCAGGGAGCTTGAACTCCGGCAGGAGCTTCTTCATCAGCTCCCATACCTTGTCTAAATGACCATACCTATGGGGTGGGGTGATGGACAAATTAATTAGTTAGAAACAGAGTAAAAAAATACACTTCTGTTCATGGGAGCTCTTTTAGGA
Organism: Mesocentrotus franciscanus; assembly: GCA_037976565.1. Taxonomy (NCBI): domain Eukaryota; kingdom Metazoa; phylum Echinodermata; class Echinoidea; order Camarodonta; family Strongylocentrotidae; genus Mesocentrotus; species Mesocentrotus franciscanus. Next base: position 30,490,669 of record CP137671.1, on the reverse strand, counting down.
CTTGGTGTACCACAGCTCTTGTGGAGCTTTTAAGGGCTAAATTGCTCACCAGTCCTGTCTTATTTTTATTGTTGTTTAGAAAGATTGCACAATAGAGAGCAATAGATGAATATTGCTTTTACAGCAAATAATATAAAGATGTCTGAGTATGGGTATTCATGAATGAATTGAATTGAATGAACTAATTGCAATTCATTCATTTTCCAAAGAATCCAATCATTGCAAACAAAAAATTGGGAATTACATGACCCTTGTAAGGTACTATAACTGGGAAATAACAATAGCAATGTAGCTAATCATGGCATAACCTGTTGGAGATTATTGCATTTTCCTTTCACATGCATTTTCCTTGGGTTTGACCATCAGCCTTGGCAATCAACTGGTTTGCTTACGGCATAACACCTTCATCAACATAATGAAGGTTTTTAACATTTTTTTGTGGGGGCATTTCTAAAATTGTCATGCAATAATATATATAGTTTATCTCATTATCAATAAACTTGTATGTTAGTAAATGTTTTTTTTTAAACGTCATTAATAATTAGAAATAACCCCAGTGAAATTTTAATGTTTAAAATTCTATGGAGGCACCAGATGAAAAAGACATTTATTCTCCTTAAAAGGAGATATCTTAAACTTTTCTCCAAAGAAGTTTTGAGCAAATGACAGGAGGGCTACCACCATAAATCCTAAAACATCCTGAGTTATAAGGACACTATTTTAAAATTGCTGGATGAATTAAGAAATGCAGTTCAAAAAATAAACCATAACATTAACAGTTATTAATTGAATAAGTACAACAATTCAACAAATGCAACAACAACAAACAAAATGCAACAACAACGAACAAAATGCAAAGGACAAAATAAAATATCTGAATCAACGAAACATTACAACACATATGTGTCTTTGGAAGTTTGGAGTAAGACAAATATATTCAAGTTGGAAGGAAAACACAAAGTTGATATCATCTTTCAACATCAATTAACACAGAAGAGCTTGTAAGTATTCAATCATGGATTACATAATAAATGTTGAAAACTTTGGTTCTGAACCAATAACCAATCAAAATTTGATGAGCAAAGTATTTACCAAATTTGGTAACAATAAAAGCCAACAGAACACCTGGTAAACTACAGCCTACTCAAGTATGTCAATCCCTGTATCATCTCCATCTCCTTCTTTCTTGCTCTTGGATGAATTACTGTCCCTGTTCCCTTCTAAATTCAACTCTTTCTCCTCCTCCTCCTTCTCCCCCTCCTTTTCATTTTCTTCTTCTTCTTGGATGATGGTGTTCTGTATCTCCAGACCAGATCCTGGGCTGTACATAAGTCTATCTAGTTCTAACTCTAAATGTTCTGCAAGCTCATTCTTTTGCTCTTCCTGTAGAGCCTGCATCTTCATTCCGATGGCACATGCCAAAAAGTGGCTAAGACAGACATGAGTAAATGGGTTAAAGTTAAGTTGAATTCAACCTGAGCATTCTTTTGACCAGGATTCCCATCATCTATTTAATAGAGTGGTTCTACATAAAATGCAAGCATAGAGAAAGTTATTCAGCAAATGTGCTTACTTTTAAGTAATTTGTCTGCCTAAACAAATGCTTATATTTAATCTGCATTCTTGCGTTAATATCATGACCTCTTCAGCAAGACAACTTTCAGATAGGATTGATACATTTCTTTCAGTATCTAGGTACATTTTCTTAAATTAATGTCACATGTCTTTTACAAATATGATTTAATATAACTTTTCAAATAATGCAGTTGATATAACCCTGTCACATACGTCATTGCACATGCCCTAGCAAGAAGGGCTGCGAGTCAGGAATATTGGATATATACATGTGGATCTGGGCTAACTCGGACCCGGTGACAACTCGGCCCCGGTCAGTTTTTTGTCATATTACCCTAACCCTAACTCTAACTCTAAACCTAACCCTAACTTGCAAAAACTGACAAAAAACTGACCGTTTTTGCAGCGGGCCGAGTTAGCCCGACTCCTACCATAACATTGTACATTTAGGGAACCAAGAGTCCCCTATCTATTTCTATCCATAATCACAGAATATATGTTACTTACTGTAGAGGGATAGTCTCTGGTAGCCATCCTGTCAATGTCTGGATGACAGTCACATCACCAAACTCACAGCTAGTGCTCCCAGTTGAGTAACTACACAGAAGAAAACAATAATATTGGCAAGTGATTAATTCCACCGTCGGGGCAAGATATATAATGTATGATTCCTCCTGAACGATTTCAAAGAACATTCATGATAACCAAGCTTATAAAGATGTGGCAATATTTAAAGTACATGTACGTCAGGTCTACCAAGAAAAGAGACTGTCCAATACTTGCACAAGTATCCGTATAGTTTGTGTGATCTTCAGCAAGTTTTCACTGTTTCGTTTCATTCATATTACGGGTCTAAAACCCATATACATATGAACTGCAAGATAAACAATTAAATTTTGTATAAAATCTTAATTTTACACACGGCTCTCTTCAATTGGGTGGAAACATGAAAGTTCCTTTAAAATCCACGCAATTGGAAATTCATAATGACGACTTACTCTAATGAGAAGACTTTGATAAGAGCCTTGGTGAGGAGCATAGGCCAGAGTTCATGGGTCAATCTAGAGCTAGGTAGAAGCATCTTGCCATTGTCATCAAAAGGGATGGTGTCGTCTACTGTCACTTTCCTCCATGTTCCCTGTACACAGTCAAATATAGGATTAATAAAGAGATGGTCAGTACTGCATTCATGAAGGAGAGTGTTGAATGAGGAAATAATGAACCTTATAATCTTACGCTTATCAGAGTATAATTGCAAGAATGACCAGGAAAACTAAAAACTAAAAAAACATCATGAATGTAATCTTAAGGAGTTTATGGGTGCAAGATGAAAAGCTTAGAAGGAAAAGTATAACACAAGGAGTGTTAAGTTTTTTGCTTGAAACGTACCAAGAGGATTTCAAAAATTCAGAACCCAGGAGAACGTTTTCGCCACACCATAACCTTGACTTCAGGCGTGTTCAGATAGGCACGGTAAACCGCCGCAAAAAAGCCACAGACTTTTTTTCTTTATGTATAAATGAATGGCCACTACTTGCAAAAAACGTTACTGAGCTGTCTCATAAGATACAGAAATGTGAAGTGTATTGCACTTAATATCATCATAAAGACCTGCCGTGGTTTTGATGCGTCATCTCTGAATGAGGCTTAAAGCTCAATATTATTTAAACTTACCATCCAATAGACCCTGATGATATATTTTCCATGGGGGTTGTAGAGGGGTAGATGGGGAGCCTTGCCTACTTTACAGAGGGCATAGATGTGGTCCCATGGCCTCCAGGGTGCATCTTGCCCCCCGCTATGGTAGCCCCCTCATGGGGTTCGGTGATGGGCGTGGCAGTGGAGTGCCACAGGTTGGTGATCTGGCTTGTGATCCAACGTAATGTCTGTAGTGAAAAATGAAGGATTCCTTTGTTAGAATGATGGATAAGCCACAATGCTCATACTGATCTAGAGGTACAGTTGCTGAATGGTTGGAGAAGTGGTTTTGGAACCAAGAGCTACTAGGTTTAAAGTCAAATCACTGTTTTCATCTCTTAGGTTAGGAATTGACCAATCTTTGATAACCTAATAGAAATCCTTCCAGCAGAACTCAATCGAGCAGTAAATCCTATGTAAGGATATGTTTCCTTAGAAATAAAAGTAAAATATATACTAAAAACCTTTAACAAAAGTGACAACATTTCCTGACTTTTGAAAAACCTCTTATTCATATTGGTATACCATATAATTGAAGATTTTTTTCCTTCTTTTTTGTTTATCTCAAGTGATACTATTACCCCCCCCCCCAAAGCAACAAGATACCTGCTTACCTCGCACTCATCTAGGTGTTCATTGTTAGTGAGGAGGTTGATGTCCTGGGTGCTGTCGGGATCATAGACCACCGGCGTCTTGTCGGTGATGAAGTCCTGTGGTCTCCTCCAATGATCCACACGATGTCTGAGACTGGAAGGTAGGTCAATTCTTCCCTCGGGATCATCAAAGAAATGTTGCTGTTCAATGAAAAAAAGTTTGCAATGTCAGAAATCATCAACGAACTTCACTTTTGGTGAAACGAGGAAAAGCCACTTTAACAGAAAGTTTATTGTTAAGGCAATTAAAAGGGTATAAGCTTGCATATGACTAAGTTCTAGCTTTATCAATTTGAGATATACTTTTTTTTCCAATTGTAACACATTCCTAGAGGTCTGTGTTGTGAAAATGTAAAATATAGAAAACTCTGTAAAAGGTGACTGTAGGGAAATGAGGAAAGCGGTCTTGTTGGCCTGGATTTTGAAACAGAGCTGTCACATAATCAATAATTTGTTTCATTTCCCCTTTGCCTGCTATGTTGCTTGTCCTCGAAAAGACAGATAAAAGACATAGAATCTAGATAAAATATTCATATCTAAATAGAAATATATTTTAAGCGAACAGAAATGATGGAGTTTAAAAATAATTTTAAAAAGTTACCATGCTGCTGGGGCTCTTGCCCTTCTCCTTCTCCTTTGGTTTGTGTGGAGCATCCTGGAAAAAAAGGATAAAGATATAAGACAAAATAAAGTATTAAACTTAATTTCCACATCATTACCAAAAAGTACAAATTCATTTCAGGAAAATTAGCAACAGTACATTCCTTGTGATTAAAATTGTCCATTTCAGAATAAATACTACATACCTGCATATACCTGCATACTTCTGCATCTATCCTATAAATAATCCTATTTGGCTGAAAAAAAAAATCTATATTAATTTTGGTTCCTTATTGGAATATTCTGGTGTACTGGGCCCCGTCTTACAAAGAGTTGCGATTGATCCAAATCAATCGTAAGTCCTCCAATCAATTGCAAGTTTGCAGTCTCCTATTTCTTATGTACATAGTTGCGATTGATATCAACTCTTTGTAAGACGGGGCCCTGGTATTCACCTTCTGTTGAGTCTAAAATCTATTTTTACCTGAAAAGGCTGTAAACCACCTCAATATAACCGCTGCATCAAAATAAGTGTAGTGTATCTAACATTCTTGTACATCTATAACACATAGGTGGGAACATGCTTTGGGGCAGTTGTTAGGAGCAGATACTCTTTTCCCCTCACTCCCACTGGCCATTTATTTGTATGTAAAAGATAAATCCTGCTGTAGTTTACAGCATTCCATTGGAATAAGGCTTTAGAATTGGCCTCTAGCTTACCCATTTTTCTCCATTGACATCAGCATCACTCCATTCAGGCCAGATGACAACCTTCTGTTTCCTACCCTCTTGAGATCCGATCACACTAGCAGCTATGGATGCAGCTCTGGGGAGAAAAAAACACAAAGAAACGTAAAACATCATTTAGACCTGTATGCGAATTATAGAATTTTCCTAAATTGCTCCTTTAAAAAAAAAAGGGAATTCAATTTGTAGGAAGAATTGTTAAGTGATTCGGGTTTACCAACATCAAAAGTCAAAACCCTAAACCCTCAGGAGATCATGGGTGCGTTTATCTCACCTTTTTTGCCTAGAATCAGCGTTTTCAAACAAATACAGAAAAAAAACAAAGAAACATAAAACATCATTTAGACCTGTATGCTAAATTTTCCTAAATTGCTCCCTTTAAAAAAAAGAAAATTTAATTTGTAGAAAGAATTGCTAAGTGATTCGGGTTTTACCAACATCAAAAGTCAAAACCCTAAACCCTCAGGAGATCAAGGGTGCGTTTATCTCACCTTTTTTTGCCTCGAATCAGCGTTTTCAAATGTGTTTCAGGCAAATTTTCATGTTGATAAACGCAAGCCTGTTTTCAAACTTAGAGGTGTCGTGGTCGGATACACGGACTGTCGATCTTAAGGTCCGCGGTTCGAGTCACTAATGTCCTTTGGCAAGACATTGATCTACATTTGCCACACTCAACCCAGGTGATGTAAATGGGTACATGGCAGGAATTAATTCCTTGAAATGTTAGAGTGCCGCAGTGGCTGCCTTGCTAAAGCCAGGGTAATAATCGGGGCAGCGCCAGGAGCGTCACAATGTGACGGACATGTGCGCTATCTAAGCCACCATTATTATTTAGATATGGGTATATTGAAATGCCCAAAAAGGTGCGTTTTGAATGTGACATAGAGCCAGAATCACGTTTCTGAGAGATGATACAGGCAAAGCTGTTTTGAAACACACATACTGTACATATCGGACCTTCCCAGGCTAATTTCAGGTTCGAGGAAATAGCGTGCGCCATGTGCTGTGTCATGTTGTCATACAAGCATGCCTGCATACTCGTCCATGCTGTAAGTAGCTCCCAGTGTTTAAGATTAGTTGACTTGTTTTTTGTTTAATCATATAATGATCTCTGGGGCCAGTGTTTTGAAACCACCATAAACCCAAGTTCTTGGACATTCCACCAAAAGGCACGTCATACAATTAATGTTTAAATAGGATTTACACAAAATTGAGACCAATAATATGCGAGTTTCAAGAAACTGGCCCACGAGTTTCAGAATTTAGGCACGTTCTGGCAGACCCCCTTTCTTTTTATTAATTGGACTATTTATCATGTTAAGAGGTAACTTAAAGTTAGCGAGCCATTACTTGTCATTATGCTGATATCGACTTTTGCTTTGGAGTTCATGTTTTTACTCAATACTTGTTCAGACATTGAGCGGTAAACCATCCCCCGACCCCGAACCCCCGCCCCTGCCCTCAAAAACTTAAACGCATTATTTTTGGTGTGTAAATGAATGGTAACTGGCTAACTGCAACAAAGAACTTGCGCGTATTCACCGAGATCTGAGTTAGAAGATACAGAAATGCGAAAAATACGTCATCACCATCCTATTTAGGGTCGAGTTCTCACTCAATTTATTGCAGTCAGCTCTGTGACCATGTGAAAATTTAATTCGATGTTAATATTTGACAATTTGTTGTTTTTAAAAAAATATCCTCATCGTTTTTGGGTTAATTTTTTAAGGGATCGGTAACATTGTCTCAGATTCTGAAACAAAATCCTGGATTTAGCTCATGCTGAAATGATAATTATAAACCTTTAGGTCAGTCAGGAACCCCATGAATTTTACAAGCAGATCGCCTGTCTGATTATCAAGATATTTATGATTGAAAATCGAAACCAAATTTTGCGTTTTCCTAACGGTTTTCATAACACTACAGACAGTCTATTGGGGAAAACGAGTATGGTAAAACCGGTCACTCAAAGATTTTTACCCTTTTGAGGCACTTCTTGATCATTTTGAAGCGTGATTCTTTTAGGGCTTCAATATTACACCATATCACAGACACTGATAACAAGTAGGGCCATGCATCTCAGATTTAACATTGTTAAACGATGCCTTTAAAAATTCATCTGTTGTCTCTTGAACATCAACATTTGGATGGATTTCTCTGTTGCTACTATGTAAGTGGACACAAATTTACAATATTTATCATTTAGACCCCGAAAATTTTTAGAGTTGACCTTTCTGATGACAAATTTTAAAGAGAAAATTAAGTTCGAGAACCCAGGACAGGTCCCACTCCCAGGCCAGAGTTCAACTTTAAATTAATGTTGACTTGTTGTAGGGTGTCTGAACGATTTTTCAATTTTCCCTTTTGGATCGTTTTTCACCATTATGGTTGGATAATTGAAAAAATTATTCACTCAGAATAATACATTTCAAATTTCAAGACTCACCGATGTTTCTATCAAAAGTTACAGCCCCTTCAATCCTTACAATATTCATCCATTTTTTGTAAGAATCGACGAAAAAGACGTACACGCAGAGTTATGTTGTTTTGCTAAATTTAGCACAACAGCTGAATTGCGCAATATGCAAGCGTACGCGTGTTGCTTAAATGATGCGCAATCGGCAATCCATTGTCTTCAATGGGCACCCACTTCCGGGTTTGCAAACATGCGGTCCGATGTTCATTCATGTGCAGATTTTACGCGCTATCACCATGGGTTCGGCCGGTGCGGAGCTCACGCCTCCCTGCTTAGCTGATCCGAAAAATGTGGGGAAGGGTATTTTCAAACTGTAATCGCTTGTGATCCCTTGGGGCTAGCGAAAAAATAAGTGCTGGGATATTTTCCTTACGTCTAGCCCTACATAAGCCTGGGGGGCTCGGTTTAGGAAAGTGGCAAAGATCGGAGCTACGATGGAAACGATGTTTAAATCGCTGTTTTGATCAAGATATTTTTAGAATTCAGAAGTGAGCCCCTTTGGAGTTTGGGAAATATGGAGAAAAACCTGCTCTTTCATACGACACCTCATTTATTGAGTTTCACCTTCAGGATCACAAGCGATTTAGGTTTGAATTTCGATTTGGTGATAAAAACATTGACCAATTTTGCATGGTCGCGCAATGTACGTAGACTGCATAGGGCTGCGTGCAATCTCTTTGGGAAGGATTTTAGCACACAACATCGGGTGCGCGAACAGACACCCTACTTGTTGTTGTTGTCGACATCTCTCGTGTCTTAATTGTCTTTGAATTTAAGTAGTACGACACACTTTTTTCTCCTCTATCACACACACTCAACAATTAATCGACTACCTGACTGTCAAGGCATATAATTTCATTATTCATCGTGCCTGCTCACGACATATTCCCTCCCAGTCCCACACGTTCACAGGCAAATCGCACTACACAGCATGCAATGCAAACGACACTCATGATCATGCTCATTTGTCTGGAGCTTGTTTACATAGACAATCCACACACAGTTTACAAACACTGCACTGCCGATTCCATTTCAGACATCGTCTCGATCGCGACGTATTTTACATGCACTTACTCTTGTTTAGAAGCTGAATTTACTCGGTTAGAAGATTTCTTATCCTTCGCCGGTTTAGACGCCATCGTGCAAATTGCACGGTTTAGGCACCTTTGTGCTAAAAAAATGTGATATTTCAAACTACTTGTTGGCGTCTCGTTGCCGAGAAAGTCGATACTTCGTTGACGGTTGTCAGGAACTATGGGGTCAATTTACGGGTTATTGAGCATGCGCAGACACAAGTGTTTTGTTTTTATGCCAGTTTCTGGAAAGCGAAATGGGGGTGGGGTGGGGAATTGGAGGAAAGGCCTATTATTATTTTGAAATATTTCAGAATCCGATTGTAGATGTCTACGAAAGAACAGTAGCGTGAATTACTTGTGAAAAATCAGGCTTTGCACTAAAGATCTAGTACAAAAAACATATAGAACAGAATTCTGCCTGAAACTTGAAAGTGTTTGGAAAAAAGTGAGAATTATATTTCACCCAAACTACAAGCCTACTTTTTGCCAGGACAATCCCTGAAAGAACGGACAGAATGTGGTAACACGACATGATACCATTTATTTTTGAAATAAAAAGTCTAAACATAATATATTGACGAGTAAAAATATACAGGGATAATCATGAAAGAGATAACGAGAAAAGTCAAATTCAACATCATAATAAATGTTTATGTTAAATAAAAAATAAAAATAAAATTCGTTGGTGATACTATAGTCGAAATTCAGAATTTTTCATAACATTAACTAAAACAACAACAACAACCTACCGGGGTCTTTAACTTCCATCCTTACTTTAAGAGCAAACTAAGCGTGCAGATATGAGGCTTTCACGGTGCTCTTATATAGTTCGGTTGCTTTATGAATGCTTGAAAAAAAAGCATTCAGCATGGAAATAAGACACTACCAAGTAAAAAGAAACCAGCAAAACAACCATGGATGACAGAAAAGATTCTGAACTTGATGCAGGAGAGGCAAAAGCAAGTCAGAAACTTCAAATCATACAGAGATCGACATCAACAAGGAAATTGATAATGAATGTAAAAGAGCAAAAGAAGTATGGCTAACTCAAAAATGTGTTAGAATTGAGCATTTCTCCAAGACAAACCAAACAAATGAAATGCACAGAGAAATCAAGCATTTTAAGAAGAAGAAAAACATGGCAGCAAGTGGATGTATCAAGAACAAAGATGGAACATCTTCCCTCTTTGAAAAGGAAGATATTAAACAAAGATGGGAAGAATATATCCAAGACCTATTTGATGATTACAGAGGTCCAGAACTTCCAATCACTGACAACGAGGGTCCAAGTATACTTGAATCAGAAGTTAAACAAGCTTTGCATTCAATGGGAGCTTCTAAATCTGAAGGCCAAAATGGGATAACACGGGAAGAACTTAATGGCCTTAAAAGAATTGGGGATTGAACATTTGACTAGTATCTGCCAAATGATATAAAATACAGGTCATATTCCTGAAGATCTGAAAAAGTCAATATTTGTGCCAATTCCAAAGAAGCCTAAGGCAAGTGTATGTGAAGATTTCCGGATAATTAGCCTTATGAGTCATGTCCAAGTTGCTCTTAAAGATAATTCTCAACAGAATAAAAATTCAAATTGACAACAAAGTATAGGAAAGGAACAGTTTGGTTTCAGACCTCAAAGTGGTACTAGAGAAGCCATATTCTGTATGAGAATGATGACAGAAAGGTATATTGCAGTAAACAAAGAAATGTATGTGTGCTTTATTGACTACTCTAAAGCATTCGACAAAATTCACCACGACAAATTGATTGAAAGCTTACAAAAAATTAACCTGGATGGTAAGAATATACGGCTCAATGGTCTCATATCTAAACTTTACTGGGAGCAGACAGCTGCCATCAAAATTAACAATGAAATTACAGGTTACACAAAAATCAAAAGATGAGTACGTCAGGGATGCGAAATGTCCCCATCTCTGTTCATCTTGTGCACAGAGTTGGTATTCAGGTTGAAATTTCAGATGAGAACGGTGTTAGTATTGGGGGTGTAAATATTAACAATAATTGACGTTATGCTGATGACACTGTACTTTGCGCAGAGAATGAAGCAAATTTACAACATGTACTGGTTATTGTAAAAGTCAAAAGTGAAGAGTTTGGTCTACGCATGAATGTCAAGAAAACTAAGTCTATGATTTTTAGTAGAACAGAGAATAAGCCTAGAATCTGTTTGAAACTCGATGGACATATCATTGAGCAGGTCAGTAATTACATCTACTTAGGACAAAATATCACAGATGATGCCAGATGCGAAGCAGAAATAAAAAGAAGATTAGAAATTGCTCGGAAACATGGACAATAAGCAAGGCCATGAATAACATCTTTTGAAATGTGGATTTACAGAAGAATGATGAAATATCCTGGAAACGAATGAAAACCAACAGAGATATTGCACATGGCAGGGCGTAAACAAATTGCACTGGTATAGGATTAGTTAAGGTAAGAAAAGTCAAATACTTTGGTCATGTTAAAAGGCACCAAAGCCTCTTAAAGGATGTGTTGGAGGGAAGAAGTTGAAGGAACTAGACCGAGAGGGAGACCCAAAATCAACTGGGAAGAGAATGTCAAGAACTGGAGTGGACTAAAACTGCAAGAGTGCACCAGAATGGCAGAAGATAGAGTGAAATGGAGAGATGTTGCAATCAACCTCCGAACCGGGAGAAGATACTTAGATAGATAGATAGATAGATAGATGAAGTCGACGCTTCAATTTGCTGACACCAAATCCATTTAGAGGTGGAGGACTGGGAAAAGTGCATTGTTAGATTTCATCTAATAATTATGGGAAATAGATGAAATTACTAAAATCGAAATGTAAAATGAGTGTAATGTACGTTTTATTCTATGCTCAAAATATAATTTGCAAATAATGCTACTTTAGTTGCTTCATTTCATTTCAATATATGTTTGTGTTTGGTCGCTAATTACGACACGATGAGGAAAGTGAGAAGCGAAAGAACAATAAAAGGCATTGAGAAGTCATCGTTTTTCCCCACACGAAATTTAAAACAGAATTGATTATATTTGTTTATAAATATAAATGGTCACCTTTTCATTAACATAAACCCATAAAAAGAAGAAGAAGAAGAAGAAGAAGAAGAAGAAGAAGAAGAAGAAGAAGAAGAAGAAGAACTTGAACAAAAACTACTTGCCGTTAAGTATATTATGCCACTATACCATCCGCCTCTACTAAATTTATCCTACATGTAAGCCCCTTTTGCACCACACGCATATATATCCTTTCTCAGCCCCCACCCCCAAAAAAAAATCATTTAGGAATACTAACAAGACTAATACATGTGCACATTATACATGTATATACCATTCAACAGCACAGTGGTGTCTCTATCATTCAAGATGCGTATGTGGAGTAGAGCAGGGGAAGCGATCCCGAGGGTGGGGCGGGGACATTTTAAAACTGTAATACATCTCCCCCAACACGTATGGAGAATAATCAGTTAAAGGCTCCGATCAGTGCAGGGAGGTGGAATTCCACCTCCCTGATCAGTGCTAGAATGCAAAATTTCACGAATCAAAAGTGGAGCATCCACCAACTCGGTCGATACGCTCGCTCGCTCGCATGATACACTCGTTCATGTGTATTTCAAAATGTTGTAGAAGATAGATAGGCGTACGTAACAAGCAGGCATTCCATTGCATGTTTACAGCAACTGTATATAATTATAGTGAGGTAAAATTACGTTTACTTCGAAGTGCAGGTCGGCAATTCAAGGGATATGAAGCATAAGTAAAATGAGCAATATTTTGAGAATCCGAATACACTATTCTCCTGTTGTGCCTTTCTGTCGGCAGACATACGTATATTAGCAAACTTAGTATACAACACCATCCCCGAAGATTCAAATACCCTTGCGAAGCCCCTGACTAGCATCCCCGAGAAACTTACTCATTAATACCGAAATCATCTCTTTCACCCAGGGTAGCGAACCTCCGAAAATCCATTGTACCCAGGGTCGACCCTCCACCAGCTATAGTTCCTCTTCGAGCAGCATCAAACGACTGCGGAGCGAGCGAGGTCTTTCGACTTCCGGCACGGCTACTACTCGACGCGATCGTCATTCTCCTTTCGGCCGAGCCACGTTTATTCTTGATCGAGGCCCCGAGTTCGTCGTCGTCCTCGTCGAAAAAGATGATGGGCCGTGCCAGGAATTTATCGGTGTAGCAGGAGGCGCGGTCGTAGATCTCGTCCAGTGACAACGGCAGGTCGGGGTAGGTAACATGACGTCGGTATGTTCCACCGGCGCTGTGGTGAATAATTTGGTGGTCGATGGTGGTTTCGCGAGCGGCCGCGTTGCTGGGGATCGTCCGTGGACCGTTCGGATTCGGCGACCGCGGAGCGTTTCTTCTTTCTTTCTTCGACATTTTTGCTTTAGGATAAGTCAGAGACGATTATACTGCTATATATATCCGAAATCTATGAAACCTTTTGGTGTCATAATTATACGATGACGAAGATGAAAGTTTGTATCGCGTCTAGACGTCATGGACGTAGGCCTTCGACGAATTCAAGACGTCAAAGATTTCAACAACGAACATTAAATTTCTTTTAAAAGAAAATTATATACGAGTATATCCATGTCAGACAATTTCAAATAATGGACATTCTGCACGATGACTAATATTCTGAAACCCTGGCTGCAAAGCAACTGTAGGTGTTATTCATGTGACCCTGGAGCAGAACACCGGTATGCGATCTCGCTTGCCATCTGGTTCTTCCTTGTGTGCAAGTCAACAAAAGATCATCAAGTATCTTTGTCAACAAACATACTTCTAAAATGAAATAGTCAAAATAAAGGATGCCTGTTATATCCAGGTAAACATTTTATTGATCCATGGTCCTATCGAAACACGATGATGGTCCTCAATAATCGATGTAAATGAAGTCTTCGTTTGAAGGTAACACATGCAACACGCTACTTTCGAATGGCCACGTGAGATCGAGCTATCGGAGGGCGGTAAACTAATTCACAAAATTAACGTTTCTTCCGTTTTGTTCATTCAAGAGCAATAGGTTTACACGCCTTGATAGGTATAAAACTACCAAAGTAATTTCCTTCCAGAACAGCTAAACGTTGGGATGTCAAGTAACTGTAAGTTGTCAATTTATCTTGATAAATCTACAAGCACCGGGAGTACAGTGATCACGTCGTCTTGTATTCGCGATTATCAATATTTAGAGTTTCACTGCCGATTCCCGCCCCAATTAGAATTCAAAGGAAATAGGCTATAATCGCCGGGTGGTGGTTGCATTTTCTTTTCTATGTCTGTAGGGAGAGGGTTATTACATAACGATGTTTTGCAGTTGAATATATACCAGTTGATTCGGACCGCTGCTTGTAAAATGCATCAATGGATAGCTTTATTTATGAACAATAGGGTCTAGGGAGATACATCAAAAAAAGACTGTGTCGAGATCATTGAAGCAGGGGGACATGAACCTAGCTATTTGTTGCCTTGCCCTCGAAGTGCGGAGGCGTCTCCAAAACGAAGTTCTACAACGACTCACTCTGCTTCCTTACTTGTTCAAAGACGAAAAGGCAAATAACCAATATTTTATTTCTAGTTTCTAGTTCACTAAATTGTGAAATGAGCAATCCAAGTATATATGGAGGGCGAGTTTATAAACGGAGGTACATGAGAGGACGAAGTACCAAAATAAGTAGGATCAAGGCATAGGCGCAATATCGTTCTGAAAAAGGTGATGGTGTTCCAGCAACCGAATATCATCAGATTTACTAATGGCAAATCTCTGGTGGGCCCGGTAATCTCTTCTGTGACTCAAATTTGACGAAGTAATGAGTCATTCCTAATATCGTTCCATTTGTTTTATCCTTGTCGATTGCGCATGGTGCTATAATCTTTGATTATAAGCTGGCAAAAAGCTGACAAATACATTCGACAATATTATTTACTTGATTGTATATACATTTCCAGATTTGTGTATATCATCGAAGACGCAATTAAAACTTCCAGTTTCAACAGATTTGGCAAAGAACAAAGTGCAGTTTGGTCAGCTCTTGACGTTCATCATGATTCCACAACAAAGCGAAATTTCACCCACTCCTATTATGGTCGATGTGCTGTGTAGAAACAGTTTAATCCAGATTCTCATTCAGATTGCATAGGAATTGAGCATTTCGTCGAGTAATACTAGTTTAGTATATGTAAACTAATCCTCATGACAAATCCCACATCTTCTTTCTCATCACGTCGAATTGCAGTTGATTACTCCTCACACCTCATTACAGATATAGGACCGTCAATCCCGATTGATTACCTGTCCAATGACAAAAAACATCTTCGATCCGACAACGAGTCTGGCACCTCCTTTAAATAAGACGAAACAATTATCCACGAATGACTCCTATACTCCCATTTACGGTCATTGCATAACAAGTAAAAGTACATCGATATACTAGTTTAACTGTATTAAGAGGCGTTCAGGCCTGTTTGGAGTCAGAATGCAACACGAAATTTAATGGTATTCCGTTATGTATTACTTATGGGAGTATAACATGAATCTTTCGTTGACCTTAGCCCGCCCTAATTGGTAATAAAGTCTGGACTTTGATTAAATCAGTCGTGGCGACATGTTTTTCATGTTTCCTTCGCTGTCTTCAGCAAGGGTAGAGGCTCCTCATCATAACATAAGTTTGGATTCTTGTAAATAAATTGTAAAATTGTGGTTTGATCGTCCCTCTTGAAGTAGCAAGATGTACTGTTGTATTTGAGCCTTGGAAGATTGTTATCTCCGATGAATACGAACATGTGAATATTAATTTCGATCAAATCAAATTAACCTTGATTTTTTTTATTTATCATTTATAGATGTGCACCAACTGATGACATTCTATATTATGCAGATTAATAGTTAAAGATCCATCACATTCACAAGTGTCTGATCGTGTATATCTCTCGTCTGAACGAACAGCTCGTGGAATCCTGCGAAGCAACGTCCAAAATAGCAAAACTTCTTATACTGATAGGCGTTTTATATAATACGGCATACAGATCAAATTTAGATGATAACAGCGATCTAGATGATCAACTAAACTGGAGCACTCTTGGGATTCCAACGACAGCCTCCATGTTTGAATTGAGCACCATCTCCAGGTAGCAACCGTTCTGGCTCACCAAAAGAATTCGCATCTCACAAAAGAAATTTCAATACACTTGAACCTTGACAAACTCTCACAAGAGCAGTGGTATGTACGTCTTTCTTCAAGCACTTGAAAATAAATTCTGACAGTGAAAATTCATCCCTTTCTATAATTCGCCTTTTCAATACTAGATTTGCCCAATTTGACACAGCATAGGCTCCAGTCTCAAACAACTAACAGGAATAAGCTATTCTGTTATTATATATATTGTCATGAGTGGGAAAAGGAAGTGTAGAGAGCATAGAAGAAGGATAAAACCCAGGTTAAATGGTCTCTATCTTAATTCCCCAACTCTAATCATTTATTCTGAAATGTGAGGACATTTCGGACGGATAAACATTACTACGACTTCGTCAACGCTCGACGGATCATTAACAGAAAGTCGGAGTGGCCAGAATAAAAGCCGTCTTACAAACAAGAAGGCCTAGGCTATGCTACTTACCATTCACTTCTATACTATACAATAAGAGGTGGACCAGGACTAGAATCCGGCCCGGTCCGCAGCACACATGGTTCTTTTTTTTTGCAGATGTTTCTGCATTTATTGAAAAAAATCTAATACAAAATATTCAAACAACATGAATAGTATACAATAAAATTTATTTAAATAAAAATGTGACTTTACTGAAATACAAAAGAATACATAGATATTATTAAAAAATTTAAAAGTATGGAGGTGAATCAAAGAATCAAGATAAATGCAGAGGCCAATTATCATAAGCATGCTCATACTCATAGGCTTCCGGTTTCGTTGATTGATTGTCGATCCACGCCTTGGTCCCCCAAAAAAAAATGAATCCAAAATGGGAAAAGGAAAGAAGATAAAGAATAAGGAAATGCTGGAAAAAGAAAGAAATTTAAAAAGGTTTAATTTTCACACTTTTTCAAACCCTGCCACTTTCTTTGTAATGATTCCATTAGTTGTAAAAGTGTATATCCCGTCAAAACATACTGTTGGTACATAAGGGAAGCTGCACTGAAAGAAAATCAGAAAAGTTAGAAAAACAGATTTTTAAAAGTTTGAAAGAAATTTGAAAAATGATGTGAAAGTTATATTTTAATCACGACGAACAGAGGACAATTTGTCAACTTTTAAGCTTCCTTAGTGAGAGAACAGGGAAACTGTAATCTGTTGGCGCCCCACCTCCGCACATGCACATACAGACAACACGTCTACCCATGCACACATGTCTCATTATGCATCGATGCCAGTGATTTTTAGCCACGATGATCCCCCATAACAAGGTGTATTTAACTGCAGGGTACAATGTCCAAAACAGAATGTTTGCAAACACACAGCTCCTTGGTGACATAGCGACTATGCCTCTTTTAAGACTATGTCTACGCACTTGTATGTCTTCGATTGGGTTTGGTCTGTCTTACAAGTGCGACTCAGAGAAAAACCTGGAGGCTACGGTATGTACGAGAACAATAACACCTTAAGACACCTAATAGTACAAGTTTTTTGACAAACGCGAAAGTATTGCTGCATGAAGTGACCCTTTATGCCCCCCCCCCCTCCATCTTAACAACCGTCACCATGGAACTATACCTTAAATTTCCTCTATTTTGGCCACCATAAAATGACCCTTTTCCCCTTCTTTTTATTCTTATCCTTCACTTATAATTGGACACTTACATGTTTATTGTATACGAGTACAGCTATTCCTGTTTTTTAATGTTATTTTTAGTATTAACCTTGTTACCCTAAAGACATGAAAGACTTAATAATTGGGATTTCAACAAAACGGTTCGTTATTCCTTTCTACAAACCCGTGTACTATAGTACAAGCAATTTGTCGGATTTCTGTGATGATTAACTGTAACGACTGCAGACTTTCATTTTCTCCTCAGGCTCAAGATTATAGTACAAAATTGAGACAAACATAGGACCTGCATCTAAATTATCTTTTGATAAGTGTATGCATATTTTGTGAAATTATACGAAGTGAATTTCAAATCACTGTCCTTATTCATGAATATTAGAGAGAAAAAACAGATGGAGATGGTTGTGATTGTGTCATTCTTCATTTCGAGAAAGATTGCCATATTTCATGTGAACAAAATATGCTAATAAGGCTATTGATGCACTTTAATAGGCAATCCGAATGAATTAAGAAAATAAAAGTTTGCCCCTGCCACCCCTCCCATGTTAGATGTGGGAGCTTTTAATTTAAAAGGAAATTCGTTATTTGATTATACATGTGTATTTGTAACAAATATTAGCATATTGAAATTATGTAATTTTCGGAACTTACTGATAATACTCCAAGATACATGTACCTCTCAAAATTAATTTCCTCACTCACCGATTTCGCGTAAAACCGACACCCTGGTGCCTCGGCATCCTGCTTCAACTCAAGAACGTATCCAAAATCTTATCGCTATCGCTACATCTGTCAGTTAATCAAAACGTTTGAGGAAAGTAGAATCCGATGACATGCAATCTTTCATCTTCTGTTTAAAATGGTCATTTTTATTTCAAGATGATATGGAAATACGAGAAGCTGCACCAGTAGGGCACTCCCGTGTAAAGTAATTTCAGCCTCTTGAGCGCAGCCGAAACATTTGCCAAACTGATGCACTCAACTATAGCAGCGACACGGAAACACATGCAAGTTGCGACGATTGCCCACAGACGGCCATCCTTAATCTTTATAGAAAACCGTTTACTAGACTTCTTTAGTTTTGGAGAGAATTATTCAAAGCGGGGTGTCGAGACTTCCTGAATATTTGTTTTCGTTTTTCTTGCCCTTGGCAATTTGATTGTTGGTTCTTTCTCTTGACTTTTCTATTTTCGGCTACTGATTAAAATGAAGTGTTTCAGGACATGATGACCCCCTCCCAACAACAAAAAATGAGGACAAAATATTAAGAACACTTTCACTTAGTCTGCAGAAAGAATATAAGTTGGAGTATTCACTGTATGTCTGTAAAACCCACGGGGAATATCGGGTAAGGGCACAAAAATCCTCGAGCTTTTGCAAATTTGAAAGAGTTTTGTAGAGCTAGAATTCAGTTCCAGATGAAGATTTATTATTCCACAACCTAAATTATGCCTAATTACAATTTAATTAGAGGGACTGCCCCTGTACCCCAGAACAGACGCACCTGGTGCTGGGTACTAAAATTATTAATCAACTATATGATAATCAGGTAAGCTTGCTTTGTGAATACAACAAAAGTCGTTAACATTTACATTTTCGTTTCCTATGTTTAAGATTCCGTTTTATAATTATGATTAATATGACAGCATAAGCCTAGAATATTATATGTAATTGCTATAGTCTTTCGCTGGTTTTATGTTTTCGGTCATATTCTAGTATATATTATTATGCTGAATATAAAACAGATGACAGTATAACCCATAAACTAACTTAAAAGTACGAGATTCCTGTCAGGGATTATAATCGCCTATATTATATCGACTGAGTGCTAGACGGGTGTAGCGGTAGTTCACTATTAAATACATTGTATTTCACCCAAATTTAAAGAACTGACGGCTCTCAGCTAAATTAAAGCCTGATGAATTCACAAAATAGTAAATAACATATTCTCAAAAGCGTCTAACTGTGTAAAGTATGCTTACACAAGCGTCAACAATCATCTATATCATTGCCATGATTGCTGTTGCATTATCATCAGGAAAATGCCATGAAACATCCATGATTCAAGCATCACCCGAGCCGACGATTATTTTATCTTTTTTTTACATGAATATAATCAATCATTACAATGCTTCAGGGATGAGGATAGATGGAGCTTTCTCATCACCATGGCAACCAAGCATGATGAAGGACACAATGCGATGATCTTGTTCTAAAGCATTTTATACGTCGTGCTGCTAGCTTGCTATGATTATAATGTATGCCTAAAACCCACTGCACATCTGGCTACAATCCGATTTTGGAAGAATTTGCAATAGAATTACTGATACTGATAAGACCATTCAAACTTCTAAAAGCTTAATGATCGATGATCAATCAAAATAAAATTTCAATGAATTCCAAGCTTCCTTGGAGGATGAAAAGCTAAATCGGCTCAGAGTCGTAGTGACGTCATACCACTGTTGTGCGATTGTCTACGATTCGAAGCCGATTAGGCTTTTATTCTGACTAGAAGGCTTCAGTACACTAACATTTACCACTAAAACACCATCAGACAATATAGATATCAGTGAAATTGAATGTTAATAATAATTATGTGGTATACATCTCAATTAAAAACCGGTTGATATTTCTTTACCTTGTGAATCTAAAAACATCTTTTCTTTTCGGAGATTGTTTCTTTGGCGTCTTCTGTGTAGTTAATCTATCAGACGGTATTTTTTCATCAACTGGAATAGATGGTACAGCTAAACTTTTCATTAATGGCGTCGCACTACCGTCCCGCCCTTTTACTCTTCCACGGGTTCTCCTCATCCATAGTTGTGCCGGGGGCGGGGAAGGGAGACGCAGGATGGGCACAGTGTGTCCGGTAAGTTGATTCCGATGTTCACCATTACTGATTTTTATAATGGGTAGTTTTATCTGATGGCCCTTCATTATGAATGATTAGGGTTTTTTTACTCTAGATTCTCAACGCTTTTTTCTCCTTCCGGTAATACCAAACTGTAGTTTGTGCGAGTTTGCAGCTACCCCAAACTACCGTTAAAATGGTTTATATACGATGTAAGAGAATACAACGTTCTTCGTCTGGAGGTTTATGAATATCAGTCCTTATGTTTTGTTTGTTTTTTGGCAATTTTCATACAAAGCTTTAAACTTGTAAATCTCTTTTATATCGTTCTTCAAAATGTTTTATGTAAATAACGTTCGTGAAGCAATTAAATAACTTTGCCGATCCGCTTTCTGGCGATTAAAATGCTTCGAGAAACTGCATCAGTGATGAATCTCTTGTCTGAACAGAATCTAAGAGTACTTTGTAGATGGCGCGTAATAGCAAACAAATCAGGTGTGTTCTCGAACTTGGTTGGTCCTATATTATAATGGAACTCGGAAATACCAGATGATATATATATATAGATGATCGAAGGCTTACAAGTCATATTAAGTCTAATCAGTTATAGAGAGTAACATAGAAGACAATCCAAATATTAATGTATTCGGTTGTTTTTGCATGCTGATATTAGGTATTCGATTCCTCATCAATTCACAATCGGAAAATGAATCAAACGAATTACAGGGTCCTCACATTAACGTTGATTAGTTCAGACTCTCCTGGAATCATAATAGTACCGGAAAATAGTTCTGCTTGCCTAAGTCCTCTCTCATGTTAGATATAAATCTTTCAATTTATCCGCAAAGACAGCTTCAGGAGGAGAGACGTCGAGGATGAAGAGATAAAGATGGCATCACTGACAACCGGCTCATTGGTGTTTGTTTGCCCAACTAATGCAGTTAGCATTAAACACCGATGATGCGCCGAGATGACAATCACTAACACCGTCTATAATTATGTGGACGATTTAAGACAAAGTATGCTATAATTCTTCCACTGTTCACATGAGCGGCCATTATCCAGCGAGAAAAAAAACGAATATTCACACGTATAATAGGAATCAGTACCAATGCACCACAATGAATATCCATACAAATAATATTGATATCTTGACAACATCAGATGACTTCTCAGACAACAGAGTCAATTAGAGAGTTTCTCTCTGTCCTAATCCATTGTGATTTATGAAATGAAGATACTAATGATACTACTTATCCCCAAAGGCCCTTCATAAATCCAGCCGTGAGGAAGGAGGACAAAGAACTCCTCTCTCTCTAACCAGTAGACAATAGTGAGAGAGAGAGAGAGAGGGACAGACAGACAGAGTAACCGGAAGACAGAGCTATATGGTTGCCATGGTAATTCGTATCACCAATAGGCATCAATTTGGCTCACGAATGAATTACCCCTATCGCGACCACACAATCTTGATAATTGGCGTTGCGGTTGCGTAATACCTGTCATGATTGCAATTGGTTGCTTTTATTTATTACCAAAACAACACTGAGTAAAAAGTTATTTTTTGCAATATTCTAAAATCTCGTGATTGTCACTCCATACTATTCATCATAATTCTATCTGTAAAATCAGCCTAAGGAATTAAACGAAATAAGGATGATAATCAGCTTTATGCAAGCGGGACAACTCGCTGGTAGATGATATCAGAGTTGAAAATGTGTTTCTACATCGAAAGTCGTTTTCTTCTATCTATTTTGAGAGCAATGATGTATAAAGTCTGATGAGATAAGCCTCTAGCTCGCCATACAGTATTGCTGCGTTGCCATAAAAAATAAAAGTATTATTAAACAGTCCATTGAAGCTATGATAGTGCATTTTTTTAATTAATGTGAACTGACAGTGATTAATTCTTGCGCAAAACCTAGAAATTATATCTTAATGCCCAAACTAAAATAAAGCTTAAAGCATAATCATATATCTTAACTGGGGGATAAAATCCGATGCATATTAACTTACATTACTAAATAAAGAGATGAGGTAAGTATTTGTGTCCTGTTTTTATCAAACCTGTTTTCTCATAGGTCAGTCATGTCAGGATTGTCACAGATGATTATGTTCTTTTTAAAATGAAAAGTTTTATTTATTTATTCATTTATTTATTTATTCAGCCTTCTTTTAAAGGATTGCTTTATTTGTCTAGGTAGAAGGCGCTATAGAAATGCCTATAATTATTGTTATTTATTTATTTATTAGGGAATTCAACGCTGTTTTAACAAGAAGGCACTGTATGAAGTGCAATTTCGATTATTAATATTCATTATCAATATTCGATAAAAACCTCAATCATCATACAAAAATCCCATTCTCTTTTCATCTCTCTCTTTCTCTCATTCTCTCGGCATCTCCCTCTCTATCTCTCTCGTTCTATCAGTTCCTTTCATTTTCTCATTTTCTTTTTATAGGCGATAATGTTGGATTCCAGTCATATAGAACGATAGCCTATATTATGCATGTAACTTAGCAAAAATCAGTGGCATAATCTGGGCCTATCCTTTAAGGATGCACTTGAACCACGAGGCGGGCAACGCTCTTGAGTCTTACAGGGAGCGTGGCAGGGGACATATCTTCTTTTCACATACCGTTTCCCATCTCTCTCCTTCTGTCTCTTCTAATTAATTCCATTTCCACCTTTAGATTTGGGGCCACGCGCCTCCGTGCCCCGTGCAAGTGCCCTCACGTAGTTACGACACTAAATGAATGATACCTATACTAGGGTATAGGAGGTACGAGGCTCGCCTTGTATAATTCCTTGATAATAGTCAGTATAACACAAAAAAACATGGGAAGTAATTTCGGACACAATATTTATGCCCGTTTCCAAGATGTTTTTAAATTGCGCTTTTCAGCAGCTCAATTACTGATTATTTTTTCACATTTGTATCGGATTTGTGGCTGTCAACAGAAAAGCCATTACGGCATAGCCCACAGTCCCCTCGTAAACCACTTCGCAACACCGATTGATATTAAGAATTATACTTACGACTTCGATAAGTTAGATCGAGATCGATGACTACCGGACGTCGTCCCGTTGGAAACGTCCAAGTAATTCTTGCGATTTTTGCCGTTCGACATCATGCACGTCCTCGACGATCAACACTACGAGACAAATCGCAACACTTGAAACTTGTTTCGTGCTTCAGTCGTACTGTGTCTCCGATGACATGACTTACGCTGAAAATAATGTAAGTTATGAGCTTTCGATTCGATTTTGTTTGACTACCACATTTCAAAGTCACTGAGAAATGTTTCTTAAAATACGAATCTAATGAATGATTTCTTCCATCTCAGTTTCCATTTGCAAAAAATGTAACGGCCAATTGTAACTGCATCACTTAAATTCT
Organism: Mesocentrotus franciscanus; assembly: GCA_037976565.1. NCBI lineage: Eukaryota > Metazoa > Echinodermata > Echinoidea > Camarodonta > Strongylocentrotidae > Mesocentrotus > Mesocentrotus franciscanus. Next base: position 30,466,783 of record CP137671.1, on the reverse strand, counting down.
TGATCCCACAAATCAATATCAAGAAATAGCATCACGGTTATTACTGTAATGATGAAAGACTCAAGAGTTTCGACGTTAAAACTTCGATGAATTTGTAGGCCTAAAGCTTGTACCATTCGTGTGTCATAGACTTTTTTTCGTTGCCTAATACTAATGAGTCAAAGTCTATAGAATCCTGACAACAAAGAGCTTTCATAACATTCCTGCAGATCACGGCACAAGCAAATTTCGAGATACTGTATGAGGAGGCTTGGCTTTTGATTCGACAGCAGTCATGAACGAGAATTATGACATTATGTCGATGATCACAATGCTCAAGGAGCTTCGAACTGAAACATGAACATGGGTAGGTCTGTGCATGAATGATGCTTGAAAATGTCCCCTCTTCGCCGAGTGGGGTGGAGAAAATAAACATTCGGAACAAGGGGTGTAATATTACCACCCTCTTTATACCCGTCTTCATTTCAACACGTTATTACGAATCCGGCTCTCGACAGGTATGTTTAAGCAGGGGTGTGTTACAGAGAAGTGTTACCATGGTAACTGTAACATTTCCTCTGGTTTAAGCCTGATATTAAGCAGGGATGTGATATTTTCCTGGTTTAGGTTCGGTGCCAAGTGCGACCCCTTCCTCGGGTTTTCCAGAAACAAAATGTTACAACTGATAGACGCATAGATACTAATCCTGGGAACATGAAAAATCCAGGGGATCACTCAGTCATTGAATATTTTAATCGAATCCAATAAGATCGACTGAAATGGTTTTGTTTGTATCACCACTGAGAATGAATCTTGAGCTGCTTTATGTTTTGATTCCAATCGTCCAATTCAAGTTTATTGATAAATCCTTTATGCTAGTACAACAGCAAAGTTATCAGTTCCTAAAATCAGCGAGGTCGTGCAACGAATTATATGAAATCAATCCGAAAGACAAAGAGACAAAATATAAAAGTGTTGTTATAGTCGAGTTCAACGCCAATCTAAATGTATGAACGCAAATTAAATGTAACCTACGCTTCAAAAAAGAGGTTGAAACAAGAATATGTGTACACACTCCTTTGAATTTGCTCTCGCCTTGTTTCTAATCAAGTTTAGGGGTAAAATGTCGCATGAAATTATGAGCTTCTTCAGTTCGCTGCACAGATCTCAATTTTGAATGTGGATCACTGTACAGAACTTGGATGTGAAGACACTGCATTTTATAATTCCTTCTCACCTGTCACACATCCAAAGTGTTATTGGGGATCAACTGAAACATTGTTCCGCAAATGTGGTCACAATAGCCGAGACCCCTCTCCAATTTTCAAGACATTTTCATTTGAAAGAAATCAATGCTTAACCACATGCTTATTCACTCCAATCGATTCTGACGCAAATTGTCGTGTTTTAACACGACCAAAGTGTCATCCAAATAATCAGAATTGAATTCCGTTTATCTGCGGAGACGTCCGTCGGTCGGTCCTTTCAAACTCAGAGACAGTATAGAAACTGTTAATGAAGAAACAACTTATCAGCTCTTCGAGGTAAAGTGCTAACATTCGTTGTAATACCATAAGATGGCCTGGTCTGAATAACGAGTGACCTTCCGCAGATGCTTCGTATCCTCTGGGCTTTCCGAAACTATGGACACACATCAAAAGAAATCTTTCTATAAAGGTATCGTATCCATGCTATGTCCATGCGACTGTTAACATGTACACCACATATTTTGGCGGTAAAACCTTTGAAGAAAATAGATTTCAGATAGCAGCTTTCGATGCGTGAATTTCATGAATTCCTTACTGCGAGAACTTGCTTATTCCTTAAATGGTTTCACGCAGGGCTCCTGAAGATCATTCCGTCAAAAAGGAGAATATCCTCATAATTAATGTCTAACTTTCGCTCGAAGGTTCCTGTAATTAAGTTGTGAAATAGAACACAATTTTGAGTTGGCGCTTCTTAACGAGAATGTTCTAATACAAATGTAGTTTAAAGTCATCCGAGTTTAGTCAGTTTGGCTTCAGCTTACAAAGGACGAGTAAGTCTGTTAATGGTTTTAAGCAGTTAAATCTACTCAAGGTAATCCGGTTTGGACGATAAAGCGACGTTCAAGGGGCTTCGCTGCCTTGTTCAAATTCTTTATCCCGTCCAAGTCGAAATGAAGAATATCACCTCTTCTGATCTGACAATTTCTTCATTAGTTTTAAATCCTAATACTGTAATATTATATGCCGAAAGTATTTGTACATCTTTCTGAAGGAGATGGTGTTAGGTTGACAGTGTGCTTAGTCTCCGGAATGATCTCTCAACAGCAATTCAGTTTCAACAGAATGTGTAGGAGCTTTTCGTCTCTCTTCTGGAAATGGATACACTTACGTTGAAAGGGTGTTCTCTCAATAATAATAATGACTGATTACATTTACCCCTTGCGACAAAGTAGTGTGTGAAGATGAACTTTCATCATGGTAAATGAAAACAAAAATTAAGCCTATACATTTATAATTCTACATAAAGCGTCTATATCACCGCAAATTTTGTCGTAGAGGTTGGAAAGTCGGCAAACATGAAGTGGTGCTCTACATTCAAACAGAAGTAGAAGCAAGTTCAGCGCCTGGTGATTCAACGTCAAGTAATCCTATATGAAGAAGATGAAGAAGACCCTTCTAAGAGTGATATTAGTTTCAACGTTAGACTGAAGCGTACAAATTGCAACCCTTAACTGTGCCGATAAGAAGAGAGGGCACGTTGGCACGTGACAAGTGAGCGATCGATGGGAAGCGTTTCAGGTAACCATGGTCACACAAAGTGAGGCATGTTCGCAGATCAGCACGAACAGTCCCAAATATCTACTTCATTATCATCTTGTCAGTCATTTACACAATAATACTGTAGTACTCGGACAAAAAAGCAATTGTAGTTTTGAACAGACTAAAAAAGCTCCATTGTCCACCTTCGGCGATTAAAACGAGACAGGCAGCCGAGAAACAAGAAAAGAAGGCAAAGTCGTTGTAATCTGATTCCAAAGTTATTCTTTCCAGTATAATCCGTTAACGGTCCACAAATCTTCGGATCACACGCTCACTAATCTTTGTCGAATAGTCAGATAATGGGGATTAAAAGAAGTAAACCGATTTCACCTGAGTGCTAAGTATTACAAATGACGAGATATCAATATCTGGTAACGCAGACTACTGAACACAAAATGAATGTGCTACAATAGTGTAATCATCAAAAGTTTATGTTTCTGATAATCGCTTATGTAAACCGGGAACCTTATCGCAAGGTACACATTGTTCGACACGAAATCTGATGAAAATTATATGAAGAAAATCCGCCAAAGGTTGTGCAAGGCAAGGTACCGAAAATTTTCCATCAAAACTCAAAGACGTGAATGAATACTCCTCCAAATAACTGATAGAACTAAAAACTATAGATTCGCATGGAACATGCATTTTTTTTGCGAATGTTCCGTAGAAATTATTGCATCTCGTCTTAAAATTAAACTGTATTTTGTCTACAAGAATAGCAAGTGGCATTGACTTTGAAAAGAAAGTATTGGTGCAAAATAACAGATTTTGATGTAGAAAATTGTAGGAAGGATAACGACTGTGAACAAACCATCTCCTGCGGGAGCAGATTCAGCTGTTTTCCCCCAAATTTTCTTAAATATTACAGTTATAATTTGTCTTGTAAACATTGACTAAGGTATTCAACGGCGGATCAGAGATTCTGAGAAAAGGAGGGCTTGCCTCTGACGGGCTAGTTTGGTTCGTGTAACGAATTGCCCAAACTGGGGGCGTGAGGGGAGGTGTATGCTGCTTGCGCCCCCTCTAGATCCGCATATTGCATGATGGAGCCGATGTGGATGGGGATGTATAAGTTCTACCAGCATAGTAATGTTCGTTTAGTGCAATATCAAAGTAATAACTATCTGTACATCATCTAGCTATTGAAATTACCTCCTGTCATACATTTCATTTTCTCAACAGGTTAAAAAAGCAAGAAAAGCTCGAACTTCTTTCAGAGGCCTATAATATATCACCAGCTTGCCTCTATTGTATGTATGATGACGATCGAGCTATAGATTTCGAAATCAATACTTTAGAGGGGGAATACTGAATAAAGATATGGGGGAAATAATATACTCTGCCTGAATAAACACATCCATATCTTTGAGTGACGGGTCGGATGGAACGCAAGATTCCGCCTCAGCCAATGTCGTGCAGGAGACAAACAGAAACGGAAGTCTTGCGGAGAACGGATCACCTGATAAATTGTGCATATACACCTGCTACGTATCACGTGACCACAAGGGAGAAAGTAAGGATGGAATTGGGTTAATTAAAGTGTAAAATCATGAAATATTTAACAGAATATGTAACATGAAGGAGTCATTATGTGCCCTGGCTTCTATAGAGGGGGAGCGGGTTGCAAAACAAATGAGCTGATGGCGATCCAAGACGCATTTTGTGGGTTTTTATCAATCGGGTTGGGGTTGGGGGTATACCAGCAAAACTGGTGGTTCCATTAAGTGCACTTATACTGGAAGATAAAGGGTGACAAAAGGTAAAACAGAAGGGCAGACAGCCTGGAAAACCAATACAGACGGGAATTTCCTTAATACATCTCTTCTTGATTTACTATATTACGTACTGTGGCAAAAGTTTAGAAAGTCTATGTCCCACACAGACGCAAACAATTGCTTACTAGTATTCCCAAACATGATTCACTTGATTCGAAAAATGTTGAGAGCTTGACAAAAAAATCTCGATGAAACAATAAATGACTATAATTATTAGGAAGATTGATTCAATTTTGATCGGCTTACGATTATGAAGAAGAGCATTTTGGTCAGCGTATATACATCCCCGGTTTAAGGCCCATGAAAAGGACAATTACATAGGGACTACCCAGATACATCCTCCGGAGAAGATTCAGACATCCCCTCCCCCATTATTAACTTCTGAAACACCCTGATTCTTTAAAGTTTATTTAACAAATCTATGAAGGACGTAAAGAAAACACCCGATCATTTTTGTTATAGTTTTACTCAAACAGTTTCAGGAGTGTCATACCAAGAAGAGGAAAGCAATAGAAGAAGCATGAGGAGAAAGAAAAGGGTGCTGGAGAAGATGGAGATTGTAAATAAGAATAAGAAGACGAAGAATTAAGGAGGAGGAGCAGGGGGAAAGGAGGAGGAGAAGATGAAGAAGAAGAAGAAGAAGAAGAAGAGAAAAATATTCGAACCTTTTCCTTCAAGAATCAATAGCATTCTTTTTTACGATATGTGATTCAATTGATTATATCGGAATTGCAACAACAACAAAAAAACAAAAACAAACATGAAAACTGCCAAACAAAACCATTTTACCACATGTAGGGCATGTAAGGAGATACTGTACTGAGTTCTCCATTGGATTGCAGTTGGAGACTTGGAGTCTGTATTCTTGATTACTTACAACCACACAGCAGAGTTTAGAACAGCTTTGAGTAAATATAGCACGCCCGGGGACCAACGCCGCGTTTGGTAGCCATGGCAACCAAGGAAACGAATATCCAACGTGTGCAATGCTCATGCTGTCGTCTGATGGGGCTATACACTAATTCACAATAGGCACCATTTCAAAAGTATTCAAATTGTACATATTGTTGTTTACATGCGACCCTCTCTCTCTCTCTCTCTCTCTCTCACTCTGTTGTTTTTTGTTTTTTTTTACTTCTCCCTCTAGCGACATTATTCTCTCCCCTCCGCCGTCTCTCACCCATAATTCTCTCTATCTCTCCCTTTCCTTTCTCTATTCTCCCTCTCCCGAGGCCCCACTTTTCCCCCTCTCTCCCTTCTTCCCCTCCATTCTCTCTCTCTCTCTCTCTCTCTCTCTCTCTCTCTCTCCTCCCTGCCCCTCTCGATCCCTCCCTCTCTTTCCCCTCCCTCTCTCCCCTTTCCATATCACAGCCATATTCTGCTCTCTATATTTCTGAAGGTTCGTTTACAGGAAGGTTCATTACTCCGATCGAGGGCTATCATTCCAACGTTTCGTAACCATTGAAATGAAATAGATCTTTTTTTTTCTTTTCAGAATAGACCAGTTTACTAACATATTCAAATTTATGGATGTTTCTTTCCTGGGGACCTATATAGTGACGAGTTATTCTATTAACTGGTTATTGATGAATGAACTAAAATACTTGGAATCAAGTCTACACACATTACTTATTGCTATATCATGCAACCCTCGGGCAAGCTGTCAGGTTGTCAAGATCTACCTTTGTTAAAAAAGTATGCATAACATTAGAATATGTTAGTAAATCGGTCTATTACGGACCTTCGGAATAACGGACCGTATTTACTTTTCGGAATTGTGAACATTTGGAATTACAAGCGCCCCGATGTAAAGATCACAACTATTGTTAGCCTTTAATGGCTCTCGTGCTAAAACACTTCTGCTTGATTTGAGAGACCTTGAATATCGAAGAGCATTACGCATACATGTATAAGTTAATAAGTACACAGGTATAGTTTGTTTTGGAACTTAAACATAGATTCCGAGGAGAAAAATAATGTATAATTAAAAGGTTACGACAATTTTTTTCTCACTACAATTACACTCCTTCGCTTCAGCACAGTTTGGGTATAAAAAATATCGACATAATTATCTTTGGCCGGTAGTCGGTACTTGGCCACGAAATTACTTTAGCGATGCATATACTGCCTAGAAACGAATTTTTTAGATTTATCTTTGGATTCTTCTCTAAAAGGTTGCTAGTGGGCCCTAAATGTGCTGTTAAACATGTAAGGCTCTCATGAATAACAAATTCATAGTGTTGGGGACATCATAAATACCCCCGCCCCCCAAAAAAATAAATAAATAATGATAATAATAAAGAAAAACAAGTTTTATGAATAAATAAATTAATAAAACATACAGGGGAAATAGGTACATTAAAAAAATGAACAGTGTCGGATGATTTGGCACCCCCCCCCCTCTCTTCAAATGTGTGTTTGTGAAGCACTCTCTTGATTACTCATGAGAGTGTTTGTGAAGCACTCTCATGAGTAATCAAGAAATTGCAATAGAGGCAAGTTAAATGTCTCTTTCATTCTACTAACACGAAATTTTCTGTTTTTACTTAATTTATTACTAATTAATATTCCTCTTAAAGCAGCTTTAGCTCGATCTATGCAAGCACAATAATTTACCACGGTATAATTTGCTAGTTACCACATTGAATAGTTCCTTTGATTACTTCCCACCGCTATTCAGCAATGCTAACAATGCCTTTAAAGACCTAATTATCACATCGATGTTGAGAGGTAGTCATATTAATTGTGCCAGATATTATCAGATCGTCTCATCCAGATGATTATCTCGTGGGAAAGAAAACACTTCGCAAGAAAAATTATATTTCGAACGCGGTAAAACAAAAGACTTTGGCACGTCATTGGTTTCCCGGGTTCCGTGATTTCTTCAATAAGCACGATCACAAAACAACAATGAAAAAAAATAAAAATAAAAAATAAAACGAAGCCAATTTCAATTGCCTCGCATGTGAATTGCCTTTTTGAAATGTGCGAACAATACAATAACGTATTACGTGATCTGAAATGATATAGGCGATAAAATAATTCATAAAAAGTTGACCGTGCTTTGTCACTGTTCTTGAAAGTCTTTGATAAATATATCTTACCTTCTTAATGAGGCTAATTTCTTCCATTTGCTTCCCTCGCTAGCAGACGAACCATTGCTTCCCGCCATATATATTATCCCCGAAGTGATGAAGCAAAGGTCAATATCGAAAGTGCTCGTCTTCAAAACAGTTTAAAATGTCAATGTAGTCAGTTGGGTAAATAAAAATGGCGATTATTTCAACGATGTGGTTATGATGATGATTGTCAACAGGCGAATATAAATCAACGGCTCCGCGTTTTCTGATTATTACATTTACATGATTTTACGTCGTTTCATGTTTCACCCTGCCGACGACTGACCTAGGAAGTTCAAAGGTCAAAGTCCACCGTAAGGACCACCTGGTGGTATCAAATTTGTGATGACAATAAACACTGGGCTCGATCATGACGGATCAAATATTGTAACTATTTGAAGTGCATCCCCTTCATGTATTGGGATATCAAATTCAGTGTTATAAGTCTGTTATTTGTTCAACAGTCATGATCACAGACTTTCGAATGCTTTATTTAAAGATTCAAGCATCCGCTATCCTGCAAAAGACAATGCAATCAATCACCACAAAGATTGTGATCATCGTTTAAATATTCCGATGAAATCATCAGCTTAAGAAGTACGGACAGTTTTTATCTTTCCGATCCCCATTAAAAAAACTATTGATATCTAATTTGATCTCACACACCCAAAAGGAAATAGGAAAGGCAAAATAAAACTTCATAGATTCTAATTAAAATCTTGAATCAGGGAAAATTGTCCGTTAATTAATGGTGATGGCAATTAATATTCCGGTATTATTGCTCTTTTATAGCTTGGTCCCAGGCATGGCATCCTTCCAGGTTCCCTCGATCCTGGGAAAATTAATTGATGAGACTTAACAGTTCCCACATACATCGGCATCACAAAGTATGAAGAGTTTCAGCTACTTGCAGTTAGGTTTAGCAGTTCTCATTTTGGGTGATGAAGAATCTTTAAAGTGACACGGTAACACTGAAGCGCAATTTTTTAGAGCTTCAATATTACACCATATCATAGACACTGATAACACGTAGGGCAATGTATCTCAGATTTAAAATTGTTAAACGATGCCTTTAACTTTTTAAGCGAATCTCAGATTCTAAAAGATGATTTCAGTACAATGATGTGTCACGGTTAAAATCTTAATCCCAAAATAAAACTGGGTATTCCTGTCCATCAAAGAAGCATTAAAGCGTCAAGAATGTTGTACATAATTAACAAATTGGGGTTCATCTAAGAAAGCATCCACAACTAGGCAAGACCACATTGACACACACAAAAAAGAGTTCCAAAGCTTTACGGTCACAATAATGCAGCAACTGTGGCACTCGTTGGAAATAGACAATTAGTACAATATCACACTAATAAGTGGAAATGTATGTTGAATGATACATTGTGATGATATCCAGACAAAACTGAGCAACGCGATAGACCTTGCTATCAATATAACTCCAGTATTATTTATAGATTCAATATGATATGATGGCTGATCTAGGCTTAAAATTTGAACCACGCGAATTTCTATCCGTCGGTAGACAATTTGGAAAAGACTGAACAATAATCGCAAAAGGCTCAAGCAATAGTTGCCCTAGCTATGAAGAATGATGAATAGTCGTCCCACTGACTCCCACATCATAATCGTGAATGTTGTCTGGTTATTCCTTTATCAAGTTCATATAATATATGAACTTGATATTGGCTCTTTGACAAATGGTAAAAGTCTCGACAAAAGAGTTAAGCCCCCTGGAAGTTCATGATGTGAAGTTCACGAGATCATGATATCACGTGAACACTTGGCGAGTGAGAGAGAAGATATAAATAGATAAAGGAAGAGAGAGAGAGAGAGAGGGTGGGAGGCAGAGAGAGAGAGAGAGAGAGAAAACGAGAGAGAGAGAGAGAGAGAGGGGTGGGAGGCAGAGAGACAGACAAAAAAAGAAGAGAAAGAACTAGAGAGAGAGAGAGAGAGAGAGAGAGCGAGAGAGAAAGTGTGAGGCAGAAGGGAGGAGAGAGAGAGAAAGAGAAAGGGAGATACAGAGAGAAAGGAACGCGAGATAGGAGACAGAGATACAGAGATACAGAAAGAGAGAGCGAGAGAGGGAGAGAGAGAGAGAGAGAGAGAGTGGGTAGATAATAGAATAAGAGGGAAAAGAAAGAGTGGGATAGAGAGCGAGGTGAGGGGAGGGTGGGGGAAGGAGCAAGGGGCAAGGAGGAGTTAAGGAGAAAGAGAGGAATAGAAAGAAAAAAATAATACGTGTATCATCCTCCTTTGGTAATATGTTACAGACAAAGAAGAATTAGAGATGGTGAGAGAGAGGGAGAGAGAAAGATTTTCTATTTTGTCAGGGGTCACGGCTGGGGTTAGATGGGGTCAAGCATGTGTGCTCGTAACTAATCACAACCGTGACGACGTTGGTTACCAAGAGTCCAAACAAGTTCAAATCAACTTGATCAAGTTCATATAAACTCAAACCAACGGAGAAAGTTTGGGATTCGAAATATGTCAATAGGACTTATGATCGTTTGCTTTGATACATTTTGGTTCGGTGATTCTGCATAATAATGCAGCTTACAGGGGCGTGGTTTGTCTTCCACAGCTTTAAAATAATTAAACACATGCTCAAGATATATGTATCAATAAACTTAATGATCCCGTTTATAAATTCTTAGAGATATGAAACTTTAAATCCACGAACTTAACTGTTTTATTTTATCCCAAGGGTACGCAAGATAGTTAAGGAAGTTAATAGTTATAGAACGGGATTTTTAAAAAACATCATAAAATCCATGATTCTAGGGAATTGTATAGGGACAAAGCAAAGATCACTATTTTCCAAGGAGGGGGCTTTGGGTCTTACTCTTTGGGTTTTACACTACAAATAGGATTTTCATGATTTTTGTAAATTCCATCGGATCCAGGATTTTGTCAAATGCGAGGGAGGGCACAAATTATGACAAGCTGTAGATTTAGTAATTAGTACCCCCCCCCCCAAAAAAAAGGAATGGTTATCAAAATGTCAAAAATGTCAGTTGCCGCCATTTGGGACCAAAAATAAAGAACTCGAAAAGCATACTATGATGGTTGTGTACCTAAGGCGGGTGTTTGGGCTTCAAGGGGTGTCCCCTGTCCCCGTCGGCGTCTGATCAACGTAGGACGTTAATACAACAATGATAATTATAGCGAGGACACGAGCAACGATCTGCAAATTATTGGAGATATTTTCAGCGACGGCAATCGATATTGCAATTCAAACGTATATGAAATTGATAGAATTGATTAACATTTATTGGATTTTAATAGGTCGACGGTACACTGATGATACTCAAACGAATACAATAGAAATACTTAAATAACGGGATAGTTTGATGGCATTGGTATCATGGTGATCATAATCAAGTTCTCTATTATTACAAAACAGGTGACAAAGATATCCCCTCAAGTGTGCGTATTCAAAAGAGATATTAAAGAGAGGTATGAACAATGAAAGAGATATATATATATATATATATATAGCGAGAGAGAGAGGGAGAGAGGGGGGGGGGGTAAGTAAAAGGACAGGCAGTGGGAAATCATCAGCATGGAAAAATCAAAAGTCGATCGAGAATAAATCATATATCATGGGTAAATAAGGGATGGAACATGACATTCAGCAATTTAGCGGAGCTTCTCCCCTTTCCTGAACTACTAGTATTGCATAAGGATACATTAATTTATTATATACCCTATGGATTATTTTCGAAAAGTTTTGTAAATCAAAGTCCGAAATTTGCTTACAAGCAAGTGGCAGGTAAAAAATGAATATCAATCAATCTACAGGTCAATGGATAATTAATAATCTGTAAAGCTCAATATACCGATTTTATTAATTACTTACTTGATAGTTTTGAAAGCATTTCTCAGCTTCAGTGCTGCTGTACTCAACGTGGAGCCATCATCAGGAACAACTTTGGGCCACATTTTACATCCGAAATAATGAGCAATGTTGTCCTGACCCGTCCAGTACTCAAAGTACAGCTTGTTAAGAAGGACCCATGGATTGACTAATGACTAACGTGATAAATTCCTCGTATATTCCAAGAGATTTTTGCTAGCTTGAATCCTTCTGCTTTATGGTTCGTGTTAATTAAAAAACTCACTCGGCGGTATTTATTTTACAGAACCTTGTGCAACAGAAGACACATGAAGATATTCAACTATGTTCTCATGTTAAATCAATGAAAGAAGAATGCTCGCAGTAGTAAAACAATCATTGATCGAACATACCCGCTAAAGCATAACCATCGATTGTGTTTGTTACTTGTTCTGAATGAAAAACACTTAGTGGTTGACCGTAGATGCTTTGTCCACAGAAACGGACGTCATTTGAGGCAATAAACCAATAAATCCATAAAAAACGTTGCCTAGTTGTGAGCCAAAATACTGGCAATCTTATCTCAACTATTTCGGGTTATCGCCATTACACGGAATAGATCAAATAGAATGGAAGATAATAAAGGCCGGTGACGATTTGTTGTAAAATCGTACGCATCCCTGTGCGGTGGGATAACCTGAGGGGAGTTCAATATTGATTTTTAGTGAAGGATGCGAAATGTGTATCAAACACGACCTAATTATTAGTCTACTCCCCGCAACAATTGCAGTTGAATGAGAAAATAAATCATATCAACCGCTAACGATGTTACCCTAAGCCAGGGGCGGATCTAGGATTTTCATAAAAGAGGGGGGGGGGCACAATTTCGAAAAATTCTTACGATTAAGGATGAAGAAGAAGAAAAACTCAGATTCTTTAGGTAATAAATTATGACAAAAAGAAAAAATCAAACAGAAAAAAGCGCATCATATTTTCATACGACAGGTACTTTTGTGTCTTCACGTCTACATATTCTGGAACACCCGTTGTCATGTCAGAGTTGAGAATTCTCGCACTTTTATATATATATATATATATATATAAACAAAACAAAAAAGATAAAAAGGATAAAGATATTCAAACACATTTAAAATCATCGAATCTTGGGCATCCCAGTATAGACTGATATAGCCCACGAGACCGACAATGCCGGTCTGCTGAACTCTCAGAAACAAAGTTGTCAGAATGCCCACCAGATCCGACTTGTCGGTCTCTTTGACTGTCGGTCTCGTGAGCTATCGGTCTCGTGGGCTGTCGGTCTCATGTTAAAGCCATTGGATCTCATTTACTTACGCCACAACACCGGTTCCAGTAGAGACCCATTTCCTTTTAGTCTTGCTCGTCCCACCAGGGGTCCCACCAGGGGTCCCGCTGGACTCGTCGCCCCTATCTCCCAACTCTGCCGCCCGGCGACTAGCACTTGCCTTCTCCTTCCTTCTCATAAACTCCAACGCTCCCATCAACATTTTGAAAAAATTAATGTTTATTTCTTCTCTCCTTATCAATAAAATGTAAAATATATGAAATCCAGGAGTGGTTGAATAGTTTCATTTGTAAAAGCTGCACGAAATCTCAGATATTCTATTTGGTTTGTGGAGAAATAAAGTTTGGAGAAGCAAATCGATATGAAAGATTATGATTTTTTTTCTTTCTGTTCTGCTCTATATATGAACCAATTTATTCATGTATTCATGATTGATGAACTTGAATCAAAATCACAGTAAGCTTCGTTTCCGTTTCAGTTACAGACGAAATTATCCGACATGAGAGTCGCATTTCATTTATCCATTCATGCTGAGGATGAGAGTCGATGATTTTTCGTCGTCGTTGAAAGTCCTTTCAGTAAATCATCGCCATAGGTATCCTGTTCTTTCTTTAAAAATGACTTGATAAAACGATTATCCAGATGTCTTGTAGAGAGTGGTTAGAATAAACATGATATCCATCGGATAATTATATCATCAGTCCAGCTTGTTGTACGAGGTACCGATGATGACTACACAAAGCTTTCGTTTAAAATAAAAAACTTTAAGCGTATAAAATTGGAGAATGTGTCGATTGTCGAGAGAGAGGTCGTTGTCCATCTTCAGGCGAACTTCTGGCCAGTTTCATTTGGCACACTTCTCCCCTTTCTGCTTGAAATCATGTTCATTCATTCTCAAAGTGTTGTCAACGACAATCACACCCACCGAAGTGAACCCCCAAATCACTCTCACTCTATTCGCATCATCTCCTTCGCAAAAGAATAAATGCAAACATAGAATGACGTCAGCGATATCTTAAAGCGTTCACGAGTACACTAGATCCATGTATTACACAATCAGATAATTGACAACACGAGAATGGACAGTAAGTCGTCAACTCATGAAGTTCTTTCCCTCATTAAGAAAAAAAATCCACAACAGTTTCCCGCTAAACTAATAATGGGCGAAAATAAAATGAGCCCGTCCTGCCTCTTTGGTCATTTTCAGGGAATCATGTCAGCCTAAATTAACAGAAGCAAAATACTACCCACGTCAGTCCTGTCTTCAAGGGACTCAGCATCATGACAATTAATGCAAGAGAACTTAATCGAATTGAAGTGTTTGTCAGCCATGTTTGTTTTGTAGTTAGTGTAAGGGCTTCCATCGTGGATAAAGCTGTCTAAAAGCATCGCTGATGTCAGTTTGGCCCCAAACCATAATGAGGGCTCATACAAATCTATATGTATTCGTTAACTGGAACGTGTGTTTCTATCATTATTTTTTCTTGTTCTCCTATAAAATGGGACAGTCCCGTCGTGGGAAGCTCTTCCGTTCTCGATTAAAGCAAAAATTACCTGTTCATGCATGTGATTTGTAAATGTAAAGTGCAGAATTGAAATTATGATGGTGAACACAGGGGCGGATCCAGCCGGCGGCAAGGGAGGGGGCCTAAAAAGGGGCCCACTTCGTGCGAAAATTTGAAAATCGTGCCGGTCGATTTTTCGCTCCGTGGGGTAGTGAGCAAAAAAAAATTTTGGCACCCGAAAAATTTTTTCCTCCGGGAATGGTAATTTTTTCCACCACCGCCCCTTGGGCGCCAGGGGTAGTGAGCACAATTTTTTTTTTGGCACCCGAAAATTTTTTTCCCTACGGGAAGGGTTATTGTTTTTTCCACCACCACCCCCTTGGGCGCCAGGGGAGGGGGCCCAACTTTTTTTTCAAAAAAGGGTGTTTTTACCTGTTTTTTTTTAGGGAGGGCCCGGGCCCGGCCCCCTCTGGATCCGCCACTGGGTGAACACATAATAGTCATTTTGCGGCCTTCGTGCGTTTTCGTATTGAAAACGTGAGCGACAGAAGTGATGTTAAGTCATCAAAATGAACGTCTGCTCGAAACCTTTTGATATCTTTAAAGCAATTTAGAATCTACTCCCCTCGCCTTTTGTTTTGATAATTTGCCATTATCATGAGGGGAAAAAAGGCTTTCTATCATTCGGTCTGTTAGAGAAATTGCGTCCACCGCGGTTTTATGAATTTCCATTCACACCGAGTTACTAGCACAGTATTACCCTACTCATTTAATGTCTATATTATTTTGTGCATGCATGTTTCATTGTCAAAATAGTCTATACACCTGAAATTCGAAAAAGGTTTTATATAATATATACTCGGAACTGCGCATGTTCCATCATTCCACGCTAAATGCCAAAATAATGTAAAATTGCTGATGATAGGGCTTGTCATGTAAGAATGGAAATAGTAGTAGTGCATAGCGCTCATTTCCGTGACACTGCATACTTGACACACCTGGTGCTCCACTGTTACATTAATAAAATGTATACGAAAGAATAATGAAAGGATGGAATGAGCTGGTTTAAATAGGATGATGTATGCACTGATTTGTACTGGAACTGAATTGTGTATGAATTTATATTGAATAATGACAGTGGTACGTGATGGGAGCTGGAAATAACTAAATCATTATCAACACCCGCTAAAAACCACCCAAAATGGAGGGTCAGTTATGGCAGAGAGGTGAGTCTCACCTCCCTGGTTATGGGAACTGAAACTGTTACGTCAATGATCAATGACAAAGAGAATTTGAAGAGAGCATTGTTGAATTGTGAGTCTGGTTTGGTCAACAACGTTGAGTGGTCTCGGGGAATCGAAATAATCAGAGCGTAAACAGAAGCAAAGATTCCCTTTCTCAAGTTTAATGCAATTAGCACTTGGGGATGAAAAGCATTGTATAGGTTGTTGCTATGGTAACGTATGCAAGATCTTATTCCCTTCACAATACAGATTTATTGTATGAATAATAGGTTCGATTCCCAGCTAGGCCTATACCTTTATCCTTTACATTTTTCTTTCTTCTTTTGGTATACAAAATATTGACATTATTGCCCCAAAAATAAAGAATTATTAAAGAGACCCCGCCCAAAACAACGAAGAGAGAGAAAAAAAAAAAAGCCGATTTTATCATCTTTCATTAACAAGTGAATCTCTGCGATACGAGGTATATCAAAACTCTGGTGTTTGCAGGGTATGGTGTGGCATAAGGGTTAACACCCCCTCCCAATATAAATTTATTATCAGAAACAGTGAAATATATAAACTGAATAAAACAAAATAATAAACGAAAGGTTTAATGTTTGCATTTTTTTCCTAATGAGCAAAAATGTTCCATAATATATAACTTACTTTAACAGAATTTCCATATCTCAACAATTTAGAAACCCTTAGATCTATAGGGGAAAAAGTGAGGGGCACATTAAAGCAAGGACCGTAATGGCGCGCTCATCTTGGTTTCATAAAGCCCCCATCACACCAGACTCGTTCAGTCGTTCTCATCACTACGTTCTGAAAAAAATGATGCCAAACGGGTTACAACTGTGGTGAACGCGAACGGAGTGGACTTCTCCCCTCTATATCTCTCTGTCTCTGTATTCTATCCATCTATCTCTCCGTCTCTCTAAATCTTTATCTATCTCTCTCTCTCTCTCTCTCTATCTATCACCCTCTCTTTATCTCCCCTCTATCTCTATCTCTCACTTTATCTCTCCCCCTCTCTCTCTCCCTCTTTCTCTATAAACTCTCTCCGCTTTCTCCGGCCCTCTATCTCTCTCTATATATCTCTCTTTCTATCTCTTTATCTATCCCTCTCGTACATCGTTTATAACATTATTCTGCCAAAAGGGGGTTTGACGGCATGGATTATCTTAATTCAGAGAAACACAGAAAAATAATGTTCTCTTAATCTCTTTGAACACCTGTAAGGATTCAGAAAAGGCTAAAAAACAAACACTCATTCGTGACTTTGATAGTGTTTATGATAGGCAAGTGACGACACTTGGTATATTTCTATACTTCGCCCAAGCATTAAGACATGATTGATAACTGATGATATTTTTTTTGCAAAAAAATAAAAAAATAAATAACAACAACAACATTACACCATATATGCTGTTCCATTCAAATGTTATGATTGAACTAGTCAACAGTTATATTATTACATCCTATGATAAATCATCAAAAATGAACTAATATCACCCTCAAAACAAAACAGTGCATTTTAATTATTTTTATATTTTAATAAAGCAGAATATGATACTCAGAAAGACACAAAAGTCCCGCACAAGGTAGTCAATGTTACATATCTTACATGTGATTTCTAGAAATGCAACACACAATATGGTTCCCTACAAATTTGGCGTTGATATCCTTTCTTAGCATGTATAATTACATTTCCTCTTTTGCCTGGAAAATGTGGTGAAAGTTTCATTTTATTCTTCCAAATATTCGTTCTCTGCTTTTTGAGTTTTTAACAAATGCAGCAACTATGTCCCTGACTTTGACATTTGCAAGTCGCTCCCTATGGACCTGGCACAACATGACATGGTTCAATCTCTCCTGCTTCATGGTATTTCTGAGCCATGTTTTTACACGTCTTAGGGCACTGAAAGATCTCTCTGCTTGGCAAGAACTTGCTGGTGAAACAAGCAGGAGTCTCAGAAGTTGCTCAACATTTGGGAACATCCCCCTAACTTCCGGAATCATGCCCTGAAATGCCTTCCTGCATTCTTCCACAGAAAAATATTTGAACTGATGTCGGAGGAAGACCAATTCACACCTAAGACCATCCCCCAATTCAAACTTGTCAATGAGATCATCATCTATTGATCCACATAGTAGAATCGATGCCAGTCTTTTATTGTTCTTCTATGTCTGTTGAGGTGAAGTAGATCCTGAAATTGGAAAGGGCACTGTCTATTAGCTTGAAGAACTCTACACGATACTTTTCTTCTAGAGATTCTGAAACATATTGCTGCCATCCCTCAGTGTATCTAGCTGGAATTCTTTCTTTGCGTGACATTAGGGGATCCAGCTTCCACTACTCGATGTTCTTCATTGCTTCTTCATATAGAGCTTTAAAACTCTCTTCAGAACGGAACTCTTGTAGCTCATTCTTAACAAGCTCTGCAGAAGCAAGCATTCCTGAAATAGTGGCTGAGGGACTTTGAAGGATTCTATTGAATTTCTCCATACACATCAGAACTGGTAATGCCACAACAAGGCCCAAAACACATTTTCCTGCCGAGAGACACTTCTTCAAGCAAGTGGCACGGGAAGAGAGATCAGTTCCAAAGTTCTTAGATAAAGTTTCAAGTGCTTCCAAGACATTTTCGTAGTTGTTCAGCGAGAAAGAGAGAAAGAAAGAAAGAAAAAAAAGATTTTAACCCCAAATCGTGGAGGGGGAACTTTCACCACCTGAAAATTCGCCCCAGGATTGACGCCCATGGCTGGTGTGCATACCAGTACGGACACCTGTATGTCATTCCATTATGACTGACACTTCCTGCAGGGATCGTCTCAAAATAAGTAGAAAACCGCCTGGCTCTATAAACGAATTAGCGCATACATAATTCAATCCCCGAAGCCTATCTATTTGTCTGTGTTAATTGAGTTTTCTATCCTATACGGTTTGCGAACTTCCGAACCTCATTTAGCACTTTTAAAGCCCTCATCCGTACATTTTACTGGTCTAGCGCCCCCTATATCCCGTAGCGGTCCTGAGTCGATATAAAAACTGTC
This sequence comes from Mesocentrotus franciscanus, assembly GCA_037976565.1. NCBI lineage: Eukaryota > Metazoa > Echinodermata > Echinoidea > Camarodonta > Strongylocentrotidae > Mesocentrotus > Mesocentrotus franciscanus. The sequence continues at coordinate 30,448,144 of CP137671.1, read as the reverse complement.
AACGGAAGTAATATAATTATTCAAATATAGATACGGATAAATGATAACCAGGCGTTGTGGCGTGCGCCTGTAATCCAGCTAACAGTGGAAGTTACAAACTGATTCAGCCCAGACGTAAATAATCACAATTGATTGATACACGTCTGTAAAAACCCAATACACACACACACGATGCCGAGTCATACTTCAAAATTGGCAGTGGATAACCAAAATAAAAATCATTTTTATTTTGGTTATCCACTGCCAGTGTTCTAAATTCTTACCAAACTATCATAAGATTTGCTTTCAAAGTACCTCTTGTAGGCCTATGTTTATTCTTCTTCCACACGGTGGAATACAATGACAAAATGTAGGCAAAAAAAGGCACCGAACGTCACATTGCTCAGATATTTTTCTTTTTCTTCTTGTTTGGCTTTTATTGCACATATTGCTCTGATTTTTTTTTGCAGTAGCCTACATGTTTCGTTATTGTTGTCAATTTGAAAAGTGTTTCTTGTTTGCATTTTCTATTAAAAAAAATATGTATATATATTTGTTGTCATTGGCCCACAGCGTTTTATGAAAGAACAGAGTAGATTGTCAATTGAATACCCTGTTTTTTTGTATATACGTAATAGATAAATAAATGAATAAATAATAAAAAACAGAAAAAGGCATTATAATGTTTACTTGATATCAACAGATGTGGCTGTGTGGTTAATATAGTAACATGAGTCTCTGAAAGTTGAACATCGTATGCATTTTGGCCAAACCTATGCATCATATGGAAAAGTTTCAGGCCGAAATTCCACTAAAGTGGATCTGTGCGTGTCTTTCTTTGCTCAGCGCGCACAGGTACGTCTCATGAATAATTCATGACCCTACGCGCCAACTGCACACACAGCCACGAAAAGGCGAGTGTGCGGATTAGTCCATTAGCGAATATAGGTAGATTAAGCTCAATGTACAGAGGGATAACACATAGTTGTAATGTGTGCACTGAAGATGCATTGGGTAGAGTTGGGAATTTTCTCCATAAAACAGCGTTCAATAATCTCATCTCTTCTTTTTTATTTAAATGTGAACATCACTGTTCAACAATACAGCCAATGTAATCATCGCTGACATAAACAAATGAAGCAATGGCAATGAAACCCCCTGTGCAGACAATGGTGCAGGCTCAGTCCTAGTCATGGCGTGATATGACTCTCTATGCTAATGAGCTCGGAGTGTCACCAAATGTGATTGGATGGAATAGATTAATCTTCTTACTTTTTCAAGGAGTCCGACGAATTTTCTAGACCAATCAGCTTGATTTTGATATATGACAGAGAGGGAAAATTCCGGACTGGAAAGTGAAAACGCTGTATGCGTAGGGTAATCCGTTGCTGGGATACAGAGTCTCAAACACGGGGTTATCGATTAGTTTCCTGCTTCGAATTGTGCAAGTACGTGCATTGCTATGGAAGGGTTGGTGTCAAAATTCACTTGAAAATCTTTCTTTCGAGGCCTAGTCCGACGCAAATACTAAAATTATTTCCTCATATTCTGGAAAATACAAGAAAAAATATAGACAATAGAAAACCGCTCGCGCCAGCCTTGTATTTTGCAGCATTGCAAAGTTACACCAATATCTTTGACAAAAAAACGGTTTTTGAAGCCTGTGCCCATTGGTTATAGTACATGCGCGCGAGCGTGCGTTCGAGACTGGCCAAAAGACACCACTTTTCCATATGATATAATTTTTATAGCGCAAAATCTGCACGGCCAATAGGCAAAAACTTATAAAATAAGCCATTTACTCCATTTACCAAATACACTCTAATTTGAATGGCTTTTTAAAAAAAGAATTCTTTTCCTTACTGTTCTTTTTTTCATGGATGTTTCGAAAGAACTATAAATAAATTAACTTTATGAATAACAAACCTTCGGAGAGAAAAAAGGCTGTTAACAGTGTATTTCAATTAACCGAACGCAAATTACCCTATATCCACTAGTTGTTGCTAGGTCGGACCAGGGAGAGTGAAACAGGTGCGGATCTACGGGGGGTAGGGTTTAAACCCCTTGGGCTGCCAAAAAAAAAGAAGAAAAAAAAAGCAGTGATTGGTTTTTATGGTCTCCATTGCCAGTAGATGCCAGGAAAACATCACTTACGGGGGTTCAAAATAGCACCCCCCCAAAAAAAAAAAAAAAAAAAAATCGGCCCTGTGAAATACAATCATGCACTCGTCCGACCTAATTACACCGAATGTAGGCCTACGCATTCTACATTCGGTCCAATGAAATATGCTAAGCCACAACAGGTTATTTTAATAGCAAGTTTGAAACCATGGCGCCGTCAAAAAAAAAAATATATATATATAACATCTCTTCCCCATGACTACTCTTGATCATTTCAGTCATCATAATGATGACAAAAGTGATAAACGGCCACTGTTTATTTTTTTCAACCCACTCCCCCTCCAACTCTTTCTCTCTCTGGCTTTCGGCTTGCATGACTTGTATATCTTATACTTTAAATCTACATCCTCTAGCTTCTTAATTTTGTTTCCTTCTTCTTTCTTTCATTCTTTAGCCTTTCTTCTTCTTCTTATCTTTTTCTCCTTCTTCATCTTCTTTTTCTCTTTTTTCTTTTTCTCCTTCTTCTTCTTGAATCTTTTATCTTTCTTCTTCTATTATTTCTTCTTCTTAATCTTTGTTGTTGTTGTTGTTGTTGTTCTTCTTCTTCTTGTTCTTCAATCTTGTTGTTCTTGTTCTTGTTCTTCTTCAAGTTGTTCTTGTTCTTGTTCTTGTTCTTGTTCTTGTTCTTGTTCTTGTTCTTGTTCTTGTTCTTGTTCTTGTTCTTGTTCTTCTTGTTCTTCTTGTTCTTCTTGTTCTTCTTGTTCTTGTTCTTCTTCTTCTTAATTCTTCTTCTTCCTTCTTCTTCTTCTTAATTCTTCTTCTTCCTTCAGTTATTCTTCCTTCTTCTTCTTCCCCACTGGAAATAAGCTCTCGAGCTTTCAAGGGTTATCCTGTTCAAGCTGACTTAATTTTTATATGTTATTCTTGTATATTGTTGTATGTTGGAAGCTTGTCGAATAAAAATCAATCAATCTATAGCTCTTTCTTCTTCTTCTTCTTCTTCTTCTTCTTCTTCTTCTTCTTCTTCTTCTTCTTCTTCTTCTTCTTCTTCTTCTTCTTCTTCTTCTTCTTCTTCTTCTTCTTCTTCTTCTTCTTCTTCTTCTTCTTCTTCTTCTTCTTCTTCTTCTTCTTCTTTCCTTACACCGTAACACAAACACCTGACTCTTAAATAACTACTACATATTACAGGTCTAATAAAAGATCATTGGTTGAAATAAAGGAGGGTCTACTTTGGTCTAGGCCTATATGATGATTCATCTGAACGTGAGATATGATATCATGGATATTGTGAAATAAAACAAATACAGTCATGTAAATATTTGAATATTAGTCTAAATCTGCAGACAATTAGAAAGGAAACATGGTAAGAGTCATTTTAAAAAGTACGCTAAATATTATAAAAAGGATAAATAAAGTGTACTACAGAAAGTATGCTTTATCCTTATTACTTGATTTTCACTCATATACTTTCGGAACTATCAGACAAGAGAATTTTCAAAATTAAAAATAAATACTATCATTTCTAGTTCTAGATCTATTTTCAAAGACTAGAAACTACTTCTACTTCTAGATCAATCATGGCGGCGTCCGCAGGGTTACCAGCGATCCCCGAAAACTTGAAATCTATTCGCCCTTACATGCTTGTTGCCAAAGAACATGATGCCAGAGATCCTGTAATTGCATACATTTGTAAGTAGCGTTGTAATTTGCATTTTTGTATTTAAAATGAAAAGAATATATGTACATTAATAAACCCTCAAAATGGGTGCGTGGTCCCTCATATTCATATTGGAGTACCGGTAGGTGTCGGAATAATAGAGGGTGTATTTCACAAACTGGTATTACTATTGGTAGATCTAGTATGGTATTGGTAATGCTGCTAATGTGCTATGAGAAAAAGTGGGGGCTCATAAAGTGTTGCAGCATTATTTTGTGTGTAATAAATTCAAATTTTAAGACACCCTCTAAATCTAATGTTCTCAAAACTCTCAAACAACACTGCACTGCAGACAGTGCAGTGTAGAGTAAAACTAAAAAAGGAGGGAGTTTTTGGCCACTTAGGCAAAATCCTATTTTTGGACTCTTTTACTTCCTACTTATTATCATTTTTTGTTCAAATCATGAAGCCAATACTATTATAATATTCTACCTCCGAACCAGTGAACACGTAAAATGAATATTGCCATGGCAATTCATTTTCATATTCACTGTTTCGAAGGTAGTTTTTTTGCCGAGTGAGGCAGTTTTCGGCCGTACGTACGTACACCTGACGTACACAGTCAATAGGGAGCGCGTGGCGTGCGTTCGCCCGCTGATCTATAGCACATGCGGCCAGAGCACGTAATCCCCCGCACGGCCGAAAACTACACCAGCAGGTGTGGTGATCAGAAATTGGAATCTAAACTAAACAGAGATACGGCACTATAGTTTCCGACTGCAGTGATAGGATACATGCGGTGAGATACTTATGAGCTTGCGATACTAAAAAAATCTGAAAAATACTTGAAATACAGCTCATTTTATGGTACCCATATTCCTTACAGACACGCGTAAGATATTCGATTTTTCAGATTCGTGTAGCGGGACCGACGATTAGATCGCTAAAATGTGATATTTAAGGATACATTTTCCATTGCAAATGTGGTTCTCCAGTGACTCTGGCATGTTATTGTATGTGTGTGATATGTGATATGATATTTTGCAATGTATTTTAAAGAGATTTTACCATACATCCAACGGACTGGCGGAAAATTGCCTCCTTTACTCTAGACTACTATGATGATTGATGCCGGATGATGGGGTGACCAAAGTTTGCAGAGATTTTAAAAAATTATCAGGAAATGTGATCTTTTATCCATGATTTCTCATATTCTACACAAATTTAAAAAAATCTGAGACCTTAATTCGAGCATGGGAGTTTACAGCTGATCATTTATCAAAAAGAGCGATCAATGAAATATAGTCTAAGATAACTGAAATAAAGTCTAAGATAACTTAAATAAAGAGAAGGTTCATCGATTTTAAAAACTAACTTTATTGTCATTATTGCAAAGGTGAAACTTTGATTGGACAAGGTTATCAAAATTCAATGCTTGGAAACATTCGAAGTAATGACTATTATCAATTACAAAACACTTAAATCACCCGATATGTACTAGTGCTGTGACTAAGAAATGCACACAATGAATACAAAGCAGCTCTTTCCCATTATTGACAATAGATCTCCCATTTTAATTTTTAAAGTATTTTTTCCAACATTGGTGAGTTGAATTGATTGTAATTTCTTGCTACTTAGATTTCATCACGTGATTATTTTGAGTGCTTTCTAGTGAGGTTTTTAGTTTCTACAGTTGTGTTTTATAATGGTGAGAATCAACATAGGATGTCTTAATTTTTTTCTTCTTACACACAAAGTATACTAATGCTGCTATGAGTGGGTTGTTTCACAAAACCAACTCCATTACGGTCATATCTACCAAGCAACCTACCGAGATCATTGCGGAGATATCAGGTAGAAGACAACCCGTTTCACAAATCACGTCAATTCGACAGTGTCATGAAAACGTTACTATGCAGATGTAATGGCTTGTGTAAAATTGAGATACTTTCTGAGAAATAGTTCAGCTTGCAATAAGGAGTGATAATCCCTTTGATACACATTCTTGGTTCAATTCTGTTGTGTGGTTTTTCTTTTTCATTCAGGTCGCCGCTATGCCATGGAAATAGCAGTCAAGATGAAAACCGAACTGCAGATGGTACCCAGTTTCTGGTTGCCTTGATGGATCAACTGGAAAAGGTACTATATACTATAGATATATATTTCTCAAACAAAATTATAGAATGATTATTATTTTTAACTAATACAGAATCATAAAATATATCTATATATTAACCTGTAAATTCTGTAGTCTAAAAGTTCAAAGATCCTTGATTTGAAGTTCAAAAGAACAAGTTTGTCTCCAACCCATCAGATTTCATTTTATGTCTCGTCTGAGTAGCAGAGCAGGACATAGGCGTCGCTATATTTGTAGTAGTAAATGTCGTCGTCAACAGTCATGCTGTACTGGCAGTAACTTTCTATAGCTTTAGGTAGGATCACCAAAATCATACCACAGGTACATCTCTTGGAAGGCACAGGACAAGTTAAAAAATGGGTCTTATCTGACCAAGGTCAAAGGTCCAAAGGTCAATGAATTTTCAGTGAACAGCACTGTACACACAGACAGAGGATCCACGATAGTTTAATCAAACCTCATATGTACCTTATGAGGAACGAACAATCTCAAGAGGATTTGGGGTCACCAGGTCAACAGTTATGTCAGATGAGAAACATTGCACTTGTCAGATATTGAATTGCATCAGAGGCGTAGACATTAATCTACATTTGCCACTCTCCACCCAGGTGAAGTCAATGGTTACCCGGTAGGAAGACATTCCTTGAATGCTATAAGCGCCTTATTATGGCAGCTCAGCTACAGCCGGGGTAATAATATGATACCTTGTATTAAGCGCAGTAGAGTACGTATATTCATATAATAGCTGCGCAATATAAATTGACCTATTATAAATGAATTTCACTATACTCTTAACTAATTGTGCTCTGATTTCTCTCAAATATTTCAAATCTGTAGAGAAAGAAGGAGTTGATGGCAACAGCGGATGAAGCAATGTCGAGTGACATCGTCGCCTCGGCTTATGTTGAGAACTATGCCATGAAGCTCTTCTTGTATGCCGATACAGAAGACCGGAAAGGAGTCTTCAATAAGTAAGGATACTCACAATTTCATTGTCTTTCTTTTTGGAGGTGGAGCAGAGGGGACTAGGGGAGTTCAAGATTTTATGTAAAAATAATGTTATTTGTCTGCATGGGCAAAGACCCTTTACCACTAATTTTCTATAAAATGTTATCAGATGTTGTAGACATGTCTGCATGAATCCATGACAGCATTATAATAGCTTATTGTATCATGTTGTATGGCTGGTCAGGTCAATTAATGATAAAGATAAGGGTATGTGTAGTTATAAAATTGATCTATACAAACAAGGTATTGGACCAAGTTATGTTTACTAGGCTTTCCAATACCTTTTCTACCTGGGCCCTGTTACATAAGACTTACCATTGATGGTAACTTTGCAATCAATGGTAAGTTGTATGCAACCGGGCCCTGGACTGATTTTATGGTTGTAGCTATTGTTAGTGTTTTCAATGATATGCCTCCAGCACTTGAGACTATCATAAGAACCACTGTACTATTGTTCAAGCTTCTATCCAACTAAATGTTTAACTGGTAAGTTTTCTTCCTCTCATCAAATCATACAAACTTGCATCACAAAGTTTAATCTTTGCATGTTTTCTTTCTAGGGGTGTAGTGAAATCCTTCCATACAGCCAGCACTCTCTTTGATGTTATGCAGACATTTGGGGAACTAACTGAAGAGGTAATTTCTATTGTATAAATAATAATATAACTGTTTCTTATATACACTTTACGAGTTACAAAGTACCCAGGGTAATAATACACTCTGTAGGTGCCTTGACCATCCCCTGAGATGGATATGTGAAAAATATAAATGTACTGGCTACTATTTTGTTATTATTTTATTAGCATTATTATATCTCTTGAATACTTGCAATATGAGATATGAGCATAATTTCTTTACTTCTTGTGTTTCTCATTGCAGCAAAAAAGAAAATATCAAGTCTCATTCATGAAGAAAGCTTGTTGGCCAATTGTTTTTGTTTGTTGTGGCAATCAGTCAAACTTGACATTTATCACCAACTTAAAAAAAAAAATTAATACCCCCCCCTAAAAAAAAAAACACTGACTAAATATGCACATATGCTATGGTAAAGGTAATGATGTTAGGAAAAAGGTTTAGGGTGTAAAAAGTAGAAATGTCCACTTTAGTAGACAATGATTTGGGTCTTTATAATTAGTAATAATTTGGTCATGTGATTTGGACAGTTATTATTGTTATGATTATGCAAGTAATACATTTTTCATTGTAACCCTCAGATTATGCAGAATAGGAAGTATTCTAAATGGAAGGCAACCTACATCCATGGATGTTTGAAGAGAGGAGAGACTCCACAAAGTGGGCCAGCTGGAGGACAAGAAGAAGGTTTGTTTCATTTCAAATGAAGTCTATTCAACTGAGTTCAATTTGGTTCAATTTGGTTCAATGCTCTTCAATTGAGTTCAGTTATCTTGTTTTGTTCATGAGTGTGTGAGTTGAGATAAGGCCATACATATGCATACCTGGAGAGGAGAGAGACTCCTGCCAGTGGGCCAGCAGGATGACAAGAAGGTTTGTTTCAGTTCAAATGAAGTCTATTCAACTTGGTTCAGTTTGTTTTATGTCTGTTCAGTGAGTTCAGTCATCTTCTTTGTGTGTGAGTGCATGAGTTGAGATAAGGGCCGTACATATTTGGAAAGGGGAGAGACACAGGTCAGCCTACCAGCAGGAGGACAAGAAGAAGGTATATTTCATTTCAAGTCCAGTCTATTCAACAAGTTCAATTCACACCTCAGTTCAGTCTAATGTGTTTCTATTCAGTTCTGTTCAGTCTTATTATGTGTGTTTGGTGTGTGATTGGGTTGAGATGAGGACCGCAGATGCTTGAAGAGAGAGCTAGAGGAGAGACACCAGTAAGCTCGCCAGCAGTAGGACAGGAAGAGGCTATTTTTCAGTTTGAATCAGGTCTATTCAACTCAGTTCAATTTGCTTCAACTCTGTTAAGTTGAGTTCAGTTATCTTGTATGTGAATGTGCATGTAGGTTGAGATAAGATCTGTACGTATTTGGAAAGGGGAGAGACACTGGTTAGCGTACCAGCAGGAGGCCAAGAAGAAGGTATATTTCATTTCAAGTCTATTCAAATAGTTCAATTCACACCTTAGTTCAGTCTGGTTTGTTTCTATTCAGTTCTCTTCAGTCATATTATGTGTGTTTTGTGTGTAATTATGTGCACAAGCAAATTTAGCATGCATACTTTGGTTTGATAAAACTAATCTGCATAGTTTTGGGTTGGCTATTTTGGCATAAGATTGGTTGCTAAAAAAAAATACTTGGATTGGTTTTGAATAAGGCTTAGGGGTTTACATAAGATTATTATCAAGGGGCCCTAAATTTGCACCTTCAGATTTTGAAGATTTTCTGTGACATCACTTTAATACACCCAAGAATTTTCTTTCTTATTTCTGTTTTGCTTAACAGGTGCAGGAGGGGGTGCACCCTTACCTCACCCCTCGAGTCTCCAGCCCGGCCCTCCCCCTCCCACCATACAGCAACCAGGCTACCCTCCAGCAGGGGCGTATCCACCAGGGGCATATCCTCCACCTACCGGTGGCACTTACCCCCCAGCCCAGCCTCCGTCAGTCAACCAGCTGGCACCTGGTGTACCCCCAGGCCAGCACGCACCCCCATCTACCCCAGACCAGGGGGGCGGATACCAGGCCGGTATGCCGGGACCAAGTGCAAGCGCGTCAGGTAAGAATATAGATCGACTAGTTAAGGCATGTTTACATACCGGTATGCTGCAATAAAATGCAGTTGTTCGTCATGGCATATGTGAACAAGCCTTTATAGTGTTGTCCTCTATGTAAAAGCTACCTGTTGTATAGCAGTCACTCTTTGCCCCTTAAAGTAGTGTCTGTTGTTGAATCGGTGTGGATATTTCATTACCGGTATACCAGTATTCATTTTTTGCTGATTAGTGATTTTGCAAAGTGCTAATAATATCTGTCTTTGTGGCAAGAAATTGTTGCAAATTGCAAAAAGTTGATGTTGTGGATTGTTCATTGTGGGACATGAAATATTTGCAAATCTGAACAACTCACAGAGAACATGAAAGTGAAGGTGTCTATTTTTTCAATATTTTTATAAAAATCCTGCAACCTAGTAAGTCAATACTTTTCTTAAAAACTTTACACACCCCCAAAATGGTCTACAATACAGTGACTTCTATGATGATGGTCATTTAATTGCAGAGGACTCTTCAATACTCCTCAAAACTGTCCATATTATATTTCATTCTGATCATTGTTCAAAGCCCTAATTCTGACCTGTCTGTAATAATGTTGATGTTATTTCCTCAGACAAGTTCATATGATGTTCTGAATTGAATTTACATGCATCCTATTCTTCTTCTGATCTTTACATTGCTCCTTTCTCTAATTGTGCTATTGAAATACAGTTGATTACTTTTTTCTTTCTTCACAAGGTTCTGCTCTACAGTGCTATCCTAACAGAATAATCACTTCAGAAAAAATCTCTATTACCTGTATTTACCTACCTGTATTTAGAATTTGATAAAAATTCCCTCTCTTCCTGTCTACCTACATTTTCTTTACAGGCGCAGTTGAAATTTCCACCCATGAGTCTGACAAAGCCCAGAAGTTCTGTAAATTTGCAGTCAGCGCTCTGCAGTACGACGATGTTCCAACAGCAATAGAGAACTTGGAAAAGGCATTACGTTTACTGACAACCGGTAAAGAATAGGAGATGGATTTTATGATTTACAAGGCATTCTAAGAAGTATTTATACGTCATGATTTGGATCAACTGTAGTAGAAGTAGGATATGGCTTGTGAATCGTTCACCTATGATGAGACAAACCGCTGCGTTTTTTGTGTGTACTGAATGAATTGCAAGTGGAGATAACGAAAAGTAGGTGGGCGCAACAAAGCTCCTACGCTGAATTTATGATTTACAAGGCATTCTAAGAAGCATTTATACATTATGATTTGGTTCAACTCTAGTAGATGTAGGAGATGAACTGTGACGTGTGGTAAGGCATGTTCACACGTGCTTGGGTAAACCGTGGCAATTATTTGTGTACTGAATGATCGGCAAGTGGGGACGCAAAAAGCTGTTCGCAAATTGTTATTACCCAAAGATCCTAAGTTGGACTTAACAATTATGGAAAGCCGTTAGCATCTATGAAAATATTTTGTAAATGTTTTTTTTAAAGGCATAAAATTTTGATTCAAATCATTCATATTTTCTATTATCAAGGAGATTTCACGTTCTTGATGTGGAATTTATAAAAATTCTAAAATACTTGAATTTTTGCTTTTGAATATATTTTATTTCAAGGCTACAAATGGCTCTCCATAATTTTTAAGTCCAACTTAGAGTTAAGATCGACTTAGGATCTTTGTGAAACACTCCCCAGCTTTAGCATGGCTACCATTACAGCACTCAAGCATTCATTTTAAGCAATTGATTCCTGATCTCACCTGGGTCGAGTGTGACAAATGTAGATATCTTGCCAAAGGACATTCGAACCCTGTGCCTTGTGGTTCAAAGTCTGGAGACTTATCCATTGGACCCCAACACCTCCATTCTTCCTAGATACAAAAATGGTACCTTTCTAGCATAAGCAGGCATGTCCTGGAGCGTAAATGACTTCTGTGCATGTCTGTCCTGGCTAGCTAGATTCTATATAGCGTGTGTTCAGAGCCAAGAGGGAATTAACTCTGTGTTAAAGTATATGAGCTAACACCCTTCTAGCTCTAAACAGACAATGAAGGGAAGATTATTTCTAAAGGCTTGATGCAGTCCTTTGTTGAAAATTGCGTTCGTACTCTACATATCATTTCATTTTGGTAAGCTGCCTTACAAGAAGTACCTTTCCCTCCTCAGCTCCTCTTTAGTATTGCCCAAGTTATATTTGTCACATATAAAGAAATGTATACAAAAATTGAATGACCGAAACTTATTTAATATATATATTTATAAAGCCATGTGAGTCATATCTAAAAATAGAGCTTTGAACAAAATCCTGGCTGTAGCTAGCGTAATAGAAGTAACTCTGTAGCCACCATGAGCATCCTTTGTGATGGAGATACATCTGTATATAGTTATTATTATTATTATTGTTAGTGCCTCATTACTTTGCCAACTGGACTTTTCCGCCTCCTGTTGGTATTAACTAGCCAAGATAAAAATATCACTAGATAGAATAGTGTACAACTAATGTGAGCTGTACCCTTTTGCCTTTGACATTGCTCATTATTTATGCGATGCAGTTTCCTTGTTAATCCAATTTTTATGATATTACATTTGAATGATGTGCGTATGGTAGGAGTACTAAGGCCTGATCCCATTCTTCCGATATATCAAAAACTGTACCTATATTTATGCAGAAATCAATCCCCTGTAGTTTATGTACAGTTGGTGTGGTAGACCACATTATAAAACGGATTCTAGAATGTAGGCAATCTAATTGGTCATTTGACAACACATGACCATGCATAATTATTTTCTACCACACGTACTGTGCAATATGTGATTAACCACAATAAAAGTGATAATGCATGTCTAAGATGCACATATGCGTAACTCTGGCTCATACATATTAAGACGCCATGCAATACATGTACATGTAGTAAATGGCAAGGACATTGATGCGCACACACTTATTTAACATATCATTATTTTATAAATGTCACTGGGTGTTAGCCACAAATATGTTTAAATAAATTATTCTTGTTTTTGAAGCTCATGTATTAGTGATATGCACTGCACTTGGAAAGTCACAATGAGCCTGATAATGAACTCTTGAAATCTTGTTCAATATCCGATTGTGACTTAACCTGTGTGGAGAGCATATTCACTTGCAAACATGAATTCTTTGTATACTACACTGTACTCCACATTGGTATTGAGCTTCCATCATTGTGGGGGTGTACTGTACAGTTAAGAATCGTCGGAAAGGTGGGACCATGCCTAAATGCTTGAATTCCTGGCAATGATGATGGCTATACAATCTTGTTATGAACCAATCTAAAAGTCAGACTGCTGGAGAAAAAAAATACTTATTTAATTCCATGCTGAACTTAGTTCATAGATACATGTAACATATTTATACAAGATAAGTTCTATTTGCCTATTTATGTACTAAAATCAATAACGTGTGTAATTATATGATGGATGTATGATAGCATTAATATTTTGTTGTTGTACAGTTAGCTTTACTATTTTCTATTTTACAGGCAGATTGGGTTATTTTTCATTCTTTCATGTACATATTGGCCTCAATAACACTTTTGCCCTTAAAGTGGGATATAATTTTTTCTAACCTCTTTGCATGAAATGATTGTAACAATATAGTTTATTATTGATAGATGAAATTCATATCTTCACCGAATTGTATTGATCAATCTCTATGACTGTTTAGATTGATCACTAAAGTTCTGAGAAGATATAAACTCTTATCTATCAAGAATAAACCATATTGTCAAAATCATTTCATGAAAAGAAGTTGACAAAAATTACTCTAAATTTCTGGGCAACAGCGTATGTGAAATAAAGTGAAAAGCAATTTACTTTGAATGCAGGTCAAATTTTGAAGTCTTGTGTATGTCCATGCAATATTAGTGAATGATATTCGGTTTTTCATACTTCCAAATGGTCATCGGATTTTAGTGAACTGGTGTGAAAAATTGAAGTAAGCGTTTAGTCATTGTGAATGAATGTATGTGTACGTGGTTTACTAATGGCCTATTCAGACTAAAGAAAATTTATTCAAAACTCATATAAATAAACGTCATATAAGGGATTATCTTTTAGTGAAAAGAGGGAACAGACTACGGTAGAAAACAATGTATAAGGAAGCTATTTTTGAAGAGGGCAATTGACACGACAGCTGGCCAATCATCAGTGCGCGCTCACAATAAGCCCTGCCCAGCTGTATGATTTTCATATAATACGAGCGGGACCCTGCTTCTCTATCAAGTTTCATTCGAAACAATGTTCAAACATGCGTTTCGTTATACGTTTTGTTACACGTTTTGTTACACGCATGTATATGTTTGTTTATACAGTGTCGGTCTAGAAAAATGAATTTTGGTAGTCTGAACGCACAGTAAATTCTCAAATCTCCTGAAGGGTTTGTAATTGTAACTATTGAAAGATAATTTGCAAAGGTTTGGCCAAAAGAAGTTATAAGAATAACTTATTTTTGTACATGCATCAATATTGCTGACAGTTATCTATGAACATGCGAAAGAGAAAACTACATGCAGTTTGCTTGCTTCTCTTTCTTTCTTTGTGCATAACATCACTCTGACTTGCTCCTCTGTCCTCCTCTGCACTATTTACTATTTTGTCAATTTTTCACATTTGAAAAAAAAATTGAGAAATAGAATGGCACATGAAACATATATAATATATATATTGGTTCTAGGACAATTACCCCGATGACAATTACCTCACAATATCTTTTTGTTGCTTTTTATTAAAACCACTTATTATCAGGGTAGACTTCCCCTTTAATGAACATGGGGGGTAATTGTCCTGATACGATATATTTATATATATATATATATATAAAGTGAGAGAGAGAGGGAGAGAGAGAGAGAGAGAGAAAGAGGGGGAGAAAGAGGGAGAGGGGAGGAGAGGGGGGAGGGAGAGAGAGTAAGAGGGGAGAAAATGAGACAGAGACAAAAAGAAGACAAACATGGACATTTAATTTAATTTTTTCCTTTATTACTAAAATGATACTACACATAGAGCATATAGCAGTTTTCATGTCGATATTTACAAGATATAAAAATTTGCATATGTACACATGATTACATAATGAATACAATTTGAAAATGGAATGATTAGAAAGAGATTGCATAGGGATCACACATAGGAATCAAAGTCTTCTCTATAAAAATAAAAAATAATACCCAATACCAGCACTGGTTGGGTGGCTAATCTAAAAACACCCCATCTCTTAGAGGAAAATTTGTTCTAATCAGTATTCAACATTATCCCAAGAGAAATATATTAGAAAGCTTGCAAATAATTTACATAAATAAATTAATAATACCTGTTAAATTTGTGTTTATACATGTATATCAAGGTGACTTAATATGTGTAGTTAGTCATAACTAGTCCAGAATCTGGCTCACTGGCTGATTTTATTAAAAAATCTCTCCAATTATGCAATCTCCCCCTACGGTACCTATTGCAGGCCAAAGCTGGCGTTTTCCTAAATTGGTTTTTTCGCTGTGCATACACGTTTTGGGATTCAGGAAAATGCCATCTTCAGAACTGACCATTTTCTGGACTAGTCACAACGGCCAGTTAATAATTTAGATCTACAGTGTACTTAAATATATACAATGTATGAATTTGGATTGAATATTTGAAATGCATAAACACCCATAATATGAAAGCAGAAATTTTGCCTGAAATAAAAATTATCAAAATTTTCGTTCCACAAAGATTTTAAATAACATCCTCAAATTATGGCATCATCTATGATCCACAAACTCTTGAGAATCTAAGCAACCCTTATACAATCCTTGTGATATGAGATACTGCAATGAAGACTTCCTATCAACTTTTCTTTTAAAAAGAAGAATAGTACATCAATGAGCTGTCAGAGCTGCATAGGAAATGTCTTCACTAATTTATCAAACTGAAACATCTTTTTATACATGAAGAAGCCTAGTGTAATGTAATGTATACAATAAATTATATGACATGCTATACAACCATTTAATTTCAAGTGTTTTCGCCACCTTACAAATCTCATATATCATAATCATATATATATACATATATATATAAATATATATCATACTATCTCATAATATTAATATTATTATTATTATGAAGAAGAATATATTACACAATTCTTGAATTTTGAGGAACAGAAGATATTATTTCTATATATTCACATTGTAATGCCATTCTGTCCCACTCACCCACTGCCCTAGAATTAATTCATATCAATTGTTACTTGTGACATTCAGATGATTCAGTCATTTTCACAATTCTAAATGCAAAATGGGAAATGATTCTACTGCTCAATGCTACACATTTGCATGTTTTAAAGCAACATGGATAAGTTTGGTGGTACACAATTCAAATATTCAGTACAAAATTTACAAAATATATTCTAATTTACATTACATTGATTATAGAATATGACAACTACTGTATAGTTCACAAAAGCCATATGTATGACAATTCATAAGCATGCCAATGTTCTTATCTACAAGAATGGATGGATTTGTAACAGTAAAATAGAATTTTGTGATGGGTGGTTATTGTTTTTACCTGACTGCTAAGAAAGCATAAATGCTTGTAAGTAAGCAACCAGACGGACGACGGCTTAAGGTCCTCTCCGAGGGACCTGGTAGTGAGGATTAATGCCTTACCAAAGGGCACTAGCGCATCGACTTGGTTTCGAACCCGGGTCACCGGATTACGAGACCACTGCTCTACCAACTGAGCTATCGCGCCTACTGGTATCTTAATACCAGTACACAATTGTTTGCTTAAACAGCACACAAGATGTTGGACGAATGTATTTCACATACTAAATTTTGATGGAAATATTAAATCAAAAAGTTTTCTAATTGACTGGAATGAAGTATCGACAGGAAGATTAACCGATTTCAACATCTGAGTTAATTATTTAGAACAAATTTTTCATTCTCTTTTATGCATAATTTCAATGGAGTAATAATGAGTTGCTGGAATTATTTTGCATAATGAAAAGAAGATCAACATTGACATTCTAATGAGTATAATTTGCATGCATTTAAAAAAACATGGAGGGAAGTCACAAAAAGTATAAGATCACTTGAGAATAGATTTAAACCTTGAAAAGTCAGCTGCAAATCCTGATTATAATTGATCTTGAGGCTATACGTGACCTCCCCCACCCTTCCCCACCTCATGAAGACATTAGGAGAAATCATTGAATAAAGTTCAACACTTTTGGGATATCCACCCATACATGCAATTCATCACCACACCGTTGCAGCTTTGATCATCTCAAAAGGACTTCCCACATCTTTGAAGGCACCAAGTAATGGCATTTTCAATACTCGTACACCCCCTGTCCTATTTTCATGGAGTTCATTACCATATCATAGCAGCTTTGATCTTCTTATATGAACTCTCCACATCTTGCAGGCACTCGTGGGCCATTACAGAGGAGTGCTTGATGCGTGCCCTACTCATATCTACGGCATCTTGGATACTGCGCAACTCTCGCGTTGTCAGCGGATTATCCTGCGCGGCCCTCTCGATGGCGCCCCGGCAGTCCTCTTCAATTTGTCCATCCAGCTTCTGGAGAGCTGCTATAGCGCCAGGACACTCATGGAGTATTGTCCTGCTTGCTACTGCAACCTGTATCATTACAAATACACAAGCATGAACAACTATATTACAAGATATGAAATTGGACTGTCTTTAGTACCTGAGTTGTCTCAAGTTTTCTCGACATAATTGCTAAGCCATGATTATGTGTTATGAGACCGGATTTAACTTCATAAAGTCATTAACCTAATTAGTCTTTGAGAAAGGATTAACTTTAAGTCTGCTTTGTGACCAGATTAGCTTTACATCTAAATCATAGCATAATTTACTTTTAGACTGCTCTGTGATGGGAAACAATTTGTGTGACTGGAATAAGTTAAATAGTGCTCACCTCTGAAAGGTGTAAAGTCTCTACCGGTAATATTCTCTGACTCGTTTACCCCCCTCTTCATCACTTAAAATATGAACTAGATGGAACTTCGACTGCGCTTAGTCGAAAATGATGCCTCCGCCATAGAGCAATTTTACAAACCAAAACGGAAGCGATTTTTAATATTCAAGTTTGCTAGTAATCCATAACAGGTTCTCAGAATAATATTGTGATTACAAGCTATTTTCATATACATGGCTCTGCAAGATAAATTCCTGTCATGAGTTTGATAGTAATCCATCTGTCGGTTCTAATTATAATGCATTCACAAGCTATTTATATGCATACATAATGAGCCACATGACCTTTGACCTTTGATCTCATGACCCTAAAATCTAATCAGTTCATTGGCTCTGCAAGATACATAGACATTACTCGAGTTTGATGGTAATCCGTCCACCCATTCTAATGATAGTGTGATCACAAGCTGTTTTTGCATACATAATAAGCCCTGTGACCTTGACCTTTGACCTTGTGACCCCAAAATCTTAGTTCATTGGCTTTGCAAGATACATACATGATCCAAGTTTGGCGGTAATCCATCAATCAGTTCTTGAGATAACGCGATCACGAGCTATTTTTGCATACATAAGGAGCCCTGTGACCTTTGACCTCGTGACCCCAAAATGTATTCAATTCATTAGCTCTGCAAGATACATACATGACTTAAGTTTGGCGATAATCCATCAATCGGTTCTTGAGATAACGCGATCACGAGAACGGGACGTACGGACGGACGGACAACCAGAAAACATAATGCCTCCGGCTACTTTGTAGCGGAGGCATAAAAACCCTTCAAGACAATGTTAACTGTAATATTAATCCATCCATTACAGGATTAACTGTAACGCTGCTCTGTGACAGCATCAAGTTTAATACTGCTCACCTCTGTCTTGAAGGTTGAAGTAGGTCTGTATTAACCTCTGATTGATTTATCCTACTCTTCAATATACAAACTCCTCACATCAGAATTAACTTTACTACTGCTCCCTAAAAAAGGATTAACTTCATTACTGCTCTGTGACAGGATTGTCTATAATAGTGCTCTGTGACAAGATCAACTTTAACACTGCTCTGTGACATGATTAACTTTATTAACGCTCCGTGACAAGATTAACTTTAATAATGCGCCGTGAAAAGATTAACTTGAATACTGCTCTGTGACAGGATTATCTGTAATACTCTTCTGTGACAGGATTAACTTTAATACTGCTCTGTGACGGAATGAACTTTCAGACGTGCTCACCTCTGTCTGGAATGTTTGAAGCAAGTCTCTCATGTCTTCTGATTTCTCCTCCTCATCCCTTTCCTGTCCTTTCACCAAGAGTGTGACAAAGCCATTATCATCTTCAGCCTGTAAGAAAAAGAAATGAATTAGAGATAGATACTGTAAACGTGGTAATATTCGCGGTGCTTTAATTTTCACGGATTTTGCGCTAAAGTCGGTGTCTGCGAATATCAAAACCCGCGAATATAAAAGCATGACTTCTTATGCGTGTTTTGAACGGGCTGAATTGCATGCAATGCGAATTTAAGAACCCGCGAATATGTTTTGGGGTTGCTCAGCGCGAAAAACTAATCACACGCAAATAACAGCGTTTACAGTACCATAGTTGATCTTGCATATCCCTGTTAAAGCAAAAAGTGATTCTATGATCAGGAGCTCTTGTTCAAACTGTGTGAATCTTTCAAAACTGTAACACAATCAAAACAAGTTGAATGCTATGAAGAATGAGGAACATTCAGGGAGAAAAAATGAATGACATCAATAATTTGATATTTGTGAACATTTGCTCAGTTTACACAGTGACTCAGTGCAATATGCCCTTAGAACTACTTACAGTCCAAAAGGGATTTAACACAGCCCCAGAATCTCCAAGCAAATTAATGTTCATTGGTGAAAATATGAAAAGGATCACATGTAAATAAACATGATGTTTTTTATTGCTATTTTTTAAAACTTTCATTTTTTTATTGTTTTTATTGATAATTGTGCAAATTAATTCCTGGAAATTCCTTTTGATCCTCCACAAAATATGATGTCGGGTTAACAAGCAAGGGTTTAAAATTCACCAGTAACTCCAAGCTGTCCTTCTCCAGGGCTGCCTTAAGCCCACTCACGCAGTCTTCCATGGAGCACTTGGGTCCCTCCGGCACCATCTCCGCTTCCATACACTGGCTCTTGAAGAGTCGGACGGACTGTCTGTAAGCCAATCTGGTCTCATGGATCAGAGCCATGTGCCTGTTGCACTTGTTGAAAAGGCCATCAAGCTAGGGACAGGTAATCAACAGATGTGATACATTATGATTGGAAAGAACGGTTTTGAGCAAACACCAATATAATAATCATCGTCATTGTTTAGCGTCCGTTTTTCCCATGCTGTGGGGTGGGACATTTCATTTCCTGTATGGCGTTTCTCCACGCCTTCTGGGGGGTGTTTCACAAAGATCCTAAGTTGAACTTATCTCTAAGTTGGACTTAAAAGTTATGGAAAGCCGTTAGCATCTTTGAAAATATTTTCTAAAAGTTATTTTAAAAGACATAAAATGTTGATTCAAATCATTCATATTTTCTATTACCAAGGAGATTTCATGTTCTTGATGTGGAATTTATGGAAAGTCTAAAATAACTGAATTTTTGCTCTTGAATATTGTTTATTTTAAGGCTACAAATGGCTCTCCATAATATTTAAGTCCAACTTAGAGTTAAGTTCGACTTAGGATCTTTGTGCAACACCCCCCTGGTCTTAAGCATTCACCTAGGGGAGGCCATATACTCTAATGTATGTATAAAAAAGTGAATATCTTTTCAACATAGAAACAGATCAACAATGAATGTCCATGTACATCACCATGACACAAACTTTGAAAAAAATTCCCTAAATACAATGTTAGATTGTAACAGAGAGAAACAAAAATGCTATTTGTATCATAAATGATAATTTTGAATGAATTTTATTTATCGAGGGCATCTTGCATCTTCAATGATTAGCCAACATACAACAAAACGGTGGATGGTGCATCAACAATGTGTTTTCGTGTATACAAAAAAAAAACATGCAGAAAGACAATTCCTTTGTCCCTTTCACCAACAAAACTCCTAATTTTGTTGATTGACTAAGGTACAGCGCCTTGTAGCCCCTAGAAAAGGCACTATATACTTCCAATTAGTATTACTATTTTTGCAATACAATTTTGGCATATCTACTTTACCTCTTTAATACCAGTCTTGTCCAGGGGCTCAAAAGCTTTAGGATCTTTCTTCTTTTTCTTCTTGCCCTTCATGACCTTTGCCCTGTTGACCTTGACCTCTGTGATCCTGTCCAGGGTGCGGTCCTTCAGCTTTCGTTCAATGAGATACCTGATGAGAGCCTGAATGGCCGCATGGACGCTGCCATCAGCGTTCTTGGCAGAGACTGCAACACTAGAGAGGAAAATGTGGACTGCACATGTAAAGCTTGCTAATACGGCTATTTTCCTGTTGTTCAAGGGTCCATATTGCAATGGAGTGCTATGCACAAATAAATATATTTATTATTAATTTATATGATTAAATACAATTCAACTTTCAATTTGGAGAAAATTTGGAATAAAATTGTGATATCATTACAAGGAAAAATTTGGTGAAAATAGTATGTTTGTCTGGTTACCAAGCTAAAAATAAATACAACATAAGCAGCTGATCAAAGCTTATTATTTTGTGTGCTTTGTTTCTTTGGTTTTATACAATTTAATGTGGTCTTGGTACTCTTTATAATTCTATTTAATTTGGTGAGTACAAGAAAGAAAGAAAGCTTCATTTTGTCTTATAACTATTGCCTAACCACTAAAACATTCACAAGTCATGTCACTGAATGAATTACTTGCATATTCAGAATCACAACAAGATGTATGTATGTAAATTGGGGAAAAGGGGGAAAGAGAAGCACATATTGTCATTCATAATTTGTAAATTTTATGCCACTTAAATATAATATATAACAAAATGATATAATCTACTATCCACCTTTGAAAATGCCTCTATTTTGTAATTTCTTACCTGCCAACAAATCCATGTTTCTCTGCAAACTCCTCCAGGAACTGGATCTCAGCCGGTACCTCCTCCACCTCCTGCTGCTCCTCGTACTTCCAAACTGTCACTTCCTGCTCTTCTTTATCCTCCTTTCCATCCCTCCCTCCATCCTCCATCTTTGAATCATCCTTTCCCGGGTTTTCAGACTCTCCATCCCTCTTCTCGGCACCAGGGCTTGACCTGTCTCCTCCTCCACCTTCATCTTCATCTCTGGTGTCGAAGACATCATCTTCATCTTTCTTGGGAAGACTTTGGGTATCTGCATCCTTGTTGTCTTCTATTAGGAGTGGTTTATCTTCTTCCTCATCTGCATTTTCTTCCTGCAAGGCATGTCTTTCTTCAGCCTAAAGAGAAATAACATTTTCAAAGATGATCATTATCATTTTGAAACATGTAATTTGTAGCTAAGTTTTTATAATGTTTCAAGGATTGGAATGAAAGTACAATTAACAATATTTTAAATTTAAGAAGACAAAATGTAAATTGTTATCAAATGAATTCATGAATATTGATGTAAATCACTCATTTATAAACAAGACAAGAGAAAACAAAATTATATAAATCATATATCTCTTTTCATTATTGCTATAAGGTATCAAGCCATAGATAATACCAGAATTTACAACTTGTGAAAATAATTCAATCTTCATAAGAACACATTTCACTTACCAAATCATATTTGTTTCCCAGCAAGAGAACAGGAATCTGTGTGTGATCGGCAGGCTCATAGTCTGTCACGACCTTTGACCCCTCGGGCGTACTGACAACCCTCTTCTTGGAGACGACAGCATGGTTCAGGATATCTTGTTTCCAAGTGCTGGCAAGTTCCACACTCTCTTGATCCGCAATATTGGCTACAACTGTGTGAGAGGTAAATCCAGTGTTGATGTTTTGAGTTTGATAGAGCACAACATTACTAATTCTCATCTTTTTCACCCTTTGCTCTATCTTATTTTTTTTATTTTCACTCTATTTCCATTAAAAAAAAAAATGTTCATCAGATATTTCTCCATGTTTTGGCAATCTTTTTTCATTCATATTTTGGTGCTTTTCATTACAGACAACGGGATATCTGGGTGGAGTTACTCTTTAATGTTAATTCTGGGCTACCTTGCCCACAGGCCTTTAGGCCCTTTTGAGGTATGCCTTGCAAACAATTTTCAATGTAGAACACAATATTATTCACCCCTCAATGTTTCTTTTATATATACATGTATGTATCATTTTATTGTTTCATGCAATTTTGTACTTTTTGTTCAATCAGATTTGTTTTTATGTTATATTCATACAATGTTTTCATCATGATCTGTAAAATAAATTCCATATTTAATTTAAAAAAGAAATGAAATGTCTGTGAGTCTATCTTACCCAGGCCTTGAATCATCACAGAGGGGTATTTTGGGAGGACCAAAACTATTTCTTGCAACTTAAAGGTATGCATGGACATATTCATTACCCTGGTTGGTACTTGGTACCATCGTCAAAGAACATCTACCCTACACTTGGTACATGTATAAGGACCAGCAGGCCCTGTTTCATAAAACCAATAAAGTCAATAAAAAGTTATGAAAAAATATTAAAATAAGCTACTGCAGGCCTTTGGGGTTCTGAAGGTTCCATGAGCCCCTAAAAATATTGTAATTCTTTCATAGGTGCGGGGAGGGGAGGGGGCAGTGGGGAACCCATGTACACTTGTTCTGAAATCATTGCATTTGAGTGGGTATGAGCACATTGTCATAGATCTGTGGCAGTTGAATGTTACTTATGCCAGATTCTATGAAAATGGTGAAAATCACGATCTTACCAATAGCTGCATCAACATCCTTGTAGTAGCTCGTCCTAAGGTCCATCTCTTCCCTGCCTGGTAGATCCCACATTGCCATGGAAACCACGGTATGCTCTGGAACATTCAACTTCTTCACTACATTCTCTGTTGAGGAGAAAGGTGAAAGGTGAAATCTCAAGCTCAAATTAAGAGAACACATTGCATAGCTAGTGCAAGATATACCTCTGATCAGAGCAAAAAATATTAAGTAACCATTCTCTGAATAATACTACTGATCAAGCACCTTGTCATCAGTGACAAATGACAGTTTTTGTAATAAGCTAGTGAAACCCTTGCTTCTGATTGGTTATCAGCAGATTTGTCACTGATTTTTGTCATTTGTCATTGAAAAAAAGGCTTTGTGAAAGTGAAACACCGCCAAGAATAGTTCACTGAATAATGCAGCCCCCACTATCCCACAAAGTTGTTTATTCTCTGTTGCCATTGATTTCTTTTCCAAGATTGGTTTCCATGAAGACATTTTCTGAAGAGACATGCACATATAAGTTTTTAATATGAATAACTAAATATCTAGTATCGATTTACCTATATTGACTGTAGTTGTAGGCCGATAGCTGTAATCAAACTGGTTTTTGAAGTAGCGCATGAAAACACTTGTCTTTCCACTTTCAGCATCACCTGCAAAAATAGAAACAGATACCGGGTAATGAGAATTTTCTTAAGAAAGGAGCAAAAACCAATGTTTAAAACTTCTGTTAAAAAAAGTTTCAAATCAATGTCTGCAAATCTTTATTGGCCCATCCAGTTATCTGAGGATGTAATCTTTTTATTGTCTTCACTTGTTGGAAAATCATTGACAAATTTTAACTTGCATGACTCCTGCTTTTTATTATGACTTTGATATTTAGCAACGGTAAACTAGGACTAGTTGAATATGGAAATCCTAAAGTTGATTATACATTAGAGCACATCAAAGATTGTGCTCAAGTTCCAAGGTCCTTGTTTGCATACCGGTACTTATGGTAAATTAGTAGATTGAACTTAGTAAAACTTACCAACTAAAACTATTTTGAAGCTTGGGATATTTCCTATGCCTGGGTCCAGGGCTAGAAAAAACATGAAAAAAAGAATGAGAGCTTCTTTGAATATCAGATAAAGTTCTTTGCTATTAAAGTAGCTGTGCAAAGAAATATCATAAAATGGAAAAGTTTAATTATATACATGTAAGGAAAGCTTATGTCATTGAGATTTGAGAACATGAATCATTTGCTTTAAACTTTTAAAGTTGTGTAAATATCAATTAAACACTTCAATAAGCATTTTCCAAGACCCTTCTTAGAACTTTGAATCCTGGCTTCAGAGCGAAATATACGGGTACTGAATCATGACTTCACAATTGGGTCAGGGAGCCGGAGCTGAAGCTCGGGCGCTAGCACTGCGAGAAGCACACACATACACCATGTATGGATGTGTAACCATAGTTCGCGCATGACCTAAGTTTGCTATCTCAAAAAATCTGTAAGATTTCGAAAATCTGACATCACCAATGGAAAGAAGAACTTAAAATTACCCAGAGATGAAATTTTCTTTGAAATTGGGTGCGAAATTTTGCAGTCATTTGCGTCCGTTCCGAAAAATTATTAACTTACCGATAAGGGGTCTGGAAATCTTCATTTTGAGAGCAGATATCCTCAAAATTGTAAGTATAAAGTGGTACCAACTGATTGTATGATATCTTGCCTCGCAAATTATGATATTACCTTATTTTTTATGGATCACATTTTTTGATAAATCAGCTGAAAACCCCCGTGCGCGAAGTAAGGTCTCGTTGTTTTTATGACTTTTTTAGTTGCAGCGCGCACGTGGATCCGAAATCGAATTTTTAGATCGCGATATCTCCGGAATGCTTTGACGATAAATTTTCTGGTTGAACCAATTTGTAGTAAAAAACTTTGCCGTCCATTTGGTAATAATTAAAATAAATAAATTTGTGAAGAATATGAGAAATCATAGATCGAATATCACATTTTATCATATTGTCAAAATCTCTGCGAACTTGGGTCACCCCTTCATACATGTACTCAGAGTTTACATATGTGCAAGATTGCATAGTGAAAGCGAAGTAACAATCCTATTATGCCATTTGTAATGTAAGAATGACTAGGGGTCTAACTCTAATGCATTTCGATTATTCCAAATATCTTGTCATTTTTTTGTTGTTTGTTGAGATGTCATCGTATGAATGGGGATGGTAATAGATATGAATTTATGATTATGAATATTATTAATTATGAATATGATGATGATTGATGATTTTAAATTAATGTTTGTTAATGTTAAATGTTAGGACAGCTACACTGTAAGTTAGGTGATAATTTAATAGGGTGTGTGAACGATTTTAAAATTTTCCCTTTTGGATTGTTTTTCACCATCATGGTCGGATAATTGAAAAAATCAACTACTCAGAAGAACACATTTCAAATTTGAAGGCTCAGCGATGTTTTTATCAAAAGATACAGCCCCCGAAAATCTAGGCAATAGTCATCCGATTTTTGTCCAGAATGGACAAAAAAGTGGTACATGCCGAGTTATAATTTTTGTTCAACAGCTGCATAGCGCGATATGCAAAGCATGGGGTAAGGGTATTTTCAAACTGTAACTAGGGTGTCTGATCGCGCACCCGATGTTGTGTGCTAAATTCTTCCCATAGAGATTGCATGCATCCCTATGCGGTCTACGTGCGTTGCGCGATCATGCAAAATTGGTCAAAGTTTTTTTTTTATAATCAAAATTCAAACCTTTATTCTTTGTGATTCTGAAGGTGATACTCAATAAATGAGGTGTCATATGAAAGAGCAGGTGAATCCCCATATTTCCAAAGGGGCGTCATCTCGGAATTCTAAAAATATCTTGGTCAAAACAGTGATTTAAACATTGTGCCCTGGCTAACTCTGAGGTTTGCCACTTTTGAGATATGATGCCCCGATCGATAAGTAGTCCCATTCCTAAGGAAAATATCTATGCGCTTATTTTTTCGCTAGCCCCCAGGGATCACAAACAATTACAGTTTGAAAATACCCTTCCCCATATTTTTCAGATCAGTTAAGTAGGGAGGCGTGAGCTCCGCGCCGGCCGAACCCATGGTGATAGCGCGTAAATGAATATGCATCTGACCGCGTGTGTACAAACCCGGAAGTGGGTGCTCATTGAAGACAATGG
Organism: Mesocentrotus franciscanus; assembly: GCA_037976565.1. NCBI lineage: Eukaryota > Metazoa > Echinodermata > Echinoidea > Camarodonta > Strongylocentrotidae > Mesocentrotus > Mesocentrotus franciscanus. The sequence continues at coordinate 30,421,485 of CP137671.1, read as the reverse complement.
ATTGCCGATCGCGTTGAGTTGCGCATGCAGTTTAAGCAACACGCGTACGCGTGCGTCTGCATATTGCGCAATTCAGCCGTTTTGCTAAATTTAGCAAAACAACATAACTCTGCGTGTACATCTTTTTCGTCGATCCTTACAAAAATCGCATGAATATTTCTATTTGCTGAAGGGGCTGTATCTTTTTAAACATCGGTGAGTCTTGAAATTTGAAATGTATTATTAGGGTGTCTGAACGATTTTTCAATTTTCCCTTTTGGATCGTTTTTCACCATTTTGGTTGGATAATTGAAAAAATTATTCACTCAGAATAATACATTTCAAATTTCAAGACTCACCGATGTTTCTATCAAAAGTTACAGCCCCTTCAATTCCCTACAATATTCATCCATTTTTTGTAAGAATCGACAAAAAAGACGTACACGCGGAGTTATGTTGTTTTGCTAAATTTAGCACAACAGCTGAATTGCGCAATATGCAAGCGTACACATACACGTGCAAGCGCGCGTGTTGCTTAAATGATGCGCGATCGGCAATCCATTGTCTTCAATGGGCACCCACTTCGGGTTTGTAGACACGCCCGATGCATATTCATGTGCAGATTTTACGCTATCACCATGGGTTCGGCCGGCGCGAGCTCACGCCTCCTACTTAGCTGATCCGAAAAATGTGGGGAAGGGTATTTTCAAACTGTAATTGTTTGTGATCCCTGGGGCTAGCGAAAAAATAAGCGTAGGGATATTTTCCTTACGACTGGGACTACTTATCGCCAGGGGCGTCATATCTCATAAGTGGCAAATTTCGGAGTTAGCCAGGAAACAATGATTAAATAGCTGTTTTGACCAAGATATTTTTAGAATTTCGAGATGACGCCCCTCTGGAAATATTGGAATTAATCTGCTCTTTCATATGACACCTCATTTATTGAGTATCACCTTCAGGATCACAAAGAATAAAGGTTTGAATCTCGACTTAATAATAAAACTTTGACCAATTTTGCATGATCGCGTAATGCACATAGACTGCATAGGGCTGCGTGCAATCTCTATGGGAAGGATTTTAGCACACAACATCGGGTGCGCGATCAGACACCCTAGTATTATTCTGAGTGAATGATTTTTTTAATTTTCCAACCATAAAATGGTGAAAAATGATCCAAAAGGGAAAATTGAAAAATCGTTCAGACACCCTACTGTAACCACTCGTGATTTCTTGGGGCTAGAGAGAAAATAAGCGCATGGATATATTTCTTACAGCTGGCCCAACTTATCCGTCGGGGGCTCAATTCGTGAAAGTGCTAAATCTCCATTGTTACCATGGAAACAATGTTTAAATCGCTGTTTTGTTCAAGATATTTGTAGAGTTCAGAGACGAGCCCCTTTGGGGAATATGGAGAAAAACCTGCTCTTTCATATGACACCTCAATTATTGAGTATCACCTTCACTCTTCAGGATCACGAGTGGTATTGGTTTGAATCTCAATTTGGTAATAAAAACATTGACCAATTTTGCATGAGCGTGCAGTACACATGGACTGCATAGGGATGTGTGCAATACTGCAATCTCTATCATGGAAGGATTTTAGCACACAAAATGCAAAACTGAGTGCGCGATCAGATATTCCGCATTCCGGCCAGGATCAACAATTTATTAATGTAAATGTGTCTAGGCTAGATTTAACTCCGGGGAGCTCAGACGCCGACGCCGAAGCTCCCCAGAGTTAGGCTAGATTTAGGCTAGTCTGTATCGAGCAAAGCACAAATATGAGCTAAGCTTAGTAGATACTAGATCTACGCATCCATATACTATAGTCTACATGTAATTATAAATACTTCAGACTTCAATACTGCACTGCACTGCCGGTGCTGCCATGGCCTGGCCTGGCTCGGAGGGGAACGGAGGCCGGGCCGGAGCGCGGAGCGGGGCCCTGCCGGGCGCGCCGCGGTCTGCTACTACTAGGCCTACTTGCTACTTCGTTCGATCCGGGCCGAGCTGACCAGAGCACAGATCGGATAGAGGCATTCAAATTTTAATCAAGGAATCAATTTCATATTTTATATAAAAAACAGCATGATGATATCTCCCTTACCATATCCACTGCTACAACCAGTACCCATTTTGCACCAAAACAAAAGAAAATTGTTTAAATAAAGTTAATAGCCATTCTGTTTGCCCAGCCTGATTCTGCTCTGCAATTGACTTCCGGTTATATATCATCTATTATATTTGACTGAATAAATGATATGAGCTGCAGATCTTTAAAAAAATAATTTTTAACCCCCATTGAGCTTTCAAAATTATATCTTTTTGAAAATATTTATTTCGTTGCAAAATATGTAACATTATTTAGAAAATTTATATTCTAGTGGATCTCTTTTATAGAAGTGATTGACCGTTGCTTGGCGATAATGAAAAGGTTTACACTCTGACGTCACCAGCGCTCGAGACCATCGATTCGGCGAGACCGTCTGCTATGCGTATAAGCCGTATAGTGAGAAAGAAAGAAAGAGGGAGATGAGATGATTAGAGGGAAGTAAGGAAGAAAATAAAGAAAGAGAGACAGAAGGATAGAAAGAGGGAATAAAGAAGGAAATAATCAAAGAAAGAAATAAACAAAGAAAGAGCTGAGAGAGAGAGAGAGAGAGAGGGAGAGAGAGAGAGATCGAGAGAGAGAGATATGATTTAATATAATTAAGAGAAGTAACGAATCATGAAATCATAAGACATACAGAGAAAATAAAAAAAGAAGGAAGACTGAGAAAGGAAGAAAGATGGAAATAATTAAAGAAAGAAAGAAAGAACAAACAATATGAAGAAGAACAAATTACAAGAATAGGAAGAAAAGGAAGTAAAGAAGAGGGAAAAAAGAAGAAGGGCTTAATTATAAGAGAAGCAATTAAACTGAAGGGCACTGGTATCACGGGGGGCCGGGGTAAATAAATAGGTGCATGATAGGCTTACCATAATATCACATTTGATTTTATCTTGGCGTTTAAAAGCATATATTATATGGAAAGAGTTCTTTTAGTAAAAATTATGTACTGTATTGGTAAATGCGCATTCAGGATTGTCTGGCGGGGCTCTGCCTTTCCATTAAACAATCAACGTCCCACTTTATTATTTTATATATAGATCGAGGGATCAAGGGCCATCATGCAGCTAGAGCCTCGATCTCCCCCGCCCCTCGATCCCTGCATGCATATCCGCCTATTATGCTTTATATATCGTTGACATTCTAAGAAAATTGACCCAGTGACTTGACTGAAAAATTAAACACCAGCTTCCAATTAAGCCCCTCTAGAAAGTGTTGGGAGCCCCACAAATTTGATGGCAAAATGTCACTTAAATTGTATCTTATAATGTAAAACAGGATGTCATTTTAGACACATTTCTGCATGCAAGGATTCCAGAAAAACAAATGTGTTCGAAGTCAAATATTGATGAAAGAATACAAAATTTAGATTTTCTGCACAATTATTAACAGCAGAAAACCCAAATTAATATGTATTCTTTTATCAATATCATTGTCTTCAAACAATTTTTTTTTTTTGGGGGTTAATTTTGGGGGAATCTTTGCAGAAGTGTGTCTTAAATGACATTCTCTTTCACATTATGATACAATTTAAGTGAAATTTTGCCATTCAAACGAGGAAACAGTCATTTTATTTGCAGAAGATAACTGCATGCACATTGAAGGAAAACCAGATTGGGATAGGCCCAGATTGGGATTTGCTTCTCTGCACTACTAGTATGCGTTTGTACCTGTCTAAAATTGGAATGTATCGTGTATATCAATAATGCAAGAGGCGGGAGCTGTGATGGCCGAGTGGTTAAGGCGTTGGACTTGAAATCCAATGGGATCTTCCCGCGCAGGTTCGAACCCTGCTCGCAGCGTCAATCTTTTTTTTTCTTAAAAAATTATTATTCGATAAATGTTTACTGACAAATAAGTGTCCGGTATGAAGAAAATGCTTTTTTAGCTTAAACAAAATTTGAATTGTTCCCTTGTTAAGACGATCCTCGATAATTTCTGGGGCTAAATGCCGCAGCTCATCGCTTCAATTAAGTTTGTATTTTGTGAACTCAAGTTGAGCATTCAAACAATTTATTTGTATGTCGCCAACTTTTCAAGACATTTCATTCAAAAGCTTTTCTATAGTCCGAAGAAATAGCGTTAAATGTCCTGTAATATAGGACCGTTTAATATTAAACGCATCTGTATACTTCACCATATTTTGGATTTTTATACTATACCTGCATAAGCGAGCGCAGCACATCAAAATAAGTTTCCATACAGCCCGACCACCGGACAGCCCGACCCTGGACAACCCGACCCAATACCCTGGACAACTCGACCAGGTCGAGTTTTCCAGGGTGCATGTTATTTTTTCAGTCGTATTACCAAGCGAGCCCAGATTCCAGTATGCGTAGACCATAGAGATATATACTTAATAAGGTGTAAAGTATATATCTCTATGGCGTAGACTTAGTTCTACGTAAAACGAAAAAAAAAAATCGGTACGCAATGCTGTATGCAGATGCACTAGCTGGTACGAATGCAAATACCATGATCAATATAACAGCTGGACTTACAACTAAACGTCGGCAGATCAGCAGGTCGTTGTAAATAAGATCATATGTGAATGAAACACGCCAATAAAACTAAAACAACAATAACAACATCAAAGGTCATTTTGTCCACATCGTTGATGTTATTTTGACACGAACGTCAAGAATTGAAGACGGTCGTAAATATCGTGTTAGTTGAACTGTGTATGATGTATCAAATATGGGCAAATCAAAGAATAACAGATTTCGATCTGGGCTAGCTCGCTTGGTAACGAACAAATAAGACGCGTCCAGGGTGCGCTTGGTAACGAACAAATATGACGCGTCCAGGGTGGGGTGCATGCTTCGGCGGACAGCTCGACCCACTTTTTTCCCCCTAAAACAAAATATGGATACAGCTTAGAATGATTATATCTAACAATATAGTTATATCGACTGCTACGAGCGGACTAGCTGTTTTTATACGCTCAAGGGATAGTTGAATCCCCTCGCCATCACCCCGAGGCGCGCCTGGGTGGGCGCGCGGCGCGCCGAGGAGGATTCAACTATCCCTTGAGCGTATAGAAACAGCTAGTCCTCTCGTAGCAGTCGATATGACTTTTATATGCCGAATTAAAACAAAAATCTACCAAGAATTCTTACCTTAGCCTTTTATTGAGTAAAAATTTGTTAAAACATCACAGAAAATCTAAAACACTGTCTGTTTACTCTTCGCTGGAAAAATGACTGAAAGTTTCAATCTGTATGGCGTTCGCGCTCGCACAAAGACAATTTTAACACGTGAAACCAATGGGGATCGCAGGAGGATGAGGATGAGGGTACAAATTTTTAACTATTCCCTGTGGGCTATTGCTATTCCCTGTGAGTGGGGGCACGGCTTGAAATCACGACTCCAATTTCAATCAATCAGATGGCTAGATTAAAGTGATGTATATAATAGGATATATAAAACATGATAAAAAAGGGTTAGGGATAGGGTTAGGGTTAGGGCAAGCGCGTAGCTAGGATTTTATTTTAGGGGGGGGGGGGCGTGCGAATCACGGTGACCCACAGGGGGTGGGTGTAGGGAGGGGGAGTTTCCCTATGCTATGACGTTTCATTAAATCATTAGAAAAAGAAGACGATTCGTTGAACCGTTCTCCATGCACTCTTAATCCTTTTCTGAATTCAGTTCCCTCCAGCGCGAAGCGCGGAAGCTTTGACGTACTTTCTTTACATTAGAGAAAGAAGACGATTCGTAATTGTATACCGTTCTCGACTCTTAATTCTTGTCTGAATTCAGTTTCACCCTTCCCGCGCGAAGCGCGGAAGCTTTGACGTGTCATGACATTATTAAAGAAAGAAGACGATTCGTTGTAGCTAGGCCTACCGTTTCTCGACTCTTAAGGCCCTTGTCTGAATTCAGTTCACCCCCCTCCCGCGCGAAGCGCGGAAGCTTTGACGTTTCATTAAATTATATTAGAGAAAGAATTAAGACGATTCGTTGTACCGTTATCGACTCTTAATTCTTGTCTGAATTTAGTTTCCCACTCCCGCGCGAAGCGCGGAAGCTTTGACGTTTCATTAATTAATTATTAGAGAAAGAAGACGATTCGTTGTACCGTTCTCGACTCTTAATCCTTGTCTGAATTCAGTTTCCCCCTCCCGCGCGAAGCGCGAAAGCTTTGACATTTCATTAAAATTAGTAATAATAATAATAATAATAACAACGTCTCTTATAAAGCGCTTACCACCGAAGTCTCTAAGCGCTAATAGAGAAAGAAGACGATTCGTTAATTGTACCGTTTTCGACTCTTAATCCTTGTCTGACTTTTCAAAAATGTTTCTTTGTCTGCTCCTGTTTCTTCCTACGTCCTCTTACTTTTTTCTCTTCTCTCTCTCCCTATCTTTTTGCGTTTGCGTGTCCCTTAGGAGCCACCATACCATCGCCCCCCCCCCCTAGCTAGACGCCTGGGTTTGGGTTAGGTTTAGGTGGCTATCGCAAAAGGAAGTCTTTCCAAAACATAAGAGCTATATAGCTCTATATGTTCCAAAAGTTGGTCGAGCTGTCCGCCGAAGCACATATCGACCTGGTCGAGTTGTCCAGGGTATTGGGTCGGATTGTCCAGGGTCGGGCTGTCCGGTGGTCGGGTTGTCTAGGATTCCAAAATAATGCTGAGAATATGACTATTGTGACGTAGCAAATAACAGCCGCTGATTGGTCAAATCCGCCGTTGGATTTTCAAATCAGCTTCTGCGGCAGCTCAGAGATTCTAATCATGCTCGCCGCGCTGCACTGTGCGAAGTCTTCGTCGTAAAGTTGAAAATCATAGCTTAAATATAGATTCTACGTATTTTGCCTCTGTTGATGGAAGACAATCTTGAAGGATCATGGCATCTGATGGACCGTTAAAGGTATGGTGGTCATTCAATAACATTCGTTGAATTATCGCATGAAATTTAGCCTAACTAATTTGTCGACTGCAGCCGCAAATCAGCCACTGCACCGTGGACACCTATCTAAGCTAAGCTAGCCTAGAGCTTGGGCTGGCTCGCCGACACTCCCTCGCTGGGCAGATTAGGGCGCGTATTCATTTTTACAGGTCAGCTAGACCTAGTCAACGTCAGCAGGGTCGTGATCATGCTGACTGAACTGAAACTTTTATATGTGTTCAAAATCATACTGAACTGTTAGATCTTAACTAGACCCAGATTTAATTTTACATGTTTTATTTCATCCCATTTGTTAATAATTAATACACAGTCAGTAGTCGGTACTCAGTCAGTAGTCAGTACCTGGCCTGAGGCTGAGCTGCGCCTGGTCTCTGTGAGGTGTGACTGAGCTGTGTGACTCTGTCTCTGGAGTGGAACTTGAATTTAATTTTTGTTTACAATTCAGAATCGTGTGTCAGAGGTGGAAGAAAAAAAAAGAGAGACATGAAATGATGAGAGTAATGCATTTGAAAGAGAGACATGATTGATACTGAGAAGTGAGAGTGAGAAAGTGAGATCGAGAAGAGTCGGAGACTGAGAGTGAGACTGAGAGAGCTCGAGAGTGAGACAGAGAAAAAGCTATTTAAAATAAAGGGGGAGCAGGCGCAGAGAGGAGTAAAGACCAAGCTAAGCAGAGATGCCAACCAGTACGATTTTATCAAAGTTAGTACGATAAAACAAGTGAAATACGATAATACGTTTTTTCATATTTCAAAAAAAGAAAAAAAGAAGATATCTAGAGTCTAGATCTAGACTAAACCACGGAATCGCATATAGAAACATGTACAAGTAAACCCCCCAAACCCAGACAAAAATGTTGGAACAATGAGCCTACATGGGCTGGAAATATGCGGAATCCGCAGCTTTACAATTTGCTTATTAATGTTTATGAAAGAGCAAACATTTTACTTGCCCAAAATATTGCCAAAATAGATTGTATATGTGTCTATATGTAGGTATCACTTAGTAGAGTCAAAGTGTGTAGACCCCGCTGATATTTTTCGGGGACAAAGGTTTTTAAGTGTTTTAGAGTTGTTTGGAGGTCAATGATTAAAATTAGCTTGGGTAGTCCCCTCCTAACTCCCGGCAACTCTCGTAGGGGTCAAAATAAGGTCAAAATGGGGTCAATAGGGGGTCAATTTTTTAAATGCCCTGATTATGTTAAAAGACATGTCAAATTGTTTGTCTCGTCATACTGAACAAAAAAGTGTACATGATCATATACCCTGACCTCCCGTTAAGAAGTTATGGACGGAAAAGTCAAAAGGTCAACGAACTTTCATTTGAGGGCAAAATACACTAAAAGTGTTAGGATCGATCAATTTTCATGTTTTTTGTGTCTATTTATATGTATCTTTATTTAGAAATTTGAATGAGACAATTTCTACTTAAGAAGACCGTATTCAAAAGATATAAGGGGTCAAAATAAGGTCATTTGGGGTCAAATGAGCTCCTTTGGGATCAAAATACACTAACAGACTTAGGAGTTATTTGTGTCAAATTATGTGTAAATTGATGAATAATAGTGAATGAATTTTTTTTTTTTAAATTTAGAAAACCATATTCAATTGATGTAAGGAGTCATTATAAGGCCAAAATGGGGTCATTTGGGGTCAAAAATGTTTAATTGACCTAAATTGTGCTGTAATGCACTCTCACACTGAATGAGAAAGAGCAGTTTCATTCTAGGGTTAAAATACGATAGGAGTGACAACAAAGCCATGTTCATTTTTTTAAGTGTCACAATGCAGTTTACATGTAATTTAACTGGTGGCCACAATGTCAAATTAGCTTGATTGTTTTTATCTGCCCATCAGTTACATACACAACCCTGCGCTCTCTTACTAGGTATGGTAAATGTCTTAATTTGTTGCAACATACCTTTAAGGACGGATAGATGTGACAAATCAGAGGTTCTACGCATAGTCGGAATCTTCAGAGACAGAGTCTTGATCATTATCGTTATCCGAATCGGAGTCGGACTGTGGAGATTGGTCATCTGCTGGTATTAGGTTGGTCAAACGTGTAGGCAATGCAGGCTTGGTGTATCGAAGTGGGATGCAGTTGCCATCTTTCATGTGCCATCCATGGTGGAGAGGTGATGGAGGAGCATCTGGACTCCTGAAGTTCAGGAAGATGTATGCCTGATAGTTGGCTCGTCTGACCTTCATCTGATGTGAGTCGCAATCAGGTGGCATTCTCTGTGTTGCTTTTTCTTCATACTCTCCCACTTCTTTGCTCTTGCCTCTGCTAAACTTGTACTAGTTTTGTCTTTGTAGATGAACTTAATTGTGAATTGCTCCATGTCGATTTGGGTGTCTTCTGATACAGGCAGCTGTTTCCCAAGTCCTTGGAGCAAACTCTTTCCTTCCTCTGACTTCATTGCCGATTCAAAGATGGATGGTTTGCCATGGCCATAGAAGCCAGAGACAGCGTCTGCACCAGTATGAACATGAAAGGGGACAATGACATCTGCCACTTCAGGACTGCAAAGCTTTTTACAGTCATAGACGAAGCCCTTCCTCTTGATGCCTAATGGTCCTTCAATCTGATGGGCTGCGTATGCTGCTAGAACCATAACATCTGTGTCTTCTGCATCGATAACAGTGTCTTCCACACCTGACTGTCTTAGTTGGTAATACACATAGAAGGATGGTGTCCGCTTCTGTGTGTTGGCATGTGAATTGCTCTAATTCTGTGCCCTTCTGCAGATCTGAGCAACGATCTCTCACTGAGTATATATAAGTCGTCTCTGGGTGTTCTAATGACATGATCTTGAACTCTGCATTCAGAAACTGTTGGAGCCGAACTTTGTTGCCTGGATTTTTGAACATATCATTGAACAGCCTGGATGTTGGCAGTGGATCATCTCTTCTCATAAATACATTTCGGCTACCTCCTACATAAGTAACGCCTGTACGCCTCTGATGTTCACTATCCTTGATACTCTCATCTAGGTCATAGGGATCATTCACAAAGAAAATTGTGGTCGCCTTTCTGTGACGACCTGCAACTATGTTGTAAATCTTGTTTGCATAATCGCCCCACGTATAATCTGTACCATCCTGCTTCTATGGATAGAGATGACCATGAACAAGGGTTCAAAGATGAAAGCAGGATGGAAACATATCTTGAAGAACGAAAAGATGTTACTTGCACACACAAACCACAAATGCTTGCAACAAAGTGAGAAACTCCTTGCATGTACTGGCAAACCTCAAAGACTCTTCCAAGGATCACAGAGAAAATTGCAAGAAGAGACTGCAGAGAGATGAGAAAGGGGTTCAAGATCTGGACAAATGCCTGGGTGAGTTTGACTGTGACCCGTTTGATGAGACCAAGCCAACATTGAGGTCTCTGCAGTCTGGTATGATGGCATCCGATCAGCTGGTCGTTGACTTTGAGAATGCGCACAAAGATGGTGAAGTGCTTGTTCAATCATTTTCAAAGAGAGGATGTTTTCCGATGAGAAGAACTTTGATGACACGATGCACAGGAATTCACGCTGCAGTTTCACCAAGCCACCAATTGTTAAAGGAACATCTCGGGTTACAAAGACTGATGCAATGGAGAACAAGGCCATGACAGAGGTAATCTCTCTTGCTCAGAAATGTGAGGACACATTTCGACTGAGCGATGTAATGCAATATCGTGTTACAGATGAATGTCTACCTTAACGTGAACGGAACACTGAGAAAGGTGATGAAATCAAAGTTGGTTGACAAGCTCAATCTTGAGGAGATAAACTCGCTTAACAACTACATTGCACTCGTCGACATGGGATTCATTTGGAGACTTAGTACTCCATCAGCAGAGGATAGAGAGAAGCAGGATGGTACAGATTACACGTGGGGCGATTATGCAAACAAGATTTACAACATAGTTGCAGGTCGTCACAGAAAGGCGACCACAATTTTCTTTGTGAATGACCTAGATGAGAGTATCAAGGATAGTGAACATCAGAGGCGTACAGGCGTTACTTATGTAGGAGGTAGCCGAAATGTATTTATGAGAAGAGATGATCCACTGCCAACATCCAGGCTGTTCAATGATATGTTCAAAAATCCAGGCAACAAAGTTCGGCTCCAACAGTTTCTGAATGCAGAGTTCAAGATCATGTCATTAGAACACCCAGAGACGACTTATATATACTCAGTGAGAGATCGTTGCTCAGATCTGCAGAAGGGCACAGAATTAGAGCAATTCACATGCCAACACACAGAAGCGGACACCATCCTTCTCTATGTGTATTACCAACTAAGACAGTCAGGTGTGGAAGACACTGTTGTTATCGATGCAGAAGACACAGATGTTATGGTTCTAGCAGCATACGCAGCCCATCAGATTGAAGGACCATTAGGCATCAAGAGGAAGGGCTTCGTCTATGACTGTAAGAAGCTTTGCAGTCCTGAAGTGGCAGATGTCATTGTCCCCTTTCATGTTCATACTGGTGCAGACGCTGTCTCTGGCTTCTATGGCCATGGCAAACCATCCATCTTTGAATCGGCAATGAAGTCAGAGGAAGGAAGGAGTTTGCTCCAAGGACTTGGGAAACAGCTGCCTGTATCAGAAGACACCCAAATCGACATGGAGCAATTCACAATTAAGTTCATCTACAAAGACAAAACTAGTACAAGTTTAGCAGAGGCAAGAGCAAAGAAGTGGGAGAGTATGAAGAAAAAGCAACACAGAGAATGCCACCTGATTGCGACTCACATCAGATGAAGGTCAGACGAGCCAACTATCAGGCATACATCTTCCTGAACTTCAGGAGTCCAGATGCTCCTCCATCACCTCTCCACCATGGATGGCACATGAAAGATGGCAACTGCATCCCACTTCGATACACCAAGCCTGCATTGCCTACACGTTTGACCAACCTAATACCAGCAGATGACCAATCTCCACAGTCTGACTCCGATTCGGATATCGATAATGATCAAGACTCTGTCTCTGAAGATTCCGACTATGCGTAGAACCTCTGATTTGTCACATCTATCCGTCCTTAAAGGTATGTTGCAACAAATTAAGACATTTACCATACCTAGTAAGAGAGCGCAGGGTTGTGTATGTAACTGATGGGCAGATAAAAACAATCAAGCTAATTTGACATTGTGGCCACCAGTTAAATTACATGTAAACTGCATTGTGACACTTAAAAAAAATGAACATGGCTTTGTTGTCACTCCTATCGTATTTTAACCCTAGAATGAAACTGCTCTTTCTCATTCAGTGTGAGAGTGCATTACAGCACAATTTAGGTCAATTAAACATTTTTGACCCCAAATGACCCCATTTTGGCCTTATAATGACTCCTTACATCAATTGAATATGGTTTTCTAAATTAAAAAAAAAAAAATTCATTCACTATTATTCATCAATTTACACATAATTTGACACAAATAACTCCTAAGTCTGTTAGTGTATTTTGATCCCAAAGGAGCTCATTTGACCCCAAATGACCTTATTTTGACCCCTTATATCTTTTGAATACGGTCTTCTTAAGTAGAAATTGTCTCATTCAAATTTCTAAATAAAATACATATAAATAGACACAAAAACATGAAAATTGATCGATCCTAACACTTTTAGTGTATTTTGCCCTCAAATGAAAGTTCGTTGACCTTTTGACTTTTCCGCCATAACTTCTTAACGGGAGGTCAGGGTATATGATCATGTACACTTTTTGTTCAGTATGACGAGACAAACAATTTGACATGTCTTTTAACATAATCAGGGCATTTAAAAAATTGACCCCCTATTGACCCCATTTTGACCTTATTTTGACCCCTACAAGAGTTGCCGGGGGTTAGGAGGGGACTACCCAAGCTAATTTTAATCATTGACCTCCAAACAACTCTAAAACACTTAAAAACCTTTGTCCCCGAAAAATATCAGCGGGGTCTACACACTTTGACTCTACTAACTATCAAGTTTATAAAAAACTTTAAAAGCAAGATGAATAAAATGGTAAACAAATGTGATGTATCTTCATCATCATGCAGATTGCAGGGCCAGGGGCTATCAAATGTACTAGATATCACTTTATTAAAGACCTTAATTCAGACCTGCCAACCAGTACGATTTAGTCGTATTTAGTACGATTTTTAGAAGTAAATACGACAGTACGATTTTCCTTTAAAGGTATTACAAAGTTTTGGGAATATTTCAATTTTTGTGGATCATGAAATTTAAAATTTTCATTATCATTGTGAAGCCTAGCGTTAGAACACTCAACTCTAACAAAATTGGGCTCTAAAACACTTTTGATTTGGAGAAAAAAAAATTTTAAAAAATAAAAAAATTTACCGGTGCTCCCGGTAAATTTGGTATAGCTCCCTCTCAGTTCGAAAATTTACATGTCATCTGAAGAGCATAACACATATATAACATTATATCCTGCATCAAAAATTTGTTGGCTTTTGATTGGTTGAGAGCTCGTCACATGACCAGAAATATTTGAACTATTTTTAGAAAGTACTATATGAGAGTACTATTTGGGAGTACTATATGGGAGTTGAAAAAAATAATGATTTTTTAATTTTTTTAATTGAATTTTTTTTTTTCTTCAAATCTTAATTTAATGCATACAAAATATTCTAAATCTTTTTAGATATGACATTTTTTTTGTTCTAAATTTTTTTTTGTCCCAAAATTTTTTTTTTTCTTCCTTTTTTTTTTTTTTTTTAATGAAATAAATTTTTGATGCAGGATATAAAACAAATATACCATGCCTTCTATTCGAAGTACTGGTTAAAACTGGGAAAAAAACTACCATTTGCTTCGGGGCTGCGCCCCTCAGCAAATAGTACTATTGGAGTCACCTCTTGCGCATAGTTTTAACCAGAACCTCTCAAGACAGTGTATATTTGTATACTATTGTCAAAGTGTAATAATTAACATGTTTTGACACCAAATCATATTACCAGACTAATCAAATATATATAATCATGAAGATAAATTTTTTAAAGTCAAGTTGCCTTAGTGTATGATTTTTATTCTGTCTCGTTAATTAAAAAGAAAAATACTTGTCTGTACACTGTAATCGTAATATATAATTTTATAATCGATCAGGCCGCCATCTTTACTGCAATTACTGTACTTAATTCAGTACGTAAATCTATGCATTTCATGCTCGGTCCTGCCGGAATATTCAGTGTTGTTCTCTTTAACTTATTTTTCCATTTCCATCTCTTAATCGTTTCTGTGTTTTCAAATTGAAATGCATTTGTTATGACTCGGCTATGCTGTTTCGCCAGCTCTGTGAACGAACGGGCCGTGTCTGTATGTTGTGGGAGTGATTGTGCATTGACACGCTGGCATTGATCCCAGGCCCAGTGCAGTGTAGTATAGTATGTGCGTTGGCTTGGCCCGAAGACGCATCCCAGGCTTGCATTTTCTGAGCACATGTATTTCGGGGATGATCTCAAAATACCCCGCAAAGTCGTTGTACAGGGACAGTTTTGGGTAATCATTTATAGACAGAACGTAACATTATTTATTTTTATTTCTTTATTTAAAAAGAAGAAGATACGTTTAATCATACAAACAAAGATTTAATAATCAATAATTAGGTCGACTTGACGTTTTCCCCAACAGTCAATCATGTACTGCACATTCTTATTTTGAGATCATCCCTTATTGAGGAATGTTGTTCTGCCACTCGGACCTCGGGTAGAGGTCAGAGAGGTCAGTGATTCGTGAATTGCTACACGTGTTTTGGACTAATATCTCCCTTTCCGTATATAATGTATACTATACGGCTATAGAAAGAGAGTCTCTCTTTCTATAGCCGTGGACCTATGTTACTCTCACTTGATATTCTCTCTCTCTCTCGCTTCTATATCCCTCTCATCTCCCCTCCTCTCTCTCTCTCTTTCCTCTTCGATATCCCTTCTCTCCTCTCTCTCTCTCTCTCCTCTCTCTCTCTCTCTCTCTCTCTTCTATCCCTTCTCTCTCCTCTCTCTCTCTTATTTCTCTACCCCATACCATTCTACTCTTTCTCTATTTATTTCTCTTTCGATGTATATTTCTGTCTCTCTCTCTCTCTCTCATCGCTTCTCTCTTTAATTTATCACTCATCCCCTTCCTCTTTCTTTCTCTCACTATTTCTCTCTCTCTCTCTCTCTCTCTCTTTCTGTACCCCTTTCACCTTTTCCTCTCGAATTCGATCTCCACATGCTTGCACTCTCTCTCTCTCTCTCTCTCTGTATCCCTTTTCTCTCTCACTCTCTCTCCTGACTATCCCTTCTCTCTCTCTCTCTCTCTATTGATCCCTCACTATCCTGTTACTCTCTCTCTCCCTCTCTAACCCCCTCTCTCTCTCCCTCTCTCTCTCGACCTATCTCTCTCAATTATTACTCATTCATCTTTCTTTATCTCCAACTTTCTTTCTCTCTCTTTCTGGAATTGAGATTGGGCCTAAGCCCTAAGTGAATTGGATGCACACAAATACAATAAAAATAAAAACAACAACTGCATATTATTGTGAAGCTCGAAATAATCTAACTTTCAAATTTGATAGGCCTATTATTATGCGGCCTGGTGAGTAGAACAATTCACACTATTTTTAATGCCATTATGGTATGCCCACTAAACGCATATTGAAAAGCATTTGTTTTTGCTGTCCAGACTGATAATCTTCAAGTTGACATTGGACCTTCTTACCCATTTCTCAAACTGAGAGAATGGCACTGTCCACTGTCAAGTGAAAAGATAAAGTAATGTAGATGTATTCAGGGGCGGATCCAGCCGGCGGCAAGGGAGGGGCCTAAAGGCGCCCACTTCGTGCGAAAAATTTGAAAATCGTGCCGGTCGATTTTTGCTCAGTGGGGGGTTGTGAGCACAATTTTTTTGGCACCCGAAAAAGGTTTTCCATCCGGGAAGAGTTATTTTTTCCACCGCCACCACCCCCTTGGGCGCCAGGGTAGTGAGCACAATTTTTTTTTTTGGGGCATCCTAAAAATTTCCTACGGGAAGGGTGATTTTTTCCACCGCCACCCCACCCCTTGGGCGCCAGGAGGGGCCCATCTTCTTTTTCTTCAAAAGGGTGTTTTTACCTGTTTTTTTTGCTAGGGAGGGCCCGGGGCCCGGCCCTGGATCCGCCACTGGATGTATTGACATACATTCTTGTTCTTCTTCGCAATATAACGCTGAAATACATCGGAGACAATTTGATAAATCGGAATCCATCATGAATATTCTGATGATTATCCCTTTTTTGGTTGTGGTTCATGTAAATGAGGATGATAATGTATGGCAAGGATAATAATCACCAAAACGATAGAAGATGTCATTCGCGTGAAAGGGCCGTATTTTTTTATTGGGGGCATGTAGATGAGGATGATATCACAAGGATAATAATAATCACAAAAACGATAGAAGTTCTCATTCGCGTGATAGGACCGTATTTTTGGGTTTGAGACGTTTCGTTAAATTATTAGAGAAAGAAGACGATTCGTTGTACCGTTCTCGACTCTTAATCCTTGTCTGAATTGAGTTTCCCCCCTCTCGCGCGAAGCGCGAAGCTTTGACGTTTCATTAAATTATTAGAGAAGAAGACGATTCGTTGTACCGTTCTCGATTCACTTCCCCTGGAAGCTTTGACGTTTCATTAAATTAGAGAAAGAAGACGATTCGTTGTACCGTTCTCGACTCTTAATCCTTGTCTGAATTAAATTTCCTCCTCCCGCGCGAAGCGCAGAAGCTTTGACGTTTCATTAAATTATTAGAGAAAGGAACGATCTTTCGTTGTACCGTTCTCGACTCTTAATCCTTGTCTGAATTCAGTCCCCCTTCCGCGCGAAGCGCAAAGCTTTGACGTTTCATTAAATTATTAGAGAAAGAAGACGATTCGTTGTACTGTTCTCGACTCTTAATCCTTGTCTGAATTCAGTTTCCCCTCCCGCGAAGCGCGAAGCTTTGAGGTTTCATTAAATATTAGAGAAAGAGGACGATGCGTTCTACCGTTCTCGACTCTTATTTCTTGTCTGAATTCAGTTTCAACCCCTCCGCGCGAAGCGCGAAGCTTTGACGTTTCATTAAATTATTAGAGAAAGAAGACGATTCGTTGTACCGTTCTCGATTCACTTTCCCCCGGACAGAGGCGGCGGAGCGACTTCCAAAGTGGGGGGCACCAAAAAGGGCACTTTCTGGAAAAAGGGCACCTTCAAAGGGAAATCTCAAAGCGAAAATATACAAGTTTTTAGACATTGGTATATACCCCTATATTGTGATTACATTATCAGGGATGATTTTAATATTTGTTTCTCTTTATACATCATATAAGATATTGGTTAAGCATCATACTTTGCAGTTGGATGCTATGGTCTGAAAATTCATTTGCGAGCGAGGAAAATTTTAAAGATTTGTGAGGTCGCAGCGCGAAAAATTACATCTTATAAAGAGGAAAACCCCAATCCTGATGGGATTATAAGCACATTCTCATAACGGAAGACTGAAAAGACCTTTGATAAGTAACATAATTATAACATCTATAATGCGAGCGAGCGTAGCGAGCGAGCTTTGGGGAAATTGCTCTTAGTCGCTTGAAATTAGGGGCACGTTTAATGATGAGAGGAAAAGGGACACTTACCAAAAGGGATAAAACTTATTAGAAAAGAAAAGCAGCACGTGTCAAAGTACAAAGGCTAATTACCAGAGGTGAAAATGGAGCACTTCTTACACCTAAACAAAGAGGCACTTATGAGAATGGAAAATGGGCATTTGTCGACGGAAAAGAGGCACCCATCAGATTTTGATAGGGGCTTTTATAAGAAGTGAAAAGGGGCATTTATGAAAAGGGATAGGTTCCTTATTAGAAAGAAAAGGGGCACGTATCATTGTTAAAATGGTAATTATCAGAGGTGAAAAGGAGCACTTATCGCATCTGAAAAGGGGCACTGACCATATATGAAAAGAGGCACTTATGAGAATGAAAAATGGGCACTAATAATAAAGGGAAATGTGCATTTGTTGAAAAAGGGGCACCGATCAGATTTTAATAGGGGCATTTATCGGAGGTGAAAGGGGGCTTTTATTAGAAGGGGGAAGTGGCTCTTATTAAAAAGAAAAAGAGGCACATGCTAAAATAAACGGGGCACTTATCAGAGATGAAAAGAGGTAATCATGAGAAGGGAAGGGGCACTTATAAGAAGGAAAAAGAGCTTTTATTAGGAAGGAAAAGGGGACGTGTCAAAATAAAAGTGGCATTTATTAGAGATGAAAAGAGCACTTATCAGGAGGGAAGGTGCACTTGTCAAAGTAAAACAGTATCTCTCAGAATTGAATAGGGTCATTTACAAGAGATGAAAAGGGCACTTATTATGAGAATGAAAAGGAACTATTTTCATAGGTAAAAGGGGCATTTATGAGAAGGGCTCTTTTTAATGGGGCACTTATCATAAGGAAAAGAGGCACTTATTAGAAAGGAAAGGGGCACATGTGAAAAGATAAGGTGCGTTTATCCGAGTTAAAAGGGGTAGTTATTAAAAGAGGAAGGGGCACTTCTTACAAAGGAAAGGGGGCACCTGTCAAAGCAAAAGGGGCACCTCTCAGATTTGAATAGGACAGTTATCAGAGGTGAAGAGGGCGCTTATCAAAAGTGAAAAAGGGCGCTTCTCGTACCTGAAAAGGGGCACTTACTAGAGATTAAAAAGGGCACTTATGAGAATATTGCAAAGGAAAATGGGAACTTGTTGAAGGAAAAGGGGTAAGTGTCAACATAAAAGGGGCACTTATCAGAGGTGGAAAGGGGAAGGGGCACTTTTAAAAATTAATAGGGGCACTTGTCAAAGTAAAGGGGCACTTTTCCTATGTAAAAGGGGCACTTTTACAAAGTTAAAGGGACATTTCTCCTATGTAAAAGGGGCACTTTTGGGGTTCTTGAAAAAGTGGGAGGGCACTGTGCCCCCCGCCCCCGCCGCCTCTGCCCCGGAAGCTTTGACGTTTCATTAAATTATTAGAGAAAGAAGACGATCCGTTGTACCGTTCTCGACTCTTAATCCTTGTCTGAATTAAATTTTTCCCCTCCCGCGCGAAGCGGGAAAGCTTTGACGTTTCATTAAATTATTAGAGAAAGAAGACGATTCGTTGTACCGTTCTCGATTCAGTTCCCCGCGCGAAGGAAGCTTTGACGTTTCATTAAATTATTAGAGAGAGGAACAATTCGTTGTACCGTTCTCGACTCTTAATCCTGGTCTGAATTCAGTTTCACCCAAGCTTTGACGTTTCATTAAATTATTAGAGAAAGGAGACGATTCGTTGTACCGTTCTCGACTCCTTTTCCCTTTTTCTTCCTACGTCCTCTTATTTTTCTCTTCTCTCTCTCTCTCTCTTTTGGCCTTTTTTGGGGGTGGCGACTGCCCCCACCGTCCCCTGGCTACGCGCCTGAAGCTCAGGGTCTTACGCATTCAATTACGGTCAGATGAGCATATTTTGATACCTTATTAGTTTGTGACACCTGCAGGTTACTAATTGGCTTGGGGTACAGGGGCGGAACCCCAGAAGCTCAGGGGTTTGAGGAATAAATTACGCGGTCAGATGAGCATTCAGGGGCCGGCCGTAGCGCCCTTGATGGGATCCAGGGGCCGAGCCCCGGAAGCTCAGGGTTTTAGGCATTTAATTACGGTCAGATGAGCATATTGTGATAACTTATTTGTGACACTGCAGGTTACTAACAGGCGTGGGGTCCAGGGGCGGAGCCCCAGAAGCTCAGGGCTTTAGGCAAGAAATCACGGTCAGATGAGCATCCAGGGGCTGGCCTTAGGGCCCCTGATGGGGTCCAGGGCAGAGCCCCGGAATCTCAAGGTTTTAGGCATTTAATTACGGTCAGATGAGCATATTGTGATAACTTATTTGTGACACAGGCAGTTTACTAATAGGCGTGGAGTCCAGGGGGCGGAGCCCCCATAAGCTCAGGGGCTTAGGCAAGAAATTATGGTTAGATGGCTGGCCTTAGGGCCCCTGATGGGGTCCAGGGCAGAGCCCCGGAATCTCAAGGGTTTTAGGCATTTAATTACGGTCAGATGAGCATATTGTGATACCTTATTTGTGACACAGGCAGTTTACTAATAGGTGTGGGGTCCAGGGGCGAAGCACCAAGAAGCTCAGGGTTTCAGGCAATAAATTACGGTCAGATGAGCATGCATATTTTGATATCTCATTTGTGACACTGGCAGGTCGCTATTCTTTCTTTCTTTCTATTACTCTTTTTCAAAAGGTGAGGGGTTCGAGCCCCACCCCCGAGCACCGCCGTTCCGCAGGTCCTGACATGAATGCTTCTAAATAAGCATATTTTTTGCCCGACTGTAAATTTGGGAATGAGTCATTTTCCAACAAACGCATACAAAAGTATAAATTGTTTAAAAAAAGTGCGAAAAATCCAGGAAAATCATGTCATTTCAGCAACATTTGTAAATTACTGGTATCGAATTAGAAATAAACCACGTTTGAATTGTATTTCGGTGGTCAAATCCCGGAAAAACATGTCATTTCAGCAACATTTGTAAATCACTGGTATCGAATTAGAAATAAACCATGTTTGAATTTTATTTGGATGATATAATGACAAGGATAATAACCACAAAAACGATATACGTTCTCATTACCGTGAAATTAAGAATCATATTTGTTTTTTTGACTGTTATGTAGATGTTGATGATATGACAAGGATAATGATATAATCACAAAAACGATAGAAATTCTCATTTTCGTGAAGTGACCATATATTTTTGTGGGTTTGGGTTATGCATGTAGATGAGGATGATATATATGACAATGATAATAAGGGCCTATAATATTTCGGAGAGAGATCGAGAGAGAGACGCGGTGAAATATAATTGGTTATAATCCAAACGGTACAGGAAAAAACAAACGACGCTAGTTCAGAATCATATCCAAATTTCGACCCGTAACTCCGGGGTGGAGATACCCTAAGTATTACGGTAGATAACTTCACGCAGGCGCTCGACCGCACGCAACCCACCATGTATTGTGCAGCGGTTTGCCGTGAAACCTGTGAGAAAGTGTATACTAAAGTGTTCATTTTTCAGAAAAATACTCCTCAAAAGATAAGAAAATTGACAAAAACAGGTAAGAAACATAACGGCTTTTAAATCATGACCATTATTTGAACAATCGATGAAGATTTAGTTGATTTTTGGTATGTTTTAGTAGGGTATCTTCACGCCGGAGTTAGGGGTCGAAGTCTAGATATGATTCTGAACTAGCGCCAAACAAACTACCGTGTTTTAGGAAAGAGAGAGGGAGAGGGAGAGAAATAAAGAGAGAGACAGAGAGAGACAGAGAGAGAGACAGAGAGAGACAGAGAGAGAAAGAGAGGAGACTATCTAGATAGACATATTTCTTGTATTTCTTACATGTAGGCCTATATCTGAACGATTTTGTGGTCATTCATTTTCATATTGCTTTCTTTCCGATATTCTTTCCTGAATACATTTCAGACATAAGAATTGAACAAATAATAAGAGTTCATGTATCCCGTAGGCCTACTGGAAACTTGTCTATTATACATGTATATAGATCCAAGAGCTCCCTGAGTTTTACCATGGACCTACTAATCACGTAGGTCTATGCATTGTGCATATTGAACGGCAACGGAGATGTGTATCTGATTCATACACTACACAGACACACACTGTACCATGGATATAAGCCATGCGAATACAGTCCCTTCCCCGCTCAGCGAGGTCACCGCGGTGTCGAGGCTTGCGCCGCCGAGACGAGACGTAACACAGTTTCAACATCGATTATACCAAGGACCATGTACGACAGTAGATGGCGCTAGTAAACAACACCAGGGGCTGTTTTATATACAGGCAGCTTGGAACTAATAATTGATTTATTAATTACTGTTTAATTTACTAAAAAAAAAATATCTGTATTTCAGCAGTGGAGATTGGTTAAAAATATTCCTATAACATCTTTTTATAAGATCAAACAGTTTCAGAGGAATTCAATATTTTTACCAACACTTTGTAATACCTTTAAAAAATACGATTTTCAAAATTTTTTTTTTTTTTTTTTTTTAAATCTTATTTTGTGTGTGTGTGCCATTTTCAATGGCAAATGCCCATTCTGTTTTGTAAAGTATCCTACCAGCATCTCACATTGGCAATTTGGGGATGTTCATTGGTTCATCGAACACACCAGTCATGACGAAATCATGCATATTCAACCAATGCTCCATAAAAAATGCTTGATGTAGGAACTGTAAGAGGCATTGATCCGGGTTTTTTTTTAAATACAACTTTTGTCGGTAAAATACAACTTTTGGGATTAAAGAATACAGTTTTTGAACTCCAGAGGTTGGCAGGTCTGTTGATTTGATATATTATCAAATATCTTTCATTCATAATTATTTAGGTTGCAGTTGTTGGTGCAGATAGATTACCGGTACTTATGACGTATTGTAAAAATGTTTGTGGCTTTGTGCTCTTCATTAATTCATCATTCTAAATTTAGAGTGCACTCTAGTTGATTGCCAATGCAATGCTGCATACTGGAATGCTTGATCATGAATGTGAAATTACACTCTAGAAATGTTGATGACCTGAATTAATTCATCATTCTGAATTTTGATTGAATTATGATGGGTTTATCTTATAACTAGTTGATTGCCTATTCTGGAACTGGAATGCTTGATTGTGTGGAATTACTCTCTAAAAATCTGGTGTTCTGAATTCCGGTACATCATTCTAAAGAATATCTCAACTTTTTAATATAATTTTTTTATCAATTTATTCTAGAAACACTTTGATTACCCATTCTGCACACTGAAACCCTGAATCATGTGAAATTAATTATCCACAGACCCTCTTTGACAACGCTAAGAAAAATGACATCCCCGACCTCGCGTCTCCTGGCCAGCCTGGCAAGGGGTCTAAGAGTAAGAAGCGCCTCTCGGTGGAGAGGATCTACCAGAAGAAGACCCAACTGGAACACATCTTGCTCCGCCCTGACACCTACATTGGATCCACTGAGCCGGTGACACAGGTACATATTTATTGTGAGAAAGACATTGTCATGTGCTTAACAGAAACTTGTCGGGGGAATTCATAATATACATTATACTGAAATATTATCAATAATCTTGTCAATCCTGCTGGGCAAACAATGTCATTAACATCTTGATTCATTCATTTTTATTATTTTATTTTTTTAAACACATTTTTTGTGATTATGAACATCAAAGAGATGATATCTGATAACCTGGTTTAGTTTTAACAATGAAAAAATTACCTTAATTTCGATTAAGAAATAAAGCAATTTATAAACACTCAATCGCTGTGAAAAACCTTTCCATACAATACATTCATTATTTCACTAATTAAGTTAGAATACATGTATTTTTTGTTATCAAAATGAATTTTGGCATCACCCCAAAAACAAACAAACAAAAACATTGGCAGTGGGGAAATTACAAATGCTAACTATTATTCCTAGTCTCGAAGTTTGAGGGCACAGTGGAATTATATTCAATTACACTTGAATGAAACAATACTTTGAACTTGAAGTACCGTCAATGAGTTATAAATGAAGTGCACTAATATTTTGTTCTGTTTTGTGCATGTATCGAACATATAGCGCTGGATAGTTATCATGATTACAAAAGCTAGTTATCTAGATTTAGGCAATAATCTAAATCATTATATTCTGTTCCGCATTTCTTTCCCTTTGTAGGCCATGTGGGTGATAGATGGAGAAACTCTTGTGAACAGAGAAATCACATTTGTGCCAGGTCTCTACAAGATCTTTGATGAAATCCTTGGTAAGTAATCCTTACATCATAAGATAGACTTTGAGATATTAGACGTAAAAGAAAGTCCAAAAGGGACAATAAAGATGTCAACTAAGCCAGTTAAGATAAATAGAAAGGGAAAAGAAGATGAAATGTTATCAAACTCAATCAGCTTTATTCTCTTTGACATCATTGAAATCAATATTCAGTCATTATCAAGGAAAGAGAGTTCATGAAGTCAATTTACATCGCATCCATTGCAGGTGGAAGTACTGACACATTTGAAGTTTGATCAGATGTAGGCTTTGTTAAATAAGTGCAGAAGAGATTGTCTCATTCCCTGGCACACTTCAGTCTTGTTTTCTACGACGTAAGGAACATATTTTTCTGTTTACCGAATTCATTGATTTGCAATAAAATCCTTTTGTCATCCTGTCTATTTTCAGTGAACGCTGCTGACAATAAGCAGAGAGATCCTAACATGAACTGCATCAAGATTACCATCGACTCGTGAGTATCAACACAGTACCCTAGTGAATGAACTTCAACTAACCCTTTAGATTACTCAAAGGAGTCAAGAAAAGTAGTCATTGGCAGGTGGCTTTCATATACAGGTCTAATTGATACAGATTTCAATGCAAAAAACTATTCAAGGAAACAAAAAAATGTGTGAATTGTAGACAGGTGGTTGATAAGGCAGCTGTGACAATAATTCAAAAGATCTTTCAAAAAGTCTTTCAGGAGGAAAATGGGAATTGGAATTTTGTTCATTTCATGCCTAATTTGAAGCTGATCTTTCTGGTTTTATAGACTGTTTTTCTCATTTATTGAAGTGAAGATAATTAGCCTTTATGATTTAAGTCATAGGAATGTTGATTATTGCTTGAAGCTGCTTACTGCCTATAATGTATAATAATGAAATGATCAACAATTATAATTATATATAAGTTAGTCATAATACCAATATCTTCTTTTTTTTTGGGGGGGGGGTGGAAACTTTAATTCTTATGCCAATGAGAACACTTTCATTGTTATTGTTGGTAGAAATTATTTGTGCGCAGAAATTTAATGTCTCTGCTTAAACTTTCTATTTTGAACAGTGAGAACAACACAATCAGTGTGTGGAACAACGGGAAGGGTATTCCGTAGTTGAGCACAAGGGAGAGAAGATGTACGTTCCAGAGATGATCTTCGGCCATCTGCTGACATCCAGTAACTATGACGACACTCAAAAGAAAGTCACAGGTGGGTAAATGTTTAAAAGAAGTTGCCAGAATGAGCAAGAACTTAGAATGCATTTACTGTTGCGGCCTATCTATGCTTCCTGTGGTATCATGTGAAAGCTATTCATCACATTTTAGTTTGTGGTTACACAAAAACTTGTACAAAAATTTGGTGTTTTAATTCCAGACTCTTATTATCGAATACACATGTTCTCAAGTTTAAAAAAAAATAGAAGCATATAAAAGCTTGTGGGTATGAAACTAGATGTGATTAAGACTTTCTATATTAAAAAACACAGCTTGTATATCATTGCTGATTTGTCTTATTGTCAAATCAAACAGTGTTCTAAAAGTTTGAACCATTGAAATAGATTGTAATCTGACATTACTTTTTTAGGATCATTTAGGCTTGGGCTAGGCCTAAAGATGTAGTTCCTTTAGGACTGCTGCTTGCTTTGAAGCAATCATTTCTAGAAATATGAAAATTCACATGATAGGATTATGTCATGGTTAATGTCTACTGCATTTGATTTTTGGTTTCTAGGTGGTCGTAATGGCTATGGTGCCAAGCTCTGTAACATCTTCAGCAAGAAGTTCTCCGTTTCTACTGCCAGCAAGGATTATGGCAAGAAATTCAAGCAGGTCAGTCTAACAACATGAGTGTTAATTTGATAAACCAGCCAATAAACATTTTGTCATTCATAAATCATACCCTCCTGAAAAAGAACGACTTGCCTCCCCTTCACTGATTGGTTGATGTTTTGATTGCATTTTGATATTGTTGAATAAAGATTACATCCATCCAAGTGTAATTGTAGCTTCTACCCTCTCCAACCAAAAAAAAGTAAAACTAAAAGGGAAAGAACTGAGCTTTGGAAATGAGATATGTTCAATCATGTAATTACCTGTTCTAGAGACATATACCCAAGGCTCAAAATACACGGGGGCGATGGGCGATTCGCCCCCGTGAGCTACGCAATCGCCTCCGTCAGATTGCTCACGGGGGGCGATTTCAAAATTAAAAATCACCCTGTCGAATTACAAAATAAAGATTGTCTTTTCTGTTATAACTTTCACACTATGTTGAGCTTCAACTTTAAAACCTTAAACCAATGAAATGGAACTATGGAAGTTTAGCATGCAAGATTTCTCGCTCAAATTTTTCGGTGTCTAGAGGCCGCCATATTGTAAACAAATGTACGGTTATTCGCCGGAAGATGGCGCTATATCTCCCATCTCCATATCTCTACGTCTGTATTACCGATACAAACAACGGAAGCTCGCAGTGTAGTGCGGCCGTCAGCAGTGGCTATATACTGCGCTGGTAGTACCGATGTGCACGCTGCCGCCCCATATCTGCTGGAGCTAGAGAGGCGATCGCGCAAGGACGAAACATGGAGAAGTTTTTCGTTGTGAAAAGCGTGAATCCTCTGAAATCTGGTGATTCCAAAAGACCAGCATAATGTACCTCAACCAGTAACTCAATATTGAGAAGAAGAGGAATACCAAATATGTTGTGGAAGGATATGGCAAAGACTAAAGAAAGAATGTAAATAAGGTTGCTCTAAATGATGAGGAACTAATGTGCAGAATGGGAAGAAATAGAGAGATGTCATCACAGGATGAAAGTCAGTAACCCCTAGGTAACTTGTAAGTTTGTAAGAGGGAAAATGCAGACTTAAATAAATGATAATGATGAAATAGCAAAGAATTTAGGAGTATCATGGGTACCAATTCAATGGAAATTTGTATTAAAAATGAGCCCCCGTCATTACTAAAAGAGCCCCCGTGAGAAGCTCACGGGGCCCCTTTTTTTTTTGGAAGAGCCCCCGTGGAAAAAAATTCATTTGAGCCCTGCATATACCTTAATAATGTGATATCAACAACCTCAGAACTATTCCTAAGTTAGTACCTCTCAATTTCGTTATTTGCCTGTAAATGATTACTAAATATTCCTCCTTTTCCTCCCTCCACTTCCCCCCTTTTTCTCCCCCTTATACTTCAAGTTTATTGTTCTGTCATTGATTTGATTTAATTAGTGTAATAAATACCATTTCAATTCATTTCAATTAAACTGATTACATCTTTTCACTATTTTGTTTTGCTTCACAGAGTTGGTCAGACAACATGAACAAGAAGGGCACAAACAAGCTCTCTCCGTTTGACGGCACCGATTACACGGAGATCTCCTTCAGCCCTGACCTCGAGAAATTCAAGATGACCTGTCTGGATCGTGACACCATCGCTCTCCTCACTCGCCGTGCCTACGACATCGCAGGCTGTCTCAAAGGTGTCAAGGTGTACCTCAACGGCAAGAAATTGCCTGTAAGTTTTTTGTTATCCATCTTATTCCTCAAATCTTGTATACAATAATTTTATTTAAAGAAAATACTTAAAATGATTGAAGAGTGCTCAAGTAAAATGAGAACAAACTTCAACCAAATGTGCTTGCTCTATAACATTTAGGAGTGAATTTGTACTGATTCATTGATGATTCAGTGGTACTTCAAAAGGAGAAGTACACTCTAGATATATACTGTAACTAATCAGTTATTCTCTATCTTTATTCTCTTTCTTCTATTCATCTCACTCTGTCATGACAATGTTTTTCTTCTTTCTCTTCATTTTGAGTCACCCTTTTCATTCTTACTTTCAGGCATCCTGTTCATATGTTTCATCCATTGTTGTGCAAGAGATCGTCCATTATATTTTTATTGCATTCTTGGGTGATTGTCTTCAAACTTGACATAAACATGTATGTAAATTGCTTCCATGTATATTCTCTGTCTCATATGACCCTCTAGTCCTCCCCCACAATAAAAAAAAAAATGATGTTTAGAATCATAACTCATCCCAAATCACCTCTTAATTCTTTCCCTATTCATATTCATTGCACATCGCAGGTGACCGGCTTCAAGTCGTGCGTTGATATGTTTGTGAAGAGCTTCCAGCCGGACGACAGCCAACCCCTGAAAGTGCTCCACGAGCAAGTGAACCCTCGATGGGAGGTTTGTCTGTGTATGAGTGAAAAAGGTTTCCAGCAAGTCAGTTTCGTCAACAGCATCGCTACCACTAAGGTATGATTCTTTATTTTGACTTTTGGAGTCAATGAAAAAAACAAAGAAAAAAAAACAAAATAAATTATTCTTTTAAAACAATGAAACAAAAAAAGATAACAGATATATCCTTATACACTGTTTATGTTGAGATTTTTAGAAAATAACATGTATATTAGGGGAGGCAAAATTTCTTTCGCTAAATCTATAATTCTGCTTGAAATTTCTGATAGGCCCTTGTTTTTCTAACATTTGATTTGCATATAATGGATTCAACACTAGGAGAGACTAAAGAAAATATTAGAGTTGGTTGATGCTTACAAATTTATAAAACACAATGAGTTCTAATTTCAAATTTTGACCTTTTTATGTTATTTCTTTGTGCGTTTTATTATACATGAGTTTTCTTATCTTCTGCAGGGTGGTCGTCATGTAGACTTCGTCGCTGATCAGGTGATTTCCAAGCTGATTGAGACAGTCAAGAAGAAGAACAAGGGAGGGGTCAATATCAAACCATTCCAGGTAATGAGATAGCCAAGGTCATGGTGTATTGAAAGAGATAGTTGTGACATGGGCATATAAGCTAAATGAGCGAGGTCATAGGTTATATATCTCTTTCACCTAGCTATGGTCAGGATCACATACTTACATTTGTAGAGTGCAGTGGTATAACCAGAGTGGTAATGACTTGTGATGGCTGGGTGGGGATGGGGGATAGA
Source organism: Mesocentrotus franciscanus (assembly GCA_037976565.1). Lineage (NCBI taxonomy): Eukaryota > Metazoa > Echinodermata > Echinoidea > Camarodonta > Strongylocentrotidae > Mesocentrotus > Mesocentrotus franciscanus. The sequence goes on along the minus strand of CP137671.1, from coordinate 30,392,687 downwards.
ATACTGCCATGCTAAAGTATACTTGGTAAACAGTACAGTGGTACAGTCAACCTGCTTTAGTGACCACCTGTCTACAAAGACCACATCTTTTGTTTCCCTTGAAAATGGTTTCTCATTGAAACATGTACTAAAGGAACCTGTACATAAAGACCACCTGCCTATAAAGACCACTTTTCTTGTCTCCTTTGGTGGTCTTTATAGACAGGTTTCACTGTATTATCACCTGTTAGTGTCGAGCACTGCCTATTATTATTAAGATTATTTCATCAAACCCTTCGAAAAGTATTTATATTTGTGTTTGTGCTGTTTAATATTTGTACTCATACTCTTGATGTACACTGAAATGTAAAAAAATTCTTGATAATGGTATTTGAGAGATGTCGAATTCGATGAAACTTATTTCACTTTCTTTATACAGATCAAGAATCACGTCTGGGTGTTTGTGAACTGCCTGATCGAGAACCCGACCTTTGACTCGCAGACCAAGGAGAACATGACCCTGCAGGCCAAGAAGTTTGGCTCGGAATGCAAGCTGAGCGATAAGTTTATCAAAGGGGTAGGTTGGTGGGGCGAGATTCAGGACAGGTTTTAAACTAATGTAGGGCTTTTGCTTTGTTGAAAGAACAGGGGGGTGTTTCACAAAGACTAAGATCGACTTTAAGTTGGACTTAAGTATAACAGGCCGTTCGTGCCATTGTTTGCTCTCACCATTATGATCTTTAGATAATATTTTTTCCTTCAATAATGAATTATCAAAAATGTAAGTTTTGTAGATTTTTACCATGATTTGTACGTCCCTTGAGAGACCAATGCCAGTAAATGATGAGAGAAAACAATGGCATGAACGGCCTGCTATACTTAAGTCCAACTTAAAGTCGATCTTAGTCTTTGTGAAACACCCCCCAGGTAATGTATTTGATTGTGTATCTGGTTTATTCAGACCACAAAGTCTGAAGTTATTTGCTCTGAATTAAGAAATTGTGATTGTGTGTGAATAAGTAAGTGATCATAATAAAGTAATGATAAAGTATGAGAGAGTTCCAAATAGTATACAAATATACACTGTCTTGAGAGGTTCTGGTTAAAACTATGCGCAAGAGGTGACTCCAATAGTACTATTTGCTGAGGGGCGCAGCCCCGAAGCAAATGGTACTTTTGGAGTCACCGATCATAGTTTTAACCAGTACCTAATAGAAGGCATGGTATATTTGTTTTATATCCTGCATCAAAAATTTATTTTATAAAAAAAATATAAATTTTTATCTAAAAAGATTTAGAATATTTTGTTTTCATTAAATTAAGATTTGAAGAAAAAAAATTCAATTAAAAAAAAAAAAACATTTTTTTTCAACTCCCAAATAGTACTCTCATATAGTACTTTCTAAAAATAGTTCAAATATTTCTGGTCATGTGACGAGCTCTCAACAAATCAAAAGCCAACAAATTTTTGATGCAGGATATAATGCATAATAATACAAATCGCAGTGTGCGTCAATTGAGGAATGGATAATACTACCACTTATATAATGTACCACTTATTTTTATGATGACCTAGCTAACGATGCTAACAATATGAATAGCGATTGTGGACTTTCTTGATTAATTTGATTGAAATCAACATTAAAAAGAAATTATGAAATTTTTGGTAACCCTTGTCCAATAAGACTTCTTTCTTTTACTTCAAATTCTCTTATTTACCTGTCATGTCTTTCATTGCTATTCCCATATTCATGTAGGCACTTACCTGTGGTATCGTAGAGAGTATCATGTCATGGATGAAATTCAAGGCTCAGGTTTGTGATTTTCATTTTGAAAATAATCTGGTTATTTATTATTTAATACTTGTCATTCATTATGTTATTTTAGACAACAACAAAAAAATGCTTCTATTTCATTGAGAATATTTTAACTTTCAATTAACTTTTTTCATAAAAATAACCCTCTGTCTATGGGAACTAGGTGGTCCCTGTACTAAAGCCTATGAGAATGAAACATTTCAGCTGTCAGTATGTGAACTTGTCCACACCTTTTTAAAGAGAGATTACCCCATTACCATTATGCACTCTCTGTCTTGTCTGTCTGAGTAAGGAATTAGTCAACAGTTGTTAAAGTTGAACATTTAATGATTGCTGACTTGTTACTTGTTGAAAATATAAATGCCATAATCTTGGCTTAACTTCATAACGAACTATACCAAATTGAATCAAGTCTGATATCAAATAAACATGTTCTGGAAAATTAGGTTCATAATACTGTAAATAACGGATCCATCATGACTCCAAAAAAGCGATTACATATTTGCGTTAATGAGCATGCTTTTATGATTTGTATCAAGAACATTTTTGTAACTTCCTGCGACAGAGCCAACTGGACAAGAAGTGCCACTCCTCCAAGCACTCCAAACTGAAAGGCATCCCCAAGCTGGATGATGCCAACGATGCAGGAGGAAAGAACTCTGCCAAGTGCACCCTCATCCTGACTGAGGGAGATTCGGCCAAGACCTTGGCCGTCAGCGGACTGGGCGTGGTCGGTAGAGACCACTATGGTGTGTTTCCCCTCAGGGGTAAACTGCTCAACGTGAGGGAGGCCTCGCATAAGCAGGTGAGTACACAGAAATTAGGAGGGTGAGCTTGGAGTTTCCAGTTTCTTAGAAATGTTGTTTATCAAAAGTTGATTAAACAGGTTAAGATGATTCCACATATGATTGTCTGTTTATGTGTATGTATACATTGAATTTGTTTCCAAATGTTTACTCTTTAAAAAAAACTTTTGATGTCATATCATATTAATGTTTAATCATGTGTGGTAATGACACAAAAATAATTCAACGTGATTTGGACAGCAAGGAAAACAAGAACAAGTCTTAACTTTGTGGACATAAAATGCTCAGAAAGAATATAGCATTTTCATTTCAATATTGCTTGTTGTTGTACAGATCATGGAGAATGCAGAGATCAACAACATCATCAAGATCTTGGGTCTCCAATACAAGAACAAGTACGAGAATCCCGATTCCCTGAAGACCCTGCGCTACGGCAAACTTATGATCATGACTGATCAGGATCAGGATGGTTCCCACATCAAGGGGCTTCTTATCAACTTCATCCAGCACAACTGGCCCAACCTCCTCCATCACAACTTCCTGGAGGAGTTCATCACCCCCATCGTCAAGGTAACACATCTTGAGTTGGAGCCAATGGTCATTCTTTGTTGCAGCAGACCGTAATGAGCTAATGGCTGTGTACAGTATTTGCCATGTATCAAAACCAGAGACTGCCACATTGTTAGAAGTATATCATACATGTACACTGTCTATGTGAAAAAAGTTGTCTGTGGCAGGTCATTGCTTGTTTCATAAGTAAACTAAAGCTAGTAAAAGGTTAAAATGTTTCTTTCAAAATCATGTAAGAAAACAAAATAACTAAAGCAGCTCACACAATTGAAGTATGAACAGGGTGCAAAATTCTATTCAGTCAAGCTAAAATTTAATTGAGCATATATATTTATATATATCATATTTGATACCTGCTTTGGAATTTAATATAACTCCAGTCCATAACTCAGAGATCAAGATGTTACGTTTGTGCATCAGTGCATTTACATAAATGGTACATTTATGGTGGCCCTGTATTGAAATAATTAATATATAATATTGGGCCTCTGAGAATGTCATTGCTTATTTGTTGATATTTCATGTGTGTTATGTTGGTGTGTAGGTTACCAAGGGCAAAGAAACTCAACCATTCTACTCTCTACCTGAGTTTGAAGAGTGGAAAGATGAGACAGAAGGATCAAAATCATGGAAGGTCAAGTACTACAAAGGTATGTTTTTTTAATTATTATTATATTTTTTAAATATCTACCTTTTCCCCTCTCTCTTTTATCTCTTTGTCTATCATTCTGTTTGTCTGTCCGTCTGTCTGTCTGTCTGTCTCTCTCTCTCTCTCACTCACTCTCTATCTGTCTCTCTCTGTCTCTCTATCTCTGTCTGTCTGTCTCTCTCTCTCTGCTTTGACTTTCCTCCTTTTGCTCTATTCATAGACATAATTTACTTGTAGTGTGGTCCCACACTGGAAGAAATTATGACTTCCATGACATTAGTTGTGATCTTGGCATTCCTTATTGTACATGTAACCCTTGTACTCTAGCTGTGTGACCTATGACCTATATCTCTACCTACCTTATTTATATCATGTTTGATTGATAAGGGTATTACCTTTATATAATTATATGAGTTAATTTCCTTGCTGTCAGTAGACAAGATATTGGGTCTAACACGAAAACAGGCGGGAAACTTATTGAAACAACTGAACGCTTGAATGGCATTTAAAGCAGTTTGATTATTTTTGGCCTTTGAAGTATTTGAATCATTATTGACCCTTGAACTATGACCTCCTAGGTTTGGGTACCAGCACCATGAAGGAAGCTAAGGAGTACTTCACTGACATGGCTCGTCATAGGATCCCATTCAAGTACGGGGGCCCTGAGGATGATGATGCCATCGTCTTGGTAAATATATTTTGCTAAGTCATTGACTCTGAGGCCTAAATGAAACTTTTAGACATGCCCTCAGATAATAATACAACTTGTGCTTAAAGAATAGACACTGTTATATGCTGTGGTTCAAATCCTTGATATTTATGTTATACATGTATATACACTGCAGATCTCGAGGTATATTTTCTCAAATTCCATGGAACCAAGAACAACGGTGAAAAGAAACGATGTTGGCCTAAATAGATAACTCTTTATATTGCAAGATATTACAACGCTTTTTTGCCCGAAAATTGCCAGCGAGAATAAAGATGAAGTAACGATGTCATTTTGTGCCCCACTTCTAAGTCTTAGATTGGAGTACAGGGTTTTGATTAATCAGCTCTGTAGTCATAGATTTTAATTGGATTCTTTGAATTCAGAGCTTAACATGACTAAATGGCCTACTGGAAAAAGGCCTTGCGAAAGTCATTCATTTCTTCTTTGTGGCTGACCTGGGAGTCTCATTGTTTGCTTATATTTGTTTGTTCCTGCAGGCTTTTAGCAAGAAGAAGGTTGAGGATCGTAAGACGTGGCTGACAGAATTCTTGAAGGAGAGGAAAGAGAGAAAGGAGGCTGGTCTTGGAGAGGTAATTACATCTCCCTGTCATGAAAACCTGCTGCATGTGCAATGAAAAATCATCAACAAATTGTGAAAGTTAGCAAAAATGATGACCTCAAAGCCCTTTGTGTTTGAAAGGATTTTATGGCAAAACTACTTCTCAGTGTGTAGAATGCAAGCAAATACAGTATCAATATCAACCAACAGATGAAATTGTTGATATTGTGGAGGAAAATATATATCTTTTTAACATGCCAAAATAATGATACATGTATATGATTGTGTGTGTAACAGGTTACTGGTTCCTCTATCACAATCCTTTTATATTTGATTATGTTCCACATACAAAGAATCTTGCGCTACGATTGGTCAAAAGTAAATCATGTGATGAAAGATAGTTCGCCCATCATAGATGGGAGAAGAAAAGTTTGTTACACTGTGTACTATCTTCAGTGAAAGTGCTTTGCACTGTGTAGATAGTAGTAATATCTACACAGTGCAACACACTTGAATGTTATACGTTGCATATACGTACGTACGTAAGTACTGCATGCACCGTATGTATCGTACACCGTTTGCTAGCTGTTAGTTGATGACTTGTTGCTCTAAAATGACGGAAGAAGTGAAATGTTTCCGATGTGGAATATAAAGCAAATAATCATCTTTTGGTTTCAGGTGATGGCAGACTATCATTTCCTCGGAAAGATAGCTACATCCAGATCGCCTCGGAAGTGATAGTTTGTCCCATCACCTTCACCAACAGTAATTATTTGCTTACTATCCTACCTGTCAGAGTTACATTGAATATGAAAAGTACTAACATATAGGTCACTATCCTACATGTGATCCTCTAGTCCAGAGGCCCCTATGTAACATGTAATACCTTGAAGTACTACACTTTCTGATACAAGATGCTGTAAATGTGACCAACAGAAATATCTGTTCCAGTGATATGAAATCATATTTCCATTCTGCTTTCCTTTCAAACGTTTCAGATGTACCTGTATAACAAGGACACCAAGCGCATCACATACACAGACTTCATCAACAAGGAACTTGTTCTTTTCTCCAACGCTGACAACGAGAGATCTATCCCATCCATGGCTGACGGTGAGTCTGATTTTTAATCCCTTGAATGATTACTGCATTAACAAATTGCTCTTAGAGTAATTACCCCCATGACTTCTCCCTGTACAAGGATGTGATGTAAATTGCAAATTATCAGTAGAGCAAGTGCTATGAAAACTTCTCTAAGCATAGGTGGCAATTTATGTAGGATGTGATATGTTTAATTTTATCTACAGTGGCTACATTTGATTGCAAGTTATGTTGAAATTTCTCATGTAGACGAAATCTTGAAGCTGTTTGTTTATTCAAGGAGTCCTTTTTTTCATACCACAATTGTTTCAGGGATGCCAGTTTTCCTGCCATGCCCATGGCTTGATTTCGAACCCTGCCACGTCCCCACTTTATGATGTTGAAGTTTCTTTTCAAGCTGACTTTGTGAAACCAACTGGTATCCCTTTTGTTTGAATTTGACATTTATTTCATCCATGTAGGTTTAAAGCCTGGTCAGCGCAAGGTGCTGTATACCTGTTTCAAGAAGTATGAGAAGAAGGAGATCAAGGTGGCTCAGATGGCTGGTGCTGTGGCTGAGCTCTCGGCCTACCACCACGGTGAAGTAAGTACTCATTCCTTGTAAAGTACTACAACAAACCACAAATGCTGTGCAGATAGGCCAATCTTTTAGAAGGAACATTCACACTATTCGGAAAGAAAGGTTGTTTTTTCAGAGTTGTTCTTTTTAAAAGGTAGAGGGATGTAGTATTCTCATTGTGTTGATCGATCCAGCATATGTAAAGTTATGTAATTACTTCAGTTATGATTGATTCAAAATAATGGCAGCTTGATGTCAATTGCAACTAATCGCAACTGTACTCAACAGACAGGAATTTGTAAATTTGCGATTGATGGGAGTACTTGTGATCAATGAGGACCAATTACAAATCTCCATGAGACAGGGCCACAAGTATTTCCCGTTTACTTTATGTAGTAACTAGGCAGCCATCTTCACCTTGGATGGCCTGACAGTCCTAGCCTTTCCTATCGTTAGACCTCTTGACTAATGAACCTCTCAAAATGTTTTCTCTTCTCCAGGCATCCTTGATGAGCACCATCGTCAACTTGGCCCAGAACTTTGTGGGAAGCAACAACGTGAATCTCCTGCAGCCCATAGGTCAGTTCGGTACCCGTCTTCACGGAGGCAAGGACGCTGCCAGTGCTCGTTACATCTTTACTCAGCTCAGGTAGGCAAACATTCTTGAGCATTTACTTGTCTATCCTAAGTCGTGATTCAATATCTCCCTCGGTATCTTATTTCTTGTTATCAGGAATATTATTTAATAAAGACCCTTTTTGACCTACCAGAATCCTTTGTTCTTACCATTAAAATGTTGAACCATAGGCAAGTTAAAGATAAAGTATTTATTTTCTGTTTTCCTTTCTCTACCTAATGCCAAAGTCTATTTTTCCTGAGAAGTGATATACAGTGTAGGCTATAAAATGTTTATTTAGTATTGCTGTCATCTTCATCATCATCGTCATCATCATAATAATCCTCATGATCATCAACACCAACATAATTCTCATCATCATCATCATCATCACCATCATCACCATCACTGTCCTCATCACCACCAACACCATTATCCTCAATATCATCATTCTCATTATCCTCCTCCTCATCGTTCTAATCATACCAATTACGTGTATATTATGTGTCTGCTTTGTCTTTGTTCTACACATTTAACCTCATTTTGTGTCCCTTTGCCTGTAGTACCCTGTCCCGTCTCCTCTTCCCCGCCCACGACGACAACCTCCTTGCCTACCAGTACGACGACAACCAGCGCATCGAGCCCGAGACCTACGTACCCATCATCCCCATGGTGCTAGTCAATGGCAGCGAGGGTATCGGTACCGGTTGGAGCACCAAGATCAGTAACTATGACGTTCGGGAGGTGGTGGCCAACATCCGCAGGCTGGTTGCGGGCGAGGAACCTGTTCCAATGGTATGACCTTGAGATTAATTGTTATTATTTATTGTGATGAAGACATTGACAAATGGACCTCTGTTTAAAACAGTCTCTCATTGTTTTTTGTGCATTTATTTATGTATTGTTTATTTAGTATGATTATCAAACCTGCCCCAGCGACCACTGTTTCTGTTTAAAACCTGTATTAAATGAACTTCCCTATAAAAACCATCTACTTATAAACTGCTTGCTTGTTTCTTTTGAATGGTCTTTATACACTGGTTTCACCATATTAATAACTCTTTCTTTCTTTCCAGATTCCATCGTACAAGGGCTTCAAAGGAACCATCGAGGAGCTGGAGCCCAACCGCTTCGTAGTCAGTGGCGAGATCTCCATCATCGACAACAACACCATCGAGATCACCGAGCTGCCCGTCAGGACCTGGACCCAGGTCTACAAGGAACAGGTCCTAGAACCCATGCTGCACGGGTCTGAGAAAGTTCAACCCATGATCGTGTAAGTACTCTTTTGTTTTTACTGATATGGTCGTTGCCAGGAGTGTCCCAAAGTAGACAGGACTTAAATTTTCATTGTGGTGAAACTAATGACCTGAAAGGGATTTAATCTTCAACCATCATCTAATATGGAGGTTGTATCACACATGCTTTAGTCACATTAACTAAACTGAATTGGGGAAAAAAAGAACCTGATAAAGTTTTTGTAGTTTTTATTCAATTTCGAAATATTTGTTACATTTTTATTGAATTGTCAGAATCTTATTATGTACATGTACTGCACATGTCTGTCATGCCATGATGCTCCTGGCGCTCCAACATTATTATTCCTGTCATAGCCGAGTGGCCAAATTAATCCGTACTCTGTAGCTCTCTGGCAAATGGGGTACCCACGTTTACCTGTGTGCAGTGTTGAGAAATTCAGAAGCTGTAGCCTTTGGAAGCATAGATCTTTGTCCATATATAATATCATTCAGATAGACCAGGGGGGTGTTTCACAAAGATCCTAAGTTGAACTTATCTCTAAGTTGGACTTAAAAATTATGGAAAGCCATTAGCATATATAAAAATATTTTTAAAAAGTTATTTTAAAAGGAATAAAGTGTTAATTCAAAATATTCATATTTTCAATCATCAAGGAGATTTCAAGTTCTTGATGTGGAATTTATAAAAAGTCTAAAATACTTGAATTTTTGCTTTTGAATATATTTTATTTTAAGGCTACAAATGGCTCTCCATAATATTTAAGTCCAACTTAGAGTTAAGTTCAACTTAGGATCTTTGTGAAACACCCCCAGGGCCCTGTTTCATAAAACCTGTTATCAATAACAAGTTGCATAAGTGTTATAAGCTTCTGAAATCATGGCATTTGATTGACTGAGAGCAAATTTATCTTAGAAATGTGACACTTTTTGTTGATAACAAGTTTTATGAAACGGGGCCCAGTAGACCTTCGTAGCGAAAATGGTGTCAACATATTTGAGGATTTCCATCAAAATTGTCTGTTGATTCAATTCAATGTATTTTTATGTTTTTTAACGTGGATATTTATCTCGCTCGCAGGTAAAATAAAAGCTGAGACATAGTTTACAAAAAACAGAAATAGAATACAGAACATGGATACATTTTGATGATGACAAAATAATAATTATACATGATATTGATTATTCATGTGGTTATGGTTTGTATCATTTTCTTAAATTTCATAACCCTACATATTTTCAAATTCCAGGGACTACAAGGAGTACCATACAGATACGACTGTGAAGTTTGTGATCAAGATGAGTGAGGATAAGCTTCTGAAGGCAGAGGAACAAGGTCTGCACAAGACCTTCAAACTCCAGTCCACCATCAGTCAGGCAAATGTCATGGTAAGCCAGGACTCGTCTTGAGACTCTCAACAGCAAGAGTAGGATTTAGTGAGGGCTTGATACCAACAGGGGTCCTGTGCACACGGACCTTTAAATTTTGACCCCAAATCCCCCATTTTGTTTTAATTGCTAAGAGGGGTAAGCTCACTCCGATGCATACATAACCTAAAAATGTCATTCGACTCCCCAAGAAAAGAGTGAGTGTAGGGCATTAGCTGTACGGGTCTTCCTAATTGTTCAATTATTGAAATAATCAGCCTCTTACAGCATATTATTTTAAAAAAAGAGAAGAACTACATTAGTAATATAAAGGATCTGCGATGGGTAATTGCAATGATGCTCTAATGACTGTATTCCTTCTTGTTTTACCAGGTCCTATATGACAGCCATGGGGTCATCCGTCGCTATGACAACGTTGAGGAGATCCTGCGAGAGTTCTTTGCCATGCGTATGGAGCTCTATCACACACGCAAGGCGTACCTTGAGGGAATCCTAGAGGCCGAGTCCTCGCGACTCAACAACCAGGCAAGATTCATCATGGAGAAGATTGAAGCAAAGATCAAGATCGGTAAGCGTTGTCGAGTAATGTTTATTTTTTTTCGTTTGCATCATAATAAGCTAGAGCCTAATCACTGATATCTGTACAAAGCTGTGACTGTGTACATACTTGTGACTTATTTCTGTGCTTCTCTCTAGATTACAACACAATTTATTTTGTTCAAAGCTTGAGGCATTTCTAGGAAGAGAAGTTCCAAGAGTATCTACTGTCCCTGACACAGGAAATAGATATGATAATGGAAACTTTTTACTTGTGAAATGCTTTGGCCCTCCCACACCAGCATGCTTCAACCCAGTTCATTCCAATTGAAAACAGGTGTAAATGCTATAGAGAACACTGCCTATAGTCCTACCACTTTCCCAAATGACTTGATTTTAGACCAAGGAATCTATACCCAACGCAGACCCATTATTTGGTGCATTTCATTATGGTTCTTATCTCATTGTTTTGCCCTTGATGGTTACATTTCCCACTTGTAATGATTTATGCAAACTAAACTTTAAGTTTGAATTTCATTACCTTTAACAGCAGTGAACATGCTTAGGAGGCAAATGATCCAAGTCCTTGTGAAGCCATGCAGGCTCAGACTTGGACCCAATGAAACTAGTTTCCCCTTTTTACTTTCACTTTTGATACCTATGATGACATAGAACATGGCCAATAAAATGACAATCCATGAGGTACTGAAGTCAGACTTAGTGTCATTTCCTATCAGACTGAATCACTTTCACTATTTCCTCTCTTGCCTTTGATAATAGAGAATATGCCTAAGAAGGAGATGATCCAAATCCTTGTGAAGCGTGGCTTTGACTCCGACCCTGTCAAGGCCTGGAAGGAGAGCCAGGTAAAGGCCGGGGAGCAGCCGGGTGGGGAGGACACCGAGGACGAGGAAGCAGCAGAGGCCACACCCGATTCAGGACCAGACTACAACTACCTCCTGGGCATGGCCCTCTGGAGTCTGACCAAGGAGAAGAAGGATGCCCTCTTGAAGAACAGGGATGATAAGGTAGGAATTCATAGATGACAAAGAGTTAAACAGTTGATAGAACAACCCAAAAGAAGATGATATGGATTAAATATACTGTCATAACCAAAAGTATTGAGATCTTTTACAACAGTGAAAATAAGCAGTCACATGTCATAAAGGGTCCATTTCAATATTTGGTCAAAACTAAAGGCCTTTTCTTTTTATGCCGGGGTTGGAACAATTTAGTCAAAGAGTGGTCAAAAGTTTATAGTCTTGTTTGTTTTTGTACTGTGTTTGTGAGCATGCAGAGAGGATTAAAATTGATTACAATTAGCTTGCTTATATTTGGTTGCCCCCATACTATGCCTCTTTTCTACAATGAATGGTCATGTAATATGGAATTGAATATCTTGATCCTCACTTTCATTTTCCTTTAGGCTCGTGAGCTCGAGATCTTGAAGGGCAAGACTGCCACCATGCTGTGGGTCGAGGATCTAGATATGTTCTCAGCTGAGCTTGATGTAAGTCTCTAGCTTGAGTTAATCTTAATATTTAAAGTTTATCGCACTATAATCTAAATTAAATTTTTTTTCTCTACCTCGTGTTGATTATTCCATGTACCTCAAGTGAATCTCAAATGTATACTTTTCATGATCTAAATACTTTAAAAACTGTTATAGCTACATTAATTTTATCTATTACATGAATGTCATGCTTGACAAACCCAAGCGCTTTATAAGAAGCCACCATTATTGTTATTATTACTAGTTGATCTATGGAATCCAGACAGAAAATCAGATTGCAGTTAAGGACTATTTGCCCTTGTAAAATGGAGCAGCATATCCTTAAGGTTGTAATCATGCACATTTCAAATGAATTTCATATATGAATTCACAGTAGAAAAGTAGCGATTTTGCATACACACAACACACACATAGGCAAAATGGTGAATTGAACCTACAAAATCAGAAACAGTTGTGACTGATTGTAGTTTGTAGGCACCTTGAGCATCCCCTTGGATGGATTTGTGCGCAATATAAATGTAGCTAATACTACTACTACTACTACTACTACTACTACTACTACTACTACTACTATAGATAGTTAGTTTTGGGATAGTTTGCCTTTTAGATACAGCACTAAGCACTAAAGCAAGTCTCCATTCTATTGTTTTCATGAAATATTAATGTCAAGCCCTGACTAAAGCCAATGTGTGATATCTTAACAGCGTGTTGAGGCTCAGGAGAAAGAGGATGCATTGTCTGGTGTCGTCATGGCACCAGCCAAGGGAGCCAAGGGCAAGGCTAAACCACGCAAGCAGAAGCTTCTAACCAAGGAAGAGACCAGACCATCCCCCATGGGACGCCGTGTCGTCCCTCGCATCGATCCCGCGATGAGGAAGGCTGCCGAGGTGGAAAGGAAAAGAGCAAAGGTAAGGACCTCTTTCAGGGGTGGTATCCTGAAAGGGATGTTATATTTTATGTTAGTGAAACAATGTTGATTGTCATAACAAATGTTAATGTCTGCGCAAAACTGGCTGCATTTGCATAAAGTTTAAAGAGACATATGCGCAAGCACCAATGGTAGTATTAGTTCCACGCAATTTGAATACGTTATGACAATTAAAATTGTTTTTCCCTAAAAGATGACATGCTTTTCAGAATAAGTCCCAGATGTGACTTGGAATAGAAAATAGAAACCATTTAAAGTTTGAAATGAAAAGCAGTATGCAACAAAGACTCATCTGCGATCTGTGTTTTGTAATATTCATATTTGAAACTTGCACTTCGCTTACATGGGTACCTGGTATGATTATTCCTTGAAATGCACTGTGCGCTGATAATGGCTGCCGGAGCTTGAGGTAGGGTAATAATTACCAAAGCTCTTGGAAAGCGCATCGGGACGTTATATAATGTGAAATGCGCTATACAAGAACTGAATATTATTATTATTATTATTATTATTACATGTAAGTCAATGTATTTTGCCATGGCTTATGTTTTTCTTAGGCAGTGTACAGTTACTATATCATGTTGAGACAATGCTCTAATGACTCTTTTAAAAAAATGTATTTATTGGTTTTCTGCTTTGCTAACCGAGTGCTGAGTCTTTCCTTTCAGCTTTTCCCAATAACTTTTACCGTCGGGTATTTGGCATGTTAATGGTTGCTCAGTCTGTTTGTCTCAAACGAGCTTGTGAGGTATTGAAGGGAATATGTCTGGAAAATATACACTAAATGTAGACAATTAACAAAATTTGACTCCCCCGTAACCTGAAACCTTGGTGTATCGCAAAAAGTTAGTGTTGGGAGCAGTCTATTTTTCAGCGCAAGACTTCCGCGAATCTGGACAACATGCAAAGAAGTATTACTCTAATGTCTGTGTGTGTGTGTGTAATTGGGTTTTTGCAGATGTGTAACAATCAGATATGAATATTTACGCCTGGGGACTGGCCTTTCACGTCACCGTCAGAAATACGTGACTCGGTTTCAAATTGGGATCTGCCTGAGTCAGTTTGTCAACAAAGAGAGAGAGCTGACCGCGGACATTACCGCCAGACCAACTCACATCTCCCTTATAAACCCCAACCAGCACTCCATCTATCCATAATGACATTATCTGTATTAACGTGTTGCAATCTTGTTTGTGACCCAACAGAAGGTGAAGGCTGAGCCTGGGGAAGAGAAAGTCAAAGGAATCAAGAAAGAAATCAAGACCGAACCAGAGATACCCGAAGAAGAGAGAGAACCACTCTCATTGGCAGAGAGACTGGCTAAAGCTAAATCAGGTCAGTTAAATTTGTCTTTTTAATGCAAATTTGATGATAGCTTCTGTGCTGAATTTTTAAGCCAACCTACAGTATTTCTCCCATATATACAGATCCCCAAAATTTTATCTGTATTCTTTTTCTGATGAATTGCAAAAAATACCCTTAATTCTTTAAAGAATTTTCTTAAATTTTAAATTCCTATATGAAGATGAACAAAAGAAGGTGGCAACACATTGTGCACTGGCTGTCACAAAGGTTAGCTTTGGTGTTTGTATGCTGCAGTTATTATTATTGGAATTATATATATCAAAGTTACATTGTAGTATATCAAAGTCACTGATATAATTTCCTCAGTATGGTAACTTGATATTATATTACCTCTCACTCTCTCTCTCTCTCTCTCTCTCTCTCTCTTTCTCTCTCTCTCTCTCTCTCTCTCTCTCTCTCTCTGTCTTGCTCATGCTTTCTCTCTCTCTCTCTCTCTCCCTTCCAACGTAAGGTGGTAATGGGGTCACCAAGGCCAAGAAGCAATCAACACTGACTCTCAAGCCGGTCAAGAAGGTGGCCAAGAAATCTTCCAACCCTTGGTCAGGCTCTGAATCAGATGATGACGACTCCCCTATCAAGAGAACAAAGGTTCCAAGGAAATTGGCATGTAAGAAAAATCAAATTTCCCAAGGATTTTTCATTTCAATTGTTGACTATCAGATAGAATAAAACTCTGTTGAAACAAATGAGTTGTTATATTTCGCCCTCAGCGATGTTGATATTTCATGCCCTATTTTCTACTTAACATCATGTAACGTGCATGTGAATGACACTTTCTGTACACTATGCAGTGTCATATAAGTCATTTTCTCTTAAGCAATTTGCTGAATTGATATCGCATTCATTTGTGATCTGCAGCTGCCAAAATAACATATGCCTTCAGCGATGAGGAGGATGACATTGAGATGTCCATGCCACGTGAGATGTCGGACGACTCCATCAAGATGGAAGACCTTGCCGACGAGGATGACGGTGACGATGCCGACGGGTCTTTCATCGCTCCTCCGGCCAAGAAGAAGGCCAGGAAGTCAGTCATTGCTTCCGATGATGATGATGATGAAGATGATGCCATGGATACACAGAGCACAGGTAGCTCCAAGAAAGGTATGTTTGTGTCGTAAGGTATTTAGGGAGATAGTTGTGACAATTGCATGTGTACATGCCCAAAGGTCACTTCAAGGAGCTCAAAATATAATGTATTTTCCTCCTGTGTACAATCTCTATGGGAGGGAACTTTTTTTGTGATCTGTGAGTCTGACCTCTGAATGAGTGCAACTTCCACTGATGCAACTATCTATATACTTCTAGCTATGGTTTGGGTTGGTATCCACCCTTTGTCTGTCTTATGTCTGTCTGTGTCTCTTTTCCATATATTTTGTTTCTCTCTTATGTTCTCTGTCTCTTTTTATCTTTCTTATTGTGTTCTCCATTCTCTGTGTGGCTACTCTGTGTATCCTTCTCTTGCTTTCCTCTATGACTCCATCCTTCTTCTCTCTCACTCTTGCCTTCAGGTCCAGAGAGTTCTTTAACAGTGCTTTTTGTACAAAAGTAAAATGTTTGTGATTCTTGATACATGCCATAGTAAAAAGAAGAGAAAAAAAATCAGTTTATGTTCCTCCTATTCTGACAAATACATATGGTGAACGTTCATTTGCCCATGCTGCCACAGTTTTATGGAATAGCCTCCCATACTCTCCTAGAAACATTAATGCAATGGATAAGTTTAAGTCAGCCCTTAAAACACAATTATTCCAAATGTTTAATAAACAGATAAAAGGAACTCAGTAACCTACTCTGCCTTTGCTTTTCTCTATTTCCTAAGTGCAATTGGGACATACTTATGTAATGTGTTATGCGCTACACAAGAATGGTTTATTGTTGTTGCTGTTATTAGTATTAATGTAATGTTTTCCTACTCTATTTGCGCAAGCTACTGTATGTGTACCTGTACTTAGGCAACTTCAGAAATGTGCCATGGTCCTACTAGTTGGAGTTATTTCACCCTGAAGCCACTGTGACACTTACATATTCTTTGCTTTGCAGGCTGATGTTGATATCATGCCATAACCATCATTGTTCAATAGTATACGCTTCATGTCTCTTTTTTCTTTTCTTTTTTTGCCGTTTCTTCTAGTTTCAGATGAGGATATGGCACCCAAGCCTGCTGTAAAACCCAAGGCAAAGGCTACAAAGGCCAAGGCTTCTAAGAAGAAGGGTAAGTTGAGAGAGAGAGAGAGAGAGAGAGAGGGGGGGGGAGTAGGAAGAGAGAAGGAGAGATTAGAGGGGGAGGGGAGGCGACAGATAGAGAGGGGGGAAGAGAAATAGAGGGAGACAGTTAGCGAGTCAACAACATACATGTACAAGTAGTACGTGTGTGTATTTGTGCAATATTTCATTCCATTATCCATTGATGTTATTTAGGGGCAGGAGAGGGCTATTGGAGAGGAATCCTGCTTCAACAAACTTATGTAAATTAAATCAGTATAGCAGAGATCCTGCACGTACACTGTACCTGTCTTTTACTTAGTCAGTTTTACAATATACAATTCCACAGTCTTCTATAGTCAGATAGACTTTGTTATCTTTGAATTACCTTGTACTCACTATACTTTGCACATACCCAAAAGATTTGTGTTGTTTTATATATCGTGCAATTGCCAACAATAGCCAGTATCAACAGATTATTGTTGACTGCTGGTCACACCATTGACTAGTAGTCCCTATAAGGAGAGCCCCAAATAGGCCATTCAAATTGGTTCACTGCTGCTCAGATGATGTTATGTTAAGTGAAATAATGCCATTAAACATTAACAGTTGGCAACTTTATAATTAATTTTGCTTTATTGTTTGATTAACCTAGTTTGGGAATATTAGTATCGCAAGCACGGCTGCAAAAGTAGTTGACAGTAGGTAGAGGCATATTTTGGTGATGTGTCTATAGTCATATTTGAATTGTGTTTAAAATAAATCTCCTTTGCAGATGAAAAGCAGCCCTCCATCACAGACCTGTTCGGCAAAAAGGCAGCCCCTAAGAGGAAGAAGAAGGAATTATCATCGGATGATGAAAGTGATGTAGTCCCTGCTAAGAAGCCAGCAGCATCCAAGACAGCTAAGAAAGGTGTGTTGGTGAATGATTTTAAAAAAAAAATTATTTTATTAGTGTTTGCCCAGCAGAAGGGCATGAAGATCAATTTTTGAGGGGGAAAAAAAATCATTGTAGAATTATTTTTGTAATGATAGATAGATAGATAGTGGAAGTGAGTGCCTTACTGGCTGACCAAATGTCGGGTTTATGTGTTGCATGATGATCAGTGTAGTGGGATCCAGTGGGATGTTTTGCTTGTAATGACAGTTTCTTTTCCTGCATTTTTTCCAGCTGTGAAATCTTCGACCACCTCAGACTCAGATGATGCCTTCAAACCAAAGAAGACGACTGCTGCAAAGAAACCAGCAAAGGTGAGACTATGAGGACAAATTATACTGAGAAGTAATAATTTTTATATCTGTACCACATGTATTGCACCCATATCTCCATGGGTAAACTGTTAAAGATAAAGTTGAGCACTGGTCATGTGATTACATTGTTAAACAAACTTTCTAGAAAGTAGAAGTAATTGGGAAAGGTAGTCTGTAGTAGGAAAGAAACATTTTTTACTGTGCGGTTTTGAAATGATCAAAAGGAACATTAATTGACCCAATCACTTGCACTGCACTCACATATGGGTGTATGGTACTGCACACGCCTGTGGCATCAACAGTTTGGTCCAAACTATTCAGCTATTTCTCATCCTGTTTCAAATATGAGGACATTTGAAGTGCAGTCCTTTTTGGAGGACATTTCTATATTCTTTCAAACTGACTTTAAAAATGTGAAAGCTCACAAATTATTTCTCAGATCTCTACTCGGGCTAAGGTTATGATTTGTGTGTGTGTGTGTGTGTTTAGCCATTCAAGGTTCCCTAAATGTGGATCAGTATTCAGATACCGGTAGCTTATAGCCACGGTAAGCCACCTGTCTAAGTCCTCTTTGTAGGTATTCCAAGCTATGAAATCTCTCTATTGCAACTAACCAGATTATAACACTTGTTTTCTGTATGTTTTCAGCCCAAAGCAAAGCCCAAGAAGAAGGCTCTTGATTGGTCGGATGACGACGAGGATGAATCATTCCGTATCCATGACGACAGTAGCGATGACGAAGTTCCTGTTCCCAAGAGAGAAAGAACCGGTCGTGCCAGAGCTACTGTAAAGTACAATTACTCAGAGGAAGATAGCGACTATTAATCATCATTAGCGTTGCCATTTTAAATGAACTTTTGAGAAAAATTGAGGCTCATATTATTCCTTCTGTGACATCAAGTCTTTACACAGCTGCCTTAAATAACCACGATTGCAAAGACTTTGGAAAAAATAACTCAAGGATAATTTCAATACCATATTGTATATTCCATAGAAATCAAGTTCATATCAAGTAATGTGAATAAGTCATTGCATTGTTAGCACGCAATGAAGGTACCTGTTTCTGTTTCAAGAAAATAACCGTGGCTCTTCCAAGTCCAAACATATCACTTGACACTTTCAGGCGCCATGTGCCACTCAGGCACAGAAGGAATTATGGTTCATCTGTGCAGGATTTAAGCTGGATATTGCTCATAGTTAGCGATCTTGAGCTAAATATTTTGTCTACCCATTGTACATTTATTATGTAAATAGTGTATAGTATAGTATGTAGTCTTATGTCTGACATGGTTTGTCAATGTAAATATTGTACAGCGAGGTTTTGTTATGAAGCGACTTGCGCTAATATTAATGTTCTTTGAAGACTATGGACCCTTGTAGCTTTCGTCCATATCTGAATCAAACTTGAAAAAGTAGAAGGAAGGAAAGTCTCTGTGTGGCTATTGGTATTTTTGCCCAAACCAGAGTGAAATAAGTATTAAGAAAAGCACGGTCCAACATGTAACTTTTTGTATGACTTTCAGGGAAAAAAGTTGTGATTGTAGAGCTATATGAAGACTCAAAGTATGAAAGTGGTGTCGGCGAAGAAAATTTGAACAAATAATGTGCTGAAATGTGTCTGAAATTAATTACATGATTGTTTCATCCTGATCGATGTATTGTATGATGACACAATAGAATGCTTTTATTCAGTAGTCTTTGTTTAGGCACATGTATGCCAATATATTCGTATTTTACTTCGCAGATTATGCTAAAGAAGTTGACTTTTGTAATCATCTTCAGAACATTCTAACGATGCTTGTTATTCACATTATCTAGCAGAACTATAATGAATTGTGTGTCCTTCGGGTAAGCAATCTATCAACATTGCTTCTCTCTACCCAGGTCTATACATGGGTACCCACTACCCAGCCAGATGTGAACGTTATTGTGGCTTGAGTGAGCTTGTGCATGGCTCTTAATACCGACTAGCTGGAATACTCCCCTTCTTATGACTCTGTAGGGCACTGTGATCAGCAGATTTTGAAATAAGAAAGTGCTGTATGAATTTGAAAATGCTTGTTTTTGTATCGTTGCTCAGCCTCAACACAGGTAAATCATGAAGATTTATCTAGACTAGTCCTACACATGCATGTCTAATTGATGTACATCTTGTGTCACTGTTGGTACAATAATTGTACTGTGTTTTGTTTTATTGTGTGATGTCAACATGAGTTTGATGTCTTCCATGTCAATAAAACAGACAAACTGAACATCTGCTATGGTGTTTCTTGTTTCATTATTGAGAAGATATGGAAGTTGGAGCAGATATGGACTGTGGAATTGAGATAAATATCTACTTGGAACATACCAGTATCATCCTTGTGTTACAGTATTAAATTTTTTATTTTGGAAGATAAAAAAAAAAATATTTTAGAGATAAAATCGTGCTCGGATATGCACTTTGGAATTGAGACAAATATCTTCTTCAAACATTAATCATCCTCATGTAGGTTCGGGGTGGTATTATGAGATCAAAAAATTTGAAATAGAACTTTCTCAGAATAAAGATTATATTCTACAGATAAAATGAAATACATGTACATGCTGTAGTTTGAATATAAAATCGTGCTTAAAATACAATCCAAGGTAATAACGGAGAGTAGAATTTTTTACAATTTTCCATTAAAAAAAATGTTTCTGAGACCCCTGGGGCCGTATTCTGAAAACGATGTTATTCTTCATGTTCAGAGAATAAAGGGGGAATTTAATATTCTAAGGGAGTGGGCGGGGCAAAAATACAAATCCATATCAAACATGGTCTACAATGGAGGGAGGGGGAGGGGGGCAAATGAAATTAAAAATTAATTCCTAACCAAAATGATTGCATGTGGGATGGGGAGGTGATAATAGGACCTACGGATCGAAAGTTCAGTTTAAGAAGGGGGAGTCTATACTATAGATTTACAAATTAAATAGTGTATGTGGGGGGCAGGAATTTAGAAAAATTAGTGGCGTCAAGTGCAAAATGAAAATGATAAAAGAATGGCAAAATAGAGCCGTCATGGGGGAGGGGGCCAAATATGAAAAGTCAGTGATGAATCAATCAGACGGCGAGGCGAAAAAGAAATTTGACTGATGATTACTGATTTAAAAAACAAACATTAAAGAGACCCAAAATAGATTGAGGCAGAGGGTGAAATTAATGTGGTCATTATTTTTGCCTCGATATAGTGGCGACACTGCACCTTTATAATCTCCACCCCGGTGACAGTCAACATTTTGTCCCCTATGTTTCTCCACCTTCTTTATACCACACCCCTTTGACCTTTGTTCAACATTCTTGTTTAACTCGGGTTATACCCTTTGTAGGTACCCCTTTTTCCAGAAAGAGTCTTTTTGTTGTTGATCACCCCCCCCCACTTTGAAATATGCTCCACCGCCCCTAGCTGGCACAATTCGAAACTCACTGACATTCAAAGAGAAAGATTTATAAAAAATTAAAAAAATTAGGTCCCTTTTAATTCCCTTACAAGCAAGCACCAAGGCAAACATCCACAAATCAAAATGATATTGTTATTCTGGAAATTCCGTGCAAATAATATAGAAGGGAAAAAAATGCTCTCAGTCGCTTTAAATTAGGGGCACATGTTAAGGAGGCTCTAAAAAAGCTATTGTTTCTGGGGAGATGAGTGTGTGTGATTTAAAAAAAAACATCTTGTCATACCACATATGGTAATTATGTCTCTTTTTAACACGAATGACATTTGGACGATTTGGTAATGTATAAATGCAGTTGCCTTGAGTTTGAAAACTTCTTCATTAATTGTTTGAACCTCAATATTCTTGAACAAAGGGCAGTTGATTAGCTTGGTATTCTATGACAGCCGGCACTGGCGTACTGGTGGGGGGCTTGGGGGCGCTAGCCCCAATAAAATTAAACCATGACTTATGGCAAAGAAAAAGGAAAAAAAAAGAGAGAGAGAAGAAAGAAGGGAAAGGGAAAGAGGAGAGAAAGGGAAAGAAAGAAGAGGAAGAAGAAAAGAAAATGGGAAAAAGAAGGAGATCGGGGAGGCGAAAGGGCCTTGCTTACCGAGCTGTTGCCCCCCATCAAAAAAATAAGAGAGAAGGAAGGAAAGGGAAAGAAAAAGGACAACAGAAAAAGGAAAGAGATAAAGGGAAGGAAAAAAGAGGAAGAAGAAAAGAAAAGAAGGGCGGATATCAGTTGCAATTTTCCCGCCAACAAGTTGTGGATCGGGGCCAAAGGCCCTTGCCTCCCTCCCCCGCCCCGACAAAAAAGAGAGAAGTGACAGGGAAGAGGATAGCAAAAGGGAACAAAAAAGAGGAAGAAGAAAAGAAAAGGGTGAAAAGAAGGGAGATCAGTTGCGATTAATCCCGCCAACAACATGTGGGTCGGGGCGGAAGGCCCTTGCCTCCCTAGCAAACCTAAAAGAGAGAGAAGGAAGGGAAGGGAAGGGGAGGGAAAGGTAAGGAAAGAAAGAGAGAAACAAGATAGGTAAGGGAGATCAGTTGCGATTTTTCCCGCCAATGAGGTGTAGATCGGGGGTCACTGGCGTACTGATGGGGGGTGAGCCAATTAATGTCCTGCCAGTGTCACAATAAAATTCAAACGTGGTTCATTTCTAATTCGATACCGGTGATTGACAAATGTTGCTGAAATGACATAATTTTCCGATTTTTCTTCACCTTTTAGTAAATTATACTTTTTTATGCGTTTGTTGGAAAATTACAAATTCCTTAATTTACAGCCAGGCAAGAAATATGCTTATTTAGAGGCCTACATGGCAGGGCCCGCAAAACGACGGGGCTCCGGGGCCTCGAGCTCCGCCCCACACTTTTTGGAAAAAGTATACTAAAGAGAAATAGAAAGAAAGAGAGAAAGAATAGTGACCTGCCAGTGTCACAAAATAATGAGGTATCAAAATATGCTCATCTGACCGTGATTAAATGCCTAAAACCCTGAGCTTCCGGGGCTCTGTCCCTGGATTCTACCTAGGGCCCTAAGGCGGGCCCCTGGATGCTCATCTAACGGTAATTTAACGCCTAAAACCCTGAGCTTCCAGGGCTCTGCCCTGGACCCAACCAATGGCCCTAAGTCAGGCCCCTGGATACTCATCTGACAGTAATTTATTGCCTAAAACCGCTGAGCTTCCGGGGGTCCGCCCTGGACCCCACGCCAATTAGTGACCTGCCAGTGTCACAAATAGGGTATCAAAATATGCTCATCTGACCGTAATTAAATGCCTAAAACCCTGAGCTTCCGGGGGCTCCGCCCCCTCAACCCAACCAGGGGGCCTAAGGCGGGCCCCTGAATGCTTAATGACCGTTATAAAATGCCTCAAATCCCTGGGTTTCAGGGGGCTCAGCCCCCTCGACCCCACGCCAATTAGTGACCGGCCAGTGTCAGGCGCGGATCTACGGGGCAAAGTGCAAATATTGTGAGAAGATATTCAACTCATCTGGTAACTTAACCAAACACATTATAACTCTGGATATAAATGTGTATTAAACTGTTACTTGATTTAAAAGACGTTATCATGCACTGCTTTTTATGGTCTCCATTGTGTTAGTAGATGCCAGGAAAACATCACTTACGTGCCGGGGGTTCAAAATAGCCCCCAAAAATCGCCTCGCCGCTACGCGGCTCGTGGACGATGCTCCGCATCGTCATTGGGTCAAACAGATACTGTTAAAAATGTTGCTTGATTTAAAAAGACGTTATCATGCACTGCTTTTTATGGTCATCATTGTGTTAGTAGATGCCAGGAAAACATCACTTACGGGGGTTCAAAATAGCACCAAAAAATCGCCTCGCCGCTTTGCGGCTCGTGGACGATGCTCCGCATCGTCATTCGGTCAACCCCCCCGCCCTGGCAAAAAGCTAGATCCGCCCCTGAGTGTCATGAATATGGTATCAAAATATGCTCATCTGACCGTAATTAAATGCCCATACCCCTGAGCTTTCGGTGACTCTGCCCCTTGACCCCTGCCGGGGCTTTGCCCCTAGACCCACGCCAATTTACACTACGCTCTACCTGATCGTAAATACTTTGGCCTCCCCCACCCACTTTGAAAAACGTTCAGCGGGGCCTGCATGTAAGAGTGGGGTGATGCAGATTTTGTCTGCCAGCCCCCCAAACTTTTTGCTCATTACGCCACTGACAGCCGGGGCATGGGGTTTGAAAGATGAGACGTTGTAAGATGCCTCTTTTCGCAGTTGAGTAGAATGGCAAACGATTAGTGAAAAAAGGGCATATTTTTGTTCAATGACTCATCGTCCCCCCCCCAAAAAAAAAACGAAACCCGAAAACAAAACTATTATTGTGAACGAACTATGACGGATATGAAAATGATTTCCTACTTTAAATGTAGTAGAAGTGATAAATCTCTTTCAGATGATACTTTAATTGCATTAATCCACATATACCTCACCGATCAACATTGTTTGATCGAGACTGGCATGTCGATCAAAATTCATTAGTGCCGGATTTTGGTCACACAGTGAAAACGTTAGCATCGCATACGTGAACATGACATATATAAGTAAGCTTTAAACGATGATTATATGCAATATTTCCATTCTGTGAGTATATGTGCATTTTAAATAGGTATAGTTACAAAAACTAGGGGTGAAAAACTCATTTCCGAGATGACAGGGGCGTAATAACGGTCCAGGAACGTAGCCAGGGGAGATGGGGCAGTCGCCCCCCAAAAAAACGCCGGCCCCAAAAAAAAAAAAGAGAGAGAGAATTAGAGAAAAAAGTAAGAGGACGTAGGAAGAAAAAGGAAAGTCAGACATAATAATTTAATGAAACGTCAAAGCTTCCGCGCTTCGCACGGGAGGGGGGAACTGAATTCAGACAATTAAGGATTAAGAGTCGAGAACGGTACAACAAATCGTCTTCTTTCTCTAACAATTTAATGAAACGTCAAAGCTTCCGCGCTTCGCGCAGGAGGGGAGGAGGGTGACTGAATTCTGACCCCAGATTCAGACAAGGATTAAGATTCGAGAACGGTACAACGAATCGTCTTCTTTCTCTAATAACTTAATGAAACGGCAAAGCTTCCGCGCTTCGCGCGGGAAGGATTAAGAGTCAAGAACAGTACAAGGAATCGTCTTCTTTCTCTAATAATTTAATGAAACGTCAAACTGAATTCAGACAAGGACTTTTAAGGATCGAGAACGGTACAATTACGAATCGTCTTCTTTCTCTAATAACTTAATGAAACAGCAAAGCTTCCCCCTCCCTGCACCCACCCCCCTAGGGAGCGCGCTACGCACGCTCTGTAAGTGATTCGCCCGCTTTGCGGGCTCACTCTACGCCCCCCCCCTAAAATAAAATCCTGGCTACGCGCTTGTAATATCTAGCTGAGATTTCCCCAAAATCAATAAATATATAAGGGCCCCCGAGCAATTATGAAAATAGTGCATCTAATTACTGATGGAAAATGGTGACCGATCCTGAGAGGAAAATTGTGATGGTTTATTTTCTGCCTTATGTGCCCATTAGCTAAGATCATAATTTCCCCCATGATCAAAATGCAAGGAATATTACGTACCGAAATGTACGCGTCTGCTGTTCACTGTTAAAAGTTGCAGTACACGTTCTGAACACTGATGCAAAAATCACTGTTCATAACAATTACAACCCCAATCAAGTACATCAAGGGCGTCAATCCGGGGCAGGGGACACGTCCCCCACGATTTTTCCTAGGGGCCGGCCGGCCGGGGGGACATCATATCAACAAACAAAAAATTAGTGCTCCTTACACCCCCCCCCCGCTTATTCACCGGCTGGCTGATTCGCCGCTAAATATTTTCTCACGAATTGCCCCCCCCCCTCCCCGTTGCCGCCGCCTGGATCCGCCCCTGTGTAATTGTGCCCCCCCCCCATCATGCTCAAGCTCGGATTGACGCCCTATGGAAGTTTTTAATTTTAGCCTCACCATCGACAATATCTCAAATTTCCTATATTTTATGATGATTGCCTAAATATTTCCCTCACTGTTGGAAGAAGTACATATAAAAACGATCTTTTCATTCGTAGATCTATTTCAAGTTTGTGTTTCCTTTGGCCTTTCTCCTTTTAATTTATTCTTTTTGCTGCACTTCTTCTGGCTCTTCTTTTTTCTTCTTTTTTCTTTTTTTTCTTTTTTTTCTTTCTTTTCCTCCTTTTTAAATTTTTTTTACTGTTGATGAAGCAGAAAATATTTACTATTTATTGACGTCTAATGATACAATAATTGTTTTGTTTTGGTTTTGTGCCAACCTGGACAAAAGCTGGCGCTATATACGCTAAGAGCTCAGTGCCGAGCTAGCTAGCATAGCTTTATTGTTTTATCTTACTGAGCTGCATGCATGCACAGTATAGACCGTACTTCCGCATATTTTAGTTCCCGGTGTTGTCATATTTTAAGTATTCCTGTTCGACTTAAACTTCATTTAAAATGTCGAAAATCACACTATACATGGCTTCAGTGAGTTCCAGCCAGGAAGTAAGTAGTCTGAGTAAATTTATATGGTTTAAATGAGGCTTATTATTCTGTGATAAAATCAAGTGTGCCCTTAAATATGACGAGGCCTAGATCTAACATTAGAATTTAGATACCAGCTGAGCTGCGGCTCAGTTGTAAAAAAGGGGTGCGGTCGGATTGGCTTCGGACAGACAGCAGGCTGGCCTAGCCTGGCCTGGCTGATCAGGAGTCTGGCTATTGATGTCGCCGCGCCACTGCTTGTAAAATAGCTTCTTGGGGTTGTGTGTCAAGAACTGTCTATTTTTTATTATTATTTGTTGTATTTTGTTAGTTATTGTCGCTGATTCAGCATGAAAACACCTGACAGATTTGGCGAAACTTCAAACCCCAACAGGCACAAGGCCAAGGGCAAGGGCCCAAGTTCAGCATGTTCAGCTAGGCCAGGACTATTATTAAAGTAAGGCCAAGGGTAGACAGAAATAACCGTCTGGTATGGGTCATTCTTTTATAAAACTGACATTTGTTGACATTCCCCATACACAGACGGTACCCCATACGGCTCGCACGGGGAGATTGAGCCGATTTTGGCCTGCTTTAAGGTCAAAAACTTTCTCCCACGATTTTCCTTATTTAGATCTAATTTTCTGAATTCTAAATCAGATAGAAATAAACTTTGTATTTTTTTTCTCCTATGTACAGTTCTCAAAGTTTGATTACCTATTTCAAAATGCGAAATTTACGGACTTACGTATATGAGTTATCCATTTTTTATCTCAGAACCAAGGAAACGGTACGTTCATGCATTCGAACTGGTAATCTATGACATGACCCACCCGATATATTTCCGGGTCAACCGACCAAAACAAGCCCAATGGCCAATCAGAGCACGTGTTTGATATTGGGCTTATGAATATTCAAACGTCACCAGCTCAAGCCGGGCTGACTCATACGTAGCTATTGGACGTTCGAAAAGAAAAAATGAATATTCATCAACTTGAACCAAGATGGCTGACAACAAATCTTGTTGACTACAAGACTTTCTCGGATTAATCATTAATATAGGATCTAAATGAGCAAGCTATCGTAAGTCAAAGTAGATATTTCTGTGTTTTTTTAAATTTTTAATAAGATTCAGTGTAAAATTGCAGCCAAAGTGGATATATGAAGACGTAAAGAGTGAAAAACTCGTTGCATATCTCATTCATCGCGGTCCGGCCGAACTGAACCATTCGTTTCCCACACTACCCCATTGACGTACTTCAGTCTATGTATAGAGGCGGTCAGAGGAGCCAGATGCAATCTCAGCGGAACAACCGTCGATATCAGAGACTGAAGCTTTCGGTCTAGGCCAAGGGCTAAGTAAGGCCAAGGGCTAGGTCAGGGCTTCTCAAACTTTTTCCTTGACGGTCCAGATGTGATTTCTGAAAGCTATAAGATCCAAAACATTGGATGGCATTCACCTATAATTTTCTTACGGTCGATCGTTTACTTCAACTTAAAGTCCAAGTCCACTCCAAAAATAACTTAGACCCCGTTTACAGTGAGCAAAAAGGCCGGGCTGAGCTGCGGCCCGGCCTAGCACTGTAAACGCGCAAAAGGCCAAATGCGCGAGGCCAAAAGTGGCCGCGCAAAAGGCCCTGCTCTGGAGGTAGTCTCGGCCGCGGCCCGGGCTTTTCTCACTGTAAACGCACGCAGGGCCAAATGCGCGGCTGAGCCTGCCACTGTAAACGCACAAAATTGCGGGGCAGAGTAGGCCCTGGCCCTGGCCCTTTTCTCACTGTAAACGGGGTCTTACTTTCAATAGAAGCAGAAAGATCAGACAAACCAATCAAAAAAAGTTTGAGCAAAATCTGATAACTAATAAGAAAGTTATGAATTTTTGAAAAAGTATGTAAAACTAGAGTCTCTATGGAACAATGAAAATCACTACACAAATTACCAATTTGGTTATCAGTTTGTGACGTCATGTCCTCACTATTTATCAATTGCTTTAATATATAGGTCTAGTTTCATCCCATTATTTTCCCTTTATCCCCAGAACTTGATTTCCCCATGCCTTTGGCCAGGTTCAATATGATTTGTATCATATTGCGTGCATGTCATTTCGCAAAATCTTTTATGAACTTTGAAGAATTGATACTATTTTCTGAATATCAATTATTGATTTTTATATACATAGTTTCTCAAATTTCACATTTTTCATGATTTAACTGAAGAAAAAAAAAATTCTATATTAGTGCATCAACACAAAAACATATTACTATCAATCTAACTAATGCTGGTGTAAAGAAATAAGATTATTAGGGAAAATAGGAAATTTATGTTATCAATATAAAGAAAATAATTAGAGGATAGTGAGGACATGACGTCACAGACTCATGAGTGAGTTGCCAATTTGTCTAGTGATTTTCAAAGTTTTTCATGTCATTAAAAATTCATAACTTTCTTAAAAGTTATCCGAATTTGCTCAAACTTTTTTTGATTGGTTTGTCTGATTTTTCTGCTTCTATTGAAAGTAAGTAATTTTTGGAGTGGACTTGGACTTGAAGTAAAACAATATATTACATGCTGGAAAGCCGGGTATGGCTCAGACATTACTCAATTTTGTTTCAGACTCGATCAGACAATCTACTCCTAGACAGAAATAACCGTCTGGTATGGGTCATTCTTTAATAAAATGACATTTGTCAACATTCCCCATACACAGACGGTAACCCTTACAGCTCGCACAATGGGGGGAGATTGAGCCGAATTTGTACCACTTTTGCCTTTGGTACAAAAACTTTCTCCCCCGTTTTTCTTTATTTACATGTAGATCTAATTGTCTGATCCATAAATCAGACATAAGAAAGTATGTATATTTCTAGACCGAAAGCTTCAGTCTCTGATATCGACAGTTGTTCCGCTGAGATAACATCTGGCTCCTCTGACCGCCTCTATACATACACTGAAGTACGTCGTACGGGGTAGTGTGTGGAAGGAATGGTTCGGTTCGGCTGGACCGAGATGAATGAGATATGCAACGAGTTTTTTCACTCTTTTTCGTCTTCATATATCCACTTTGGCTGCACTATTACACTGAATCTTATTAAAAATTAAAAATAACACGGAAATATTTCCTTTGACTTATAATAGCTTGCTCATTTAGATCCTAAATTAATGATTAATACGAGAAAGTCTTGTCGTCAACATGATTTGTTGTCAGCCATCTTGATTTGAGTTGATGAATATTAATTTTTTTCTTTTCGAACGTGCGATAGCTACGTATGAGTCAGCCCGGCTTGACCCAGTGATTATGAATATTCATAAACCCAATATCAAACGAGTGCTCTGATTGGCCATTGGCTGTGTTTCGGTATGTTAACCCGGAAATATATCGGCCGGGTCATGTCATAGATTACCAGTTCGAATGCATGATGTACCGTTTCACTGGTTCTGAGATATAAATTGGATAACTCGTATAAAGTAACTCCGTAAATTTCGCCTTTGGAAATAGGTAATAAAAACTTTGATAACTGTACATAGGAGAAAAATATACATATTTTTTTTCTATCTGATTTATAAATCAGAAAATTAGATCTAAATTAGGAAAAACGGGGTAAGTTTTTGTACCAAAAGTGGTACAAAATCGGCTCAATCACCCCCCGTTGTGCGAGCTGTATGGGTTACCGTCTGTGTATGGGGAATGTTGACAAATGTCAGTTTTATTAAAGAATGACCCATACCAGACAGGTTATTTCTGTCTAGTATATTTCTTACTTACTGGTATATAAAATTCTTAAAATTTTAATTAAGTAATTGCAATAGCGAAATATACGGGCTTACTTCATACGAGTTATCCAATTTTTGTCTCAGAACCATGTATTCGAACTGTAATCTATGACATGACCCGGACGATATTTTTCGGGTCAACGAACGAAACAAAGCCATTGGCCAATCAGATCACGTGTTTGATATTTGGTTTATGAATATTCAAATATCACCGGGTCAAGCCGGGCTGACTCGTACGTAGCTATTGGATGTTCGGAAAATAAAATTGAATATTCATTAACTCAAAACAAGATGGCTGCACAACAATTATGTTGACGGATTAAACATTAATTTAGGATATAAATAGGCAAGCTATCGTAAGTCAAAGTACATATTTCCGTTTCAATTTCTTGTAAAAATAATATGTGATGTAAATTTGCAGCCAAAGTGGATATGTGAAGACGTCAAGAGTGGAAAAAAAAAAATCGTTGCATATCTCATTCAACTCGGTACGGCCGAACCGAATCATTCCTTCCACACAGTACCCCATAGTACGTACTTCAGTCTATGTATAGAGGCGGTCAGAGGAGCCAGATATAATCTCAGCGGAATAACCGTCGATATCAGAGACTGAAGCTTTCGGTCTAATCTACTCCTTACTTTTACAGTAATGACACCTGTTTACTGAAGAAAATGAGGCTTTTTTTACTTTTAGGTCTTTAATCAGACTTTATCTGATCTAAGGAGACTTGTTAATTACTGTTTTTTTACAAAAAAACAGAGCTTCCAGGGCCAGTGCTTCCGATTCCACTCCTTAAAATAGAGTTTCGTGAAAGCACACCAAATTTCCCGGAAATTTCTTAAAACTTTCAAAATGCCTCCTACATGGATTAGCAAGTCCTCATGCATACAGTGTACAGTACATGTAACATTGACCCATGAGTTGGGGGTGGTAGTAGTTTCATTGTTTTCCCAGGTGCCATAATATCTTGATATGTACATGTAATATGTATGCCACAATTTACATCATGTACTATACTATACATGCATGTATTTAGTAATCCAGCAAATGTTTGTGGGAGTTTCATCAATAAATCCCACATGTACATGTACATGTACATGTTGTAAGTTCACTAATGAAAAGGGTGTACATATAAAGGTATATACTGATACTTAAACAAAATATGATTTGTACACACTTCTGACTATTAGGTTGGACATTATGGATGGAAATAGAAATAATTTTGTTATATTTGGTAATTTTGGTGGAAGCATATGTTCACTTCATAAATGGCACAAGTGAATTGATACCAAAATGCTAGGTGCATATTGGAGTGAGTGAGGGTGACTACATGTATATGATCTGTTGTGATTTGCATCAATCAGGCCTAATTTTGATATAAATTTCTAGAAATTGTCAACATCAAAATCAGGAAAATGAATGAGATTGCACATGACAGTGAGACTATTGGATTGAAAAGATGTATATAAAGTTAGCCTTGGATGTGAAGTTAAAGATAAAGTTGAGTTCTTGTCATGCGATTGCATTGTGAAAGAAACGATGTAGAATCGATCAGAATAGGTTGATCATCTAGCAAATACGTATTGGTGTGTACTGCAAGATCAGTGGAATCATCAAAATGATAAGAAATTTGGCCCAGTCTAGGTAAAGTTACATGCACCGTACACAGAAAGATGTATATGGGGCTACACGAACATGTGGCATAAAAATCCGTCCCGATTTTTATGTTGTTAATGCCATATTTAGAATATGAAAGCATTCAAAGAGCCATGCTTTTCAGGGAACCTTTTTTTATCTGATGTTCTTCCACACTGGCATAATAACAATGATAACACTCACAAATTATTTTTCACCTCTTCCCAGAACTCAACCTTCTCTTTAATTGCTTCCCTACATATAAATGAACAGTGAATATATAGACCAGTTTACTGATGTGTTCAAATTTCACTTCTTCTGCCAGAGTTGCTCTTGACAACTTAAAATCATCCATGCCAGAGACTTGCACAACATATCAACTACTAATAGACGGATTTTGTCCATACAAATGTTACGATATTGAATTGCTAGTGAATTGAATTATTTGTCACCAAAGTTACAAAGTTACATTAGTTAAGAGGTTGATTGACTGAAATTGACTCATATTGTAATATGCGGATGCATACAAATTGTTGTTTTTCCTGTTAATTCCCATGATTTGTTTTTTTCTTTCATCTTCCATTTGCTTTTGTAAAGTAAGATTTGCTAGATCACATATGAACTTTTTTCTCTTGTTTAAGAACTAAACTGCTAAGTAGCTATTACTGTTGTTTCTGTTGTTGCTGTTTTTGTTTTTATTATTATTATTATTATTATTATTAATGTTGTTGCAATTTGCAGATCAAGAAAAGGCAACAGAAGATTACAATGATCTTAGGGGGAAAGGGAATTGAGTATGAGGAAGTAGACATTGCACAGAGTGAGGATTCTATGCGCAAGATGAGGGCTTTAGCTGGTGACCCAAAAGCCCTTCCACCTCAGATCTGTAAAGGAGAAACTTATTGTGGGGTGAGTGTTGTGTTTTATGACTCTTGCTCCTGCAATAACCGTGTTACTTTGTAAAGCTTTTAGAGTCAATTCTTTACCTAAAGTGACTCGGTAACAGTGCATCAGATTCTGAAACAAAATCCTGGATTTAGCTCATGCTGCAATTATAATTATAAACCTTTAGGTCAGTCAGGAATCCCATGACTTTTACAAGCCGATCGCCTGTCTGATTATCAAGATATTTATGATTGGAAATCGAAATTTTACTTTTCGTTTTCCTAACGGTTTTAAAACACTACAGTCTATCGGGGAAAATGAGTATGGTAAAACCGGTCACTCAAAGATTTTTACTTTTTTGAGGTACTTCATGATCATTTTGAAGTGCAATTTTTTTTAGGGCTTCAATATTACACCCTATCACAGACACTGATAACACGTGTGCCATGCATCTCAGATTTAACATCGTTAAACGATGCCTTTAAAGGGAAATCCAACCTTGATATTGTACAATGGTAGAGGAAAGCAGAAAAATCAGAGAAGTAAACTGGTGAAAGTTTAAATGAAATTGGACAAAAATTGAGAAAGTTTTGAATTTTTGAAAGTTGTTTATCACTATAGGTATGGGCTCTGCGAATTGGCAGAATTGGTAATTAATGTCTCTGTGATGTAGTGGCAGACATATTTCCCATTTGTTCCAACACACAAAATAATTAAAATGTCATTTTTTCAAAAATGTATGACTCATGAGGGTCTATTCTCTTTAGAGGACCTATAATGATATACTACCAGTATGCATAATATATTTTGAGTAATGCCCCAAGGGAGAAGGCACTGAGGTGAAAAACAGAAATAAATTATATTTTTTACACAACAAACGGGAGAGTTATCTGGGACGGTGTTAAAATCCACTGACCAAACTGCCAATTTGAGATTCACATGGACTTAATGATTTCATATATCAAACATTCATAACTTTCTTATTATTGGTCCGATTTATTTCAAACTTTTGCCATTCTGTTTATCTTTTTTTCTGCTTTCATACAAATTAACTAACTACAAGTGTTGGATTGCCCATTTACTTGTCTAATACTATCACTAACCCTAACCCAGACCCAAACCCTTTACATACCTGTATAGCTCAGCTCTTGTACCAGGGGTTGTCAAACATTTGACGGTCCAGATGTAATTTCCATGAAAGCTCAACTTCCAAAATAGTGGGCAAATTTACTTTACTTAATCACTACTTTACTTAGCAAATGAGGCCAGGTCACACAACGTAAGGCCTTGTATAAACCGAATAATGTCACATGGTGCCATGGTCAGGACTGGGTTTACGTGGTAAAATGTTGAACATTTTGAATGTTTTCATATCTATCTTGCAGACCCTGTGCTACTGTAACTGCTACTCCCATGTCAGTGTGTGTGCTTTAATAGCCACTTGATATAGCCATGTCCCACCATGTAGGTCCATGGTCCCACCCTGTATCGCATGAGTGGCTTTCCATGGGTCTTTTGGCAAGATTTCATGTGAAATTATGACTGCACCATTTCAATTGATTTCAAACTTGATACAGTACATACAAGTAGTTGCTCCAGGACTGACATAACTCTCTCTTTTGTTTCCTTTTGCAGGACTTTCCTGCTTTTGATGCTGCTGTCGAAGCAGAGGACATCGAAGGATTCCTGAAACTGAAGTGATTCCCTAACTACCTTCCTTAAACTACATTTGGCTCTCTTCATAATTGACTAGGTCATGAAAGAAACAACAATTAATAGTGCAAGTTTTATCTTTTGGAATTTTTCTATCTTGTTTTCTATTTGCTAGGTGAGGCGGTGAGTGATTGCTTTGGTTTGTGTGGGTTTTTTTAAGTATAGAGATGTTAGGTAAGATCTAGTTCCCTTTTTTTTCTTCCTTCATCCTATCTGAGCAAAATGTGAGATTGGGTGTATCGCAGAGGACATTTTGCAGACATGCATTCCAGTAATCAACGCTACAAAGTCAGTTAGGTTATAAGCTATTAATATAATGTACCAAACCTTACCATGATATCTTTCAGAGTGAGTCAGTTGAACTGCCTAGTTAATAGTCAAACTAATTGTCTTTGCTGTATGTAAATGTACCTACAATGTCTTCAAATAATGTTCTAATGTGGCTAGTGTTCTTTTATGAGGGTCGCTGCTCAATAAATACCCTTGTATGTTTTTACGAACCATGCAGAAACACCTTAAAATTCCAGGCAATAGGCATATCGTCTGTTTGGTGCCAGAACAGCGTTAATTTGTATACTTTAACACATAGTCAATGAACGCCCTTCTGGCTCTCAACAGACGATATATAGAGTCTCGTTAAAGAACGGATGCAAGGGCATGGATGCGTGTCTACACACATGTGGAATGCATGCATACAAATTAGTTCTCACATGACTACTTCCACACAATGCTAGTTCCAGATACAAGTCTATTCAACCATAAGTAATTGTTTTCTTGTTCAGGTTACATTTTGCATTTCCGGGCAGTTCTCGTTTGGTACATGCAGGCATGCTCTGTGAACTTTGCC
This sequence comes from Mesocentrotus franciscanus, assembly GCA_037976565.1. Taxonomy (NCBI): domain Eukaryota; kingdom Metazoa; phylum Echinodermata; class Echinoidea; order Camarodonta; family Strongylocentrotidae; genus Mesocentrotus; species Mesocentrotus franciscanus. The sequence goes on along the minus strand of CP137671.1, from coordinate 30,357,548 downwards.
ATTAACAAATTGTTGACTTATGTCTGTTCAGAGCGAGAAGGGCATTATGTCTCTAAAGAATGCATGAGTTATGCCTTTCTGTCTCGAACAGATGATATACAAGTACATTAGCTTTACATCCATGTGTGTACATGCACACATACATTCTATTATACTATATAATATGATCCTTATTCAGATTATAAGGTTTCTTCTGTGCTCCTGCTCCTGTTTTTTCTAACCTGCGCTGTACCACTCCAATTCAACTGCTGACAGAGTCATGTATGTATGTATGTATCCTCTCTCTCTCTTATCTTTTTGTCTCTCTCTCTTTCTTTGTCTCTCCCTCTCCCCCCTCTCTCTCTCTCTCTCTCTCTCTAATTCTTGGATACATATTATACTATCATGTTTGCACCTTTGTTGAAAATATTGTTGATATACATGAAAACAAAAATAGTCAGTTTATAGTATGAGTGCTGTAGATAAATATCTCTTTGCAGTCATAGAAACAGGGAAAGTCCTAAAATTTCCTAGAGTTTAACCATTGCACCTTTTGAAAAACAAAATTTATAATAATTTCGTATTGAACTGTATTGATATATCCTGCTTAGATGTAGAATAATTTGGTTTATTTTGTATGATGGGATGTTGGGGTTATATTAATTTTCTAAGAAATGAACTTTTAAATGATGTTGGTACACAAGTATTACTGTAAATTCTTCATTTAAAAAACATGGTACATCCTGTTTTATACGCAATCAACAGTACCGGTATCTTATTATGTGCTCTATTAAAGCATTCCAGTACTCTCAATGCACCTCAAGTTACAAGCAGTTTGCAAACTGAAGTTGGTAAAAAGCTGTTCACACTCCACATATGATGATAGCAAGTATGCAAGAGGACCAACATGGCATACAAGTATATCAGTTGTATGTCAATAGACCTTTTAATTAATTAGTTCAGTTATATGGACTTTTCTTGATTTCTTCCAAGGACCCATGATGACAAGTAAAATCTTTCGCCCAATGTTTTTTAATTTGTTAATAACATCTGTAATCATGGATCTACCTTGCATACATCATATTGTCTGCTTGAAGCCAGAAGAGGGCGTTTACTCATATATGCGTTAGCAGAGTGAATGCCCTTCTGGCTTTTAAGAGGCAATATATTGAAATGTCAGGAAACTCTCTGGCAAAGATTACTGGTCTTTAAGAGCAATTTACAACAGAGACATATGTTGGCTAACTGGTGTATTGAGAACATTTTGTCCTACTTTTCACCAAAATAATTGATCAGTTGATATTGTTGAATTGCAAAGTTGCTTCTGTGATTACAAATCAAGAGATTTCTCATATATTGGCCTTTGTCCCTTACGAAAAATTCATTTAGTGTGTTTTTTGGTCCAACGTAACATTCCAGTATTTGTAAACTGTATTGTTTACTATTTTATTCCTTATTTCCTTATGTTTTTGTTCTTTGCTGATACCATGAAGGCACTTGCCAATTCAAAGATTACGTTTCATTTGTGCAGATTTATATAGTTATATGGATTGTCTTTATGTTTTACTTTGTTTTTCTTACTTATTCCTGTTACTTTTACATATGTAAAATGAGCACAGCTCCAAGGGAAACAAATCACAGTAATGTACAACCAAAAATTATTTTGTGTGATAATATATTCATTGGCAGTGTAAATGTAATATTTTGAATATCTGGAAGAAATTAGATGCCTTTAGCAATAGAAAATATGTGCAGCTCAGCTGGAGATATAGGAAATATTGTAATTTCCAAATGCATCTTTATAGAGAAATTCTAACTAGGTGCTTTAATATTTTTGTGTCGTTTTTTTGAAATTATTGATATCATTAATTTGTACACATTACATGAAGTACTGTATTGTGTAAACATTTATTTCATGATGCGACTTTTCCATGTTCTTGTTAATGTTATGAATAACACGGTTATTTTTTCAGTTGCTTCTTGACATATGTTCCTAGTTGTCTTAAATGGTGTCAACAGCAGATATAATAGTAACAATATAATAAGTAATTTCCTTATGACAAATATTACAGACAAAATTGTTACCCGGTACATAAATCTAGCAGTGCACTTTCGCATCACAAAATTAAATGAGAAGAATATCTTGGCTGTACCACGTATACACATTTTGAATGGAGTCATTTTTATTAGTTATTTTGTGAATGCATGTGCTGCATGCGTGCACTGTTTGTTATATTGTATTGTTTCGTCCATATCATTTTAGATTTAATGGATGGAATTATATAAACACATTGACGATGTCTACAGAATCATTCATTTACATGGATTGATCGATGTATGAATGAATGGACGGATGGGTAGATGGATATAATGATGGATGGATGGGTAGATGGATGGATGGATAGATTGATGAATGAATGGATGGATTGGTGGATGAATGGATGGATGGATAGATTAGATGGATGAATGGATGGATGGGTAGATAGATGGATAGATTGATGAATGGATGGATGGATGGATGAATGGATGGATGGATAGATGGATGGATGGATGAATGGATGGATGAATGGATAGATGGATGGATAGATTGATGAATGAATGGATGGATTGATGGATGAATGGATGGATGGATGAATAGATTGATGAATGAATGAATGGATGGGTAGATAGATGGATAGATGGATGGATAGATTGATGAATGAATGGATGGATTGATGGATGAATGGATGGATGGATGAATAGATTGATGAATGAATGAATGGATGGGTAGATAGATGGATAGATTGATGAATGAATGGATGGATTGATGAATGAATGGATGGATGGATAGATGGATAGATTGATGAATGAATGGATGGATTGATGGATGAATGGATGGGTAGATGGATGGATGAATGAATGGATGGGTAGATAGATGGACAGATTGATGAATGAATGGATGGATTGATGGATGGATGGATGGATAGATGGATAGATTGATGAATGAATGGATGGATTAATGAATGAATGGATGGGTAGATGGATAGACTGATGAATGAATGGATGGATTGGTGGATGAAGGTATGGGTGGATGGGTGGTGAATGGATTGATGGATGGATAAACAGATGGAGGGACGGGTGGGTTGATAAACAGACAGGTGGGTAAATAGATAGATGAATGGGTGGATTGAGGGATGGGAGGGTGCATAATGAACGGATGGATGGACAGACGGGTGGGTGAATGGATGGGTCGATAGATGGATGGATGTATTTTTAATGTCTTTGCGATTGTGTAAGATACAAACATCACAAACGACAATGACCATGACAAATAGGATTCTTTACAACAACTCCGAGGGCAATAAACCCTCTTAAATATTCACCATTATCCCTGAACATGAAGAATAACATCGTTTTTAGAATACGACCCCAGGCGTCTCAAAAACAGCTAACGTTATTTTTTTGTAATGGAAAATCGTAAAAATTCTATTCACCGCTATTACCTTGGATGGTATTTCTTTAAACTACATGAACATGTATTTAATTTTAGCCTATCTGTAGAATAAAATCGTTATTCTGAGAAATTTCCATATCAGATTTTAAATTTAGAATACTACCTCAGAACCTACATGAGAATGATTAATGTTAATTCCAAAGTGCATTATCTGCATGAGCACGAATTTATCTCCAAATTATTTTATCTTCAACATAAGATATTTATTCCAAGAACTTGATATTTCAGATTATAAATCACAGAATACCACACCAGAACCTACATGAAAACGATTTATGTTTGAAGAAGATATTTGTCTCAATTCCAAAGTGCATATCTGAGCACGATTTGATCTCAAAAATATTTTATTTTATCTTCAAAATGAAATTGGTATTCCGAGAACATTTTGTCTCAGATTTTAAATGTCAAAATACCACCCCAGAATCTTTAAATGATGTAACACGACTCACACGAGGATGATACTGGTATGTTTGAAGTAGATATTTGTCTCAATTCCACAGTCCACGTCTTCTCCAACTTTCAAGCAAAGCATTTTCTCAATAATGAAGCAAGAAACAACACAGTAGATGTTCAGTTTGTCTGTTTTATTGACATGGAAGACATCAAACTCATGTTGACATCAAACAATAAAACAGAACAGTACAGTACAATAATTGTACCAACAATGACACAAGATGTACATCAATTAGACATGCATTTATAGGACAAGTCTAGATAAATCTTCATGATTTACCTGTGTTGAGGCTGAGCAACGATACAAAAACAAACGATGATTCGAAGCTAGCCATCATCTATATATAGACCAAATGCCCCCTTTCTTTCGAAGACTCAGAAGAGCTAGGCAGCGGCCAGGATTCCCGATGGAAAATCATTACCGGATGAACAACACTTTGAGATGAGTTTGTAATGCTTGCAGCAGAATTCCCGAAAATTTCAGGTTTATGTTTTAGGGTTGTTGTTGTTGTTGTTGTTGTTGTTGTTGTTGCTGTCAGGAGTATATCGTCTGTTAAGAGTCAGAAGGGTCCTAACTAATAACACTTTATACAGAGTTAACATCCTTCTGATTATAAGCAGACGATTTATTAAAGTGACCATGCATGTGTATGATACCCCTTTTAAAATATTAGCTGTTTGTGCGCGAATCGCCCATAGGGATGCTGTTGATAAAAGAAGAGAAGAAAGAAAGAAGCTATCTAAAGCGAGTGAGCATTGAAAGTGAGTCATAAGTGAATTTTTATATCTAACCATATGGATGGGGCGGGGGAGGGTGGGTGGGGGCAATCATCATCACCATTCTTTTGGTAGTGACCCCTCAGTCAATATCAGCTGATCCTCTTCACATGTATCGGAACAATGCATGATCCTCCTCCTTCTTTTCCTCCTTCTCCTCATCATTAGAACCATCTTCATCATCAGCAGCAGCAGTATATACAGCAGGATAATTTGCATCATCTTAATCTTCATCGTCATCATCGACATCGCCGTTATGGTTATCACCATCATTAAGATTATTATCATCGTCATCAACGTTGTCGTCGTCTCCATTCTCAACATCATCAATATCATCAGCATCACCGCCACTACCACCACCACCACCATGGTCATGATGGTGATTAGTGGTGGTGGTGGTGGTGATGCTGATGATGGAGACGACGACAACGTTGATGACTATGCTAATGTACCCGTTGGTACAAGTTCCAGCAGCATCATCACCATCACAATCATACATCAGTACCCATCGTCACTCCACTTTAAATTCCTTGGTCAAACCAGCAGATCGGTCTTCATAAAAACACATACGACATTGACCATAACAACCGAGATTGATCAATGTCCACACCATTTCCTCTTTATTTATTTCTTTATCCTACAGTCCATCTCTTTGACTTCTGCTCATCTTTATACTTCTAAAGATTTAATGCAATATAGCTTTATGCTTTAAAAATCACTTAGTCATCCTCTTTCTGCCCCCTCTAGTTTGTCTTGGTATAATAATAGTTCACATCATATACGGGGGTTGAGAGAGAGAGAGAGAGAGAGAGAGGAGAGAGAAAGGAGAGAGAGAGAGAGAGAGAGAGAGAGGTTCTGTCTTTCAATTCTTAGTCTTTATTATTCTCATATACTTGAAGTTACACCCCGCCCTCTCTCCATCTCAGCTGACAAACCAATTTTCTTAACGAGGTCATCTCACATCTCAACCCACGATAACACACCTCAAGTAATACATCTACGTCGTACGGAGATAACCCAACCGTCTTCTTCATCCCGCACAATACTTTCTTTTTTTCTCTCAGACGTTCTGTATCTTTAACCCGCCAAAATGTCGAACGAAATCACAGTCTACATCACATCCTACACATCGACTTATCAGGTGAGAGAAGGGCATGCGTTTGTTTTTCTAATTAGTTAATCAAGAAAGATGATAATGGAGTCTGGCATGACGAGTTTAGAAGTATATCGAGACTGGTCCAGCATCTTCCACGGAACTTCTCTTGTGCAGTTATACATGGCGAGCTCAGAGTTTGGAGGTCATTTTGGGCGTTTCGAGTTGTAGAAAATTCTGCGATGGGTTCAGTAAAGTACCCTTTTCAATAGCTAGCCTATGAGATTTTAAAACCATGACAAAGGCTCCGAGTTGTAGCGTAATCTTTCATATTTGTTTAAGTACTTAAATTTGTTGTTGAATAATTTGATTAAAAAGCTTGCCTGATACAAAACTTGGCCTGCATTGCCTATGGAAGGGTAAGCAGACAAAAGTTGGCGTTACCATTTCGGTCTGGTTTTAACCGCCAATCAATAAAGATGAACGGAGATGGATAATGAAATTAACCAGCGCCTTGTTAAAAAAGATCATCGTATGAAATATTTTTGGGTCATGAAGGCTATCATGATATGTCTCTTTAAAATTACAATCAATGCCTACATCTGCTGCATTCTGTCAAGGGCAGTCTGCTTATGCAGACCTTTTATTAATAATTCTCACAACGAACACGGTCAGTGAAATTTTACGGGGCAAATCAAACAACCATACTTTTGAATCAGTACAAAATGATGTTAATAAGCAGTATAAATCAGAAGTATTACACTTAAGCACTAGAAATAGACTAAAGTACAATTTTCGACGGATACGAATTTCACTAGGCGTCTGATATGTAAAACTAATAACATGCCGGTGCAGTGTGTGTATTGATGCTCAACGTTGTGATGTGTATGATGAACGCAATGGTACACCGCACCGGTCATGATGATACTGACATGATAGTCATCACGTGATCCTACATTCCAGAGATTCCTTTTGGTCGCCAGTCTACTGCATGCATGCCCGGGTGTTTTCAAATGATCTGTTTTCAATAAAGTTGGAATAACTTTTCTTACTTCTTTCCCTGAAATGATTGTGACAATAATTATGTCTTGAGAAATATTGTATCTTTCTTCTCTGAACATTGTTGCATTATCAACATTAATTATATACTGACCAATCTTTATTGATCAATAAAGTTCTGAGAAGATATAACCTTTTATATGTCAAGAATAGATTCATCATATTGTCACAATCATTTAATAGAAGAGGTTAGACAAAATCGATCAAAATATTATAGGCAACAGTATAAACTACTATGGCAATATAATAGATTATGATTATACATGATGTATTGTAACGTATTGGCCTATCGATCTCTAGTTTTCATAATTGATCCAGGGTACACATTATATTTTCAAACAATTTTTTCTCGAAAAGTATATCAT
>CP137671.1:30179938-30349829 GCA_037976565.1 Mesocentrotus franciscanus | reverse complement strand
AAGTATATCATCAACAAACCACTCAAAAACACCACCAAAAAAAAACAGCATGAGAACGAATACAAGAATAAATCTAATTACCAAACCATTGAAAATATATAGGCTCTAATCATTAAAGCATTGATATCCTTAATCATGTGCTCTCCCCCCTCTCTCATATTTCCTCCGTCATTCTTGTGCGTTCTCTCTACTCATCACGCATAGCTGGATTTTTGTATTTTTGTATTTTTTGCGGGGGTGGGGGTGGAGCCGGGTAAACAAGCACCACACACAGCAATTCTTGCTTTCGATAGGTCTCCCTGCAATTATGTATTATACTGTGATTGTATTTCGATAAACCTTACACCATAGGTGGATCGGGTGGGAGGGGGGGGGGGTAATGGCCGTGGCCTTCCCATTGAAAGAGAGAGAGAGAGAGAGAGAGAGAGAGAGAGAGAGAGAGGGGGAGCTTTGGGGGAGGCTGAAAGGATTTACGCAGGAAAACGGTTCGGAGAGGGGGGACTAGCTCTCGGGATTCATGAAATCATATTCCTCGGGAAATATTATTCCTGGCGGGGACAAATGACCCCCCTCAGACAAACCTTGATCCTTGTATATTAAACGTGGAAAAAAATCATATTAACTAAATAAAAACAAAGAATTCTAACAGTGCACATCCATCTCATTAATATCCAAACACATGCATTTCTTCCTCTCCCTTTCCTTTTGTCCTATATCCTAATTCTCTTTATCCCCACACATTTTTTCTTTGAGTTTTTCTCAACAACTCGTATGTGTGTATGTATGTATGTGTGTATTATCAATTTATATTACACCGCATGACCAAAATCACATGGTAAGTTAAATTGTTTTTGACAGACTAGATCTTTAGCATATACTACCGTTTTACGAGAAACAAATTTCCCTATAAAGTCAAACGTGAGTATATTGTAAAATTATGATTAATTGCTATTTTTTAAATTTTATTTTAATGAAACGCCACATTCTCATCAGATAAGTTGATGTTATGCATCATAGCCGATATTCTATTAAAATCCAAGCCCGGCGATAAGTTGATGTTATGCACCATAGCCGATATTCTATTAAAATCCAAGCCCGGCGCTTGGCTTATTAATTAGTTTTTGTTCAAAAATCGGGTTTAACAAACAAGGTTCTCAAGTTTAATTTGTCTTTTTGTTAATACGTGATTTCCAACCCAGCCAGGGTCGCTTTTATCTGAATTATTAAATCATGGATCAAATTTTTGTAAATGAATATTTTAAAATTGTAAATAAATGAATTTGAATCTGAATCCACAGATAATGAAGCAGATCCAGAAAGTGATGATGGTGCTGGACAGTCGTCGAAAGATGCTCGACTATGACATCAAGTACGTGGACCTCGCGATGTACCCTTCGAGTAGAGAGAAGATGAGGGAAATATGCGGCGACCCTAAGGCCTTACCACCCTGCATCGCTAACGGCGATGAATACTGTGGGGTAAGACCAAAATCATTATTACTAAGCAGGGCGTCACTAGACAGGATAGGGGGAGGAGGGGAGGAGATAGAGGGGGTGAGCGGTCATGAGAAGTTGAGAGAATTTTGCGGCGACCCCAAGGCCTTACCAGCCTGCATAGCTAACGACGACGAACATTTCCGGATTAGATCAATATTATCATCATCAAGCGAGGGCCTCTTTAGACAGTCCCATTCCGAATTTCAGTGGGCAGATTCTGTAAAATCTACAATATTAAGACATGATTATTTTGTTTTGCATATAGTGTCATGTTTGCTTTTTTTCCGGCAAATTTTGCACAAAATTTATTCTCTGCTCCACTATACAAAACGATTTAACGACGCCCCCGATCAACTAAAGAAAAAAACGGCGATGTAAGTAGGAATTGAAGTTGAGTTTGCAACAAAATCTTTATTTTAAATATGACCATTTTTAACGAATCCGCCACTGGCTATCCCGTTATCTGGGATTGCCTCGACCTGGTATAGGCAGACTTATAGAAGTATCAGGGGCGGCCGAGCGACTTCCAAAGTGGGGGGCACCAAGAAAAAAGGGCACTATCGGGAAAAAAAAGGGCACCTACAAAGGGAAGTTTAGACATTGGTATATACCCCTACATTGTGATTACATTATCAGGGATTATTTCAATATTTGTTTCACTTTATACACCATACAAGATATTGCTTAAGCATCATACTTTGCAGTTTCGTGTGATGGTCTTAAAATTTATTTGCGAGCGAGCGAAGCGAGCGAGGAAAAAATTTAAGATTTGTGAGGTCGCAGTGCGAAACATTATATCTTATAAAGAGGAAAAAACCCAATCCTGATGGGGTTATAAGCACATTCTCTTAACGGACTGAAGACTGAAAAGACCTTTGATAAGTAACATAAGTATATCATCTGTAGATGCATGCGAGCGTAGCGAGCGAGCTTTGGGGGAAATTGCTCTTAGTCGCTTGAAATTAGGGCGCGTTTAATGATGAGAGGAAAAGGGGACACTTATCAGAACAGAAAAGGAGCATGTGTCAAAGTACAAAGAGTAATTATCAGAGGTGAAAATGGGGCACTTCTCACACCCTCAAAAACAGGCACTCACCAGGGACGAAAAAAGTCAGTCAAGAGAATAGGAAATGGGCATTCGTCGACGGAAAAGGGGCCCCCGTCAGATTTTGATAGGGGCATTTATAAGAGGTGAAAAGGGGCATCTATGAAAAGATAGGTCCCTTATTAGAAAGGAAAAGGGTCACGTATCATTGTTAAAAGGGAAATTATCAGAGGTGAAAAGAGGCACTTATCGCACCTGAAAAGGGTCAATGACCAGATATGAAAAAGGGCACTTATGTAAATGAAAAAATGGCACTTATAATAAAGGTAAATATGCATTAGTTGAAAGAAAATGGGCACCGATCAAATTTAAAGGGGCATTTATCGGAGGTGAAGGGGGCACTTATCTGAAGTGAAAAGGAGTATTTTCTCGTACTTGAAAAGGGCCATTTACAAGAGAAGGGGCACTCATGAGAAGGGGAAGGGGCTCTTTTTTAATGGGACACTTATCATTAGGAAAAGGGGCACTTATTAGAAAGGAAAAGGGGCACATGTGAAAATATTACTTAGGTGCGTTATCCGAGTTAAAATGGGTGTAGTTATTAAAAGGTAAAGGGGCACTTCTTACAAAGGAAAAGAGGCACTTCTCGTACCTGAAAATGGGGCACTTACTAGAGATGAAAAAAAGGGAACTTATGAGAATGGAAAATGGACACTTATTGCAAGGAAAATGGGAAATTATCGAAGTAAAAGGGGCACGTGTCCAAATAAAAGGGGCACTTATCAGAGTTGAAAAGGGGAAGGGCAATTTTACAAATTAATACGGGCACTTGTGAAAGTAAAAGGGGCACTATTCCAATGTAAAAAGGGGCACTTCTTACAAAGTTAAAGGGGCACTTTTTCTATGTAAAAAGGGACACTTTTTGGGTGCTTGAAAAAGTGGGAGGGCACTGTGCCCCCTGCTCCCGGGAGGGCCGCCTCTGAGGGGTATTCCGTCCTCATAGTAAGCTGGTTCCACTAGAAGCAGAAAAAATGAGAGAACAAGATGAGTGAAAGATTGAGGAAAATCGGATAAAAATCGGAAAATTAAAAAAAATTGTAATTGATCAAATGGAACATGGCAACGGAAACGTACCTTTCAAGGGTTTCTTGCTATTTGGCCCAAATCCATTTGCTAGTGCTAGGTAGACCAATTTTTTCTTGGACGAAAGCCTTAATTCACTAATTGGTCATGAAATGATTATTGGACAAAATTGATCATTGGACCAATGGAAATTGGACGAAATGTTGATGGACGAAAATTATGTTAGACCAAATGGCAATTAATCCCCATGGAGGACCTATCCCGTAGGTTCCATATACTAAAAAAAATTATATATATAAAGTTCAATTCTCTCTAAAGAAAAAAAGTTGATTTGTATATATTATGTGCACACTATATTATCATCGCACATTATTATTTCACTCAAACCTCTTTAAAGAAGTAGGGCTGATCATCGATAACCATGAAAATTGACATTTTTGAAAATTAAAGTAAAAAACAAATGGATGAGATGCTTGAACGGTCCGTCATTATGTTGCCAATCTGTTTTCGATTGACTGCAATTACACAAATTTCGTATCTTTTTTCTGATTTCCCCCAAGCTCCCACTGAAGTGTTTCTCTCATTTTTGTTGTTGTTCTGCTTCTATTGAAATCAATTAAATGAATGAAGGACTGTTGTATAAAGAGACAACGTATTTACCAGTAGATGGCGCCATTAGTCTTATGAATTGACTTACAGGCAATTATTTTTGTATGGGTTCCATCTCGAAGTCTGAACATACAGTTATTTTCAAATAATATTGTATTTGCCCATTTTCTGATTTAGGGTGTAGTTATATGACACTAATTATTGATTTACTGGTTTGGTTATTTATTCACACAAAACAAATATTTAATTGAAAAGACGAGTAATGTCTACAAAAATAGTCGTCTTGTAATTTACTCATTTCATGATTTTTTTTTCTTCTTCTTCAATAAGGCGTGGGGCTGAGGCGTCCGTTCCCTATTGGATACGCTACACAGATTCATTAACCGATATTTTATTCCATTATCATCTCTTTTCGTTTATTTCCCTTTCCTTTCCTTTTTCCTGAACTCCTGTAAACGACCCGTATTTGGGTTCTTTTGATTAAATATTATATCAAAAGCCTTTCCAGTATAAATGGCCTCATTTAGCCCAAGATGTATCCATTTGGTATACCATATACCACCTAGCCATATAATATTATCCTCGGGACGAACATTTATAATGATTGTCTGTGTAAATAAGATCATGGAAATGTTACATAATTATTTAGGCCGTCTGTTTAATATTTTGACTTATAATATATATATTTTTAAATATGAAAGATTTCACCTTACGTATTTTGTCTTTTGCAGGGCTTTGAAGATTTCGAAGAAGCCGTGGAATTGGAATACCTCAAAAAGTTCCTGAAGCTTCCCGGATGGGCTGATGATGAAAAGAAGAAGGAAGAAGAAGAAAAGGAGAAGGAAAAGCAGGATGAAGAAAAAGATGAGGAGGAGGAAGGAGAAAAAGCAGGAGGCGAAGAAGATGAGAAAGAGAAGAAAGAAGGGGAAGAAGAAGAAGAGGAATCAAAGAAGGGAGAAGAGAAAGATGAAGAAGAAAAGGATAAGGATGAAGAGGAGGAAAAGACAGACAAGGAGAAAGAAGGAGATAAGAAAGAAAAGAAAGACGATAAGGGGAAACCTAAATTAAAAGCTAAAGTCGATTCAGATAAAAAAGACAAAGAACCAGATAAAAAGAAGGACAAGGAAAAGGACGAATCATCAAAGAAAGAAGAGGAAAAAGAAAAGAAGGAAGGGAAAGATAAGAAGGATGAAACGAAAGATGAAACGAAAGATGAGAAAAAAGATGAAGTGAAACTTATCAAGAAGCCGAAGCTAAAAGCAAAGGTAGATGTTGACAAAAAGGACGACAAAAAGGAAGAGAAAGACAAGAAGGGAAAAGATGAGGAAAAGAAGGACGACAAGAAGAAAGACGATAAAAAGAAAGACGATAAGGAGAAAGAAAAGGAAGATAAAAAAGAAGAAAAGGTAATAAAGAAACCCAAATTAAAAGCAAAAGTTGATACCGACAAAGAAAAAGAAGCTGAAAAGGAAACGAAAGATAAAAAGGAAGAGTCAAAAGAAGACTCAAATGATAGTAAAAAGGACAAGAAAGATAAAAAGGACGACAAGAAAGGTGACAAAGATGAGAAAGAAGACAAATCAAAAGAAGAAAAGAAAAAAGATGAAGGTAAGGAAGAGAAGGTGCTTAAGAGGCCAAAGCTGAAAACGAAAATTGATGTTGACAAGGAAGAAACAAAGGACGAAAAAGAGAAGGATGAAAAAAAGAAAAAAGATGAAAAGAAAGAAGAAACCGTCGTAAAGCGACCAAAACCAAAAGCAAAAGTCGATGTCGATGAAAAGGATGATACTTCAAAAGATGATGAGAAGAAGAAAGAAAAAGGCAAGAAAGAAGAAGAGAAGAAAAAGGAGAAAGAGAAGGAGGAAGAAAAGGAAGAAAAGGCTAAAGTAATAAAAAGACCAAGACCGACTGCCAAAGTTGATGTAGATGATGAAACAGAAAAGAAAGATGAAAAGGCAAAAGACAAGGATGAAGAACAAGAAAACAAGAAAGAAGAAAAAACAAAAGAAGGTGAGAAAGAGGAGACAACTGTCCGAAGGCCACGATTAAAACCAAAGGTCGATGATGAAAATCAGAAGAAAAAGAGGAGAAGAAAGAGAAGGAGAAGGAGAAAGAAGAAACGGTCGTGAGAAGACCGAAACCTAAAGCTAAGGTCGATGTGGATACAGAAGATAAAAAGGAGGACGAGAAGAAGGAAAAAAAGAAGGAGGACGAAAAGAAGGAAGACGAAAAGAAGGAAGAAACGATAGTAAAAAGACCAAGGCCTAAAGCTAAAGTAGATGTTGATACAGAAGATAAAAAGGAGGACGAGAAGAAGGAAGAAAAGAAGGAAGACGAAAAGAAGGAAGAAAAAGTAGTTAAAAGACCAAGGCCTAAAGCTAAAGTAGATGTTGATACAGAAGATAAAAAGGAAGAAGAGAAGAAAGAGGAAGAAAAGAAAGAGGAAACAGTAGTGAGAAGACCCAGACCGAAAGCCAAGGTCGATGTCGAAACCGACGACGATAAGAAAGGAGAGGAGAAGAAAGAGGAGACCGTCGTTCGTAGACCTCGACCCAAAGCCAAGGTGGACATCGACGATGAGGAGAAGAAGGAAGAGAAAAAGGAGGAGGAAAAGAAGGAAGAGAAAGTTATTCGAAGACCCAGACTAAAAGCTAAAGTTGATGTTGACTAGGTTAAATAATTTACATTAAAAAATGCACAATACTGAACCAAATTTAATTTGTAGTAGTTAATAAACCTTTCAATTCCCTTCATATCACATCAAAAATTGAAATTGAAATTACTTTTCCGAGGTGTATCCAGAATCCCAAGTAGGGGGGGGGCTGCTCTTAACAAAATCGATTTACTGATATATGGTAATGGATGTAAATTATACCAGATAGTATCTGGTATAATTTACATCAGATACAATTCGGAGGGTGCAGGGGGCACCTCTTGCGCCCTATGCCTCAGATCCATCATCACAGTAATCACCCGTGTGCCTTTATCTTTTTTGTTCTCTCTCTTTCTTGTGTACATAATTGTTTGTGTTTGGAAATACTGATAATGACGCATGCGAAATGTTAGGTATCTAGTGTAAAAATATGCTTCCCTGTGGTAGATACTGTTTTAAAGTTTTATCTGCCCAGATAATCTTTCCTTAAATCCTCTTGGAAGAAAATATCGAAAGTTTTTATTTGTCCTTATATTATTTTGTGAGAATGAGTAGCATAGGGCGTGCATCTTAATTGCGTCCATTTATATCGTTTGTATCTATTAGTGTGTAATGTTGCCTGAAATGATAATATTCTTTTGCCAGTATTTACTTCCACACACCACCCCAGTATACTGGCCATAATTAAAATTTCTCTCAGTTTCCCTTTCTGTGTTGTATTTAAAGCTGTTAGATTTAAACGATCGCAATGACGAAAAATAGACATAATGCAATTCACTGTATAGCCATGTGCGGTACCGGTGCAATGTTTATTTGTTTATTCATGGTTTAATATAAATCGTGATTAGCAGCCATTGGCCAAATAGTTCACAATTAACAGACGCAATAAATATTGCAAATGGTAAAATTATACAAAGAAATGTGCGAACATGATTTTATATCTATAGACAGTCCAATAGGGTATATTGAAAATGCCCTTCAGATGATTTCTCGAAACTCTTTATGATCGCGTTGAAAGCACACTTATCATGTACTTGTTATTGTCAACCTTATCTTATTGTAGAAAGCTAAAAATAATTTCGGGTAAAACGAATTTTTTTCTTCTGAAATAATCACTGTTTATGCTAAAATTTTGTGTTGACTTGGGCTCCCCAAATGTTCGTAAGTTTTTTAGTTAATCTGATACGTAAAGCGGAATTCAACTTGTTCTCTACTCTAATCAAAATTATCTTTATATGATTCGGGATGATTGTGCTATTTTGTCGTAGATTAAAATGGAACGGTAACCGTTTCTATTCTATGCACTGTCCTACATCAAAGAAGTCATTTATTATTGCACAAAGTTTCATCTTTCACGCAATTAAAAATAATTAAATAACGGCTTTACTGATTTTCGTTTTCTTAGCTTAAATCATTATTAATTTGCAATGTTGTAGTTAATGTTGTTGTAAATAGTAATACCGAAGAAAGCGTAGGCCTTCTGTTACCCAAAGGACACATAATTATTATTTTGTATAAATGTATATCGTTGCTTATATAATTTTTCGAATGCACGAACGGTTTGTGTATCATCGGGGTAGTCTGCGTAATCTAATAAATTTACGTAATCAGAATTGTCTCATTTTTTTTCGTGATTTTAGTTTAATGTGAAGCAAACTTGCTATTTTGGATTTTTTTTCCAAACAGCATGGACTCTAATAATAAAAATGTAAAGGAAACTAAAGAGAGAGACCGGAGAAAAGAGAGAAAGGAAAAGAGAGAGAGGTATATATCATAAAGAGAGACGGAGAGAGAGGGGGAGAATGAATATAGAAAGAAGTGTGTGTGAGAGAGAGAGCCTGAGAGAGAAAGAGAGAGAGAGAGGATAAAAGAGAGAGAGAGAGAGAGAGAGAGAGGGAGAGGGGGGAAGGGATCCAATACACCCAAAGTCGGACATGAGAGAGAGAGAGTAAAATATAAAAACCAAGGCATGATATATATGATAGCCCCATCGTTTTTTATATTCGTTGTGTATAATTGATTTGAAAATTTTGGCGGGAAGGCCAATTTAGTAGGTATACAATGTATGTTGCACTGAACTTTATTTTTTGTCTTTGTCGGCCAAAGTTGTATCAGTCATAACTGGCATTGCTGATATAAGAGAAAATAAGTCAATAAGCAATATCATCTTTGTTATTTTTTCTCAGAAAAGAAAACATGCGCCGATGGGGTAGGGTACTGGGGAGGGTAATCTGGTAATGATCGGGAAGTCTTGGGGGAGGTCATGCCCTCAGTCGATCGGCCCATTATTTTTTTGGGAAAAAGGCTTCGGACATTTAGGCATAGCTAGCCCAGACAGCTATTACACGGTGCACATTATAACAAATTGTTGAGTGTCATGTGACACATTTTCACACAATAAGATATTCGCTAACAAATACCTTACGTACTATATTTCGCAGTATATAAATACTCCTCTTTCTCACTTTCTCACCCCTCCCTAGTACTATATAGCATATAGGAGTCATCCATAGAATGTAAACGTGTCCCTACATAAAAAAATTGAATAACAAAACAACTCCCACCCGCTCTCCCCAAACTACATTAAAACAGCCTATGGTTTGTTGTTAAAGACTGAGTAAAAAATGTGATTAAAATCATAAATAATTCAATGTAAAAGAAAAGAAAACTAGAAAGAGACTATCGAAATTCTTTTTGAACTATGGTAAGCTTTATTATTTATTTAGATGAGTGCACAATCGGCTTACTATAACTCATGTTATTCTGACAAGATGGCAGAAAGTTCTTCCGGAATTTTTGCATTTGACGGCGAAATGTAAGAAGGAATTTGGTTTTTCTTTAGCATATTGCGTGAACATGAAGATTGTATTTTGTCAAATGATAAAATTAGCAATGTGTTCGTGATAAAATTTTTCAGATTACGGTTTAGATCGAGCTCAATCAGTGTACCAAATGAAAATCTTCAGGGGTTCAGAGACGGAGCGGCCTCAAAAGATGTGCCCTCACACCGCGCGTAGCAAGTACAGTGGCTGAGCTGAGCCTGAGCCATTCATTGCATTGTCGTATCTTAATATCTTATACCGGGCGCGGGCCAGGCTTGCTTCAGTCTCGGACTGAGTTACTTCAGAGGCTGCCGGCTGGGGGTTTGCCTTTTCTTTGGTCAGGCCTGGGTTAGGGACGGTTTCATGAATTTGTCCTGTTTTTAGCAGCTGTGTTTATTTCCAAATCAAATGTTGTTTGTCGTAGAAATATATACATACGTCTATCGCAATATTCGGAGACTATCCAATTATTTATGTCATTATATTTTGAGTTAAAAGATATAGACTATTTTGGTACTGGTACTAGTGGTAGGGTTAGCCTTAAGAGCTTGGTGATAATGTGAAATATTGATATTGATATCACCAAGCCTTAACTGGCTCCCATAGACCTATGCGGAGAGGCAGGTAAACAAAACCTAAAATGCGTCCGAAATCACCCCTTCCCACACCTGACCAATATTGGACAGTGGCCTCGATGAATTTTATGCCACTTCTACGCCTAATTGCCTACGAAAATTAAAAATTGGATGTAAAAATAACGAAATATTGGCGAATATCTTACCAGAGAGATACAGCCCAGCTCCCTTTTCACGTGTAGTGTGAGAATTTACGATCTCGGGATAATGTAGACCGAAGCTTTCTGTCTCTTTCGTTCGTTAGCCTCTGATTTGGTTTAGAGACAGAAGCCGACCATAGGCGCCCTGTGAAAACACTTTGGCCATTTATGGCCAAAACTCTTGCCCAAATACTACATTTTACCTGATGCATATCCGATGCATTTATTATTGTAAATTAGGCCTACAGGTCCACTTACCAGATTTACTGTATGATGCGTTTAGGGATTTTTATCGCTTGAGCTCCGTTGAAATTCTTGCAGCCGTATTTTAAACTGTTACTGCGCATGAAGGAAGATGACGTCATCCATTGACAGTAACAGTTTAAAATACGGCTGCAAGAATTTCAACACGGAGCTCAATTCGCGATAAAAATCCGAAAAAGACCCCAAACGCATCATACAGTAAATCTGGTAAGTGGAACCGATGTAGTTTAGCCTAGGCCTAATTTACAATAATAAATGCATCGGATATGCATCGGGTAAAATGTAGTATTTTGGCAAGAGTTTTGGCCATAAATGGCCAAAATGTTTTCACAGGAGCGCCTATGGTCGGCTTCTGTCTCTAAAGAGAGGAGCCGACCCTACCCAAATCAGAGGCTAACGAACGAAAGAGACAGAAATCTTCGGTCTAGGGATAATGGTGTTGACCTCTGACTGGAACTTCCCTAAATATGCTGCTACCGTATAATGTGCTGTATTATAACACTACAGTTTTTGAATTTTTAATATAATTTTGAAAGTTGAGTTCTTAATCTTATTCAATGAAACTTTTACTAAAGCCAGTAAAGGGTTATCAAGTATCGCCAATCATGTGAGGAGAATTTCAGGTCACAAAGTCAAGGTCAAAGGTCATTTAAGGTCAACAAACTTAGACTATGTTGTGGCATCATCATCAAAAACTTAACCAAGGTTAAGTTTTTGATTTTTTAATATAATTTTAAAAGTATAAGTTATTATTCAATGAAACTTAGACTAAAGGGTTATCAAGTATCCCCAATCATGTGAGTAGAATTTCAGGTCACTAAGTCAAGGTCAAAAGTCATTTATGGTCATCAAACTTAGACGATGTTGTGGCATCAGGTTAAGATTTTGAATTTTTATTGTAATCTTGAAAGTATACATTCCTATTCCATGAAACTTAACATAAGGGTTATCAAGTATCACCAATCATGTGATTAGTCTTTTAGGTGACAAAGTCAAGGTCAAATGTCATTTCAGGGGGGTGTTTCACAAAGATCCTAAGTCGAACTTAACTCTAAGTTGGACTTAAAAATTATGGAGAACCATTTGTAGCCTTAAAATAAAATATATTCAAAAGCGAAAATTCAAGTTTTAGAATTCAAATTTAGAATTTGTATAAATTCCACATCAAGAACATGAAATCTCCTTGATAATAGAAAATATGAATGATTTGAATCGAAATGTTATGCCTTTAAAAAAACATTTACAAAATATTTTCATAGATGCTAATGGCTTTCCATAATTGTTAAGTCCAACTTAGAGATAAGTTCAACTTAGGATCTTTGTGAAACACCCCCAGGTCTGCAAACTTAGACTATGTTGTGGCATCAACATCAAGATCTTGATTTCAAAAGTGTTTGTTCAAATTCCATGAAACTTGTACCCAAGGGTTATCAAGTATCACAAATCATATGACACAAATTCCAGGTCACAAAGCCAAGGTCAAAGGTCATTTGAGGTCAGTAGACTTGGATTATATTTTTCACGACTTAATATGATAATTAATAAATCAATTTTTGTTATTTGTTCATATTTCATGAAAGTTATCAATCTTGGTACAAACAATAGTAAATAATTCTTCTGATGATTCTTAGTCAATATTCACTTCAAAATGCTGATTAGATTCAGAGGATTTCATTTTGGGGGCCTGCTAATGGGCCACCCTGCCTATAAATAATGTACCTACCTCAATTTTTCATCATATCGAATTGCGTAATGCAGGCGAGACCGCAGAGAGCGTTTCCCTTGTTAAAATTAAATTCCAATACTGCAACAAAAATTGTTATTATATTAAACCTGATAATAATATTGTGGTAATCGGTTGATAGATTAATACATTACATGTGAGTTAGTGAATCATCAGTCAAACAATCAAGGAAAATTGGAAGGAAACATGTTTTAAAATTGAATGTTAGACCTAGACTCAAGATCAAGTAAGATTTTCTGAGAATATGAACTAAACCGTAAATGTGAAATGGTATTCACTGTTAACAATATTTTTGTAAAGTTTTTTAGTTTGATGTTAGCCGTTTCTATTTTCAAAACTTTAGTCATGGAAAAGGAGAATCAACATCAATAGATCTAGACAATAATTATGAGTAGAATATTAAGTGGGGTCTATTTTCTTTCATATATTTTCTTTTTGTCTTTTGGCGTGTAATAATTTGTTTTGAATATAAAAAAATTGATTGTATCATTAAATTATGACTAACTTTCTGGCCAATATCTATGCTATTGTGCAGGCAAGATTATATGTACATGTCAAGAGATTTGACATCAAGCCATTTTAGAATTGAATATTTCAAGAGTACATGTTAGACAAAAAAAAATTATACAAGATGTTTCATTTTATCTATCTTTAACAGATGCAAGAGGCCCAGTTGAATTCGAACAATTTGATCTTGCATAAAATTTATCTTAGTGTTTTCAAATTTGATCTCTTTGTACAGGTCAGAGCAAGGTCAAGGAGGTGGCCCTGTGGATTCTCTAAACAACTCCAGCTCAGCAACAGCAGTTAGTAAGGCTACGTCAGAAGAATTCCTTGAACCAACTGGTTACCAGAAATTCTTCTCTCAAGATGGAGATGGAAGCTTTGAACCAGAAGATAATCCCGGATCTTATGAGTATCTCTATGGTACTACCCCACCTCGTCAGATGCGAAGTGCAAGGAAGCAGACTAACAAGGGGAACAGTGGAAAGGGTGGGAAGCCACCCCGGCTGGTGCTGCAGGGTACTCCTAAGAAAGAGCCTAAGAAGGAAAAAACCCAGAATCAAGCCAAAAGATCTCTTGCCAAAAAGATGGACTCTGCAGACTTTGGACAGTCTGCACAGAATACCAAGCAAAAGCTTCATCAGCGGAAGATGAGAAGTATACACCTTGACAGGACTAGTGAACGTGAGTTTAAACAAAAAGCCATCACGTATGATGGATCTGAGTTACACGTGCCCCTCACTCCTACTCATGTCTTTCGTCCATTTGACTCGCTGCCATCCCCCAACCTCAAGATCGACTCCTCGACATGTTTCCGTAGCGTTAAGTCTCATCAGGTGAGTCCCCCGCATTCTCCAAGAAGCAGGCACAAGAAAACATCCACATCGTCAAAGCTACAGTATGCACCAGAGAGGGTCGATTTCCACCGTACCTTCTCTGCTCTTATACGCATGGGTAGTGCCAAGAAGGAGAATAGCCAGGAGATCACGCAGAGGATCCGCAGACAGGACGGAATGGCTCACGACGTCTTCCAGATGCAGTGGAATGAGATACTGTGGCTAGAGCTCACTGCCTACCATAATGAACTCAGCATCACAGACCAGGATCTACACCTCATCGAAGCCCGCAAGAAAGTTGCTGAAGTCATTGAAGAAATCATGAAATTCAAGTACCAAAGTATGATAGATGGCAAGAGCATCAAGTCTACATGTTCACTCGATAGAAAACGATCGTCTTTCAAAAATGTGCAAAGAACTCTTGCCAAGTTTGCAGGTGGAAGGTCCAGCAGCTCCTCAGGCTCAAGCTCTCATGGGGATTCCGTTGAAACTTTCCAAGTGAATGGGAATGCATGTGATACCTGTTGCAACCCCAACCCTGTTCAACGGAGACATCCAAGTGTGTCGGACAATGGATTCTGTATGCCCCTCAGTGCTGCCCTTAATGCATACATAACAGACACTCGTGAGGCGTGGTACAAGGTACATGCCCTGCTTGAAGATTTGGAACAGGTGCAACTGCTTTACCCTAACAGCAAGGCACTACAGAATGACTGCCAAGAGCTCAGTACACCCCAGTTCACCATGAGGCTAGAGACACTGTGCTTATGGATGAATATTACAAATGACATCAGTCACAAATTTGAACTAACTTCTCAGATTCTAGGTGTTGTAGACCTAGAGGGTTTGTGGTGGCCATATCTGGACCTCCCTGGGTATTGTGTGGAAAACCCTTTTCAAACCGAATCATGTAATGAAAGTGAAATGGATGATGAGGTTAAACCGATGGTCAGGCCTACTGCCAGGAGACCAATGCTGGGAGCTTTAGGTCACTGGGATTGTGTGCAGTCCAACTCACAAGATATGATTCAGGGGGCATCTTGCGACACTCAGTCAACCTCCTTGTCACGTGATATGTCCCATGATGCTTTGGACTCCAGGGATATGTCACATGACCGCATGGACTCGCGAGAGATGTCTCACGATCACAAAGACTCCACCTGCCCTCAACTGCCAAACTCCATCCCAGAAGACCATGTAGAAGATGATCAAACCCCAGTTCCTCCCAAAGGCAGTCAAGATGATGAGTATTACCCCAATCACCATGCCGATGATGATTACTGCTCCGTGTCCTTTGGATCAAGATCAGTTAGTCTTTCATCTACCCAATCCTCAAATCCTTTGTTCCATAGAACTCGCTCTGTTACCTTTGATATTTCCCACAAGGAATTCGATGATTCAACCCCATACCTTGAAGGAACAGAACAACCAGCATTGGCAAGCACGCCCCAGTACAGGAGTCCCCGAACTGATGAGTCTCCGCGCACAAACAGGATCTTCAGTGAGTGCCACTTCAGCTTTGACTATGACTCTTCAACGTCCATCTACAGGCCGTTTGTTGACCGCAGCCTGAAGCACCAGGGTTTGAGGAAGATGACCAAGAGGCTGGATAAGATGCTGGGTCATACAATGAGGAAGATACGGCTTGCTCTGGAAAAGTCTACAGATAACACTCATGACTGTAGGAGAATATCAACAGGGGTAAGTCTTAAAGATTTTTTGACTTATACGGAAGCACAGTGATTTACTCATAGCTTTTTATGCATACTATTATTTTAGAAGTGTGATTGGAGTTTATGTCGTGCAACCATTGTGGTCTTTCAAATTTTCAATTCAATTCAATTCAAAATGGTTTATTAAGATACTTTCATTGTGGCAAAGCCGAAAATTTACAGTAACACAATGACAATTGATAATATATATATATATATATATAAATCAGCAGTACAAACACATTAAATATACATGTAACTCATTTAATTAACAAAGCATACA
This sequence comes from Mesocentrotus franciscanus, assembly GCA_037976565.1. Lineage (NCBI taxonomy): Eukaryota > Metazoa > Echinodermata > Echinoidea > Camarodonta > Strongylocentrotidae > Mesocentrotus > Mesocentrotus franciscanus. The sequence goes on along the minus strand of CP137671.1, from coordinate 30,334,003 downwards.
AAAAATGAGAGATTAGAATCATTAAAAAATATGTAATTTATATCTAATAGGCTACCAGTTTCTTAGAGATTAGGCCTATGCAATGATAATAGTGGTAAGTCTGTAGTAGGAGCATGAGCAATCATGGATTTATAAAGAAAAGTGGATATAGGTATGGGAGGGTGTTTGTGTGAGTGTGTGTAAGAGAAAGAAAGGAAGAGAGAGAAAGAGGGGAGGGGTAAAGTAAGGGGAATGAATAGCAGTAGCGAAGATGAGAGGAAGAAGGAGGGACAGAGAGAGAGAGAGAGAGAGAGAGAGCTAGGAGATGGAGAAGAAAAAGAAAAGAAAAAAAACCCACAAAATAAGCTAAACATTCCAAATGAGATTACCTACATGCATAAGGTAAAACATGGTAACTGGATCACTGAAGTAAAGGAACCAAAACATAACCAGGAAATCAAGCCCATGTGGCTTTTACGGATGCACCTTTTTCCATCCTATACTTTTAGTAGATTTAATCATGTCTTCTTTATTTTTCCCCCAATGTATTTATATATATTCAATGGGCGCTTTTGAATTGCATTCATCGAGCTTAAACATCAAACTGCAATTTTATTCAATCTGTGAATACAAATGAGAAATAAACAAATAAATGACGACTGATATATCCAAACATCGACTAAATTAATGAAAGCTAAATGCCTACATCAAATTAACTGTATACGTTTCAAGCTGGACTTATTCTATCATTGAATCAACAGATACGGTAAACAAATCTAGAAGTTTCTGACAGTGCTGTTTCTTTGCTCTGTACTAAAACTGAAATCAAGTCAAAATACCATGTCAACTCCTTGTAACGTAGAGTGGAACCTCATTATAACAAACTCACTATGACCAAGGAAACTTCCCCGCTAAATACGAATGTTAATCAAAACATCATCAAACAACATCTCGTTAATCAAATGTAAGATTAAACCCCTTGTGACTAGGCTAGTCCTTTGTTTACATCGTAACTCACAAACTCTATTTATAGAGCATACATTTCCAGTTTATGAGTTTACTCTGTTCTGTTCATTCGTGTGTTACTCACTCAACTTTCTCACCCAAACTATCATTCTAAATGGCTAACAATAAGCCCCAGTTTAACTAATACATTAAACCACCTGAATACATTGTAAAAAACATATCTTCATAAATGTAGCGATATTTAACATCGCGTCTGTACATGTATGTTATACATTATCATTTCTAAAAGGAGATTTCCAACGTACATGTAACTCATTCAACGCATCACTATACAAATTTGTGCATAGCGATTTATACATCGTACTCGGTGCATATTGATTGTCATTATGTAATTATTGTAATATCATTTTTCCTCAACAACCTGACCAAAATACTTTCTTAAACCAACATGAATGAAAAGTATGATATTTCATCGATAAACTTACTTCTATGGCGATATTCCTGGCTAACTGAATATGACATACGGTAGTAAGACTTTTGTCTCCTTACTGACCTTCCCTAACGGAAGAAAACGTGGCATCTGCCCAGAATACACCTTTTCACGGTTACAAAAGTGCGCATGCTCAGACATGGGTGCCATCTTAATTTAAGATAAACAAACCATTGACCTCTAGAGGTCAGGGGTTTACGCGTAATTAAAATAGCGCCCATGCAAATATGATGTGAGCGCACAGCGCAGGCATCTGAAAACATTGATGACATCACTGCCTGCGCTGTTTTTTTGCATGGGCGCTATCTTAATTACGCGTAAACCCCTGACCTCTAGAGGTCAATGGTTTGTTTATCTTAAATTAAGATGGCGCCCTTAACCGTGAAAAGGTGTATTAGGATTAACATAAATTACTTTCGCTCTATGGTGGCTTGTAAAAATAAGCTATGGTGTCTTGTAAATTTCCTGGTTTGCCAACAAACCAGTAACATTACAATCAAACAATTATTCATTGATAAAAAGTACAATCAGGATGGATGAAACAGAAAAAGAAATGGGGAAAGAGAGAGAGAGAGAGAGAGAAAGAGAGAGAGAGAAAGGGAGAGAGAAAGAGAGAGAGAGAGAGAAGGAGGGGGGAGAACTGCAACTGGGATGTAGGAATACGAGGTGACAGAAGCTGTCCTAACATGGACAGAGAGGGCAGAGAAATAAAGATGAAAGGAAAGAGTTAAAGAAGGAGGATGGTATAGAGGGAAGGAAGAGAGAGAGAGGGAGGGGGGAGAAGAGTAGGGGAACACACAAAAATGGATGCAGTTATTTATCATAATAAAATAGATTTCACTTCCTTCACATAAATATTCATATACTATATATAAACATCTCAGCTAATTTATAATTTCAATTGAAAGTTTGAGACTAAATCGCTGTGAATTGTCATTAAAGGAGAACATTTTTTATTAGAGAAAAGAAAGAATATGGTATTTGGATTTACAAACAATGTCAAACATGCTAATAAAAATTGACATTTTATAATCATTCTAGAAAACAATTTTGAAAAAGATCTCCTGATATTATTAAGATTTAAATTAAGGTACCCCAAATAAATAGTGTAGGCCTAGTATGTAGGCCTATTCATAAATTGTCAAACTTCTTCTATCGTGCTATTGCTTCTCATTAGCCTAAAATATTGATAAAAATTGAAAATTAAAAAAAAAACACCTAAAACAAAACTATTCTTTATAATCAATACTATTTGTTAAGATGCCGAATCAAAGAAGGCACAGGGCTGTTTCTAAATCTTGTAGTTCGACATTGTAACTCTACAGTGGCTGTTGAGTTTCTAGTCTGATATTGACAAGTCCTACTTTTTGGTAGAAGGTGATGCAGTTTACATGAGGACAGTTGCATGGACTTTGCAAATGAGAGACAGAGTATCACCCATCTATCTTTGAGAGACAGTAGTTTTGACTGGAGTAATGCACTCCTGTACGAATAATATTCTGCACCAAGGATGATTCTAAGGGCACGCTTTTGTACCTTTTCGATGATTTTAAGTTCTTGCTTTGTCAGACCTCCTGACCACACAGGTACAGTATATTTGACAACTGGTCTCACGAAACTGGTACATGTACAGTATAAACAACAATAAGGTCCTGAACTGAAAGACTGTGATGCTTCAAGGTGCAAAGAACATACAAATGACTATTTGCACGTTTGACCAAATACTCAACATGCGTATTCCATTTAAAATCCGACTGGATAAAAACTCCAAGTAGTTTCAATGTATCGCTGCGTTGCAGCGATGCGTCCTGGAGGGTAAGCACTGTTTGAACACTTTTGCAAATTCAAACGCATGTTATTGGTGGCTGACTATTCCTGTAGTTGAGTTAGTGCAGGCAAGAGGGTTGATTGTGATCCCGCAGGGCGTGTTTCGACGAAAATGAGATCATCAACATATTTGAAATGACTTACACATATATTAATGGCACCTGGTATACTGTTCTCATTGACTACTGCATCATTAACCAAGGCCATGAACACAACCGGGCCTAATTTGGTGCCCTGGGGTACACCTGCTGAAGTCAAACACCAATTGCACAGAGCCCCTTTGTATTTCACTCGTTAATGGCGCTCTGAGAGGAAATTCTCAATCTATTCCTTGATTGACTTTATAAATTATGGATATAATGATGTTGAACGACAAACATGCAATAACAACAAAGAATATTGTCATAACAACAGACATTTTAAATAGGTCAACTTTTGGTATCGCATGTAATGAAGAAAAGGTTGCCTCTTGTTCTTGAAATATAAGATAGGTTCATAGATAAAAATCTTGAAGTGATGTTTTATTGAAGATGGAGAATGAAAATACGGTAGACACTCTGATTAAAATCTTGTATCATGAAATGTTATCTTTGATACATGTTTGTAAACTAATAGGCATGGTTAGGATTAAGGAAGTTGAATAGAAATTTTTATTCTGTAAATGATTTTCAAGAAATGCCCTATGTCGTACTCCTTGCAGAGCGACATTGACCTGACATTGAAGCATCCTCAGTTCTTTGAATCACCCAGCCCATCCACCGAGCAGACCCATGGCACACAGTTACAGAGCCATGGGGCTTGGAGCAAAGAGTTTCAGGATATGAATCTCCCATCCTTCATGTGAGTTTTACTAGTATATGATTTGATTTAGGCCCAAGTCGTAACGGTTTTCCCTTAAACCGGGACAGGATGGCTGAAAAGTGAAAACCAGTTGTGCAATGTGCACTGTGATACATGTATGTATACCGTATGTTGGTTAAATTTAGCAACCGAGATGTCAAACTTATGATTAGCAGCATTTATCACATTGAAAGTAGAGATACCTACTAGACATGTCTTAGGAAGGATGACAATATCTATTACATTTTCACATTACCGGTATTCAAAAGGGTAACATACGTGTACATGTATATGAAATATTTATCTTTTATTTGTCATTTCATTCTGTTTTCTGTTGGACGTTGATACCAAAACACCATAATTTATACCTGATTCAATGATATAATGCATCAATCAACAATGTGTGGGTTAACAAAGAACTACAACCTACCAGAATTGTTGAAATTATTGAGTGTTCTTTCATGCGTAATATAAAAACCATCACTTTTATCAATGTCATTTTTTGTATGAACAGGCCAGCGTACTTGTTCCTAGTTCGTATTCCTCTGGATGTGATGCATGAGTGTCTGAGATTCAGACTAGAGCACAAACCAGAAGCAGACCCTTCAAGACACAGTATACAACAGGTTTGTAGAAAATGTATTAACTTTGATGTACACACATTTATGTGTCAATGCTGTAAAGAGAAGGTTGAGTTCTGGGGAGAGGTGAAAAATAATTTGTGAGCGTTATCATTGTATTATGCAAGTGTGGAAGAACATCAGATAAAAAATGTTCCCTGAAAAGCATGGCTCTTCAAATGCCTTAATATTCTAAGTGTGGCATGTAACATCATAAAAATCGGGAAGGATTTTTATGCCACATGTTTGTGCAGTCCCACATCAATCTTTCTGTGTACAGTGCTTGTAATTTTACCAAGACTGGGCCAAATTTTTTATCATTTTGATGATTCCAGAACCTTGCAGTACACACCAATACTTGTATGCTAGATGATCAACCTCTCCTGATCGATTCCACACTGTTTCTTTCACAATGCAATCGCATGACCAGAACTCAACTTTATCTTTAAGTTTTAAGTTTCATTTTCACATTGTTATGAAAGAAATACAACCACTCTTTATTGGTTATTATTATTTATGTCGGCAATTAGAAAATTATCACTGAAGACGATGATACCCAAAATAAAATATTGGATCATTCACAGTACAGTATCATTTTTCTATCTCATGAATGATTTTACAATAATAATCCATTATTTGTTTAACACTGTTATTTTGGGAAACAAGGGAATTTTATGTATTAAATGTCTCGATAAGAAAATCTTCCGGATATGAGGCCCTTGCACACAATCAAGGCATACCTTTATAATGCACATTATAACTATTGATATGTGAAAATCTGCACACCAGTTCCCTAAAACATGCAGTCTGCCTCTGTGTGGTGTAGATTGAGTGAACATAGAATAACCATTGAAGATTGTGCACTCAAATGAATGGAGAAAACATTGTCAAATGTGCTACCGGTATATCCTTTGTGGACTTTGTGGTTAGACTGAAATTACTCATTTGGAGAAGTATGTACTCATGGTAAAAGTATTGAAGGTCAATTAATGTGTGATATACCAATCAAAGTCCTAGATGTTTACCTTTACATGTATATTATAAGTACAAGTTTGTTTTCCCGTTTTAACTCCACAGCTTATCCGTGAATACAAGGAAGTCATAGGTGCCTGCACACACGTGAAGCAGTATTACCATGACATGGTGAGCGCTGTCACACTGGGTGACGTCAGGGCACAGGAGCATGTTGACAACGACATCGATGACTATGAGAACGATCTCCAAGAAATGCTGCAGGTTAGTGTTGGAGATAAAAAGGCTTCTTCAGTAGTGTCGGTGATTTGTGTCGATTACTATCAAGGTTAACAATGTACATTTCCTGGAATCTTGTTTCTAATGGGAGTTTCATGTCACTTATGAATATGTTGCCTTTGGTATTGTAGGTCTACTTTGAGTACGTCCATAGTCGCATGCTGATGCTACAGAAACTTCCCCAGGCTTCAGTGAGCCTCAAGAACGTCCTCGAAGAAGAATGGGCGTTTGCCAAGGAGATGTGCCCCTGTATACGGGGAGGAGAGGCTCAGGCAGGCAAGAGATTCTGGTAAGACTCCATATACATTTATACATTAACATTTCCTGGTCATATCAATCAAAGATCAGTTGTTTTACTCATTAATACAGACTATTTTTTCAGGGTCAAAGAAAGATTATGTACTGGTGTTACTTTATACCATGTGGGTTTTCCATCTGAAATTTGTGTGGAAAACTGCATTACCAGTATGGAGTCAGTTTGGTAGTGTGACTGAAGTAGTAGGCCTGTCAACATTCAAACAGTAGCCACTTTAATAACCTCTCCTTCTTTCCAAACCTCCGCAGTATCATGGCGAGTAACCTGCTGCATTCTACTGCAGAGTACCTTGAACAGAGAGTGGATGATGAATGCGTGCATCTACAGGATAGCCATTCAGGTGGTGGAGCAATCAAGTGAGTCACAACAACAAACTTAAATATACATGGGTGGGACCTAGGGAATAATTATTGACTTACTTTCACATGTATGGGGTGGGACTGAGGGAACAATAATTAAATAACTTAAATATGTATGGGGTGGGACTGAGGGAGCAATTTTCAATTAGTTCTCTAATTCATGGGGATGTACAAAAGTACCAGGTCCAAAGCAACTTATATGGTATATGGTATAATTAGATACATGTACCTATGTATTGGGCTTGCAGTTCAATATTTTTTTGCCACCAATGATAATTAAAAACAGGATTAATTAGACATTTAGGATTTCATAAAATTGGGGCTTAATATATGGCAAACTTAATTACTTTATTTTAATATGTCATAAAAAAAATAAAAAAAGGAGAAACAAAAACAAAAGGCCTTTTGGTTGATGTAAGATTAATTGAGACCTAATATAGTCAGGATTTTGATGAAATGGATAAAATGCCTGTGTTTTCCATCAGTTGTAACAACGGATCAATACAACTCTACCCTTTCTCTAAAATTCATGATTTTACCAATGCTCATTTCCTGTAACATTTTCCAGACGCATCATCACTGGGTCCTGTCGTAAGTTCCGAGAACTCTTTCACGAGGTGCGTGACAGAGCTGCCAAGGCTCTGGGCTTCGCTAAGATGTTGACCAAGGTTAGAACACGTTCAGATTTTGTGTGTGACGGGTTGTTATGTTTTACTCGGAGCTGACCAGGGCCATGTTTCATGAAACTTGTTAACGATAACAACTGCCACAGATCCATGTCAAATTTGCTCATAGCCAATCAAATGTTCGGATTTCAGTAGCATCTAATAATTCTTTTATCTTGTTATTGATAACATGTTTTATGAAACAGCGCCCAGAAATATTGTTGTATATCACTTGCTTATATCTTGATGTATGTTCTGTTTATGTCATACGTTTTTATTTTTTCACCGGCGCGATATAATACATTGAGATGTAATAGATAACTAGTTTGCATGTGGGTGCAAGAGGTAAGTTTGTTGCAAGTGGACTCATACATTGAGAGATGCTTGGTAAAAGGCTTCTAAATCCACATGTTATCTTTACTCACATGCATGCTCCCGTTATTATTAAATAATAAGACCTGGATACTTCGGGATAAACGTCTGGAGTTACAACAAAATCATGAAAATTTATGTTCCAATGTTACTCTAACTCTTCACCGTTCTCTGTGTTCTATATCCCTGCAGGATTTAGAGATAGCATCTGAGTTCACTCTGAATACTTCGATGGGAGACTTAATGAACAACCTCAAGCTTTCTAGTCATGTCAAGGTAAAACATGTTTGGCATGTTCAGACTTACTCTTGTCGTAGAAGATAACCTAATTGTTTATCCTTCATACATTTTTGTTCCCTGTCCTGGCAGGAGCAGAAATGCCCTTTGACATTAACCTACATTTGCCACTCTCAAACCAGGTGTAGTAAATAGATAGTATACCTTCTACAAAGAAATTAATTGAATGCTTTAAATGCCTCAGGGAGGCATGGCTGAAGCCAGGGTTATATTAGTACTTCTTAGGTGCCTTGAGCGTCCATTTAGATAGATTTGCCAAAATATAAATGTAGTATTCATATGAGTACATTTAAGATTGTACTCATAAACATAAAGTGGTGCATCATCATCTTAACGTAAACCAAATTTTTCTTAATAGGTCCTTCTGACCAGTTTCCCTGGCTACCAAGTCTTTGTACCTCAGCACCTTCACCAGAACACCCCTCAGATTCTCCAGCTCCTCAACGACCTCTGCGGACGAGAGGACTTCCTGTCGACCGCCGACCCTAGCTCTCCGGACGCCAGTGACGGCTATCTCCTGCTGGTGAAGGACGAGGAGAGAGAGGCGGAGTCAAAGTGGGGTGGAGACACGACGTCCGTCAACCCCAACATTGAGACAACCATTGCTACCTCAGACATTCAGGTTAGTCTTGTTCAGCATGTCCAACCCAATTGAGAACTTTGTAGAGTGCTATAGCATGTCTGTAGACACCTGATTAGAGGCACCTTGAGAATAAAGAATACTCTATCTATGGTTATAACTCAATAAACCATTCATATTTTCACCTGCTATAACAATATTAAGTATGGTGTCTTGCTTTATGGTACCGCTTGGGGTTTTTGGCGGATAATTGTATATACCTTTAACAGGGCTCCACACTAACTTTTTTTGAGGGGGTCTGGATTGAACCTTTTACAGTCTGTATGCATGGGCCCTATGTAAAACTTCAACATTTTGTGGTTCGGACTTAGATTTTAGGCGCCCATGTGTCGAGCCCTGTCTTTAATCTGTAGGTGCCGATTGTAAACGGCTGTTGTTTGTTTCTTTTTGTTGATTTAGGTGGATAGTATCCTTCTAGTGGTGAACCATTCATCGCAGTTGACCATGCAACGCAAGGCATTCCAGAGAGCCATGGGCAGTACAGTCACTCTGATCAATGAACAGACGTCCAGCCATAACACCATTGCTGAGGCTCTTGAGGAACTTAAGGTACGTGCTTATACAGCATTTTTATTATTCGGGATAATGCCCTCACCCTATGTCATAACAACATAGCTGTGTTCACACCATATCTTAATTCTATTTGCCTACCCAGTATAATGCCCTCACCCTATGCAGAGATGCCAACCCTATAGGATGGTTGTCAGGAACATTTACCACATTTGTCAGGAACAAATGGGGGTCTGTCAGTAACACAAGACAACGCAGCATATTTTTGGCGCAAAAACGCGCACAAACACCCAATCACTTTTATTACCGGTACTGCATTTCAAACCTTCCATTTTTAAGTTCAAAATAAAGATGTGCATCAAAATGTTAAAAAATCTGTTTGCAGTCATAGGATCTGAGAGTTCTGTAAGTTGGTCACTTCATCAACTCTTCATTTGACACATCATGAAAATATTTCAGCTGAAGTGGTAACATCTCCATGAGATACCATCTTCACGGAAGTTGTGCTACCCATCATCAGACTGTTGCATCCTCCATTTGGATCCAAGCTACTGTAGACTCCCCGTCCTGGTTTTTACTGACATGCCTACTGTTTTAGTGTAAATACCAGCCACTGTTTTGCATCATTTCATGCACTGTCACTTTGCTGACACATTACACAGACATCCCAGTTTAGCTGTATATGACAAGCTGACATCAGGATATTTTCTACAAGGTACAAGGTTCTCCTCATACCAATTCCCTCTGTACTTTGCATTCACAGGGAAAATAAGGGAAAATAAAACTCTCACAGTTTGCATTGCTTATTATTCTTTAAGAGCTCTGTAGGTTGCTCCCTCCATTCGGTTTAAGTCTTCATTGGACATGTCCTGATTGTAGCAATGCCCTCTGTAGTTTGCCTTAACTATGAGGATGCTTTCTAGTGTCTTGTCCCCAAGATTCGGTCTAAAGTCAGTGGAATTCTTACGGACTAGGGAGAACACTCTCTCGCAATCAGCATTACTGTGAGGTATCACAAGAACACCCTTCATTACTTGGGCCAAGTTCCTGTACTTGAGCATTCCATTGCTATCCTTCAACTGGCCGATAAGATACTGTACCATTGCTTGTCGGTCCTATCACACTCCATGATCTCATCAGGAAAGTCGTGATTGATCTGGTACAGGCAAAACTCCTCTTCCAGAACATCTACAGAGCAAGGAGGATCCCCTTGGAGTAGGCACAGGAATCTTTCAACAAAGAACTTGATGGAGACAAAGGAAGATTCTTCTTTCCTGTTGAAATCCAGGACCTCACTATGTAGGAGAACTTTGTCATAAAGAGAGGAAGTTCACTCTTGGCATAATCGCATGCTTTGACATAGAACTTCCTCACATTGCCATAGAATTTCATCTTCTCCTGAACAGTACACTCCTCCAGCAACTTCTTGACATCTTCCCCTACCATCAAGTCAATGTCCTCCTTCTGGTTTTTCACTTACTGTATTCTACTTGCAGCACATCATCAACAAAGGCAGCAGGTTTCACAAATCTCACTAGAAGACTCTTGAAGAAATCCAGCAAAATTCTTCTGGATTTGTGTATTACTGGTTTCTCATGTTGAAGGGCTTGATTGGGTTTCAGAAATACTGGAAGCACATTTTTCAAAAATGATCAGTTTACTTTGAAGTAGGATAAGCTCAGAGCATCACTAACTCTTCTGACACAGTCAGGGCGGTAATTGCTCCCTGCAGAGATTGTTCAAGGAGTCGATGCTGGCTTAAACTTATCAACCTTGGTGGATGCCACAGGTTTGGTAGACTTCTGAACCTTGGTTACAGGTTTGGTTGCAGTGCCTGCCAGGAGCCTGCCAGGAACACCCTGTGAAAATAAACCCTTTAAGATCATTCCATGTTATTGTTGCGTTACTTACTATGATTTGGACTTGACGTTTGGTTGATGACTGAGGTGTGGAAGACTTTTGGGTCTTGGTTACAGACTTGGCTCGGGTAGATGCCAGGGGCTTGGTTGATGGCTGCAGGGGAAATCAAACAGTTAGAAATCAGAATTTGGTAATTTGTAATAGAGTGATCAAACTTAATGTTTAATTCATGATATGATCAAATAAATTTGCCACTTGCCAAACCCCAAAAAATACATTTCTACAGTTAATGATGATAATATATTTTACAATAATATATCCTTCAATACTTAAACACCTTGTGAAAAAAACAAAAATAAAAAACAACAACAACAACAAAGCTTTAAGATCCATGTTATTGTTGGGTTACTTACCATGATTTGGGCTTGACGTTTAGTTGATGACTGAGGTGTGGTAGACTTTTGGGTCTTGGTGGCTGCCAGAGTCTTGGACTTGGTTACAGTCTTGGCTCCGGTAGATGTCAGGGGCTTGCTTGAGGGCTGCAGGGGGGCAAAAAAGGGAAATGGGCATCAAATTGCTTTCATTTTAACATACATTCATATATCGAATAGTATTTAATTACACATAAATTGATTTTCTATTTCTTTTAAAAAATAATTTCATTATCGATGAACAGAGATTGAATATTACAGCAAAAATCACTTTGAAAGCCTAAGTTCTCACAATATTTACATGTACATGTATATGTAGAACTACATGTTAAGACTAATTCTATTAATATTACGGTGTCCATGATATGAATACTTTATGATTGGTTAAATTATAAACTACTTACCAAGATCTTGCCTTGAAGGTTAGCAGATGATCGACTCTGAGTCTGAGACTTGGGTGTATTTGACTTGACCCCACTTTCTTCTTTCAAGAATTCTTTAAGAGGATTCCACAGCTGCAAAAGCCGTTCAAGGCATGTGTGAAGGGAGAGCCATCTTGAGTTCACATGCTATAGGGGGAATAAAAAGTAATTTGAGATTATGGCTTTTTAAGTCCTTTGGGCCGAATAAGCTAAAAAATAATCACCAAATTCATTTAAGGCAAACGTAAAACTATATTTTTTTATCCAAATCAACTGGCATAGCTTGATTCATTCTTCAAAGTTCAATGATGAACTGTCTGTAATTATTTGTTTAATTGAATGTTGAATCACATTAAAATCACCCACCCCCCAAAAAAAGAACAAGACTTGAATTGAAACTCACGTTCAAAATTTTCTGTTGCTCTGTAACACACAGACTTTGGAACTGTTCAAGCCGTGACATCCTCTTGGCTCTTTTCTTCAGGTGGAAGAAAATGTCCACTAGAATTTCCTCTACTCTTGCTTCCAGTGCACTCCCTGCTTTCTCTGCACATAAGTGCACAAGATGACAAGGACACCCAGATATATAAATCTGTGGATGCTGTTTCCTGATGAACGCAATGACTCCCTTGTTGCAACCTGTCATGACGCTTGCATTGTCGCTGCGAATGCAATACAGTTTGTCCATAGTTTGCCCCTCTTTTCCATTTCGCGATCAAATACTTCATATATGCCTTGACCTGTTCCATCAGTATTGCATGTGGGTACCGATAACAGAGATACATTGATCATCATATCATCTTCATTCCAATTTCGAATAACGACTGGATACATCTTTGACTTGTCTGTGCTACCATCTGTACTCATACTGAAAGGCTTATCCGTTTGAGCAGTTAGTTTTACTTGCATGTCTTTCGACAACTGGCCCGTTATTGCTGTTGACTTGGTTCTTGCGCAGCTGTACCCTTTTGCAATATTTGAGTCAGGAAACATCCGCTTAAACAATTTACTTGCATGGTCGGTGGCAGACAGAGGGATGTTGTGTTCCACCAGAAAATGTGTGAATAATGTCTCGGCCTGTATTATTCCGTGATCACCTAATGATGTGGACTGAAAAAAGGTGTTAATCCTAGCAGACTTAGACATCAATTTGGCATAATCTTGATGCCTTTTTGTCGCTACGTGTCTTTGGCAGTCATCATGCCCTTTGTGTGCAACAGAAAAATCGAACCAACATGCAGAGCAAAATGCATGGTTTTTGCTCACTTTGCTTGCCTTCAGAAGTGGCCACTCTGTTGAATAGAGTACTTTGAATGATTGTATTCTTCTTTTTTTAGAAGGCTCAGAATCATCTCCTCCTCGGGTACTCATGAATAATATGAATTCATGATAATATCCAGGAAGAAAATATCTTGTTCAAGCGTCGAACTGCAAATTCAAATCCGGTAAAAATGGCAAAACTCGCATCCCACACATGCACACGTACACTCATCACAGACACACCGGCCCAGGCCGCTAGGCCCGGCATTCATGAACAGTATGCACCGTACCGCACTTGCAATGCGCCTGCTGAATCACGGAAGTCTTTGCTACTTTGAATGGGTGTTGCAGGTGCCGCGCACACGATCATCCACCATCATGCTCCCCCAAAACGTACAACCGCGCATAGAATATCAAAACAATGACGGCGGCCGCGTTGTTTCGGAATTAAACAAGATGCGGCGGACGATCTGCTGGTGGCATCATAGACCATGTGCGCAATTAGCGTGTAGCCAGCTAAAGTGCCCATCCAATGTAGTCAAATTCAGTGAACTTGTGAGTGAATGCGTGCGACATGCAGCGCCGTACAGAGGCTATGTGTAGATAGGTGGCATACGCTATAATTTACTTATTTATCGTTTCCCGTAACCTTTTGGTTGTTCACCGTAACGCCAGAACAAGAGCAATAAAACCAGAACAAATACGGCGAAACCGTAAAGGTTGGCATCTCTGCCTATGTCTTAACAACATCGCTGTGTTCACACCATATCTTAATTCTATTTGCCTACCCAGGATAATGCCCTCATCCTGTGTCATAAGCTAGTGGATGCCATCTGTCAGGTTGAAGAGAATCTCATCTTGGATTCCATGGTTGATGTAGAGGAGATGGAGAGGAATAACATCCTCAAGTACTCCAGGGATGGCATGTGCCAGTGCTTCTCAGTTGGATTTGAGGTAAAAAACGCTCTTATCATTGCCTTTTTATCTCATTTTCCTGTTTCTTTCTACCCTGAATTGATACCTTCCATTCTCAATCTCTCTTTCTTCATTACTTTAATTGCCTCCTCTTTGTTTTTTCTTTCCTTCTTATTTCATCATTATTCTGTTTCTCTTCTTGTACATTTTCTTGATGGTTTTCCTTAACTGTCACTCTTTTCCCCCTCCGTTTGTTTGTTTGTCTGTCTGTTAAAAAACGTATACAAATATTTACAATTTAAAAGAAAAACGAAATACGATAGTAGAGAGATAAAAGAAAGGAATCATTTTGCTGGTAACCCTTTCAATCCGTCATGTTTGAATTGTTTTGTTTTCCTTCATTTTATATTTCCCTCCATTGATTTATTGTCTATTTAAATGTGGAAGAGATCTGTTCAAATATTTGTGACATCTTCCAACCTCTTGGATCATTTAACGCTTACAGTACCACAAGGAGGTGAGCCGCCTGCTGTCCAACAAACAGGGTCTAGGAGAGTCCATTCTCAAGCTGGCTCAACAGTGGATGAACTTTGCCCTTAACAAGTGGGAACGAGGGAAAGGACGAAGACCTAGGTAAGTTATCAATACTGCGAGGTGAAGCAAAGGCCAGGAGGGGACTCTCTTTCACTTGTAGTGATTGGCAAATTTTATTCTACATATTAAGGTTGACTCAATGTAAATTGTGAACATCTATCATATAAGCAAAAGTCTACATGTAATATTTTGAAATTCCTCCCACAGTTAATTTGTAATAATTTACTGGTATCAAAATTGATGTTATTTTTAAATGTGAACATGTAATATTGATGATGAATACACCCCACAGTTGATGTAAATTTGAAACATGTTATATTAAATGTTTCTGACTTTACGTAATGTTGGATATGTCAAAAGAGTACATGTACATGATAAAATTTCCATATAAAAACATATAAACAAACATACAGACAGACAGAAATATCATATCATAACATAGTATTTAAAAGATGGCAACATGTTTGGAAGTTCATCATGACTCTATCATCAGTCCAAATTACAGTAGAATTTTGCTTTGTTGGATGTGATTATCATGTTATCTCTTCTATCTAATTTCCTTGTTTCTTAATAATCATGTAGATGGGCGAACCAAGGACTGGAGTTTCTTATTCTTGCCTGTGAACCTCGTAACGTTGCACATCTTATAGAGGAAGAGTTTCAGGTAATGAGCCAATCTTATATGATGCATTGAATACATAGCTGCCATGACATTTCTTACATTAATATGTATTTAGGATTCCTCCACACTGTAGTGATAACTATGTTGTGATGGAAAATGTCTCTAATATATATATATATATAAAGCGACAGCATATATAGTTGACTTTTAGTTTTGTGTGATACTCAAAAGTATACACGCTGACAAAATCCAGTCACAAAATCTTAGATTTTTTTGTTGAAAGCATAAAAAAGGAGTACTGTAGATTTGATATATTGTGAGAGGAATGCATTCATGTTGTAGCTTTTTGGACATTTGAATCAAGGAAACTTGGTACCTTTTTTTCATCTGGCAAAATTAGAAAAAGAGGCATTAAATGGATGTATATATGTTTCTTTTTCACAGGATCTTCAGCGTCTTATGAAGCAGTGTATTGAACATGTAATAGGCAAGACAACTCCACAGAGTCCTGGTAAGCTTGTGTTTATGGTTGTGGGAGAGTAGGCCCATATGAATATTTAAATTCACATTAGTCCACGATCCATTTTGCTGAGGGTTGTTATTGCTATATTATTTCTATTCTACTTATACTCTTAGTTTGACGTTATTTCTTTATATATGTGCATTTTAGTATCAACACAGTATCTGTTCATTGTAGCGACACAATACCATGTTACCCTGTACTCTCTTCAATAAGAACAGGTAGCCTTGGCTTACTATGATTCAAATTTATTTTAGCAGATCTACGTTGAGATGATCGTTGAGGAATATGTTCTTTTACACTTTTCCTTCTCCCAAACCATCTTAGATCGTATGGGATCACCTGACTTCCTGGGTGGTAAGATGATACGATCCCGAAGCAACAAGTCCATCCGCAGCAGCTCCTCCTCGGACCAGTCCATCACCTCGCCTACAAGTATGGGGGACCTGAGACGCATCCCTAGCGTGGAGCGATTCTTATCCATCACATCAAACACAAGCCCCACTGAGGACAGGCTAGGTGAGTGGTTCTTACTCTGACCCCATGACCCTATGACCCTATGACCCTATGACCCTATCATGTTTTATTACTCAATGCCATGTTCCTCCCAAAATACACCTCTTGGTTTGTGCTGTTTCCCCTTACAATGCAACTGAACATAGAATAAAGGTGGTATTTTTTTCATGTACGATCCTTTCATTATCCCTATGGGGACATAACTCCCAGGTTCTTGTCCATCACTATTTACACGAGCCCCACTAAAGGTTCATTTACATGTTTGTTGTGTAATAGTTGATACCAAGTTTTGAAATAGTCCTAGGCAAGTTCTTGGTAGCATTAGTAATATGTGATTCAGCCACTGTATTTTCGTATTCCCCTCTTGAAGATCTAAATCTACAAGTTTTAACCCCCACCCGCAGATCCTGGTTTTCCTCGCTACGACAAGCGTGCCAGCCCCAACCCAGGCTGCTCTTCTCCAATGCCCTCCAACCACGTCTTTCGTGCCCTCTCCCGCGACTCCGATAATGCTCCCCGCGTGGCGAACAACTGCACCCCTACAGGACCCGCAGGCCAGAGGCGGGACAGACGCTCCCATAAAGTTCAGGCGTTGGAGCGTTTGGAGCAGGCGCGTAACGACAAGCTGCAGAAAGAGTTGATGATAGGGAGGATTAGCGATCAACACACTAGTCATGAGGTGGTCAATATCAACTGTAAGAAGGTTACCTTCAGGTGGCAAAGAGGTTTCAAGATTGGTGAGTTTCACATCACCCTTGTTTAATCGTACATATTTAAAAATAATTTTTAAAAGTGTACCAATCACCTCAAAAATCATTTGTGTAAAGCTAGAATGTATAAAATAAACATGTACAAAATCTTGTAAATTTTAAAATACATGTACATGTATTTAAAGTGGATCAGAGAGAGGAAAATTATTACTTTATGAAAACATCAGTTTCATACATACTTGTATGACGTGTCATGTAACAATCTTAGTTAATATGCCACCCAAAGGGAACATGACAATTACAAACTGGACACATTCTGTTATTGGAAATTACATATTTAGTGTTTTTAATCAAAGGTGTCTTTGCATGGGATAATGAACACTTTGATGTTGTTGTAGAGCTAACAGTTCACATGACTTTGGCAATCATATTGGCTAATGACTTGCCTTCCAATTAATTTCTTGTTTTGAAGGCGAGGGTCAGTTTGGAACGACGGTGTACTCCTGCATCAATATGAACACTGGTGAAACACTTGCGGTCAAAGAGGTAACTACCCATCTGCACTTGTGTTCGGTTCTTTCCTGCAATGGTACCCATAATGCAATGACATGATGTAAAGTCAGTCCAAAACAAGATAGCAGCTTATATTAACATAAAAACAAAAATAAATATGTCCAAAATAGTTATCATTAAAATGAGGTTTGCAAATTAATGTTTCATGCAGCATTTTCAATGTACATGTATGAGGTAAACAAATGTAGAAGAAAGTTTACAATGAAAAAGAAAGAAAAAGAATTTTAAGCAAATCATTTTTAAACATCTTCAGAGACAATTCCTTTGCTTGTAATTTCAATTGTGTATTTATCCAATGTAATTCAAAATAGATTAATGCCAACTTCCTCCACACCAGAAGACTTATCAAAATGTAAAATATTCCCCCTAACATGATGTCTTTGACTGTTTTGCTCTGAGACAGTTATAAACTGAATACTTGATCTGCCTAACGTGCCATTGCCCCTTTGTCTCTACAGATGCGATTTCAAAGGAATGACCATCAAGTAATCCGAGACATTGCGGATGAGATCAAGAACCTTGAAGGCATCCGTCATCCCAACCTGGTCCGTTACTACGGTGTGGAGATACACAGGGTGAGATATCCTTAGTCCCATCTGTCTAAATTAGAGGGTGCAACCAAGAGAGGGGTATTGTGTTATAGTTGTAATAGATTTTTCCTCAAATCTGTGGATCTTTGGCAACAAGACTGGGTGATTATGAAGTCCCACAGACCCTGGACTAGGAAAACCTACTAGGAAAAAGAGGTTCAGAGCGACTGAAACCATCCTCCATCAGCAATTATTGTAGATCCCTTTAAGGAGAAAACTTTTATAGTGGTAGTTGTGTAGGGATTAGATTTTGTTGTAGTGGCATGGTTCTTCCAGTGTGTGTGTGTGTTTGCGTGTGATGCTTGTGACCATTGTTATGGTTGACATTTTATAAACCCTTCCAATTAGTATGTGATGTATATTCTGTAGTCTTGCCAATTTCTAAAAGGAGGTATAGGGTGTACCCTGCATGTAAAACTTTACCGGTGAGTCAAGAAAATGTTTGTATGATACGTGGCTCAAAACTCAAGGAACTGGTTGGTCACAGAGCCCCCTTCCCCTTCCCTTCCCTCCTATTTCAAACTGGACCCCCGAATATCAAAATGTGAACAGAGGCCTAGTGCATGCAGACCTTGAAAATCTATTTCACAGACCAGAACAAAAAAACAAATGTTTCTGTGAAACCCTGCACCACATGTATGCTTGTGCTGAAAGATATTTATGAGGCTGGTTGAAGCACATTATTTGCTGCATAAGAGAGTTTTTGTGTGATGAGCATTCTAAAACAAAAATGGCTTGGTACCTGAACCAGGTGTTAATTTCATTTATTCTTTTGCCACTCACAATATCACCAGCACTGCATTAACAATTAGTGGTTTTTTCACTACTGAGAAAGGGGTATGAAGTAAATAAAAAAAAAACACTTGGGAAGACAAGTAGAGAACAGTCTAATTTTTCAGTCCAATCATTCAATTCAGATAATGTCCAAAATGTCTCATTTCCTTCAATATTTGAATCATGATTTTTTTTTTGTAAGCAGGAGGGTGGATTAATATTTAGTATTACCCCAAACATGTTTTCCCCAGGAAAATAGCAAATGTACATGCATGAGATTTTAGTTTTAGGTAAACCAGTCAATGAAGTGTTGATAATGCCCACATCTTTTGCAGTGTCCACCAAATCGCCTGGATTGGAGTCAATATGTAAGACATTACCACCAAGAGAAGCCATGTATTAGACTCTTGCTGCATATCATGTATTAAAAAGATAAAATGTCACTGCATAATTTTGCATGCTGCCATGAAATGAGAATGGCATGATGTTTAGAATAAAGATGAAAGTTTAATTTTTTAATTTTTTTTCTCTTTTAAATATAGAATGAAAGTATTATTTTTAATATTTTTTTTTCGTTTTGAATAATATTTTGAAATCATTGAAATGAAAATGATAAAGATATTTTCATATAACTTCCCTTTTGAATATCTTTTATTTATCCTTCACTTTGTAAGGATTATCATTAATTTACCATGAATACAGAATAAATCATGTCTGTGTGTTAAAATGGAGAGAAATACAGATACATCTTCAACACTTTTATGCCATGACCAGGTTTTGAACACAGAAGTTTATGCGTACTTGCCTGACTAGCATACTAATATATACTAGAGCTCCCAAGTTTCCTCAAGTTTTAAGCAGTCAATAGGAATATGCAGGCATTTTTCAGTTTCGTCAACTTTAATAGATAATAGCACAAGTTACATCACACACTGACAAGATTTTATGTGTTGCAGATGGAAGAGGAAGTATAGCTAGTAAAGAAGCAAGGCCTTTTGCCAGTATTCCTGCAACTTATTGCAGACTCACTCTAACCATGCTAGAAATAGGTTCAAGCGAATTAATCATAATATTGCTTTAACTTAAATGATAATGAATGCATGAGTGCATGGAAGCCCATCCATTGATAACTTTTTAGTAGAACTACATGTACTGAATGCATGTCTTATTCTAAATTGATCTAGTGCTATTATACAAATATTAACTACTTTGAGGGTCATGGTTAAAACTATAGCCCAAGGTAATCTTGAAACTGTACTGTGACCCAAGACAAAGTCCAGCAGTCAGTAGCGAATTTCATGCCTTGAATTTTAACAATCAAAGCTCTACAATATTAATATGTGGTATATAAATGCCAGGTATACAGTGATTTGCTTCTTTTAACAAAATATGAAATATAAACACATTACAATTACCATCTTAACAACCCTAGCCAACAGTATGCTTTTAAACAAGTATGTAACTCTGTTTATTAGTATTGTACAAATGATTATTGGATTTTTCAGTCGTACATGTAATAGGCAAGCATGCAAAGCATCTTGAATACTACATTTCTAGTTACACATGTATGAACATGTACTATAGGTCTAACAGTTATCGCGTCAATATACTTAAATATTCTAAAGATTGTACCTTCTGATTATACATATTTAACACTTATTTCTACCTGTTTGTATCTCCTTCCTGCTTACCCATTCTCTCTGTCTTTTGTATGTTTATTCCTATTGTCTTATTTCTTCCTTTTTTTCTATGCCATCGCCATGTCCTCTCCATAAATGTTTCTCCTTCATCTTTTCTGTATCACCCGACCACATCTCCAACCTTTTCCTCATTTTCTTTTTCTTTCTCTTTCAATTTCTTTCTCTTTCTCTTTCTTTCTCTATGCCTCGTCTCATTATTTTTGTTTCAACATTCAATTATTATCTTCTGATATCTTCCCCATCCCTTCTCTTTCTCACTCTCTGCTTCCCTCCATCCCTCCTTTCTCCTCCCACTCTCTCTCTCTCTCTCTCTCTCCCTCTCTCCCTCTCTCTCTCTCATGTTTCCTTTATTGCTTTCATCCTCTGACCTTCTCTCCAACCTTTTCTCTTCTCTTACTGATCACTCCTACAGGAAGAGCTTTTGATCTTCATGGAGTACTGCGATGGCGGGACCATAGCTGAGGTAGCCAAGACCGGTCTACCAGAGGAGATGATTAGACAGTACACCAGGGAGGTCACCATAGCGATCAGTGTCCTCCATGATCACAACATCATCCATAGAGATATCAAAGGTAGGTAAAGTGTGAGAGAGAGAGAGAGGCTGAGAGGATGAGAGGTAGAAAGATCAATCTACTGGAGGAGATGATTAGACAGTATACTGGAAATGTTGAAGAATTCAAGCAGAATAGATTAGAGGAAAGAAAAGAGATGCTGAGATGGAAATGTGAAGAGAGATAGGGGAGGGGTTGGAGAAGTAGAACTGTTGTAGAAATTGTAGAACTAGAACTAGAACTTGAAGTAGAACTTGAAGTAGAACTAGAAGTAGAACTAGCAGTAGAACAAAAAGTAGTAGTAGAAATAGAGCTAGATCTAGATCTAGATCAAGAATTAGAACAAAAACAAGAACAAGAACTAGAACCAGACAAGGTTCAATATTTCTTCTGCTGAGATGAACCAAGTTCACAAGAGACATTGAATCAAAGTCATTCTATCCCTTTATCCCTCCATCATTTAGGAGCTAACATCTTCCTGCTTTCTGATGGTCATGTGAAGCTAGGAGACTTTGGAGCTGCTATCAAACTCAAGACACATAACACCATGCATGGTGAAGTGAATACCACCATGGGAACGGCTGGTAAGTATCTTTCATTTCTTTGCTGCCATGCCCGTAGCAATGTCATATAGTCATATAATGTCATATAGCAATTGGACCGTGTTTCGCATGGTTCGAGTCCTGCCGTGGCACTATTGTCCTTTGGCAAGATATTAATCTTGCCACTCTCCACCCAGGTGAAGTAAATGGGTTCCCAGTAGGAAGAAATTCCTTGAATGCTTTAGCGGCTTATCATGGCGGCTCAGCATCAGCCGGGGTAATAATGTGATACTTTGTATTTAAAAGCGCTGTAGAGTATATTTTAGGCCTGAGTCAAACCATTTAACCGACGGCTAAACGACCGGCTAATCGGCGCCCAAATACACTGTACAACTTTCATCATACACACACATGGCTTTTGACCTCTCACTGAACCGGGCGCATGCACGTGCGGTCACCAAACTGTAATTTATGCTGGTATCAAACTCCACCCACATAGCTAGAGAAGCTTCCTGATTGGTCACTAATTTTGATCAGCTCATTTCTGGGTGTGTCATATGGCCTTTTGCTTATGGGTGTGTGTGTATATCCACATTCATACACGGCAATGATACATGCAAACTCAAACATGCTTTGGTTTTGCATTGCATTGCAAAGGCATGTTTAAACACGTCACAAATCAAGCCATCTTCACAGCGACTTGAGCTCAATTATTTAAGGTAACTTTGCTAGGTTTGTCATGATATCAGATGAGGAATAATAAGACATTTTAAAGTTGTTTGTTACCGGTCTCTGTTTACCGGGTTGACCCATTTTGTGCCATATCCCGCTCATAATGTACTCGGCTCGGAATGCTCAGCCCAGCAGTCTGAAGATCGGCAGGCTTTCTGAGCGACAGCACTATTACGAATACGTGTATTTTCATAACGGTTAAACGAAACCGCCCATATAAAGTTAACGGTTAAACGTTTAGCAAAAAAACGTAATGACTCAGGCCTAGTATATTTATATGGTAGCTGCACTATATAAATGTCCATATTATTATTATATCTTGTCTATGGTGCATTGCAAGGACCTTGTAACCTTGCAGTTGTGTATGAGTTTTTATGTATTCACTAATTGGCCTTTCGTTTTATTAAGAGTTGGCATTGATCCAAAATACATTGGTTGCACCTCAACGTTTGATATCATCCACAACTGCATATAAATGTTTCTAACTTTGTGATTGATTAACTCTTATCCTGCCATAATGAATACAGCCCAGTGCCACAGGGCAAATCCCCATTGTGCCAAGCCACAAATCCCTCCTGTGCCAAGTTTATTTTGAGATAATCTGATGCACGCGATGGTACGAGCAATAGCGCGTGCGAAGCACTCTGCACAGTACAATGAGCATGAACTATAACTGCTATTACGAATACGAGCAAGCATGCATAAAGCATCAAAACAGTGGCTTGCTTGCGTGAATTAAGCAGCCAATCGATAGCGCCCTCGCGTGTACAAAGCTCTATAATGGTAGCGTGCATGCGGCCTTATGGCAGGATATGAGTTAAGACACTTGCATTTGCTTTGGATTTGATGTAACGCTTCATGAGACTTGGCCCATGTTTTATCAATAATGATTAGTAACCTGTTGAATTCAATTGAATCCAGTGACTGTGATATACATGTAATAATGGAAGTGCATTGGTTGGTTACATTTTAACTGGTTATTTATATGTATTTATTGATTGGTTGATCATGTTCAGTGTTTCCTCCATCACAGCTTACATGGCTCCAGAGGTGATCAACCAGACAGGGAAAGGGAAGCGTGGCTATGGCAGGCAAGCTGATATCTGGAGTCTTGGATGTGTGGTGATTGAGATGGTGACAGGCAAGGTAAACAGATAAAGTGGTAGTCACGATGATAAGAACAGTACGACAATCAAGGCACGTGGGACTCCACATGACAAAATAACATGGCCAAAGTAATGAACTGCTTTGAGCTTTAATAATGCATTTGAAAGACAAGATCATTTCAAGAACATATTTCATACATTACATGTTGCCTGTTTGGAGCTGGAAGGGCATTAACTCTTATATTTCAACACTGGGTTAATGCCTTCTGGCTCTGGATGGACTATTTATATGATGTTCTTTCATGTGGGAATAAAGGAGACCAGAAATTGCTTGCAAATTATAATTTATTTTTTACATTAAGCAGTACTCATCCTCCCCTTTATTAGCAAGCATGATTTTCATCTCCCTCGAACTAGCACCATTTTTGCAAATAAAACAATTATTTTTTACTGGACCCAAATTCTGGAACAGCCTGAATCACGAACCAGTTGAAAGCCCCTACATTAATTCTTTTAAATGAAAGCTCAGGTGTCTCCTTTTGAGTATGTATTAAATTAATGTTGATGTCGCGCTGGATCGTACAGGTGGTTATACAGACTTTGTTTTTGTTATTTTTCAATGCCATTGATTTCATCAATTTGCTTTCTCTTCTTTTTCTGCCTCTTCTTTTTCCATTTCTTTTTCGTCTCCCTCTTCTTCTTCCTTCCCTTCCCTACTTATCATTATTTCATTATTTTCTCTACTCTTTATTCTATTTGTCTTTTCTTCTCAAATTCACTCTCCTTGTACGTCTCTAGAATCTCATACTACACTACTCCGTTTTCGCCTCCTATAACACCTTTTAAATTCAGACATACTATATTGTGTTACTCAGTACGGGAGCCTGTTCACATACAAGCTATGCTTTTTATTTACCGGTAGGCTCCCCACATTTTACATTGTTTTACATTACCTGTCATATCTATACATTTCGAAACTTTGTACCTATTTTCCGTACATTATACTTGATTTGAAATCTTTAAATTTTTGTGTTTTTGTAATCTACGCTTATACGCTTGTATAAAAAAAAGAAGAATTTAAATTGTTTTTTGATGTAAATGTGGAACAAATAAACTTCAAACTTCAAACTTCAAATGATTTCATCCTGGAGGCAGAGAGTCATTTGTCTCCTTTTCTGATTCTCTATATCAGCATCTAGGGGCATGACTACACCCTGCAGTTCACTATCATATATATACAAGTCAAGAAATATCTATACCCGTATATTTATTTTAATACCTATCTCTGTCATGATCATGTACTAAACGAAAGTATCATCCTATCCATTTGTCATTATTCGCCTGTTCCAGAGACCATGGCATGACTACGACCACGAGTTCACCATCATGTACAAGGTGGGCGAGGGCGCTGTTCCACATATACCGGAGGCGATGAATCCAGAGGGGAAGGAGTTCCTGTCCAATTGTCTGAAGCACGACTGTACCAAACGTTGGACGGCCAACAAACTGCTGGACCACCCGTTTCTTAAGGTAAAATATGCGTAAAATAATACCTGGGACTCATGCAAACATGATGTGGTAAAACACCTTAGAAATGAATAAATTAATAAATGAACTGCTTTTGCACAGTAACATTATAACCTTAGTGTAATGTTCATCACAAGCCTTTATACTAAAACATGCAGATCACTCATGAGGCATATTGGCCTTTAAAAAAAAAAAAATTTGCCGCTGTAAGTTTTTTGTTGTTTTTGTTTTGATGGTCTAAGGAAAACTTAATGACTCAGTGAAAATGTAGCACATGTACCAGCATTTGACAAGTAAGATAAGGTATTCCATCCCCTTTTGATATACTTAATTCCTGAATCACCTGGTCCTCATCCTATGAAGAGTTGCAATTGATCCAGGGGGGTGTTTCACAAAGATCCTAAGTCGAACTTAACTCTAAGTTGGACTTAAAAGTTATAGAAAGCCATTTGTAGCCTTAAAAAAAAAAAAATTCAAAAGAGAAAATTCAAGTATTTTAGACTTTTTATAAATTCCACATCAAGAACATGAAATCTCCTTGATAAAAGAAAATATGAGTGATTTGAATCAACATTTTATGCCTTTTAAAGTAACTTTTACAAAATATTTTCATAGATGCTAACGGCTTTCCATAAATGTTAAGTCCAACTTAGAGATAAGTTCAACTTAGGATCTTTGTGAAACACCCCCCTGAACAATCGCAAGTACTCCAATCAATCGCAAGTTTGCAGTCCCCTATCTCTTAATATGTACATGGTTGCGATTGATATCAATGGGAGCACCACAGAAATTAATTTAAGTCTTACTATCTAGGTAATTTTCTCTTCATCGCCCTTTTACAGGTGGCTGGTGACATTATCGAAGAAGAGACTGAAAATTAGCAAGCCACACACTTCATCCTCATCCAGAGGTAACCTTATTAAGACGCACATATACCAGAAGTAGCAACAATTGGTTTTGAGTTCTATTAAGTCAATGCTAAAGACTGAGGAGGGATGGGATGAGAGAGAGATAGAGAAGGTGAGACTAGTTACCAGATTTGATAAATATTTGTTAACTGTGTGAGGAAGGATCTTTGAAGAATTGTCACCAATATCTGTGTATTTTGAAGATATCATGTGCAATTTATATTGCTTCTTCAAAAAGCATGGAATAAAGAGAGAATGCGAGACTGGTAAACATATTTCATAGGTGGTGTGCTTATGTATGTGAGGGAAATATCCTAGAAGAATTGTTGCCAATCTGTGTGTTGTTCGAAAATGCAATGTGCAATACAGTAAAGAGTCCATGATTTTTGTCACAGAGAATTAAGATGCATTTGTATTAGAGAACCCCATGAAGGCTTGAAATCCTATTACTCTGAATTAATACAAAATAATGAGTTATGTGCACTAAATTTGTTGGATTTTCACATTTTTACATGTACAGGGGAGAATGTAGCCCTTTCAGAACAGTTGTGCCAAATATCTGTTCATTTTAATAAATGAAACGTAGTTGATGTTAAACTTATAAGAATGTTCATATCACATTTACAAGTCAGCCTTATTTAAAGAAACAAATTCAAGCTATTTTTAGCATAAGTGTACATTGTAGAGATTGAAAAATTGTTTATGACCATCATGATTGAACCTTGCTTTGTAAATTAGTAACAAGGGTGCTTTGTACATTGCCATTTTCTTTACTTGACCATGTAGGAGACCTTTAAAAATCTAGTATGAAATAGCATCTCTTATTTCTCCTCTTTAAAGTAGTCCTTGTAGGAGACCTTTAGAAATCTAGTATGAAATACCATCTCTTCTTTCTCCTTTTCAAAGTAGTCCTTTCAATAGAATTGAAACTTCAATTAACCCCTCCCAAAAAAAAAAATTGATCCCAGAATTCCCTCTTGTATATTAAATTCAGTGAAAAGAGTTATGTATCTTTAAATCGAAAACATTTATTTTTCTATAAACAATTTTTTACAGACTAAAGATCAACATAGAAGTAACTAGGTACTTAAAACCGGTCAATTGTTTAATATTTTGATATCCTAAATATTAAGCTAAATCTGAATTAGGTATTTTGTATTTACTGAAATTGAATGCGTGTATTAAATTGATCCCTCTTTAAAAGGAAGTTAATTACCAGGATTGAGAAAGTGATGTTGAAGTTAAAGCGTTATGGCACTGTACATACATGACATCATAATGAGGAACATAGATGTAGCACACAATCAGTATTATTAGTACATTTGTATCACAGAACAATTGTTTGATTCAAAATTATACAAGGTAAAGAGAATGTGCTTGGACTGAAAAGGCTTAGAATAATATCGTTTGTCTGGAGCCAGAAGTGCATTAACTCTATGTAAAACATGACGAATCAACACCCGTCTGGCTTCAAACAGACAATATTATGTTCACTACCACAGTAACAGTAAACATGTATCAATGGAATTCAACAAAACCTTGAAATAATGATGCATGTATATGGGTGTGAATATGACTCTAAAGTCACTTCTGTGAATGTTCATGTATTAGTATTCACTGTGTGTTTATAAACACACTAGTCCACAATGTAAATTGAATATATCAATTTACTAATGTTCTTTTTCTACCATTGTATGATGTAGGATAAAGAAGCTGCTTTTGAAATAGATCTATCCAATAGACCGGGTTACTAACATATTCAAATTTATGGATGTTTCTTTCCTGGGGACCTAGAGATGAGGTATTCCATTAACCTCTTATTAATGAATGAACTACAATACTTTGAATCCAGTCTGCATACATTATGTTGCTATGTCAGGCAAGTCTCAGGCAAGCCATTGGGTTGTCAAGAACAACATTTGTTTAAAAAGTATGCATAAACTTTGAATATGATAGTAAACCGGTCTATTCCAGATTTTAATTGCTGCCTTAATGACAATCATATCAATTGACCTTTAATATAAGGTCTACATGATCAGAATTAGCCTCGAGAGCAAATTCCAATGACCCTATTACAAACAAACCAGTCTGGACAAATATTTATGGTATGTCCAGATTTTAATCACATGAAGAATCAGAGGACATAATTTTTAAAGCATCAGCATAATAATGTGGGATTGTAATAGACCACTGTTATCATGTATTCAATTTGAAATTTAGCATTTCTTCTCTACAGAATTGTCATGTTTTAGCTACAAATTACCTCAAAAAGTGTATGCTTGTTGGGTGTTGCAGAGAGAAATTGAATTGAATTCTGAATTTCTGAGCTAAGTGTCAGCATCTACATTCATGATGAATATTTACCTATTCATGTAAGAAAGAAAAAAAAATGCATGCTTATACAGTGCTATACGATCTGACTATGATCCGATTTGGAAGAATTTGCAATAGCATTTGATGTAAAATCTTAATGACGAAGGATCTGAAATGTCAAGGTATATTATGTTTCCTTGGAAGAGGAAAAGCTAAATCGGCTCAGAATTGTAGTGATGTCAGACCAGCAGTGCGAATGTCTACGATTTGAAGCCGATTCGGCTTTTATTCTGACTAGAAGATTTTAATGCACTACACGTCAGTTTGTTAGTATGCTTATCATTATTTAGAAGATAAACAAGGATGATGTTTGATTAGATTTCCTATCTAATATCTTGCCATTTCTTTGGACTTTCAAAATCGGATCGCAGGACAAATGTGAAGTGTGTGGTAGGGATTTGCACTTGCTACCTTCAAGATTCAAGTCACTTGTAAATTCAGCCTCTTGACTTGAAAAGAATTGTGATTTCAAACTATTTGATCAAACAATGTACTTTGATTTTTACTAGCAAAAGACCACCTGCTAAAATGATTTCACTATTGAAGAATGATACCACATAAGAGATCAGTATATGTCACTTTAACTTGAATGAAATTGCATAAATCGCTACCAAGAAAATTGTATTTTGGAAATTACTGTTTCAAAATTCATCACTGTTACTGTACGACTATTTAATGATTTGATCGTCAGTACAAACACAAAACGATATGCCACTCTGTGCCTCGTAACTGCCCTGTTTCAGCTTGTTAAGAAAAATTGGAATAAATTTGTGTGTTTTAAACTTTTGCCACTAAAATGGTCTGCCTTAGATAAACTATAACTTTATTTTTGATGAAGTTGAAGACAGAAATGCTCTCAAAATGTGTGAGATAATCTTTGATAAACTTTGGAGATGCTCATCAATAGCATTCCTTCATCTTCTTCATATATGATTACATACACATCTGACACATGCTGCCTTCAAAGAAATTAAATTGAGCTGCAAAAGAGGAGTGAACTGTGCTTCTTACAAGATGGTTTGGCACACAAGGTACAATATGTATAAAGAAGAAGTTGGGAGCTACTTCATATTGGTTTGCATAGTTTGAGAGTAAAGACACAGAGATTTATTCTGCTAAGTAAGCAAAGTGAGTGAATGTACATAATTTGTATATTACTTGTATCATACAAACAATTGGTGAATCATCTCAACCTTTGAAACTACAGTCAAACCTGCTTTAGTGACCACCTGTCTACAAAGACCACCTGTCTACAAAGACCACATTTTTTGTTTCCCTTGAAAATGGTTTCTCATTGAAACATGTACTAAAGGAACCTGTCTACAAAGACCACTTGTCTACAAAGACCAATTTTTGTGTTTCCCTTGGGCGGTCGCTATAGACAGGTTTGACTGTAGTATCACGTATATATTCAAACCTGTCTTATTGGCCACCTGTCTATAGGGGTCATGTATTTTGTCTACCCTGAGAGAGAAATGTGTGTTGTAGAACCTGTCTGGAAAGGCCATTCGTCTACAGTGGCCACTTTTTCATTTTTTCTCTTGGATGGCCTTAAATACACATATTTGACTGTATTTACTCATTTCTTGTGTTTATTAATAACACATATTGATGACATTGATGGCCTGTATGAAAATATGAATATCAAATCAAACACTTGTAGAAAAGAAACAACATACATGCATCAAACATGTACAGGTGTTTATGACATGTACATGTATATACACAATTAATGCACAAGGCTACATTGTTTTATCTGAACCAGGAGATCAATGTTTGCTGTAACATTGGTAAATATTATGTCTACACTATCAAGGAGAGGAGGGCATCAACCCTACATGTATATTAAAAGAGTCAACTGTTAATGTCTGCCTGGTTCTAACCTAAGCAGGTGATCTGGGCCCTGTTTCATAAAACTTTTTTCCATGACAAGTTACAAGAACTGTTATACATGTAAGCTACTGAAATCGTGGCATTTGATTGGCTGAGAGCAAATTTGGCATGGAGATTAAGCATTTGTTATTGATAACAAGTTTCATGAAACAGGGCCCTGGCACTGCAGTTGAAAGCTATTTAGAGCACACATATTTATCATGGATGTTTGATATCATTAATGGAGATGTAATGTGACTTATACAATGTACTTGTTTCATAGCATTTAATTTTACAAACAGTGATGTAATGTTTTCACTTCTTAACGAGTATGAATGAGTGAATGAGTAGATGTATGTTAAGCAAAATGGATTGAACAATTATACACTGTATATGTACATGTATAGTACAGAACAATAATAGATTATATATTTATATATAACTATAACTATAACTATTACTGTGTGATAATTTCTAGCTATATTTTCTGACCTCATTCATTTAACCGGTCATGTTTGCGTTTATTACAAAAAACAAACAGTATTATCACCAGAATAATGTGTGGTTTATATGCAAGGATCTTGATACTGTAGAATTAGACAGTGCTTGTACAGTAATACCGCTCGTTTTGATTTTTCTTATGAAATCGATTTTGATAATGAAGGAATTCTTCCCGTCATCATAATTGCTTGCATAATTTTCCCTTTTTTTAATGCTTCCGTGCTCAAAATCAGCTGAAAATCTTGTTCATAATTTATCTTGTCATGAAATTTTTTAAATGTACATGTCCATGTACATCCTAGATTGAATATTATAAGAGAGCTGTGGCTAGATTTATAAATGTGAGTACATATATCAAGTATACATGAAAGGTCATGAATATTACTAATTCTTCAAATATATATACAAGATGTCTTTTTTTTCTTCTTAGAAACTTGAACATGTTGTGTATCTGTTGGAATGTCAGAAAAAGAAAGAAGAACCCAGATCAAAAGATCTTGACTTTCACCAACTGTCTTTGAAGGTTCCCAAGAAATTGCTTTTGAAATGAAAGCATGAAACAATGTTCATATTCTCAGTTTTCCAGACACTATTTTGCTTTATAATGAAAATGAAATGCTGCTGTTAGAAATAGAAATTGTCTCTTATTTGTTTGAAATGCTTCCAACTTTCTTTGAAATTTTCATCGTCTTCATCACTCTTTGCAATTTGTCTCAGTGGTGTAAGCTAAATGACAAGGCCCCCACTGTATAAAATTTGTGATTAAAATAAATTTCAACTGTCGATCTTTACAGGGGCCCTTACATGTACATGTATATGTTTATGTGTTTTGCTCTTGACTTATTTTGTAGTTATTATCATATTTTATATGAATGTTCATGATTGAGAACATACATGTACATGTTTTGTTTTGTCCAAAAGTAGTATCCATTGTGGTTGTACATTCAAGTATCTTGGAGACTGCAAAATGCAAAACCAATACTAGATGTTGATTTTCACTGTTTAGTGATCACAATACAATGTCCCATGGAACTGGGGGGCTTCACCCTCTCCCACTTTTTTTAGTAGACATACATGTATACTTTACTGTTCTATTGCTATAAAATAATTTGCCCCTCACGTGTTTAGTGCCTGACACCACTTACAAAAGTGCTCATGAATATTTCACAGGTTTTCAAAGATCAATGAACTTTCTGTCTTTGAGATAATTCTCTGCAATGTGTGGTAGAGTATCAACTAAGTGTTCCAATGCAAGTTTGTGAGGTGATATTTAAAAAAAAACTTGTGATGTTCAACATATATGCAAATTCAGGTCCCATGGCAACCCAATTTGCATTTTCAAATGACAATGACACTTAACACTAAATGAAAGTCACTTTGTTATGGCTAATACTTGTCGGAGGGGTATGCCTTTTGCTGGTGGTTCGATATTCATGATCATATGTTAATTATTTGTTGACACGACTGTCATTGTATTCTAATACACTTGTTACTGCTGATAAGCTGAGTGTTAATAAACTTAATCACAAAATCTCTACAAATATGGGGTAGAGACCATGTCTGAGGAATGTGAGGGGTGGGGTAAAGGCAGAATGAATTGAAATCTTGGATTATATAAATCAAGTAGATTCTTCAATTCGAAAATATGTGATTAATGGGAGTACATTGGGGGGCTTAAAGTACACCCAGTACATCAATATTTCCAACTCGTAAAAAAAAGAAGGAGCACCTTTCTTTGTAGGTTCTTGAGAGATTTAGTCTCATGTTTACAGGTGTTTTGTGCTTCCCCACCCCCTACCACCACCACACATCATTTTCACCTCTTCCAACCCCCTCCCACCACCCAATCCCTTCCTACCAACCCATCCCACCCCCTATCACCCATACCACCCTCTTCCTACAACCACTTTGCCCGCCTCCTACCATCACCCCACCACTCCGGCCCCTTCTCTACCATGAACCACTCTGCCCCTTCTCTACCACCACTCCAGCCCTTCTCTACCACTACTCTGCCCATGTCCTACCACCACCCACAACCCTTCACCACCCCATTCCTGCTCTATTCTCACCCCTTTGGCCTATAGTTATCTTCAAAGTCAAGGAGAGTAGCACTTACTACAGAGGATTGATACAATAAAATTTGATCTGAGCCACTTCTAGGCTGATGCCTAATGAGTATTATTGGTGATTAATGGCAGATTGTAATCAAAATGGATGTTTACAATTCAAGCATGATAAACATCTGTTTCATTATGAAGTGTGTACACAGTAGTAAAAAAGAGCTTCTCTTTCTTCTCTCTCTTTGCTGTTCTTTAGTGCGATAGATCATGTGTGGGTGTAGTTGATAGAACTGCTTTTGATTGCCAATATTGCATAAACTTATTCAGAAGATCAAAGGTATTTGGTTACCTTTGCCACCTGTTAAAACAAAAAATGATACTTCTGTTTTGTTTGAATAGTGTTTAACTTGTCATTTTTATCAAAATACGAAAGTTATTGACTGTTCAGGTCTAACGTATATCATGAAGTCTGAGTTCAAGGTGTCAAGATCAAGTATTATGAGAATTCAGCCATACAGATACATGTATACAAGTAGACCTAGAAAGGCACATATTTGTCTTTCATCAAGACTATTTTTTCTGCTTCAGATGAACACTGTATACCTCAGCTTGGGTCACAAAGTTCTGGCCTTCACGGCAATTCAGAGTTTGACATCTGTAAAATAGCAATCATTTAAAATGTTGTATATGTATATATTTGTATCTATATTGAACATTTTATTGTTTTGTGAATGCCACATAATGAATAGTTTCAATACACTGAATGTAAGGTTACTTAAATTTCAATAGAAATGTATTTCTGTCTATTTGACACAAGATCTGTCTTTTATTTTTGCCACAAGATGTACATCTGCCTTAAGCTTCTTATTATCTTTGTTATTGCAATGTGAATTTGAAAAGGGTTGCATTTGCAAAAGGAGCATAGTGTATTATGTGAGTGATTCATAACAAGATGCTTTATATGTACTGCTAACTACATGTATGTATGTGTACATCCACATGTGTCACTTATCATTATAATATATATTTTCATTGTTACAATTTGTTTATTGCATGATCATTATCCTATATGTACTATTGTAATCACAAAGGGGAGATTTAATGTTAATTGGTTAACACTTTCAATATCTGGTACATCTTACATGTAGCACAATGATACATATTGAATGTTCACATTTGAATGAGCGCACATTATTTGTTGTAGTCCAACAACTGTGCTATTTCACAATGCTTGCCTTACAGATTTGTTTTCTTCAAAAATGTCTTAAAAAGGTCCTTCTTAGAGATACAGTGTGGTATATATTTAATGCTACTGTGTTAATTTGAATTACATGTAGTGAACTCATATTTGTAAGGCTATTATCAAAATGTTAACATCCCATTATTAAAATGCTTGTATGAAATGTCTCCTGGGAAAGGGGGGGGGAGGCAGATTTTGGAAGGGTATGATGTGTGAAAATGAGAATTTATTGACAGCTTATAATTAAAGGCTGAATTTAGAGTGATGTTGATGCCATCATCTAGTAACAAGTTCTAAAATAAATATATACATGTATATTGTCATATTGTAATGAACAGAAATACTACAAATCAACTGCCAAATTTTATTTATGGTCAAAAGAATTTGTCAACAGTGTCTTTAGAAACCATTACAGACTTGAAAATGCCAAGGTTGATGCAGTAAATCATAATTTGGGGATGTAATTTGAGCTGTTATCTCTGGTTTTCCACATTTCTGTCTGAAGTATATACACTATTAACAGTATGGTATGCCAATGCTGTACATTTTGTCCATTATTTCATGTGTAAAATGTGTATCAAACTTTGATCTATGTGGCTTCATATTAATCCATTCTGTCACTGCAATATGCAGGATAGCCATATTCATCCTGCTTATATAAAATTGAATGAAATTTTGGGCTTGAGGTGTGAAAACAGTAAAATTTAGGACCTCGTCTTTTGACTTTGTTTTGCAGCTTTTATCTGTATATTTTGTTCAGTTGACTGCATCTTTTATGTACAAGATGCATATTTGCAGTAATGGAATTATATTCTGTTGAAGTTATTGTACAATACTGTCATGCATTGACCTGTATGAACATGCTCGAGTGCTCGTCATGTGTAAACGAATGAACTGTATCATTCTCACACAGATATCCTTTGCGTAAATCGATATGTTGTATATGTTGCTTGTTTTAAGAATTCTATGGACAGGACAATCTAGCCATGATGTCTTAGGAGTTAAGATTCAAGTTATTACGATTGGTTATCATGTCTATAACTTCTGCATTATTGTTTACTATTACTGAATGATTATTTACAATTTACTCACATGCAGTTGTTTTTCAGTTGCTTTTCAGTTGCTTCTCATTAGATCTTTTATTTTTCTGATGCGTTATGTTGTAGATAATATTGGTTTTAAATTCAGTATATTTTCAAATCTAGTCTTGATTATTATCGTTTGTGGTATTTTGCTGGCTAAAATACACTCCTCTTGCAATTTAAAGTCGTCTGTCTTGTATAGCTGTTTTTTCTCTCATCAGTGTAACATATATGTTAATCATAATTACTGTACTAGGAGAGAATAAGAGAGAAAATAGAGAGAGAAAATAAAAGAGTGATGGAGGGAAGAGAAGAGAGAGTGAATGAAAGAGGGGAAGGGAGAAATGGAGAAGGGGGAAGGAAGAGAGAGATGGAGAAGGATGAAGGAAGAGAGAGATGGGGAAGGGAGGGAGAGATGGAGAAGGGCGGGAGAGATGGAGAAGGGGGAAGGAAGAGAGAGATGGAGAAGGATGAAGGAAGAGAGAGATGGAGAAGGGGGAAGGAAGAGAGAGATGGAGAAGGGGAAGGGAGGGAGAGATGGAGAAGGGGAAGGGAGGGAGAGATGGAGAAGGGTGGGAGAGATGGAGAAGGGGGAAGGGAGGGAGAGATGGAGAAGGGGGAAGGGAGGGAGAGATGGAGAAGGGCGGGAGAGATGGAGAAGGGGGAAGGGAGGGAGAGATGGAGAAGGGGGAAGGAAGAGGATGGGGGGAAGGAAGAGGATGGGGAGAGAGGAAGATGGAAAAAGAGGGAGAGACACACACAGAAGGAGAGGTTAGGTAGATTAAAAAAGAGATACATGTAGAAGGAAAGGTACAACAGTAAAGTGACAAGTCATTCAAAGTGTATTCAATATATCAACAATTTAATTGTGAATAGTGATTTTCATTTATGAAATGAAAGCCATAGAATTTCTCTTCACAAAAATGTACACAATTATATTCAACACTTCCAGTACATGTATAAAAAAGCCAACATTCCTCATCAAAATTTAGCCACTAAATAAGAATGCAAATTTAGGTGAAATTATACTGAAAATTGATTATTGCTTCATAAAACAGTTGGATATTGCATAAAGTACAAAGGACACACGTAATTAGAAAAGATGTTAATGACATAATTAGGTGCAAAAAATAACATAAAAAATGAGGTGGTCCCATGTACAGAGAGCAAGGGTGAAACAATTTTGGGCAAGCATCCCAAAGAAACATGGATCAGCCCCGATACATTCAGTATCACACAAACAGAAACATCCTCAGGATGTATGGAAAACTAAGAAAAACGGAAAAGAGATGAAAGAAACAAAACACTGAACTAAAATATCAAATTTTCAAGTACGGTCACATAGAGTACAAGATCCGGGGTGCGTGCATTGTAAGCATTTGTTCACATTTCTGCATGTCTTGCTCTTTTTTTGCGGCTATATATGGGAATTAGGTCACAGTGGCAGCTTGTGTACAAATATACGTCCCATTTTGCTGTTGTAGCTTATGACACAATGGGCAGACTTTGGAATCATTTCATTTCAAAGCCCATTTATACTCGATCAAATAGGAAAATAAGTGTGTTTGGATAATGCCTAATTCACTTGACAAAGCAATATCTGAAGACATGTTATTGAAAGGTAATTATCATTCAACGGTAAAGGTTCTTTTCACTGCTATTCTTAAAGTCTGTAGTACCAATGGTCTATTTATGTAATAACTCTATTGTCTGTCAATATGAAAAAACAACAACTACAGGTACACACTAAATCATGAGCTACATGTACCTTTTGAGAGAGCACATAAAATGTCTTGTTTCTGAATGATGTACAAATAAAGGTCACTGACATGGAAAAATAATTTTCTATCATATACATTGTAAAGTACATACATATTGCTTTGTCATGTGCTCTATGTAATGCTGACAAACTGAATTTCCAAATGGACCAATACAAAATTAATCTGATCTGATCTGATTTGCATAGATGCTAAAAACCAGCTGAAGTACACATACAGTCAAACCTGTCTATAGCGACCGCCCAAGGGAAACACAAAAAGTGGTCTTTGTAGACAGGTGGTCTTTGTAGACAGGTTCCTTTAGTACATGTTTCAATGAGAAACCATTTTCAATGGAAACAAAAAATGTGGTCCTTGTAGACAGGTGGTCTTTGTAGACAGGTGGTCACTAAAGCAGGTTTGACTGTACAAGTCGATATGTGTGTAAAATTCTGATGAACTTTAAAGCTGGACGGAAAGTGACATTGATAGCAGTATTTCCTTTTGTATAATTTGTTCCTTTCCCATTCATAATATTTGATATGGCCTTTCTTTTCATTCTTCCATTTTATTTTCAGTACAAAACAAAAAGGCTCCATTACATCTTTCTTCAAAGCTAATCTTCTCTTTTTAATGGTATCATCAAAAGAGAGGGTATTTTGGACCTCCATAACAGTACTTTGATAGAACTGTACAACAAACTCTATGGAACCAAGGAAATTAACTTCTTATATCAGGGCAAACAAACGATAATATACCTAGAAGTGTGACCAACAAAATTATTCTTTTATAACAAGTTTGTTAAAACAGTATTCTTTATATTAGGTTTCACTGTAATTCATATTTCAGACCAAGACTAACCCATCCTTCTATTAATCTTTTGATACCTACAGTTCTAGAATTCCTGATGTGGCATTTCCTATAATCCTGTCTGTAACACTTCAAACTCATTCTTGGTCTCTCTCACCCTTCTTTGGTCATGCTACTTGCTCAATTATACATAGAAAGGCTTGCATTGACAATCACTGAACATCTAGTCCCTGAGCAAGATTTTTGTCATGAGTTTGTCGCACAAAACAGGACAAATTTTTGGTTCATATGCATTTAATAAAACATGATGTATATATCATGCTCTTATCCACTGGTCATCTACTAGCTTCCATACCCTTCATCTACATCAGTATTACCTCACATA
Organism: Mesocentrotus franciscanus; assembly: GCA_037976565.1. Lineage (NCBI taxonomy): Eukaryota > Metazoa > Echinodermata > Echinoidea > Camarodonta > Strongylocentrotidae > Mesocentrotus > Mesocentrotus franciscanus. The sequence goes on along the minus strand of CP137671.1, from coordinate 30,295,938 downwards.
GTTTTTACATGTAGAATACACAATATTTTATAGACACCCTTTAAGCACCAATAAATGTGACTGATCTTTGAGTGCCATATAAAGTCTAAAGTCACGTGGGTTTACGAGCTGTCATAGAGACATCTTCCTTCTGAACATAAAGAATGTTCAACATCCATGTAACATTGCATGTAATTAAAAAAAATAACAATACACATGAATATCACTTGAGTTGAGATGGCACTCTTAAGATGCAACATCTCAAAAAAATACAATAGCCAATTGTATGGTTGATCAATTTCTTTTGAATCAAATTCTGACTTTTGCCTGCTCTAAGGGTTTGACCGTCCATTAGACAGTGTCTTATCTGTGATCTCCTGTGACTGTCCCCGCTCTGGTCCTTGGCATTTTTTATAAGTAGGCCCTGGCCTGCCAGATCCTGGACCTAGTCCCAGGTTCTTACTCGGTTTCCTCAGTCAGTTTCTGCCTGCTATGATAGTCCCACCAACTTTTTAACAGCTTCAAAGTTTGCTTCTGCAATTTCCTGCGCCCTATTCTGTCCAGTCTTCAGGACCTCCTCCAAGTAGGCCCTGTCCCTTCTAAGTTCCTGGACCTTATTCCTAATCGGTTCCACCTTCTCATTGACCACATCTGCAACCACCATCTTGAATTGTGACGTGTTCATGATTTCTACCTTCTGGCAGATCTTGTTTGGTTCTTTCCCTGTAAAAGCAGACAGTATCGATACAAGGTTGGACACCCCGGGTCGTGACTCTGTGTCAAAAGTCACCTCCGAGTTGAAGTCCGTTTTGGCCTTCTTGAATTTCTCGCGGATGTCCCAACAGGAATCAGTGAGTTCTATCTTGCCCTTAGGGTCTGACTCTGACTTGCTCATCTTCTGTTCAGGGTTGCGTAGGCTCTTGATCTTCCTGAAGTCACCTTTGAATAATAGAACAAAACATGCTGCTTCAAACTATGGATCTACATGGTATGACTACAAAATGAAATGGTACACATAAGCATGCAATGCTCCACACAATGGTCCATATTCTACTAATTCAATTAAACTCAACCCTAGGTCTAAGATAATGTTTCACAAAGGAAAACTCAGACATCAGAATAAATTCCTTTAACAAGTTTGATTTTGAACAAAATATTAAGCTTGGCGTCAGTTTTAAATTTTGGTATAATGAAAGCGAATGGGAATCACATCAAGCTCAAGCCTTTTTGAAACATTGCTTATTTTGATCAAATGCTGTCTTTTGGTGGTCTCTTGATAAAAGTAAGATTACATGAAGTGCTTTCTATTATCGAGAGCTCTTTAATCTATCTCTTTTCTAAAGCCAAACTGCTCTCAGACCACATTATTTGATGGACTTACCTACGATAGGCTTGGGTGTTGGAAAGAATTCTCCGAAGGCATTGTTAAAGATCCTGGCCACGTCTTGAGCCAGCTCTAGATGTGGCAGCTGGTCTTCACCTACCGGTACATGGGTAGCTCTAGGAATAAACAAGGCATAATAAGAATAACCACAATAATACAAATAGTAGGACAATTATGATCATCTTCCTAACCATCATCTCCACCAAGGTACCACCACAACCACTATCATCAACATCACCACCATCACTAATGACCACCATCATGCCCATCATCATCACCACCATCATCACCACCACCACCATCATAACCATCACCAATAACCACCACCATCATCATCATCATCATCATCATCATTAAAAAAAAAAATTCATCATTGTCTTCTTTATCATGATCATGATCCTCAAGCATTCAGGAATTTCTCCCTACCTGGCATTAGTTTGAACCTCCTTAACAAATACGCTGTAGCTTCTCCAGCAAGTTTCAGTGGTTTTGACAGAGCAATTAAAAACTCTAAATGCTTTTGCACCTGTAAATAAAGCTTAGGAAGGTTGAAAATGCTTACTTGTACAGTAGGATGTCTGCACTCTGTAGGACTGGGTAGGTGTAAAGGCCAACACAGGACTTGGTCTTGTCATTCCCTGCTTTAGCCTGAGGAAAGATAGAAAGAGAGGAGGGGGAGAGATAGATGGAGAGAGAGAGAGAGAGGGGGGGTGGGGAGAGGGAGAGAGATGGAGAGAGAGAGAGCAAGAGAGAGACAGAGAGGAGGAGGAGAGATGAAACAATGATGAAAAAGGGGGAAAAGGGACAGTGAAAGAGAGAGAAAAAAGAAAAGAAAAACAAGAAGAAGAAATAACTATTAAATGAATAACATAACATTCCTTAAGTGTAATATACATATATATATATATATATACACTCTAATAGGGCTTCGTCCATAATTGTGCAATTCTAATCCATACAAAAATGATCGATGGTTCTGTATTGCCTTGTGACAAAACATCATTCCTTTTACAAACAGTATCTAACCATAACATGTACATAAGGTCAAAATTTGAACCTTGAGGAAATGTACATTGTCTTTGATAGTAAAACAATGGCCTAGTTATAAGTTCAGCAACCTTAGTCCTGGATGTGTGCACACCAATAAACCTGGCCTTGAAAGACAAAATCAGTCAAGGAACAAAACTTGTTTCCTTAGGCAGACTTAAAGATTAACATGTATTCTGGGTGAGAATGTCACAAACATGTAATGGCATGTACATGAAGCTACATACATGTAGGGGCTAATTCCTGAAAAAAAGGCAAAGGAAATCAGAACTGTCAACCCTCCCGCATTTAGAGGGAGTCTCACGCCACCACGCCCTTCCTCCCGCTCTCCCGCAAACGGTTTACGAAAAAACCTCCTACCAAACGTGTAAAATGAAATTCTCCTGCACCAAAATAAAAACAAACTATCAAAAAAAATTTGCTCAAAATCTCCCTCCAAGCTGTTCCCCAAAGTTGACAGCCCTGGGAAATGGAGAAGGGAAAAGGGATGAGAGAGAGAGAGAGAGAGAGAGAGAGAGAGAGAAAGAGAGAGAGAGAGAGAGGAGGGGGACAAGACCCCCTCCCCCCTGTGTCAGTGCCCCTTCAATTGCTGGACCAACAATGCTCCACTCAATACATGTACATGTAGTTCATACTCCTAAATGCTGAAAAATGGTTCAAACTACCTTCTGACATATCTGTGATAAACATCACATTGTCATCCGATAGACATTCAGACAAAAGGACTGGTGTGACATACCTTCCATTGCGGGAACTGTCCTAGCCTGGCAAGTGTCGTCCTGCAGCCTAAGACCCAACTCAGCTCTGCATGCTGGTGGACCTGCAGAACAGAAAGGGTACTTTGATCATTCAGAACCAAAGAATACTTTTACATCATTATCACTTTCAATATATCATGTAATAGCAGCGGATGATGAAAGAAACATAAGAAAGTTAAATCTTTAGGTCTGGTAGTAGACAATGGACCTTTAATAAAAAACGTGGCTAAAAGTCATTGGACATGCCAAAATGGAGACAAAAATAGGAAATCTTTTAGCAAAGCCATATTCCACTTATAATAAATTTAAAAAAACCCCAGAAACTTGCCAACATATACATCCCAAGGCATATATACATGTACATGTAAGCACCCCTTTCCTTTAAAACATTTTAGTACGCAATATTACAATGTTTGTGACATATGTTAAGAGTAAACACCGTGCTGCCCTACACCATATAAGGCCAGCATAAGTGCACTACAAAGGAAGTGAAAATGACATCAATATCTTAGTTGAAATATAACTTATCAAATATCTCTGTATAATGGTTTACAATACCCTCATCAATTCTAAGCTTGGGCATAAATTTATCATGTTTTCTTTTAAATAATTATTGAAAAACAGCATGTTCAATGATACTTGTACCTCTGAAAATTGATAGCCCCTTCCCTTTCAAGTCACTTAACACTTTTTCACTCTAGGCAATATGGTACCCTCACAATAGTCAACACCTGCATAAAAAGTGCACTCCAAGAGTGCAATGACATTGATATTATTTTGAATACCCAGTTAATGGCAGCCCCCTTTGCATGAGTTACAATCATAGGCGCCGGAAGTGGGGGGCAAACGCATTTCGCCCCCAAAAAAAAAAAAAAAAAAAAGTTAAAAAAAAATGCAGTAAAGGAGTAAAGATGGTTTGTATGTTTTAACCAAAAAGAACATAAACAAATAATAGAACCTGAATTGAATCACATATAAATTAAATTCCATTCAAAGAAAAGGAAAGTTAACAGGAATTAAATTTCCTAAGCATTCCGCAAGTCCCTATATTTATCAATAGAGGATTTTATAATAGCGATACGCGCATATCGTGAAAATATTGTGAGAGGATGGGAAAGCGTGTGTGTTTTTTATTATAGGGGTGAGCCCCTGAATACTGGCATACTGATGGGGGTGTGGTTATTTCTAATTCGATACCAGTGATTTACAAATGTTGCTGAAATGACATGATTTTCCGGTATTTTTTCTCAATTTTTTTGTGAATCATAGGCCTACATTTATATGCGTTTGTTGAAAAATTACAAATTCCCAAATTTACAGTCGGGCGGAAAAAAATGCAGATTTTTCTTCTGCCCCCCCCCCAAAAAAAATGTTTTTGCTCATTACGCCACTGCCCCTGGAAGGTGAGCCCCCTGGAATGTTTGCCCCCCCCAATCACAAACTGCTTCCGGCACGCCTGGTTACAATTTGTAGCAAGCAAATTTCTAAGCATATACTGAATACCAACAAAAATGGCTTTTGCATCAATTTTCTAAACATTTGGTGACTATTACATCTGAACAGGTCTGCAAACGAAAAATTCAACAAAACTATTTTTCAGGAACTTAAAGAGAAAGACCAGTTCTGGTCATGCGATTGCATTGTGAAAGAAACGTTGTGGAATCGATCAGAAAAGGTTGATCATCTAGCATATAAGTATTGGTATGTACTGCAAGGTTCTGGAATCATCAAAATGATAAGAAATTTGGCCCAGTCTTGGTAAAGTTACAAGCACTGTACACAGAAAGATGTATATGGGACTACACGACCACGTGCGCGATATCTATTTGGTCCCAATAGATATAATAATTTACCAAATATATCAATTGGAGGCGGTTCCCGACTTTCCCGGCAAAATTTATATCATCACGTATTAGTCAAAACATATTCTTTCACATGATTGGTAATGAGAGCTTCCATTTCATTTTTTTGAGAGAGGGGCATTTCCAAAACTGGTCTATACCTTTAACCACTTTTGTGCCACTGGCAGCAAATTTCCCAAAGACTTTGAATGTCAAACAGTGTAGAGAATAATAACGACAGCCGCTGTGCACAATTACATAATATATCATAGCATATCTTTCAAGCTGGAATATGGTAATTCTTGTGGTATTCTTGTACATGTATGTAGTTTAAGTCAAATGTTATAACTCTGCAATCTGCACCATAACATCCCGTTTCAACCAAGTTTTTAAACAAATTATGTAAAAATAAAATGTCCATTAAATGTCATTGACATTTATCTTTAAAAGAGAATTGTGTGGAGAAGAAGTGCAGGAAACTTGAAGGAAACATGAATGTTTTCTTAAAACAATGCAACAGAGTGACCTTCACCCTGGCCCACTCCAAACTGTTTTTCAATATTTTGACCTACCAAAGATAACAATGTTACTATCATGTGACAATGAGGTCACATGGTCTTGTGATTTAACCCTTCTATGCTGTGGGCAGCAAATCATACCCATGAAATGTACTACTGAAGAATGTAATGTGTTTGGACTATCAAATACACACAGTTAACAACTGAATTATTCATAACTCTTGTAAATTTGACGGTTTTTGTGTTTTTTGTGTTTTTTGTACCGGTAAGTCGTAACTCAAGATTGAAAGGTGGACTGGATGAATTAGGACCTTTGTTGAATACTTTTAGATTTAAGCTTTAATATGTCACATTCTCAAGAACATATATCAGGACAAATCAATTTTTCACATACTTAAAAATGACAAAACTTGGTAAGGGTATGAATAATTTATTTGTCCACTGTACATGCGCTTCAGTCACACTAATGAGGCTGACATCAGACCGACACCAGGGGTTTGTTTCATCACGATTTCATAAAACTTGTTATCAATTACAAATTCTAAAATTCTATGACAAATTTTCTCTCAGCCAATCAAATGCCACGATTTCAGTATCTTATAACATTCATTGTAACTTGTTATTGATAACAAGTTTGACGAAGCAGGGCCCAGAATAGGAAAACATTACACTGGCACTATTGGCCAAGAGTTGGCTGGTTTGGAGTCAGTGTGACAGAGGTATTTGGGCTATTTTTGTTTACACCTCGTTAACAGAGAAACTGTACAAAGCACTATGAAGTTCATATTCCTATGAGTACGATGTATATTTCCTTTCAAAATTAGGCAAGGACACCAGTATGCTATGCTGTATGATATTTTCATGCTATAGTATAGGCCAATATATATATATATATATATGCAAATAAAACATTTTAGAATTTCACACGTATTTCACCCCACAAATGAATAAATATTTGCTATGTACATGTACATGTAAGCCTTCTTGAAATATACAGTAGAACGATAAACATGAACTTTTAACCTCAGTTAGTAAATGAAAGATAAATTCAAGGCTTTAATCGCAATCTAGTCCCCAAAGTTGAGTTTTTCTTAGTCCATATGAATCATTAACAGCACTGAAAAGGTTAAATTGAAACCATATACTTTCTGATATAGCACAAATGTGGATGAGAAAGTTTACTTGATAAGCCTATAGCAGCTAGGAGGGTTCATATGTTTAAAACTCTTTATATGCCACACAAATAATCTCCCTGTGCCACATTGTATTTATAATGGGATAGATACCAGAGACTTCAAGATTATTTAACTGTTTCCCACTGCAAGATTAATCTATAATGGTGTTAAAAGGGTTGCCATGGAGCTAATCAAGACAGGAAATGGGTAGGTTTGCAAAGCCACTGTGTTTCACAAAGCAATCCTTAATTGCTGCCTACGGTATTGGTTTTTGCAAAAATTATGTGTGGCAAACGAGCGACAGTGCGGAGAGGCGAAGAAAGCAACCGAAGTGTTAATCCTTACATGACACTAAGTTTACAAACATACGCTTTTCAATTTCAAGTTTTCAGTGGTTTCCCCTTGTTATCAATGCTTAATCCTTATCAATTCATCATATCAAAATTTAAAGTTCATGACTTTTTCTTTGTCCAAACATAACACAACCAATATGAAAATGTACAGTGTAGGAAGATAAGCTTGCTCTCAGTGGTTGTCCCTAAGACACTGAACTGCTGGCAGAGAATTTTTCTTTAATACAAGACTTACGGGTCCTTGTTTTTGTTGGACATTCTGATACAGGGAAAAAATTAATATTTATTTTTCGAGGGCTACTTTTCAAGCTTGCCTGCATGAAAATAACACTATAAAATTTGTTTTGCATTGAACTCTATGCAAATTTACAGGGGCTCTTTTCTTATTTTCGGGGGCTCTTTTGGGCATTTCGGGGGCGATTTCGCCCTGAGCCCCCATGTATTTTTTTCACTGTTCTGATACAACTACCATTCCATTACATCATACTTCATTCTTATTCTTCTAGTAATCTTCAAACGGCTATGCAGCATATCACAAAGATGAACTAAAGATTGCAAGTGGTGCGAGTAAGACAAATGACGTTCAACGGGATGAGGGTTTTAGATGCCTCAGGAGTAGTCCCTGGAAGTTCTCTTGGCTGTAGGTAGACCGAAAATTTCTGTCTCTTTCGTTCGTTAGCCTCTTATTTGGGCAGGGTCAGCTCCTCTCTTTAGAGACAGAAGCCGACCATAGGGTCTGCTCTGCAAACTTTGGTGGCACGATCTAAAGAGAGGAGCTGACCCTACCAAAAAAAGAGGCTAACGAACGAAAGGGACAGAAATTTTCGGTCTAGGCTGTAGGCTGTTTCATTCTGGAAGCAGAAAAATTATACTCCAAATTGTAAAAAAATTGGGGATTGAAACCTACTTACACTGGACTGCTGGAAGAGAATGCTTTTTTCAGGGTCGATCCCACAAGCCAGGAGAACAGCAACCGATGTCAGAATGCTCTCTCTCAGCTCCTTGGGATCCTGGGGGAGCGTGATGGAGTGGAGATCCACGATACTCAGGATCATCTCTGTGTTCTCCTCCTCCTGGAGCTGGATCCAGTTCTGGATGGCTCCGAGGTAGTTGCCGATGTGAGGGACCCCTGTGGGCTGGATCCCGGAGAAGATACGTTTCACCTGCAGAACAGAACATGAAAATGGCATATTACTATTATCTCTCAGCTCACTTTACTTTCAATAATTCTTTACTTCACTTCACTTTAATTAAGATGTAGGAATCAGAATAAAACTAACTGTAGAGACTAGAGTGTAGACAGGTACATGTACTAATAGTTTTATCAATCTAGATTATATAATTTTGATTTTATATCACATTTCTACATTATAGATGGTGTCCAGAGCTGGATGAGGCATGATACATGTATGTCGGATCATGTTAATAGTATTGTGAAAACATTTGCATCGCATTTGCAGTTGGATAACCTTACTACAATACCAGAAATTTAGATTAACAATAACAGTTGAGTTTATACTAGACCTAAAGTCTAGTCTACACACTACACCTAGACCTACCAAATAAATTAGAAACGTAATTTAACTTCTAAAAGAAGTTAAATTACGTTAGAACTTAGTTTGAGTCTATTTTATCTCTTGATTTGTAGTTTGCACATACCTTTGGACTTGGAGCTTCGTTGTATAGTTTGGAACTCTGGTGAAATGTTCGTACCAATTCAGGTCTTCGAGAAACTGAGGTAGAAATACACCATACTCCAAGTCCAAATCTTGAGCGGGAAAGCGCCATCGTGACTGCACCAGCTCCAGCGGGTTACTCTTCGATCAATCGCCCGTGCTCGATGGGCTAGCGCGTAGCGCTCACGCTCGTTGACTGTTCGTTCCAGGGCCCTGGCTCTCTTCGCTTCGTAACTTACCGTTTACCCCGAGTGGAGCGAGGTGGAGACTCAACTCAGCACAGTTCTTTCACGTGAATGCATGTACTGTGATTTTCGGATATAATATTTCGATATTGTGTACTTCCATGGATCAGTGACGCAATAGTACTGAAAATATGCACTAAAATATAATGTCATATTGTATGGTATCTTTGATACCACTAACAAAAGAGAGTATTACATCCTCACTTATGGATCCTGCTGAGTATCGTCATAGAAGTAGAAGTAGAAGTAGGAAACAACATGTGGTGTGTGCATGTGTATGCATATATGTGCGTGTGTGTATGTGTGTTGTTGTTGTTGTAGGGAGGGGGGTATTGCCCTGCCGGGACGTATTAGTCTTCATTCATTTTCATTTTAAAGTATTTAAGTTGAAGAACTTAAAAACCATGGTAATTCAATAGGCACTGCATGCAGAGATTCCATTGTGCCTTACCGGTAATTTCTTCCTCTTCTTTCTTTTCTTCTTCTTCTTTTTCTTTTTCTTTTTCTTTTTCTTTTTCTTTTTCTTCTTCTTCTTCTTCTTCTTCTTCTTCTCCTTCTTCTTCTTCTTCTTCTTCTTCTTCTTCTTCTTCTTCTTCTGCTTCTTCTTCTGCTTCTTCTTCTTAGTCTTCTTCTCAAGTTCTACGTACACTGTAGGGCCTACTAAAATATTCAAAGGGCTATATATATAGCAGCCGGCTTTACTAGAGTAGGAATAGTGAGAGGCAAAAGGACTGCGAAATATAGATTCAGTAAGAGTGATGGAGGCCTCTGCCTCTGCCTACTGTCCAGAGGGGTCGGCCTCTCCCCCTAAATTTGGAAAGATCAATTTCTTCAATACGTATTAAAGGTACTATGTCCCATTTGCAGGCCCCCCCAAAATGAAAAGGTTAAATTCCAACGGCATGTGAAAGACAATACTAATTTAGAACCTCCCTAAAAAAAAAGGGGGCTTGAAAATGTCTTTAAGTGGGAAAATAACGACTATTAGTTGTCGAATCGACTTAGGAGCTATAGAGCCAGTAAGTAATAGTCTGATTTTTCAGACCATTGTACCGAATGGTCGTACTTTTATGCTGCGCAAAGATTCAATCAGTTTAATTTTGGCCATTACAAGAAGTGGGTTATTGATGTAGACAAATGCTCATGTACCCTTTACAGCTCATTTTATGTATGTTATTACCAAAGATGAAAAAAAGCCAGTCACTCACTCAATAGTGTCTGACAGTGAAGTCTAGCAAGTAAAAGGGTTTCCTTGCATAATTTGAATATTAGGACACTGCTAACGTTTAAATTCCACAGATAGGACAAACATAATTCCTGCAAAGTTCTACAGAATTTGATGTTGGCTGCACAAGGGACATAGTATCTTTAAACTAGATTTTCCAAAATATAATGTATAATTTACCAATGTACTTCAAAATGCAAAGTCTTCTTCTTCTGGGGGCAGGGTAAGGACAAGCGCGTAGAGAGGATTTTATTTTAGGGGGGGGGGGGCGGTATTGAGCCCGCGAAGCGGGCGAATCACTTACAGAACACGCGTAGCGCGCTCCCTAGGGGGGTGGCCGGTGCAGGGAGGGCCGGGGGAGTTTCCCTCCCTCGCGAAGCGCGAAGCTTTGCCATTTCATTAAATTATTAAGGAAAGAAGGTGATTCGTTGTATTGTTCTCGACTCTTAATCCTTGTCTGAATTCAGTTAGACTTTTCATTAAATTATTAGAGAAAGAAGACGATTCGTTGTACCGTTCTCGATTCTTAATCCTTGTCTGAATTCAATTTTCTCCCCTCCCGCGCGAAGCGCGGAAGCTTTACCATTTTATTAAATTATTAGAGAAAGAAGACTATCCATTGTACTGTTCTCGACTCTTAATCCTTGTTTGAATTCAGCCCCCCCCCACGCCCGCGCGAAGCGCGGAAGCTTTGACGTTTCATTAAATAATAGAGAAAGAAGACGATTTGTTATACCGTTGTCGACTCTTAATTCTTAATTGTCTGAATTCAGTTTCCCCCCTCCCGCGCGAAGCGCGGAAGCTTTGACGTTCATTTAATTATTATGTCTGAATTTAAAAAATGTTTCTTTGTCTGCTCCTTTTTCTTCCTACGTCCTCTTACTTTTTTCTTCTCTCTCTCTCTATCTCTCTCTCTTTATTGGCCGGCGTTTTTTTGGGGGCGACCGCCCCCATAGCCCCCCTGGCTACGCGCCTGGGTAAGGATTGATACCCGAGTTGTGTACGTATACTTCAGCCAACTCAAAATTATAAAAAAATATCGGCCACTGACTATCTACTAACCAGAGGCCGCGGAGCGACTTCCAAAGTGGGGGGCGCCAACAAAAGTGGGCACTTCTGGAAAAAGGGCAACTTCAAAGGGAAATCTCAAAGCGAAAATATACAATTTTTTAGACATTGGTATATACCCCTATATTGTGATTACATTATCAGGGATGATTTAAATATTTGTTTCTCTTTATACATCATATAAGATATTGGTTAAGCATCATACTTTGCAGTTGGGTGCGATGGTCGGAAAATTCATTTGCGAGCGAGCAAAGCGAGCGAGGAAAATTTTAAAGATTTGTGAGGTCGCAGCGCGAAAATTACATCTTATAAAGAGGAAAAACCCAATCCTGATGGGATTATAAGCACATTCTCATAACGGAAGGCTGAAAAGACCTTTGATAAGTAACATAATGTAACGATCCCCACCCTCACAATATTATACTTGTAACTGATTTCCATGCAGCTTGAATCATCCCATCCTTTCTTTTCTCAATCTTGTCTTATTCTGTCTTTTCTCCTCTGTCTCCCTCTCTCTCTATCTCTCTCTCTCTCTCTCGCTCACTCCGAGACCTTGCATGCAGCCAGCCTATTTCTCATCACTTCTTTACATTCTTCATTGATAGGTAAAAATTAATCTCGATTAACTTTATTCCAGAAGTACCGCTGCGAGTTATAGTCTGGATTGTGTGTGTTTTTGTGTATAATACCTGCTTACAAGTCAAAATTTCTAGTTTGAAGAAGTCTAGTATAAACGGCTTCATTTATAAACACAACCGGAAGTCTACGCGTTGCTTCCGACACTCTAGATCCAATCTATAAATCGTAGTAATATGCCTAAGAATTCATTATTTATGAAATATGTGATTAAGTTGTATATTTATTCAGATAGACAAACAAATTATCCCTAATATCATATTATTGTCTTAACAATCTCTTGTCGAAAACGTAAGATAATTCGAATTTTGTACTTATTTAGTTTATTAACTAGGATCGGAATTCAGGTTGTGCGGTTTACGCGCATTATGTAAATAAGACAGTGAATCCCAAATTTATGCTATGAAATATTTGTTTGTTAAGTTTCTGCTCTTATTACAAAGGAGAGCTTGAAATATTTATCTTATGCCTTGTATAAAGTTTCAAATAAACGCATTGTAATGTTTCCATTGCTAAAGCAGTATAACTTTTGGAATAAATAAGCATTTGATATTGAATTAATGGGGATTTTGAACTTTATAAGGTCCGGATGCAATGTGCACGCGCATCTCTGTGCATGATCGCGGCGTTGCTTACAGCACGCGCATAGATTCCCCCCACGTCCGCATAAAGTGCATATATAAGATAGATTTTTCGGATTCGGGGGGGATTCGAGAGAGTCGCCCAACAAACTAGTTCAACGTCGATTCGCAAGAGTCGCCCAACAAACTGGTCCAACGTCGATTCGCAAGAATCGCCCAACAAACTGGTCCAAGGTCGATTCGCAAGAGTCGCCCAACAAATTGGTCCAAACTTAACGCTGAACTTTAATTTAATAATTCCCTAAAACTCTCCTTCATAACAAACAGGTATAGTTCCTTAGTTAATTTAAAGTCCATTACCAATGTACAGTGTTATAACAAACAGATTTTATAAAATAAGTATTAACTTGTGTGTATATATATAAAGACTTATTTGAATTTGTAACAGTGGCGATAATACTATTAATGTAAACAAAATGATTGAATAAAAATGAAGTTTTTGTTTTTGTGTTCAAACTAAAATCTTGTCTCAAACAAATGTGTTTTTCTTTTTGAGTATCAATTTAGTTATTCCATAAAGCCTACCTGTATTTCTATAGTCATATATTTTGACTGAAACGAGCTAGGATTTAGAGACATCGCTTCTATCTTTCTTCCACGAGATAATGGCCACCAATACCAGGCTCGCCGTTAGGAAGGTAGGGGCGATGCGGTCGACGCCCTCAACGAGGGTGACGGCCGGTACAAAAATGGTGTCAGAAGTGGGATGGAAATACAGGTAGAGACTAATGGAATTGAGGAAAACACATCCAAATTGAACCAAAATTGTGAATGGGAACAAGATGAACTTGAAGAAAATTTGGCAAAGTGTCAGAAAATGGAAAATGACTCGAATAATTCTTCAGAAGAAGAAACCACACAAGTGAAGAAATCTAATTCTAGAAAGAGACGAAGCGTGCAAAACAGAATTCTTTCTAGACTAACCCAACTAATGGAACAAATGATGAGTTTGACTAACAAATCTAGGACGCGGCAACGCGCTGGTTCAAATTCTTCTACTGAAGAAATGACTGATGCCAGTTCTATTGACAGCGAAGTGATGTTGAACTTCGACAAACACACCAACGACAAAACTAACAAACAAAACAATGCCAACTCTGCAGAACCAGAACAAAACAAAACCAACCTTGCAGAACCAAAACTAGAACGAAACGGAACTAACCCAGAACAAAAACTAACACAGAACCGAACACGACCAAACATCATGCCCGACAAATATGATGGTAGTTCGGATTGGCACGATTACGAAACTCACTTTGATTCATGCAAACTAATCAATGACTGGGAGGATGAAAACGCAGTCAAGTACTTGTCTGCTAGTCTTAGAGGACCTGCTCTAAGATTGCTCAATGAACGTCCACATAAACATTGGACTTATGACGACTTGAAAGCAAGACTATCTCTAAGATTTTCTTCCTCTAAACAAGCAGAAACCTATCTGCTGGAACTGCGTGGTCGCAAGAGACGACCAAATGAATCGCTCCAAGAACTCGGACGAAACATTAGAGAATTGACAACGAAAGCTTATCCTGATTTTGACTTTGACGGAATTGACCGTCTTGCTAAAATCCACTTTACGGATTCAATTCAAAGCCCAGAGATTCGAACGGGTATTTTCCATGCCAAATCAAAGACCTTAGATGATATGATTGAAGCTGCAATCACCACAGAGACATTTCTGTTAACCGAATCTGAGCGTTCTTGGAAAAAGAACACTCATAATAGAATTGTTGGCACAGAACAAGCGAGTAAAAGTGACTTACAAAGAACAATTGATATTGCCGTGGAACAAGCCTTGCTTAAACAAAACAACCAGCAATGTCAAAACGACAAATCCACCAGAACTAACAAAAACGACCAAACCGGAACGTTCATGTGCTACTATTGTCAGAAACCAGGTCACATTGCGAGAAACTGCTTCAAGAAACAATCTGACATGACACAGGCACCTACTAACGAACAACAACGACCTAGAGGAACACAACAAAACTTTCGCCAGACACGAGGCCATTTAAACGACAATGGGCCGCCCATGGGGGCACTGGCGCGGCCAAACCAACGTTAGAACCAGCCCAAATACATGGAAATGAAAACTATGATAACATGACTTCAACTAACCTTCCTTTGAGCAATTCGAACTGTAATGGTTTATTTGTAAAAGTTAGTATCCATGGCCAAGAGCATAGATTTCTGATTGATACTGGAGCCTCTGATTCTTATATATCTAAACAAGTTTATGAGAACATTCCTAGTAGGGATAGACCTTCATTGCGAGAATCAGATAAGAAAGCAAAACTTGCTAATAATACCCTCTGCCCCTATTTGGCGTTGTAACACTTGAATTGAAGATAGGCCCAACTTGCGGGTTTACTAAGTTGTTAGTCGCAGATATAGGTAATGATGGAATTCTGGGCCTAGATAATTTGTGCAAGATGGGTGCCAAATTAGATCTTACGACTTTCCAACTTTCTACTAAGTGGGGAGACCTAGAGTGTGAACGAGAAGATGGTGAAACCCTGTTCTGTCGTATCAGTACGTCAGAAACAGTCACCATCCCTGCAGGACATGAAGTTCTGATTAGAGGAACCGTGAAAGATAGAATGAAACCAAATAGACTAGGCATTGTAGAGATGGATAACGCCCAAAACCATCTAACCAAAAGTGGTTTAATTGTGGCTAGAACTTTGGTGAGAACAGGGAGTGAAGAAATTCCCGTCAGAATTTTCAATCCATCACCGTCAAACAAGGTGATTCGGAAAGACACCCACCTTGGTACAGTAACAATTGTAGAAGAAAGTGAAGTTGAAACGATACCGAAGTACACAAGGTCAAACCTAGACAAAGTACCCGAACACTTACGAGACCTATTAGAGAGAAGCACAAAAGAACTTCCTGAACAGTACCATCAGGACATAGCAAGTTTACTAATAGAATTTCAAGACGCCTTCTCAAAAGGAGACAATGATATTGGGAGAACAAATCTGGTTGAGCATTCCATTAATACGGGAACGCAGCATCCCATTAGACAAAGACCCAGAAAGCATCCTTTAGGACAAAGAATGGAAATCAAAGAACAAGTAACAGAACTATTAGACAAAGGACTAATAGAACCTACAGATAGTCCCTGGGCCTCTAACATAGTACTCGTTAGAAAGAAGGACGGTACACAGAGATTTTGTATAGACTATCGATTACTTAATGTTGCAACAATCAAAGACGCGTATCCTTTACCGCGCATCGACGAGACACTTGATGCTCTATCAGGTGCTCGTTGGTTCTCCACGCTAGACTTAGCCAGCGGCTATTGGCAAGTTGGACTTGACACTGACGCGAGAGAAAATCATCTTTCTTAGCGGGCGGAGGACTCTACGCTTGGAACGTTATGCCCTTCGGATTATGTAACGCCCCCGCCACTTTCGAACGATTAATGGACAAAGTACTCTCAGGATTACACTGGGAAACTCTTTTGGTGTACTTAGATGACGTTATCGTTTTTGGTAGTTCGGTACCCGAAGAACTTGCTAGACTAAAACAAGTGTTTCACAGACTTAGACAAGCGAATCTAAAACTTAAACCTAAGAAGTGTCACTTGTTCAAAACAAAAGTATCCTATCTTGGACATGAAGTGTCTGACATGGGAGTATCGACTCAGACAGAGAAAACCGAGGCTATAAAGAACTGGCCTACACCGACAAATGTGAAAGAAGTGAGAAGCTTTCTCGGACTAGCTTCATACTATAGACGTTTTGTTAAAGATTTCGAACTATTGCGAAACCACTTCATCAATTAACTGAGAAGCACCGTGCTGGGCGGTTCGAATGGAGTCCCGCCTGTCAAAATGCATTTGATGAACTTAAACATAGATTAACGTCTGCCCCGATTTTGGCATATCCTTGTTCGGAAGGCGAATTTATCCTCGACACTGATGCTAGTAACGACGGTATCGGTGGGGTATTATCACAAATCCAAGACGGACATGAACGGGTAATAGCTTACGGAAGCAAAGTCCTTAGCAAATCAGAGAGAAATTACTGCGTAACTCGGAGAGAACTATTGGCAGTAGTAACTTACTTGAAACACTTCAAACAGTACCTTTATGGTCGGCATGTTATTGTAAGAACAGACCATGGAGCCTTAAGATGGCTCACCAACTTCAAACAACCGGAAGGTCAACTCGCGCGTTGGCTGGAAGTAGTATGTGCGTATGATATTGAAATAATACATAGAGCTGGTAGAAGCCATGCAAATGCCGATGCACTTTCGCGACGACCTTGTAAACAATGTGGTAGAGAAACTGAATGTGAAACAGAACTTGCGAGAACTGATATCGGTCGAACTTGTGTTATTGAATTGACAGACACAAATGACAATGTTGAGATTAGAAAGGCTCAACTCGAAGACCCGAATATCAAACCGGTGATAGAAGCACTTGAACGAGGTACGAAACCTACAAAGGAGGAAATGTCACCTCTGTCGTACAAAACGAAAGTGTTATTAGGACACTGGGAACAGTTAGAGATTCATGACGGTGTTCTTTTCCGAAGATGGGAATCAGAGAACGGTAGAACTATTAGGAAGCGACTAGTATTGCCAAGGCAGAAAATTCGTGATGTATTAGAGGAACTGCACTCGGGTGCATTTGGTGGACATTTGGGATCCACCAGAACTTTGAAGAACGCTCAGATGCGTTATTATTGGGTAGGAATGAAGGCGGATATTAGATCCTTCATCCGTGAATGTTTGGCATGTAATAGAAGAAAGTCGCACGGTCGAAAACAGAAAGCTCCTTTGCAGCAAAGACGTTCAGGTAGTCCAATGGAACGAATTGCACTTGATATTCTAGGACCACTTCCCATCACTGAAGATGGTAACAAGTACATTTTGGTAATAGCAGATTACTACACAAAGTTTGTAGAGGCTTATGCCATTCGTGATGAACAAGCCCATACTGTGGCTCGGAAATTGGTAGAAGAATTTGTTTGTCGTTACGGTGTACCAAAAGAAATACATTCTGATCAAGGTCGAAACTTTGAATCAAACCTATTCAAGGAGGTTTGTAAGATTCTAGGTGTAAAGAAAACAAGAACAACTGCTTACAATCCCAAGTCGGATGGGATGGTAGAACGCTTTAACAGAACTTTGTTAAATATGCTAGTAACTATGATTGATCCTGACAAACACCAGCAAGACTGGGATAGATATATTCCTTTTGCTACCGCCGCGTACAGAAGCACCGTACACGAAACAATACAAGAGACACCAAACATGATGATGTTTGGCCGAGAAGTTACCCATCCTGTAGACCTTTCGTTTGAGCAAGCAACTTCAGAACTAAACACTGATTATGCTCAGGATCTACGAAACAGAATGGACAGAATGTATTCGAGGGTAACAGAACAAAGTGACAAAAACTTGAGACGACAAAAGCGAAACTATGATAGGCACACGAATGACGAAACGTACACTGTAGGTCAATTTGTTTGGCTTCGCAATGACCAAAGAAAGAAAGGTATAAGTCCAAAACTAACAAACCGATGGGACGGACCTTTCCGAGTAATAACTAAACTATCCAATGTAACTTATCGCATTCAGCGAACACCCAGAACACCTCAGAAGATCGTTCACTACGATCGACTGAAACTATATGAAGGACCAGAACTCGACGCTTGGAAGAAACCAAAAACACAAAGAACCATCATATGTGATGTCGAGGAGACACTCAACAATCACGACGGAACTTGTAACAATAACAAAGACAACAATACTAACACCGCCGAACTTGACAGACGTTATCCCCAAAGAAATAGACGTCCGCCTACTTATTTTTACTAATAAAACTATCATTTCTAATTTCGGCACATGAAGTAATAAATATATTTCGATATTATCATAACTAGAACATCACCATGGTCTTCAAGTGCCGGACGTGTAGATATAAGAACAGTAACGAGGAGATTGTGAGAAATCACGAGAGAGACAGACATGGCCGCAGTAAGCCTAGAGATCGAAGCCGTTCCCTCTCCGAACCTCCTTAGACAAATCAAATCAGCCTTTATCCCGTATCAAAGACGCCTCACTACCCCGGATTTCATCACTCGACGCCCCACTCGCCCTATCCTTCCTGGATTTCATCGAGCCCGCCCACTTCCTTCCTTGACCCCTACCCCATCTATGATCTCCCCGATTAAGGACACCATCCCGATGGACATTGATGACCGTAACATACGTGCACCTTCCCCGGAAACCCAACCACCAACTTCTCCTCTTCCAGAAACTCCGTTCCTGGCTGATGACACCCAACCACCACCAGCTTCCCCTCTCCCAGAAACCCCATCCACGGCTGATGACACCCAACCACCACCAGCTTCCCCTCTCCCAGAAACCCCGTCCCCGGCTAAAGACACCCAAACACCACCAACTTCCCTCTCCCAGAAATCCCACCCCATCAGCATGATGACGACGGAATAAGCGTTAATGCGAACCCTGTCGACGCGTGGTATGAATATACTAATGACACTGGAACCCAAACGTCAGACCCCGAGGACCACATCGCCAAATTAATGGACAGATGCCGTATTTCAATCAAACAAAACCCGGACTCAACACGCACCGAGGCCTGCAGCGAGACTCAGAGCTATTTCCACACGTTAAAAAGTAGAGAAAGTGTTGCCCGGGTCGTCGAGACTCTTCACCTTCCCGGAGGAGGGTTTTATACGAGATTCGAGTATAAAGTTCGCAAGTTTTAAAGCCTCCTCTTACCCTATTTTGCCTCTTTTATCTTTCTATCAACTTCTTAATCTTTTTCTATCTCTATCCCTATTTCTTCTAAATGACAACTTTGTAACGCCACTGATAAGTATATATATATGATTATTGTGTGTATATAAGTCAATTGAGCATTACTTTGATAAAGACTTCATGGGGAGGCCAAATTACACAGTTAATAGATAATCTTTTTGAGGTGAATTTCAACCGAAGAATATATACGTCAAATTTTGGCAGAACAAGAGATGTTATTTGAGTAAATGAAATATTCGATTAATAGATTTTTTGGAGACCTGTATAATATGCGTTAAGGTGATTGATTGATGTTGTTGATGATGATAGGACGTTCCTATCGGGTGATGGATTAAATGCATAAGAGATATAGTGTTTGAAGGAGATTAGTGAGTTGTACTAAAGAGCATCTCTTATATCTGCCAAATAGACTGCCATTTTAAGGAAATTGAGATTGCGATTTTATATTGTTGGTTTGCGAAATTAAACCACAGATGTTGATGATTTAATGCATGTTCGTTTTTTTTATATGAAGTCATTATTACGGTGATATTGAATTATGTATATATGTATATAGCAACAACATGAAATGCGAGGACGCATTTTATGGAGAGGAGGGCTGTGTAACGATCCCCACCCTCACAATATTATACTTGTAACTGATTTCCATGCAGCTTGAATCATCCCATCCTTTCTTTTCTCAATCTTGTCTTATTCTGTCTTTTCTCCTCTGTCTCCCTCTCTCTCTCTCTCTCTCTCTCTCTCTCGCTCACTCCGAGACCTTGCATGCAGCCAGCCTATTTCTCATCACTTCTTTACATTCTTCATTGATAGGTAAAAATTAATCTCGATTAACTTTATTCCAGAAGTACCGCTGCGAGTTATAGTCTGGATTGTGTGTGTTTTTGTGTATAATACCTGCTTACAAGTCAAAATTTCTAGTTTGAAGAAGTCTAGTATAAACGGCTTCATTTATAAACACAACCGGAAGTCTACGCGTTGCTTCCGACACTCTCAGATCCAATCTATAAATCGTAGTAATATGCCTAAGAATTCATTATTTATGAAATATGTGATTAAGTTGTATATTTATTCAGATAGACAAACAAATTATCCCTAATATCATATTATTGTCTTAACAATCTCTTGTCGAAAACGTAAGATAATTCGAATTTTGTACTTATTTAGTTTATTAACTAGGATCGGAATTCAGGTTGTGCGGTTTACGCGCATTATGTAAATAAGACAGTGAATCCCAAATTTATGCTATGAAATATTTGTTTGTTAAGTTTCTGCTCTTATTACAAAGGAGAGCTTGAAATATTTATCTTATGCCTTGTATAAAGTTTCAAATAAACGCATTGTAATGTTTCCATTGCTAAAGCAGTATAACTTTTGGAATAAATAAGCATTTGATATTGAATTAATGGGGATTTTGAACTTTATAAGGTCCGGATGCAATGTGCACGCGCATCTCTGTGCATGATCGCGGCGTTGCTTACAGCACGCGCATAGATTCCCCCCACGTCCGCATAAAGTGCATATATAAGATAGATTTTTCGGATTCTGGGGGGATTCGAGAGAGTCGCCCAACAAACTAGTTCAACGTCGATTTGCAAGAGTCGCCCAACAAACTGGTCCAACGTCGATTCGCAAGAATCGCCCAACAAACTGGTCCAAGGTCGATTCGCAAGAGTCGCCCAACAAATTGGTCCAAACTTAACGCTGAACTTTAATTTAATAAATTCCCTAAAACTCTCCTTCATAACAAACAGGTATAGTTCCTTAGTTAATTTAAAGTCCATTACCAATGTACAGTGTTATAACAAACAGATATTTATAAAATAAGTATTAACTTGTGTGTATATATATAAAGACTTATTTGAATTTGTAAAGTGGCGATAATACTATTAATGTAAACAAAATGATTGAATAAAAATGAAGTTTTTGTTTTTGTGTTCAAACTAAAATCTTGTCTCAAACAAATGTGTTTTTCTTTTTGAGTATCAATTTAGTCATTCCATAAAGCCTACCTGTATTTCTATAGTCATATATTTTGACTGAAACGAGCTAGGATTTAGAGACATCGCTTCTATCTTTCTTCCACGAGATAATGGCCACCAATACCAGGCTCGCCGTGAGGGAAGGTAGGGGCGATGCGGTCGACGCCCTCAACGAGGGTGACGGCCGGTACAAAAATTATAACATCTATAAATGCGAGCGAGCTTTTGGGGAAATTGCTCTTAGTCGCTTGAAATTAGGGGCACGTTTTGATAAGTAACATAATTATAACATCTATAAATGCGAGCGAGCGTAGCGAGCGAGCTTTGGGGGAAATTGCTCTTTGTCGCTTGAAATTAGGGGCACGTTTAATGATGAGAGGAAAAGGGGACACTTCCCAAAAGGGATAAGACACTTATTAGAAAAGAAAAGCAGCACGTGTCAAAGTACAAAGGCTAATTACCAGAGGTGAAAATGGAGCACTTCTTACACCTAAACAAAGAGGCACTTATGAGAATGGGAAATGGGCATTTGTCGACGGAAAAGAGGCACCCATCAGATTTTGATAGGGGCTTTTATAAGAAGTGAAAAGGGGAATTTATGAACAAGGGATAGGTTCCTTATTAGAAAAAAGGGGCACGTATCATTGTTAAAATGGTAATTATCAGAGGTGAAAAGGGGCACTGACCATATATGAAAAGAGGCTCTTATGAGAATGAAAAATGGGCACTAATAATAAAGGGAAATGTGGATTTGTTGAAAATAGGGGCAACGATCATATTTTAATAGGGGCATTAATATCGGAGGTGAAAGGGGGGCTTTTATTAGAAGGGGGAAGTGGCTCTAATTAAAAATAAAAAGAGGCACATGCTAAAATAAACGGGGCACTTATCAGAGATGTAAAGAGGTAATCATGAGTAGGGGAAGGGGCACTTATAAGAAGGAAAAAGAGCTTTTATTAGGAAGGAAAAGGGGGACGAGTGAAAATAAAAGTGGCATTTATTAGAGATGAAAAGCACTTATGAGAATGAAAAGGAACTATTTTCATAGGTAAAAAGGGGCATTTATGAGAAGGGGCTCTTTTTTAATGGGGGCACTTATCATAAGGAAAAGGGGTACATGTGAAAATATAAGGTGCGTTTATCCGAGTTAAAAAGGGGTAGTTATTAAAAGGGGAAGGGGCACTTCTTACAAAGGAAAGGGGGCAATTGTCAAAGAAAAAGGGGCACATCTCAGATTTGAATAGGACAGTTATCAGAGGTGAAGGGGGTGCTTATCAAAAATGAAAAAGGGCGCTTCTCGTACTTGAAAAGGGGCACTTACTTGAAAAGGGCACTTATGAGAATGGAAAATGGACACTTTAATTGCAAAGGAAAATGGGAACTTGTTGAAGGAAAAGGGGTAAGTGTCAAAATAAAAGGGGCACTTATCAGAGGTGGAAAGGGGAAGGGGCACTTAAAAAAATTAATAGGGGCACTTGTCAAAGTAAAAGGGGCACTTTTCCTATGTAAAAAGCGGCACTTTTGGGGTACTTGAAAAAGTGGGAGGGCACTGTGCCCCCTGCCCCCCGGGAGCGCCGCCTCTGCTACTAACCCCCAGTTGGAAATCAGCTTACTATCAGCTTTCATGGGTTATCCTGTTAGGAACCCATGTATATATATATTCTGTCTTGTATAGTATTCAATGTAAATGCAGTTATGCTCGTGAAATAAAAATCAACCAATCTACGTTGTCAAAACCAGATCAAAAACATAACCCCAAACGAAATTTAATCAACCACGAGTGCAGTCTTTGTAAGAGACACCGTAGGTAATTTTTATTTGTGATCGGTTACTTCAGTTGAAGATAGCCACGTAAATACTGTAGTATAGTGCACGTCAAAAAAAAAAGTACGAGGTTTGGAAGACACTTTTCACGAAAAAAGTATGGCTTTAGATATTTGTCACACTGTTCTGTTGCATTTTGTGCATATTGTGCTATGGACTCGCCTCTATTTATGGACACTCGTGTTGAGGTTTATTTCAAAACCTTTTGGTTTGTGCATCGGAGAGCGACGTAAACTATCCGCGGAAAGATGCCGGATCGACTCCAAAAATCTTCCAAAACTTCCATTACATATCGGTCTTCAGATCCTGGAAAATCGGATTTCAGATGGAGATGTCGCTAATCTACTGGTGTGGTGCATAGCTATGGGATTTCCATACATTTCTCTGTTTGATAATGAAGGTAAAACTAAAAGATTAAAATATATTTAACTGCTGGTGATCAAAATTCAAAATGGATGTGATGATTAACTAGGACTCAACTCCCAAGGTCACTCAACCCTAGTACATGTAACTCCATAAGCTCCGCCGCCGCCGTCGGAGCTCCAGACCGCCGGGGGTCACTCTCATACACGAGTGCTACCCACTGGCCTCCCGTGTCCATCAACCTCTGAAATGGACCCTAATGCCATATCGCACCATTTCTGAAATGACCCTTTTTAAAGAAAACGTCGAAACCTGTGAGTGTGAACCTGAATTCTGAAAGGTAGACTACCCTTTTTTTGGTTTTTGTGCAATCAGTCATTCAGTGTTTGAAAAACACTGCTTTTTAAGGAAAACGTCGACAAAGCTGAACTTGTGAACATGAAAAGGTACCCTTTTTTTGGTTTTTGTGCGATCAGTGCTTAAAAAACACCCCTTTTTAAGGAAAACAACGCTTTATCTGGACGCGGGTGCGTAGCCAGTCATGTTGGAAGTGAACCCCCTGGGTCCAGAGCCTGCATAGGAAATGATTCAAACAGCGGGTTGGGTCACATTTTTTCGAAATGTAAAGAAGTAGATCTAGTAGACTAATTACAATTTTGACTTTACAAATATTACAATGTTTTTCGACTTCTCTGGGCATCTATCCAACTACTTGAAATTATAATTTGAAGAAGTCTTCGATGGGAAAAAGGGTGATTCCTCGTTCTAACCCAATTCATCCCATGTTTTTTATCGTCGATTCAACATGGCGAAGAGAAAATACGCATGCGTGAAATTTACGGGCTTTATACGAATCTATCAAATTTCATCTCAGAACCAGCGAGTTGTACCGTTCAATGTATTCGAACTGTAATCTATGACATGACCCGGCCGATATATTTCCGGGTCAACGTATTAAAACAAAGCCAATGGCAAATCAGATCATTCGTTTGATATTGCCTGGGTTTATGAATATTAAAATATCAATGGGTCAGCCGTGCTGTCTCATACGTACATTGTAGCTATTTGACGTTCAAAAAGTTTTTAATGAATATTCATTGTACTCAATTCAAGATGGCTGAAAACGAATCATGTTGACGACAGGTCTTTCTCAAATTAAATATCAGAGCAATAAGTAGGAAAAAATCATATGTAAGCTTATACCACATACAGATGATTTAATTTTGTTCTGTGTGACTAGAATATGTCAACATCATCATGGGTACTTTTCTACACTGTTTTCTTTTAAAACCAGACTCAAAATCAAACCATGCATGAGTAGAGATTTCTACCCTAAACAAAGTTAACAAATGGTACAAACAAATTATTCAAGTGGTCATCAGCTTATGTAACATTAGACATACAGTAATCATCAAACAGGTGTGGACGCTTATGCTCACGAGATGGATATCTACTGTCTGTGTATTCAGACTGTTGCTCAGTTTAGTCTTGTTCTTTGTCTGAGCTGAATGGGTCAGAACTAGAGGCCATGGATGGGGTCATTGTTTGCTCCTACTTTGTAGAAGGAAGCATTTCAAGTGACTATTTGTGGTCCTCGTAACCTTGTTTGACTGTTACCATTGACCCTTTTGATCTGATCACAACAAATGGTTGTGGATCATGCGGAGTTGTCATCTTTCCAATGTGGCCATCACATTCAAGCAAAACTTTGTCGCCAGGTTTGAGCGGTTTCTTTCGGAATCTCAAACGTTTTTCTGCATTTGCTTTCATTTGCAACTTTTGCTTACGATCGCGTTCACGTACACAGGATTTTCCATCTTGCGTGGTACCTCAGGAAGTCGTGTACACATGGGACGACCAAAGAGTAGCATGGCTGGTGCTTCACCAATGGTTGCGTGTGGTGTAAATGTAGCTCTGAAGTTGCGTAGGAAACAATGCAATTTTTGTTTCCAGCATGCGCTGTGCAAATCATTTTCTTCAAGGTGCGCATGCATCTTTCGATTTCCTGTTTTGCTCGTGGCCAGCTCTGTATCATTCAGAATATCAGCTAAGACCCCCCTGCTGTTATATTTAGAGGCCGCCCATCTGTCCATCGCCTTAGTATAGTAAGAGTCGCTTCTTGTAAATCAAATTGACTTGAAATTCTGAGGTTTTCCAGCTCTGCTTGGCAAAAACCTAAATTGTTTCCAAGGACTGGATACTGGATAGTATGAAGGGCTGATCCTCCTGGTAAGGTTGATGAGTTCATTTTCGGAGATTGTTTGGGGGTCCATAGTCATCAATTCCAGAGTTTCATCTGTACTTCGATGTGATGTTTGCAGTATCTGTAAAGTTGATGCACCTTGTAGTTGTTTTTGATCTTGTGGAGAAGCTCTCTCTATTCTGTGAGGAGTTGAGAAATGCAATCGAAATAAGAATTTGACCTCTAGGTTCTCATTTTGTCCTACTTTCAGTGACACTAAAACACTGTCTGGGTGGTTGGGAAAGTCCAGTACAAAGTGCTCACAGATCCTGGCTCCACCCATTAGTTTATCGAAGGAGACAACAGCAGGTCCTCCAATTACTGTCTCCTCTAGAATGTAACAGGTCATTTTGAGTTGACCTTCTGCTGCATGAACAAGGTGTCGAGGACCTGTTGTTCCATTACGGCAGGTTCAAATTCTTGCCCCCCTTCTTTCCTTTCTATCAACTCGCTATTCCCTTCGATGGCATCATAGAGGTGTGCATGTAAGATGACAGGTGTCTTCTGCAGGGCTAAGTTCTTTTCTATAAACAGCCAACAGCACATCTTTTTCTTCGGAGAAAGAGATTCTTGACCAACGTAATATCAAACCATGAAAAGTGATCCATCTGCAGTTTGAGTACATATTTCCCGATGGTGCAGCTAGGTATTCCAGACCTTGACAAAAGAATTTGTTCTTTAATAACTGCATCGGGTGAGTATTCTCCCTCTCCCATGTACAAGACTGCCTCCACACTGGAGTATCGTGTACTGGTAATGACAGCACAGTGGGTAATATTGTGTAAGTCACCGGTAACTTAAGGACTAAGTCATCGGGGACTAAACACTGTACACCAAAGCAGACTGACATCTCTTCTTTGCTGTTGCCAAGATTAGGAGTATCTGTCAGGACATGAAGACAAATGTCCTGTGGCGCTTCGAGAGGGATCTCAAGTTCAATTCCGAAGGAATCTAGCTGAAGTTTGCCACCTTCTAGTCCTACTCTCTCACGACATTCCATCTTGATTGGTTTGACATTTTCTTCACCAGGTACTGTCCCATGAGGCAGGCTTTCCATGGAAATGTAATATTCCTCTTCTTTCTCCTCCTTTTCTCCTTCCACCTTCTTTCCTTCTTTCTCAGTGTTCTGGGTGTCTGTCTGTTCTTCATGAACTTGGACCCTTGCTGTGGCTCCAACAAGCTCATCTATTGAAGAAGTTGGGGAGGGTGGAGAGGATGGGGAGGTCTTCCTCTCCGGCTTGAATGGCATCCCGTACCCTGCTTAGAGTCTTCATGTGATGCCCGACTTTCATGTTTAACTGTGACCTTTACATTCTAAGGATACATCTCTGAAAGTTTGTGGATGTCAGTTTGAGACAGCTGGTTTTCCACATTTAAGAACTTGAGTTCTCAAAGTGAACTGTCTTACAATCTACATCAACATAATTATATAAGAGGACAAATAACACCACTACATGCACACCGACACATCAAAACAAGAATTGTCACATAATAACCATTTACCTCTATGCCACTTTATATGGTACTGTACAGGAATACAATGTAAAGACGTTTCCTGAGTTTCCTCTCATCCAAAAAAAGGGAGGGATGTACACCCTGTAGTGTTGTCGTTTCAGAGATACCATACATGTACATATGTGTTCGATTGCGATAGGCAGCTAGTTGAGTAACAGAATAAACATGAATAAAAGTCCTAAGAATCATGTCAGCTTTTACTCATCTGTGTGAACCAGATTCTACAATTAACATGATTAAACAATGATTACCTGACATGCCTGTCATCAAATTGAAGAAATTAACATAATTTAATTATTGATTAACAACTTATTAGATACAATATCACTGGGCAGTACCTTTAAATGATAATATGAAACATGATTTATCATTATCATATTTCAAGCAATCACCTAGCACTTACTGTAAGTTAAGGCTTGGCACTGCCAGTGCAAGAAATCAAGAATGTGTCAATCGTGTGTACGGGACATTTCTTCAGCGTTTATTTCACATACATAAAGAATAAAAAAGAAACGTAACAATAAAATCAAATATAAGAGTTGCTGTGTGGCAATTTCAATGTCCAAAGGTAAATCCTAAAACAAAGTTTTGATACTGGTGATTTTTTCTTGCCATAAAGAAATAATCAATGTATTTTTGTTCCTTTTTCAGGTTACTTCAAGAAAAATCCATCCAGACTGAGAAGTGTGATGCAGAAAAAGATGGCAGAAATCTCAGAAAGTGATCATCTTGTCTTCCAGATTGAAGTTCCAGTGAGGAATGGAGAAAGATGTTATGAAGTCATCAACAAAGATCCTTCACAAGGTTTGTTTCAAAATTTATAATTAAAAAAAATAGTTTTGGTCTCATGATTATTGCCTTAAATCTGTACTGGTTCAGTCAGTATGTCATATTTCACTTTGTTCTAATGAAATAACTGAAATTTCCTTTTCATTGATCTTGCTTCAATAGGTTACAAATTAAAGATTTCAAAATTAAGGATTATTTCTAAACATAAAAATGTTCAATGCATTAATGAATGGAAGAGATAATCTGAAAACATATATAACCCTATTCATCAAGCACGAAGCTCTACTTTTATTCTGGTATAAGTACTACATCTGTAGCAAATTTTTTATCGCATTCATAAAATGTAAAATGTGATCTGAGCAATTGAACAAGAGATAAGCAATTATGCGCTTTAAAATATAATCAATGTCAATCAATTTGGCACCATACTTCTGTTTAAACAAAAATGCAGGCTCTTCAAATACAGTCAGTATTTACAATTCGGTTGATATAGGCAGATTTAGGAGATCTAAAAATTAAAAATCTTCCAAAAGGAGTCTACTTCCGTTGTTCTTTTAACTTGAATGGTCATCTCCCTGTGTTTGCAAATAGTAGTACCTTTAAATGCCTTGGCTATATTTTCCTTTGCAGCCACAAAAAGAACACGAATAGCCTTAATGTCTTGTGAAGATGGAAGAGGGGATATACTGGATTCTGCGAGACATCTTTGTCAAGATGTAGCTGACAAGAGGTGCAGAGCATCAGAGATAGACATTCCTCATCTAGACCAAGTTATGAATAGTAAGTTAAACTTCGGGATCCGAAGGATTTGATAATTTGTATAATAGTTGGAAATATTAGTATTTTTCATAATTTAATTTATTGTAGTCTTGAGCACTCAGTTTAAGTTAACTTTGATTTTGTGAAATTTTATCTCATGCCATTACGATAGCAGAAGATTACCTTTAAACAAGTGTTCCTCAATCTCCATCATTTTTTGTTGTTTCAGCATTGCTGGATTATCCTGACCCGGAATTAATAATTCAGTTTGGACGGGTGAATAGTCTACTTGGGTACTCACCATGGAAAATCAGAGTGACAGAAATATTGTAAGTATTATGTAGCAATTATCTTCCCAGTTTTGCCACCATTTGAGGCTGGAATGATCTTATGCTAATGTGGCTGAATTTTTCTTGCCTGAGAACTTGGTAATTTCAGCCTAAAAAAAATTGCTTTTGAAATAAATCAGAATTCTTTTTACCCCCCAAAAAAAAAAATGATTGGAGGCAATATTTTGGAAAATATATTTATATATATATTTGTGTATATTTGGAAAATAACTATAGTTTTAAGTGCACACTGCAGATCTTTCACCAATACTACAATAGAAATTGCTGCATGTTTTTCTATTCATTATTAAAGCTATGCTTCTGGTAATCAGAAGGGCATCAATATTGCAGTTATTTTAAAGCCTGTCTGCACTAGTTTGGCCAGGAGGGATTAGACCTCCTAGCGTGGTCACTGACAGGTGGTAATCTCATCAACTCAGCTCTCAATTAACATAAGAAAGAGGATCATGGAGGACCAACGGGCACCGCTTAGTCATTGTTTTCTATATAGAGAGAGCAAGTAGCTACAAGTAGTGCAGTGGGGCTTTAAGGTGATGTGATGGAGCAGTTCTTCCAAATTGTAGTGTTTTGGAGTAGCTTTACAAGAACCCATTACCTCCTTTCTCTATTCATTTCATAGTGATACCCAGCTTTCAGAGACAAATGATGACTAATTCATGTTTTCTTATTTTTCTCTGTCTCACAGGTCTGTGCCAACACATCATAGCATCAATTACCAAAGCTTTGTCAATGTACTACAATCCTTTTCCAAAACACAGCAGAGGTTCGGCAAGTAGAAAAAGGAATCTCCAGTTCTCCCTTAAAGAATTTTTTTCATGAAATACCTTAATATATATATTTTTGGAATATTATGTAATGTTAAAACTATTTACGTTAAAACTAGAAAATAATTTGGAGTTGCTTGGTTATGTCTGTGTATGAAATGGTTCTGTCTATCATTGACATAATGTGTGTGGTATTGCCATATGCAGTGATTGTTGATTGTGATATATATTCTTTCATGATTTTGTACTTTCACAACACTTTTTGGAATCTAGTAATCCTCTGTTCTGAATGTGTATTACCAGATGTCTGGTCATTTTAAAATCAGTTAATTCACATGTACTGTAGGTTGAGAAATGTGTGTACACCTGTACATGTAGATTTATGTATGTTTAGAACTTTTGTGAATTTTGCAAGTTGTTGGGATTTGTGTAAGTTACATGCTGCCCAAAAATTAATCACAACATTTAATTTTGTGAATTTGTGGAAATGGCTATCATTACAATCTGAAAATTTAATGTTGTGAAGATTTCTTGAGTCACATGTAATTGCTAGAAGCTTGGTGGCTTGCTCTACCTTGAATGTTAAAATATACTGCCTAATAAAATGGTTAATTTAAATGAATTACAGTTAAATTAGCAATGGAGATCTACAAGGAATGATACCAAAATAATCTTAGCAACGAAACTGAAGCCTACCGGGTATATGTACATGGAGATTTAAACTTAAGTCTTCCAAATCATATTCATTTTGTTGTTTTTATGTTGTCATTTCACTTCACTGAAGTTCAAACACTATTCAACAAAGAGAATAAGTTCATTTTTCTAGACATGTGTTTATGCCAATGATACACATGCATTATCAAGGAAGTATTGATATGATTTAGGGGGATGAAAATAAGAAAAATATGTAAAAAGTGTAACTCTAAGATAAGCTTGGCTTGATATCTATTCCAGTGATCTATTCATATGTTTACATTATCAAAGTACTTATTTAATTCAGTAGGCCTTATATGAATATTTTACCAGATTTGAATGCAAACAATTTGATGAATCAGAAGGATATTGCCAAGGAGTTAAGTCCCACACACTTGGAATGTAGTCATGCTTTTCTGGGTAACTAGCATGCTATATATGACAGAATTATCAACTCACTGCTATGATAGTGCTATTACTTTTGAAAATAAATCAACTATACATCGTTTGTATTATTAAAAGACTCTTGCCATGCATATAATTCTAGGATGATTATTTGGGCCCCTCTTCAAAGGTGGGTACACATAGAGAGAAAAAGAAATGGTCCACACTCCACAGACCCCGTTTAGAACCCCTCCCCACCAAAAAAAAAAGGTTCAGACAACGTATGTCAATCTACCTTAGGATCTTGGATTTCTCAATTTGTAATCATTTGCCCCCCCCCCCTCACCCCCTTCCAATGAAAATGCTGCCTCAGCCATTGTCTTTTGATGAATCACTACCACGTTTGTCACCTATGTATTACTCTTTTGTCAGTATTTGTAAGTGAGTCCTTAATGTGAAACTTTTTTTTTAATGACACCAATACATATATGCTTTGATACTGTACCGCTTGGCACTATTTGATTTATTGGACAGTCAAATACAGAAAATTAATTACCGGTAGTTGCCTGGCCATGGCACAAAAATATGCTGTGGTTGAAATCAAGAAGGCATTATTAGAGCAGCTGAACAGGTGGACAATTCACTCATCTACTCATATTGATCACATTTTAAGGTCTAAAACAGTTAAAGTTGAATGATTATGTTCAATTGTTCATGCGATTATGCCTTTTCTTCCCTTTAATGAATATGCCTGAGGTATCAATTAAAACATTGAATGGCAAATATTCATTTTGCTAACCTTTTAAAATGTTTAAATTTTACTGTCAATTGTCACCCACTACCTCTACCCAATAGCTCAACAGAGATCACACAGAGTAAATTCATTTTTTCTTTAGTTTAGCATGAGAAAAAGAGTACCGTAAACAAAACAAAACTAAGCAATAACCCTTATTTATTTTGTCGCTTTTCAAGGTAACCGTTTCTTCGCCGCAGGCAAAGAAATTTATACAATTTGCTTGACCTGCAGGGTTGCTGAAGAAAAATGTTTTTTGTCCAACACTGCTCATGAGGATATTCTATTTAGACTCATGCATGAACTCATGTGCTTCAGCTATCGTTGCAGCATTGTGCAATTAGGAAACTAAGGTGTAACCACTTTCATACTCCTTTTCATGTACATCGAACTAGTAATGCCATCAGACATATCTCCTTTTTGTTGTTCCTTTGTGACAACATATATGATGCAGTACTGGTAAAAATGATGGGATCTAAGTGGAAAACACTGACTGCAAAAGAAAGAACATCATTTATCATCTATACAAGTCAACTGAATTTCGATTTTGTTTTGTTCTTTTGTTTTGTTTAGTTTAGTTTCTACAGTCTACCAATAGACAACTTTTGTTATATTAGTATGTTTAATGAGAATATGCATACACCTGTACATTCTAAGTAATGGGATATGCATACATTGTTATTGAAAATGACATGGACACTGCAAAGATGATTACTTACGAGGTTATAAGCTGTGCTTTACAGACATTCCATGAATAACTGGTGTTGAATAATGGCCAGTTTGTACATGTATTTTGCTATTTTATAATATTAGGATTATTAAAAGAATAAATCGAGATCTGAAAGAATTTTTTTTTCTCCTTTTTTCTAATTGTGAGGAATCAAAACGTAGGGGGGGGGGAGGGGTACAGGTAGAGAGGTTGAGAGACCTTAGAGAAGGGGGAGTAGTGGGAGAGAAAGGGAGAGAGAAAAGGAGAGGGAAAGGGAGAGAAAATTGAGGACAGAGAGCGAGAGAGAACAGAAAGCAGGAGTAGAGAGAAAGAGAAAGAAAGAAAATTGAGGGCAAAAGTAGAGAGAGAGAGAGAAGGAGAGATGAAAAGATAGAAAAGAAATCTCAATAGTGAGTAGGTGGGATAGAGAAAAAAATAGAGAGTGACAGAGAGAGAGAGAGAAAGAGAGCATAATATATGATGCATCAAAACTAGCTCTTTCAGGTTGAAAGTGCACTCTCTCGAAGATGATAACAAAATATATAATATATAACGAAATGCTGTTTGAAAAACTTCAGTATAAACATAGTAGTAGTAGTAATATTTATTTTTTCTGTGCCATTAAAATACAAAAAGTACAAAAAAATACATAACCAATAATTATGAATATATACAATTACAAAGAAACAAGCTCTATGTACAGTGTTGTCAGTACTATACATGCCATGCAATCTATCGATGGGACTGTACTGTACGCGCAGTGCAGTGAGAACAGATTGGTGACGTCACACGACTGTCAAGTAATGCCAAATTCATTATTACGTCACGGTTGATGCGCTCCTGTGGATGCGCGCATATGACGTAATCACCATACCCACCGCAAACATCTGATTCGCTTGTACACAAACCTATTACACACGCTGAAGAAACTAAAACCTGTCGGCTGCCAAAGGCAAATTTCTACGGAAAAATCAGAAAAAATCTAAGAAACTTACATTTGCCTAGCCGATATTTGTAAAGAGAGTAAAGAAGTGCAGTTTACAGACCATCATGGACTATAGGGGACACGATGGAAGACTGGACCCAACAGGGTCTGGCCAGAACCAAGGAAATGACGATCTTAGTTTTCCACTCATCAAGAAGCGCTCAAAGTTCAGGCGTGTACCACCAAAGCGCTTTGTGGATACCGAAAGGGACATCGAAAGTAGTAAGTTGATATGATATATTTTTTTATATTCTTAAATTTCCCCGTTTTGGAAATCAGTTACTTCACATCTAAGCAAGATAATTATTTAATTGATATGGTATTTCTATTTCGATTTATATGATGAATTGTGAAATATTTGTGATGCATATTTTATGACACTTTGATAGATGGCGTGAGAGAAAAAAAAAAGACGAGAGAGGAATACATGGGAGCGAGAGAGAGAGAGAGAGAGAGGAAGGGCCGGGGGAGGGTGACAAATTGGGAAAGTTATTTGAGAGATAGAGAATATATAGGTTTGTTGAAATTTGATTTCAATATGATGTTTGATAAGTTTGCATCATGACTTATGGAACCCAATATGTTAATAGTTAAAATAGGAATATTACGTTAGTGAGCCAATGCTCATGTTTCGAAATACATGCGGACAGTTTTGGAAGTTAATCTCTGATAAATTTAATGCTGTGTATTACAAACAAAAATCTGACAGGCTTTATATAGTTTAGATTGGCTTGAATGCACACCAAATATTTGTTCTTGTCGAAAATTATACATATTGATAGGTTATGTATTCCAAGCTCTATTTTGTGAAGCATGTATGGTTAGGGTTTGGGTTGTGTTAGGGTTTTTACGTCATATTGGTTGTAATAATTATATTATTGAAACGAGGGGTGAAGTTAATGGACCACATTTTGCCGGGCGCGGGGCTACTATAGGTATAGGCTGCGCGCGCCTATATCTACGTAATTATGCGGAATGCAATAAAATTGTAGAAGGTACTACGTACTCCATTTGGGGGGTGGGTGAGAGGGGATGGAAGGTGTTTTTTGTTTGTTGTTGTTTCTTGTTCAACCATGGAAAAAAGCAAATGATTTTTGACGACCGAGCCACGTCAATTTTGTTTTGCTTCTGCTGGTCAAAACATTTTTTTTTGTGTAAACTTAATGGAAAAATAATGGCGATGTCATTCAACACCTCTATTTAAAGTGGTAGAGTCCTACGCGAAGATTCGGCCTAGTTATAGTTTTAATAGTAGTAGGCCTACTTCTCGTTAACGTTGGAAGGATTTTTAGTCTCAAAATTATTGGGCCTCAATATAAATTTTTCATCAGACCGTCCAACCACACAGAGTACAGACGAGCGATTACAAGGCGCTTCTCCTTCAACAAGTCACAGTGTTCACCTTCCAACTTTGACGGGGACCGCCATTGCTGCTAGATCCCGAGACAACTCAAGTCCGGTCAGATTTACCGCAAGCTCGCCGAACCCGATTATTAACCAGCTAATCCTGCCACCCATCGAACCCGTACGCCGTGTGCCGACGCCACGCCCGCCCCAGACGCCTAACAACAGCAACCGTCAGGGGAACTTCAGAGCTCGGTTCAACCACAGCGATGGTAGTGGACCATCAACTTCAGGATCAAGGTCAACGCAGGCTCATCCACCCGCTCATCCACCCACTCATCCACCGCAGGCTCATCCAATCAATGTCCTTAATCTAGAATTTTGTCCACCGTCACCAGGTCAGGCTTGATTTGAAACATTTTGTTTAAACTTAAATAGAGTCTAGCCTCTAGGCCAAGGCCTAGATCTATAATTTATAAAGAATATATTAGAATCTAGATCTAAATGGCACATTCATAAATGACTAGTAATAGTATCTAGACCTATATTCTATAAGTCTAACTCTAACTTCCAAGTCTAAGACTAGGGGGTCTAGTATTAGTAAGTAGTAGAGTTAGAGTTAGTCTAGATTACTCTTACTAGTACTAGAATTACTAGGGCCTAGTCTTAGTCTGAGGTTGCGTTTATCGACCAAATTTTTGCCTAGAATCAGCGTTTTCAAACATCTTTCAGGCAAATTTTTAACTTTAAGGCGATAAACGCAAAGCCTTTTTCAAACGTCTTTAGATATGGGCATATTGTAACGCCGAAAAAAGTGCATTTTGAATGTGAAATAGCCGGGTCTGGATCTACAGCCAGAATCACGTTTTGGAGACACGATAAATGCAAAGCTGTTTTGAACCCCACAAAGCCAAAAGGGCCACATACAAATCGGACCTTCCCATGCTAATCTGCTTCCCGGGTCAAACGGCGCAAAGCAGCTGCGCAGAGACAAGGCCTTTATTTTGAATCGTGAAGAGACGTAAAAACGCGACATCGCGAAAATCACGTTCGTATAGTGGGGTTCGATAGTGGGGTTCGATATGTACATATTTAGTGGCAAGACACGTTAAACGCACCCTTAGTCTACTCTTCTTACTCTAGTCTTACTCTTAGTCACTCTAGTCTTACTTAGATCTACATAAATTAGTCCGACTCTTGCTTAGTCTTACTTCTGAGTATGAC
This sequence comes from Mesocentrotus franciscanus, assembly GCA_037976565.1. NCBI lineage: Eukaryota > Metazoa > Echinodermata > Echinoidea > Camarodonta > Strongylocentrotidae > Mesocentrotus > Mesocentrotus franciscanus. Next base: position 30,259,874 of record CP137671.1, on the reverse strand, counting down.
TTTAAAACTAAAACAAAAGCATTCAATTGGACTAGATTATACATATTATTACAGGTACGTAGACAGATGAGATAATTTCCAAACAATCTGATCTAGATTCTAGGTCTAGGCCTACTCTAGATCTAGGTCTAGTCTATAATTTTTATAAATTATCTAGACCTCTAAGTCTAACTCTAACTTCCAAGTCTAACTTCTAAGTCTAACTAATTAAGGACTTGTCTTTAGGCGAGGTCAAAAACCCACACTAACAGTCACCAACTTGTCTTTAATTTAGTCTAGATCTAGAGACCTAGACAGACTAACTAAATTAAGTAAGAATCTAGGGGTAGATCATAAGAATTCATACATTATTTGTATTCACAGACATAGGTCTAGCTACTATTACTAGTCATTTATGAATGTGCCATTTAATATATTCTTTATAAATATTGATGTAGCCATGTTCTTGTCTAGTAAGTAATATCAATTATCATATAGGGTCTACAGTGTACTGACTGTGTAGGTTTACACATACACTGTACATGTACATGTACATCATGTAGACTCTATTCATAGTCGTAGTCGTAGTCATAGTCAATAGACATATTCATGTTCATATTGAAATTCGCCTACTGATATTCCTGGTCATACTTTCACTCATATACATGTACATGCATATCTACATTCATATTCATATTGCCTTGGTATGCATACTTATACAAAGTTATATTGATTATCATATTCATATTCAAAGATCACAATGCTCGAACAAACAGCCGCACTTACACTGCTTTCAGCCGTGAGGCAAACTCGGCCAGCCGCAATGCCAACTCGGCCAGTCGCAACATCACCAGTCGACTCGGTGGCAACGCCAGCCGGATCAGCAACCTGCAAGGGAGTACTTCTGCCAAGAGCAGAGATGATGCACCGAGCCCAAGCAGCATGCGGACCTCGTCAGGACAGCCAGTTCCGCCTACATCAACCTATCAGCATCCGGGTTCGAGTAGCGATGGTGCACTGATGATCAAGGGAATTAAAAAACCAACCGCACCTCTAGGCAACGTCTGCAATTCCAACACCCTGCGCCGTCATAGCACCGGGGGCAAGATGGTTCCCAAACATGAGAAGACCAACCAGGGCCTGATGGCTATTGATGAGAAACCATTTCTGATGCCAAGTAAGTTTTCATTTTGCATGTCAGTATCATAAAAGTGTAATGTATGCATCATTACAAGCTGGTTCTTACCAGGTCCTTGCACTCAATTAAATGAAGTAGTAGAAAATAAAGATGCCATATTCAGCAGTAAAAAAAGGGCAGTGTTGAAGAGAAGAAGAGAGAGTGAGATACTGGTAGAGAGAGTGTGATTGAAAGAGAATCTTGTCCTTAGATTTGTAGAACGAACTGAATAAAACTAGTCATGTACATAAAATATATAAATTTAGGCATATTTATTATCATTTAACTCATCTGGTTTATCCCTCTTCCCGAACTCCCCCACAGAGCCTCCAGATAAACCCAAAGGCCGACCACCAAGCTCACGTAAACGGCCATCAAAACCCTCACTAAAGTCACCGAGGAGGTCCTCAAATCACCCAAGCAAGACTTCTCAAGCTGACGACAATTATGAACCAGACTTCCATCCTGAGAGTGACGAGGAGGCCAAAACGGCAATCAACAGTAGTGCTTCATCCTCTAAGGCATCCAGTCGAACAACATCCTCGAAAGCAGCCAGTCAGCCACCATCCTCGAATGCAGCTAGTCGACCACCAAGTAGCATCCACGAAGAGATCGAAGGCAGTGGAAGGTATGACTACAGTGACGAAGTCTTCGAGACGTATGAGGATCCTGAGGCTGGAAGTCGCTCGGTCAGTGAAGTCAGTAGTATACCCGAAGAGCTGCCAGGCCAATCTAAACCTTACAACTACCAAGATGATGATGTCCCACTAGAAACCGACATTTCAGAAGAAATCGTCACCTCCGATGATCACGATGACGAGGACTACACATGTCCAACGAGCAGGTGCTAATGTCTTTCTTGATCACTTTTCATATTTCATTTCTGGGGTTCACAAATGGGTTCAAAATCATAGATAACGTTAGGAGAACTTGTTTTTGGCACAACATATTTGGTTTAAAAGTTTTTTTTTTTTTGGGGGGGGGGATTGCAAATTATAGAGCTCAGTCTTGTACTAAGGTAGGTTTAAAAAAACAAAATCACAGTAATGTGTGTAATAATGAAGTAGCTTTGGGCTCGATCTCATTTTCAACACTTCACTTTTTGGGGGATATCAAAAACACCGCCATTGGACTCAATTTTTTTCTGGGGTGGGAGGGGGGTGATTATCAAAAATACTTCATGCGTTTTCACTCATGAAAAAAAAAAAGGAATAGGTGTGACTCGACCTTCATCAAAAAGTGGTCACACACAAAGCACTTTTTCAAACTTAAAATTAGGGAGAGAGAATTCATTGTTTGCAATAACTACCACAAACGACCAGAATTTGGGAAGATACAGTAACTTACCGGTAGCAGAAAAGAAGGAAACTAACGTGATTTTTTCACAAGATACAGCTGATCCACGTTTTGAGTTGGTGTTGTGACCTAACCCCATTCGCACTTAATTGATACTTCTTCAGCTTGAGCTAGCCCAGAAGTTCTTCACTAACATCTTTGGACTTCTGTGTTAAAATTATCCTTCACAATCTTTGCAATTAGATATTAAAGGTAACTGCACAGCATCTGCCAGATGAAACCAACAAACTGTTAACTGATGTTTTGGGCTTTCATTCAAGCCCTCATCAGTAGTCCTTTAAAATACCGCCGACCAATTTTTCAAAGCAAAATACTTCAGACTCGACTCTCTCAAGGTCTTTATAAGATCAAAGGCCATTCCCACTCAACATCACTGGGAATTAGAGCATGTCTAATTTTAGTTCTACATACAGACACACACCCTGGATTAAATGCGCACAGCATATCCAAGTCGGGTATACCTCTCACTAGGCCTTTCTAAGATCAAAAGGTATTCCCAAGTAACATCATTGGGAATATCGCGAGGATACCTCACCAGTAGTCCTTGAAACCTGCACCTGAAAATAGACGCCTAAAGCACATCTACTAGTGGCAATCCTCTCACAAGGCCTTCTTACAATCCATCCCCAAACACCATCGGTTGGGTTTTGAGGAAGCCCCCATCAGTTTTTTGTCGCACCCAAATCAAAACTAGGTATGTCTCTTAGTATAAGCCCTTTTAACATCAAAAGCTAATCCCAGTTATCATCGATGGGAATTAGAGAATGACTTCTAGTTCTAGAAACACCCATGTGGCGCCTGGTATTGGAAACCTAAAGCATATCAACTGCAGGCAAGTCTCTCAATATTAACCTTCATAAGATCAGGAGGTATTCCCAATCAACATCAAGTGGGTTTGAGGATGCTTTATAATTGCAGCACGTTGTAGTTCACACCTTCAATAAAACTGTAGGTACATGTATATCTCTCGGGTTGGGCTTTAAAACATCAAAAGGCATTCCCCATCAACATCAGTGGGAAATGGAGAAATACCTATTAGTTCTAGAAACACCCTTATGGCAACTGGCATTAAAAACCTAAAGCACATCAATTTCTGGCGTGCCTCTCACAAAGCCTTCATAAGATAAGGTATTCCCAAACAACATCAATGGGACTCTGTGAGAATGCCTCATCACTAGTCCTTAAGGACACATTCAGCAGAAAGTAAACGCCCAAAGCACATCAACTGCAGTCAATTCTCTCAATATAATCCTTCATAAGATCAGAAGGTATTCCCTGTCAACATCAATGGGAATTGGAGAATGATTTATAGTTCTAGAAAAACCCTTATGGTACCTAGAATTAAAACCCAAAGCACACCAACTTGAGGCATACTTCTCACAAGGCCTTCATAAGATCAGAAGGTATTCCCAAATATCATCTGTGGGAATTTGAGAGAAAGCTTCATCAATAGTCCTCAGGAACACAGGAAACTCTGGTTTATAACCTAAATCAAATCACTGGCATTTCTTTCTTCATGCCCTCATGAGATCAAAGGGCATTCCATACCATCATTAGTAAGAAATTCAGGAAACCCAGTCCTAATTCTTTCGTAAACCCACCCGCATACTTGCAGCAAATCAGTTGCAGGCATGCCTTCCATCAGGACCTTCAAAACATTCCTAATTAACATCTCTGGGAATTCGAAGATGGGTAGAAAAGCCTAGAAGTTAGTCATCAGCTTCCCAAAGACTTCTTTCCTAACATCTAGGAAGTCTGAACATAACCAAGTAAGGGCGCTTGGATTTTATGGCAAACTGTCGGCTTTCCAAAGACTTCTTTTTCAACATCTAAGCAGGTAAGAGAAACTGACCCCCCCCCCTTGGTACAATGCACTGTGTTGGCAGGCAAGTGACTTTGTTAGACTTCCTATTCACCTCAGGAAGTCTGAACAACGTGCTGGGTACATGGCACTTTTTTTGGCAGCGTACAGCTCATAAGACTCATCCCTTCTCCATCCTAGAGGAAGTGGGTGATTCTAAGGTACCAAATTGTGACACGTAGGTGTCCCTGATGTTCGCAAAATGTTGAATTATCTGGGCCACCCATACTGTCAGGTATTCTGCAGTTAAGCTGCCCATAAAGTTTGAAAGCTCTTGAGTTATATCGCATTAGGCTAGAGGCTGATTGCAATTAGTAGTAAATTTCCAACAACCAATCTGGTAGCCTTCTTGACAAATGGCAGTTAAGAAGTGCAATTTGATTGGTTGTTGGAAGTTTGCTACTGAATATGGGAGTAGCAGTCAGTTGAAGGTCCTTGTAATAAGCTCCGGTAGGCTTAGTATTTTATGGGCACCTCAAAGAACATCTTGAGCTAGAAAATTGTCAAGATTTCCAGCACTCAATTTGGAGCCCTTTCGAGAGTGACATGGCATGAAACTACAGACTGATTGCTATCAGTAGTAGGTTTCCAGCAACCAATCAAAGAGCCTTCTTGACAAATGGCAGTTGAGAAGTGCAATTTGTTGGTTGTTGTCAGACTTGCTACTGAGTATGGGAGTTGCAATTAGTTGAAGTTAAATGCCATTAGCTCTAGGGGGTCTTCCTTATTTATTGGCACCCCAATGAACATCTTAGGCTCGAAAATTGTCAAGATTTCCATCGCTCAATTTGGAGCCCTTTCGAGAGTGACATGGCATGAAACTACAGACTGATTGCTATCAGTAGTAGGTTTCCAGCAACCAATCAAAGAGCCTTCTTGACAAATGGCAGTTGAGAAGTGCAATTTGTTGGTTGTTGTCAGACTTGCTACTGAGTTTGGGAGTTGCAATTAGTTAAAGTTATATGCTATTAGCTCTAGGGGTCTTCCTTATTTATTGGCACCTCATCCCAATGAACAACTTTGGCTTGAAAATTGTCAAGATTTCCATCGCTCAATTTGGAGCCCTTTCGAGAGTGACATGGCATGAAACTACAGACTGATTGCTATCAGTAGTAGGTTTCCAGCAACCAATCAAAGAGCCTTCTTGACAAATGGCAGTTGAGAAGTGCAATTTGTTGGTTGTTGTCAGACTTGCTACTGAGTTTGGGAGTTGCAATTAGTTGAAGTTATATGCTACTAGCTCTAGGGGGTCTTCCTTATTTATTGGCACTCCAATGAACAACTTTAGCTCGAAAATTGTCAAGATTTCCATCGCTCAATTTGGAGCCCTTTCGAGAGTGACATGGCATGAAACTACAGACTGATTGCTATCAGTAGTAGGTTTCCAGCAACCAATCAGAGAGCCTTCTTGACAAATGGCAGTTGAGAAGTGCAATTTGTTGGTTGTTGTCAGACTTGCTACTGAGTTTGGGAGTTGCAATTAGTTGAAGTTAAATGCCATTAGCTCTAGGGGGTCTTCCTTATTTATTGGCACCCCAAAGAACATCTTAGGCTTGAAAATTGTCAAGATTTCCATCGCTCAATTTGGAGCCCTTTCGAGAGTGACATGGCATGAAACTACAGACTGATTGCTATCAGTAGTAGGTTTCCAGCAACCAATCAAAGAGCCTTCTTGACAAATGGCAGTTGAGAAGTGCAATTTGTTGGTTGTTGTCAGACTTGCTACTGAGTATGGGAGTTGCAATTAGTTGAAGTTAAATGCCATTAGCTCTAGGGGGTCTTCCTTATTTATTGGCACCCTACAGAACATCTTAGGCTCGAAAATTGTCAAGATTTCCATCGCTCAATTTGGAGCCCTTTCGAGAGTGACATGGCATGAAACTACAGACTGATTGCTATCAGTAGTAGGTTTCCAGCAACCAATCAAAGAGCCTTCTTGACAAATGGCAGTTGAGAAGTGCAATTTGTTGGTTGTTGTCAGACTTGCTACTGAGTATGGGAGTTGCAATTAGTTGAAGTTAAATGCCATTAGCTCTAGGGGGTCTTCCTTATTTATTGGCACCCTACAGAACATCTTAGGCTCGAAAATTGTCAAGATTTCCATCGCTCAATTTGGAGCCCTTTCGAGAGTGACATGGCATGAAACTACAGACTGATTGCTATCAGTAGTAGGTTTCCAGCAACCAATCAAAGAGCCTTCTTGACAAATGGCAGTTGAGAAGTGCAATTTGTTGGTTGTTGTCAGACTTGCTACTGAGTTTGGGAGTTGCAATTAGTTGAAGTTAAATGCCATTAGCTCTAGGGGGTCTTCCTTATTTATTGGCACCCAATGAACATCTTAGGCTCGAAAATTGTCAAGATTTCCATCGCTCAATTTGGAGCCCTTTGAGAGTGACATGGCATGAAACTACAGACTGATTGCTATCAGTAGTAGGTTTCCAGCAACCAATCAAAGAGCCTTCTTGACAAATGGCAGTTGAGAAGTGCAATTTGTTGGTTGTTGTCAGACTTGCTACTGAGTTTGGGAGTTGCAATTAGTTGAAGTTAAATGCCATTAGCTCTAGGGGGTCTTCCTTATTTATTGGCACCCCAATGAACATCTTAGGCTCGAAAATTGTCAAGATTTCCATCGCTCAATTTGGAGCCCTTTCGAGAGTGACATGGCATGAAACTACAGACTGATTGCTATCAGTAGTAGGTTTCCAGCAACCAATCAAAGAGCCTTCTTGACAAATGGCAGTTGAGAAGTGCAATTTGTTGGTTGTTGTCAGACTTGCTACTGAGTTGGGAGTTGCAATTAGTTGAAGTTAAATGCCATTAGCTCTAGGGGTCTTCCTTATTTATTGGCACCCAAAGAACATCTTAGGCTCGAAAATTGTCAAGATTTCCATCGCTCAATTTGGAGCCCTTTGAGAGTGACATGGCATGAAACTACAGACTGATTGCTATCAGTAGTAGGTTTCCAGCAACCAATCAAAGAGCCTTCTTGACAAATGGCAGTTGAGAAGTGCAATTTGTTGGTTGTTGTCAGACTTGCTACTGAGTATGGGAGTTGCAATTAGTTGAAGTTAAATGCCATTAGCTCTAGGGGGTCTTCCTTATTTATTGGCACCCCACAGAACATCTTAGGCTCGAAAATTGTCAAGATTTCCATCGCTCAATTTGGAGCCCTTTCGAGAGTGACATGGCATGAAACTACAGACTGATTGCTATCAGTAGTAGGTTTCCAGCAACCAATCAAAGAGCCTTCTTGACAAATGGCAGTTGAGAAGTGCAATTTGTTGGTTGTTGTCAGACTTGCTACTGAGTATGGGAGTTGCAATTAGTTGAAGTTAAATGCCATTAGCTCTAGGGGGTCTACCTTATTTATTGGCACCCTACAGAACATCTTAGGCTCGAAAATTGTCAAGATTTCCATCGCTCAATTTGGAGCCCTTTCGAGAGTGACATGGCATGAAACTACAGACTGATTGCTATCAGTAGTAGGTTTCCAGCAACCAATCAAAGAGCCTTCTTGACAAATGGCAGTTGAGAAGTGCAATTTGTTGGTTGTCAGACTTGCTACTGAGTTTGGGAGTTGCAATTAGTTGAAGTTAAATGCCATTAGCTCTAGGGGGTCTTCCTTATTTATTGGCACCCCAAAGAACATCTTAGGCTTGAAAATTGTCAAGATTTCCATCGCTCAATTTGGAGCCCTTTGAGAGTGACATGGCATGAAACTACAGACTGATTGCTATCAGTAGTAGGTTTCCAGCAACCAATCAAAGAGCCTTCTTGACAAATGGCAGTTGAGAAGTGCAATTTGTTGGTTGTTGTCAGACTTGCTACTGAGTATGGGAGTTGCAATTAGTTGAAGTTAAATGCCATTAGCTCTAGGGGGTCTACCTTATTTATTGGCACCCTACAGAACATCTTAGGCTCGAAAATTGTCAAGATTTCCATCGCTCAATTTGGAGCCCTTTCGAGAGTGACATGGCATGAAACTACAGACTGATTGCTATCAGTAGTAGGTTTCCAGCAACCAATCAAAGAGCCTTCTTGACAAATGGCAGTTGAGAAGTGCAATTTGTTGGTTGTTGTCAGACTTGCTACTGAGTTTGGGAGTTGCAATTAGTTGAAGTTAAATGCCATTAGCTCTAGGGGGTCTTCCTTATTTATTGGCACCCCACAGAACATCTTAGGCTCGAAAATTGTCAAGATTTCCATCGCTCAATTTGGAGCCCTTTCGAGAGTGACATGGCATGAAACTACAGACTGATTGCTATCAGTAGTAGGTTTCCAGCAACCAATCAAAGAGCCTTCTTGACAAATGGCAGTTGAGAAGTGCAATTTGTTGGTTGTTGTCAGACTTGCTACTGAGTATGGGAGTTGCAATTAGTTGAAGTTAATTGCCATTAGCTCTAGGGGGTCTTCCTTATTTATTGGCACCCTACAGAACATCTTAGGCTCGAAAATTGTCAAGATTTCCATCGCTCAATTTGGAGCCCTTTCGAGAGTGACATGGCATGAAACTACAGACTGATTGCTATCAGTAGTAGGTTTCCAGCAACCAATCAGAGAGCCTTCTTGACAAATGGCAGTTGAGAAGTGCAATTTGTTGGTTGTCAGACTTGCTACTGAGTTTGGGAGTTGCAATTAGTTGAAGTTAAATGCCATTAGCTCTAGGGGGTCTTCCTTATTTATTGGCACCCCAATGAACATCTTAGGCCCGAAAATTGTCAAGATTTCCATCGCTCAATTTGGAGTCCTTTCGAGAGTGACATGGCATGAAACTATAGACTGATTGCTATCAGTAGTAGGTTTCCAGTAACCAATCAAAGAGCCTCTTGACAAATGGCAGTTGAGAAGTGCAATTTGTTGGTTGTTGTCAGACTTGCTACTGAGTATGGGAGTTGCAATTGGTTGAAGTTCCATGCCATTAGCTCCAGTGGGCTTCTTCATTTATGGGCACCCAAAAGAACACCTTTGGTTGGAAAAATTGTGTAAGATTTTTGTGGCTTCATGTGGAGCCCTCTCTAGAGTTAAGTTGCATGAAACTAGAGAGTGATTGCAATCAGTAGTAGGTTTACAGCACCTAATCGGATAGCCTCCTTGACAAATGGCAGTTAAGGAGTGCAATTGGATTGGCTGTTGGAAGTTTGCTACTGAGTATGGGAGTTGCAGTCAGTTGAAGGTCCATGTAATGAGCTCTTGTAGGCTTCATATCTTCAGGGCACCCCAAAGAGCATCTCGAGCTCAATAATTGTCATTTCCATTTCACTGTTTGTCCCTACTCTAATATGTCCTTTTGTGCATTTGGTAACAGACATTTCTTCTGTTTTTGTAGCATTCTCTTTTCTGCAAGCCAAGAAAACCAATCCTCCGGGCGTGGCTGCATGCTGGTCATGCTTTAGATAGTGCATGCTTCTGGGGACTCTGGCTGCAGAAAAGGATCTGGAACCTATCAAACATAGATGGTTAATTGCTCGTTTTTTCACGTAGATTTTTTGCTGCCCATCATGCGAAGCTGTATGATAAACATCCATTGATACAGTTTAACATCTGTTAAAACCACATTGAGCTCCTTACTGCCGTGCAGTTTGAGTGTGAACGAAGGTCTGTTCTAATTCGAAATGTTGGTTTTCTTGTTTACTATCTCAAGACACCTAGCAGACATGATTTTTGGTGATCATGTGGACGGGTAATATTCCTTCCCGGTAACCTGTGTCTCCTTTTCTGCGGTCAATATTTCTTTCCTTGACAATTAACCGATCCTTTGGAGATGTGGGTGCGTGGCAGACATGGGTAACGGATCTTTATCCATGGCTGCATAACGCTTTATATAGCCTACATTTCCTGGGATAGGTAATTGTTCGCAAAGATTCTTTTGACTGCACAGAAGGAGAAGTTTGATTTGGTGAGCCAGATATACATACTTTTACTCATTATCAACAGAATAAATAAAGTTAGCAGTGTACTTAAAGAATAATGTCCTTTTAAACCAGATTGTGTTGAATATTCAGTTCAACTTGGGTTACCAGAGCCCAGGTTTTTAAAATGAATTAGGCTTTTGCTGCCCATCAAGCGAAGCTATATCAATAACACCGAATGGTATAGTCTGGTGTTGGATTGGTTTAAACCACATCAAGCTCCCCTCTGCTTTTGCATGTTGAGCATAAACGTTAAAGATCTGTTGATCTAGTATGTGGTTCAGTCTCACTAAAGACCTTGAGATACCAAACGTCACACTGGCCTTTTTCAGTGGATGGACATTTGCCTTTTCCGAAGCACTTGTCTATTCTGCAGCAACCGCGGTCCCTCAAACGTGCGTGCATGCTGGTCATGCTTTAGATAGCGCACAGTTTTAAGGATTTAAGGATTAAGTTCAGAGATTCCTCCTTAAGCTGCTGAATAGATAAGTGCTATTAGTATTTAACTATTATAAGGGAGAGTCCTTCCTTGTTATTCAGTTATTCAAACACAAAAATGTTAACCAAGATCAACAGTAATTCCAAGGTTGCTGGACACTAGTCACCTACATCGACTGTGTACCCTAGCTTGCCAAAATCTTGTCAATAATATCACCAGCCTACTTTAGCTTGCCTAACACTAGTCACAGACACCGACAGTGTTATCCCTGCTTGCCAAACACTAGTCACTTACATCAACAGTGTACCCTAGCTTGCCAAACACTAGTCACTAACATCGACTGTGTTATCCTAGCTTGCCAAACACTAGTCACTAACATCGACTGTGTTATCCCAGCTTGCCAAACACTAGTCACTAACATCGACTATGTTATCCTAGCTTGCCAACACTAGTCACTTACATCGACAGTGTAACCTAGCTTGCCAAACACTAGTCAACAACATCGAAATTGTTATCCTAGCTTGCCAAACACTAGTCACTAACATCAACTGTGTTATCCTAGCTTGCCAAACACTAGTCACTAACATCGACTGTGTTATCCTAGCTTGCCAAACACTAGTCACTAACATCGACTGTGTTATCCTAGCTTGCCAAACACTAGTCACTAACATCGACTGTGTTATCCTAGCTTGCCAAACACTAGTCACTAACATCGACTTTGTTATCCTAGCTTGCCAAACACTAGTCACTAACATCGACTGTGTTATCCTAGCTTGCCAAACACTAGTCACTAACATCGACTGTGTTATCCCAGCTTGCCAAACACTAGTCACTAACATCGACTGTGTTATCCTAGCTTGCCAACACTAGTCACTTACATCGACAGTGTAACCTAGCTTGCCAAACACTAGTCAACAACATCGAAATTGTTATCCTAGCTTGCCAACACTAGTCACTTACATCGACAGTGTACCCTAGCTTGCCAAACACTAGTCACTAACATCGACAGTGTTATCTTAGCATGCCATACGCTAGTCACTAACATCGACAGTGTTATTCCAGCTTGCCAAACACTAGTCATCAACATCGACAGTGTACCCTAGCTTGCCAAACACTAGTCACCAACATCGACAGTGTTATCCTAGCTTGCCAAACACTAGTCACTTACATCGACAGTGTATCCTAGCTTGCCAAACACTAGTCACTAAAATCGACAGTGTTATCTTAGCTTGCCAAACACTAGTCACTAACATCGACTGTGTTATCCTAGCTTGCCAAACACTAGTCACTAACATCGACTGTGTTATCCTAGCTTGCCAAACACTAGTCACTAACATCGACTTTGTTATCCTAGCTTGCCAAACACTAGTCACTAACATCGACTGTGTTATCCTAGCTTGCCAAACACTAGTCACTAACATCGACTGTGTTATCCCAGCTTGCCAAACACTAGTCACTAACATCGACTGTGTTATCCTAGCTTGCCAACACTAGTCACTTACATCGACAGTGTAACCTAGCTTGCCAAACACTAGTCAACAACATCGACATTGTTATCCTAGCTTGCCAACACTAGTCACTTACATCGACAGTGTACCCTAGCTTGCCAAACACTAGTCATCAACATCGACAGTGTATCCTAGCTTGCCAAACACTAGTCACCAACATCGACAGTGTTATCCTAGCTTGCCAAACACTAGTCACTTACATCGACAGTGTATCCTAGCTTGCCAAACACTAGTCACTAAAATCGACAGTGTTATCTTAGCTTGCCAAACACTAGTCACTAACATCGACTGTGTTATCCCAGCTTGCCAAACACTAGTCACTAACATCGACTGTGTTATCCTAGCTTGCCAACACTAGTCACTTACATCGACAGTGTAACCTAGCTTGCAAAACACTAGTCACCAACATCGACAGTGTTATCCTAGCTTGCCAAACACTAGTCAACAACATCGAAATTGTTATCCTAGCTTGCCAAACACTAGTCACTTACATCGACAGTGTACCCTAGCTTGCCAAACACTAAGTCACTAACATCGACAGTGTTATCCTAGCATGCCATACGCTAGTCACTAACATCGACAGTGTTATTCCAGCTTGCCAAACACTAGTCACCAACATCGACAGTGTTATCCCAGCTTGCCAAACAATAGTCCCTAACATCAATAGTGTAATCCCAGCTTGCCAACACTTGTCACTAACATCGACAGTGCTATCCCAGCTTGCCAATGCTAGTCACTAACATCGACAGTATTAATCTAGCTTGCCATACCCTAGTCACAACACCAACAGTGTTATCCTAGCATGCCAAACACTAGTCAACATCGACAGTGTTATCCCATCTTGCCAAACACTAGTCAACAATATCGACAGTGTTATCCAATCTTGCCAAACACTAGTCAACAACACCGACAGTGTTATCCCCTCTTGCCAAACACAAGTCAACAACACCGACAGTGTATTTCCAGCTTGCCAACACTTGTCACTACCATCGACAGTGTTATCCCAGCTTGCGTACACCAGTCAATAACATTAACTGTGTGCTTTAGGTTGCCAAACACAAGTCACGAGTACCGACAGTTTGCTGTAGGTTGCCAAACACTAGTCACCAACACCAATAGTGTGCTTTAGGTTGCCAAACACTAGTCACCAACACCGACAGTGTGCTATAGGTTGCGAAACCCTAGTCACCAACACCGACAGTGTCCTTTAGGTTGCCAAACACTAGTCACCAACACCAACAGTGTGCTTTAGGTTGCCAAACACTAGTCACCAACACTGACAGTGTGCTTTAGGTTGCCAAACACTAGTCACTAACACCGACAGTGTGCTTTAGGTTGCCAAACACTAGTCACCAACACTGACAATGTGCTTTCAGTTGCCAAACACTAGTCACCAACACCGACTGTGTGCTTTAGGTTGCCAAACGCTAGTCACCAACACCAACATTGTGCTCTAGGTTTCCAAACACTAGTCACCAACACCGACAGTATGATGTAGGTTGCCAAACACTAGTCACCAACACCGACAGTGTGCTTTAGGTTGCCAAACGCTAGTCACCAACACCAACATTGTGCTCTAGGTTTCCAAACACTAGTCACCAACACCGACAGTATGATATAGGTTGCCAAACACTAGTCACCAACACCGACAGTGTGCTTTAGGTTGCCAAACACTAGTCACCAACACCGACAGTGTGCTTTAGGTTTCCAAACACTGGTAACCAAAACCGACAGTGTGCTTTAGGTCGCCAAACACTAGTCACTAACACCGACAGTGTGCTTTAGGTTTCCAAACACTAGTCACCAACACCGACAGTGTGCTTTAGGTCAAACACTAGTCACAACGACAGTGTGCTTTAGGTTTCCAAACACTAGTCACCAACACCGACAGTGTGCTTTAGGTTTCCAAACACTAGTCACCAACACTGACAGTGTGCTTTAGGTTGCCAAACACTAGTCACCAACACCGACAGTGTGCTTTAGGTTGCCAAACACTAGTCACCAACACTGACAGTGTGCTTTCGGTTGCCAAACACTAGTCACCAACACCGACTGTGTGCTTTAGGTTGCCAAACGCTAGTCACCAACACCAACATTGTGCTCTAGGTTTCCAAACACTAGTCACCAACACCAACAGTATGATGAAGGTTGCCAAACACTAGTCACCAACACCGATAGTGTGCTTTAGGTTGCCAAACACTAGTCACAAAAACCGACAGTGTGCTTTAGGTTTCCAAACACTAGTCACCAACACTGACAGTGTGCTTTAGGTTGCCAAACACTAGTCACCAACACCGACAGTGTGCTGTAGGTTGCCAAACACTAGTCACCAACACTGACAGTGTGCTTTCGGTTGCCAAACACTAGTCACCAACACCGACTGTGTGCTTTAGGTTGCCAAACGCTAGTCACCAACACCAACATTGTGCTCTAGGTTTCCAAACACCAGTCACCAACACCAACAGTATAATGAAGGTTGCCAAACACTAGTCACCAACACCGACAGTGTGCTTTAGGTTGCCAAACACTAGTCACCAAAACCGACAGTGTGCTTTAGGTTTCCAAACACTAGTAACCAAAACCGACAGTGTGCTTTAGGTCGCCAAACACTAGTCACTAACACCGACAGTGTGCTTTAGGTTTCCAAACACTAGTCACCAACAACGACGGTGGGCTGTAGGTTACCAAACACTAGTCACAACATTGACAGTGTGCTTTAGGTTGCCAAACACTAGTATCCAACACCAACACTGTGCTTTAGGTTGCCGAACACTAGTCACTGACACCGACAGTGTTACCCTCAGGTGCTTTTGTCAATATCATTGACAGTGTGTCTCACTTGTCCTACTTTATTATAACCTTAAGTCCAATATCTAGAATTTATATTTAAAAGATAGAAAAAAAAAAATAAATAAATAAAATAACGGTCCGACTATAATCAATGTTACTAGCTCATACCTAAAGTGCTGAATGATCAATCACCATCTTTGATCATGTCAGATTCTGACTTGACGGTCCCTGTATGGTCAGTGAAATAGACCATCACTATCACTGACCCCTGTACACTGCAACATCAGTGGTGTAATGACAGGTCATGTCTAGGCATCCCTCGTTCGGGTTAGATCAACTCGTCATGGGTTGTCAACAAGCCAAGTAGATCTTTGGTTTTTACTAACTTGTCGTGGGTTACTAGACACCTCACCAACAGTCGGGATCATCACCAACTCAAAACGTGGATCAGATTCACCTAGGACCAACTTTGGTTGGTTTCGGTTCAGTAAGGCATTACGACATCAAAGTAATGCTAGCCATATTCACCAATTTTGATCAAAATGGTTTGATTCATCAATGACATCAAACCCAACCTGACTAACAGTCAAGAAAAATAGAAAGATTTTTGTTGAAATCAGAAAAATAAAAAATAATAGAAATACTATCTCTTGATTGCAGTAAAAATGACAGAAAAATGACAGAAACTGTCCATGTTTTAACAAATGTGAGTCCAATGCAAATAATTAATATTACTGGGATGTTTTAAAAGCATACTTCAAAATTTTGGAGAAAAAATTCACAAAGTCAAATTGGCAATAGTAAATACATAATTTAGGGTTTAGGGTTTTAATTACATTTGGATTGGGTACAAATTAAAATTTACCAGCAGAATCATGTTATCGAGTCCAAAGCTACATAGTGCAATATAGGGTTGGGTTTCAAATTTTCAATTTGGGAGGGGATGGGGGGTGGGGGGTTACACAGGGTACCGGTACAGTGTAAAGTAAACTTTTTGGGAAATATCTGAATGACTGAGCCTTTCATCAAAATTGATATAGGGGAGGGGGGTTATAATATCAACCAAAATAATCGAAAAGTATCGGGGAGCTGTTAGTTTTCCTGCTCAGGTGTAGTCGTCCTCAACCTTTAACATCTGCCCAGCGGTTCCATTGGTTGTGAAGAGAACTCCATTGCTGACAATTACACCTTACCACGGCAGTGAGTTAGAGATGACTCGTTAAGATCTGAAGTCATCCTTGTATCTCTGACATTGAGTGACCATCAGGCATAGTTTCGACCATGTCGACGTCAGTGAACTTCTCAACAACCACATCAACATCAGAACCGGAGCCGTGATCGATGGCCATTAAACATCTTAGGCCATCCGGAGGACGCTCAGAGATTTCCATCTCTCTCTGGTTTGAGTGGAAGACTGCATCATCCCATAACCATTCATCCATCCATATGAACCAATCCGTATTGCAACCCGTTATGTGAACCCCCAGTATAACCAGCATCATCATCAAACCTACACAACAACTCTGGATCCAAACCGCATCGCTACCAAGCAATAATTATTTGTGTGCAATTGCCAATTCTTGGCACAAAGTATATTTATCTACGAGAGAGTATATTCATCAAAGAGAGAAATTTATATTTATATCTATCAAAGAGAGCAATTTATAGTGAAATTTATTACTGGAAAATTGAAGATTTTGAATCAAGAAATGGGCAGATGAAAGTCAGAGAAGTTCAAATAGAATTTAGTAAGAGCAATAAGTTAGCATAATAAACCTGGACCTTAAGCACCATTATGTGCTCACATACAACCTAGCACTCACTCAAAATAGTGAAATCAACCTAATTCACCCCAAAGTAGGAAAACAACTTACCGAAAAATCAACTGAAATCAATTTGTTATGAATATTGTAACAGAAAGCGAAGATAATGCCGCTAGAAATATATTATGTATTGCTCCTGCCAAAAATTATATACCAATAAAAGCCAAAAAAATAGTGATTTCCATTTTGCAATGATGTCTTTGTTGGTGTGTAATTAAACAAATAGCATATTTTATTGATACACAAGTATTAATGCAAAGAGCTGAAAAATAGAAATAAGTGAAGGGGGGGGGCGGTGGAGGGACTTGGAGACTTAGATGAGAGACAGAGAGCCAGGGGGGGGGGGGCAGGGACAAAGGGAGAGAGAGAGATAAATGCCATAAGACATGGGAACATCAAAAAGGAGATAGAGAGAGAAAGAGGGGGGTTAAAGGAAGAAAGAGGCAGGGGAATAAAAGGAAGAAAAGAAACGAAAGACAACAGTGACAGCGAAAGAAAAAAATAGGGGTGGGGGCGGAGGTACAGAGGCAGAGAGAGAGAGATGAATGCCATGAGACAATGAGAGCATAACATAACGGAGGTACAGAGAGAGACAGGAATCCAGGAGTGTCTGAATAAAAGGGGTATAACAGAGACACAGAGGAAGAGGAGGACGGCAGTGAGAGACAGAAGAGGTGAGAGAGAGAACATGAACCGTTGCGAGCGTTTGAGATAGAGAGAGAGAGAGAGATAGAGGGGTGGGGCATACAAGAAAAAGTCGCATACAACGAAATTCATGACCCCTTACCAAAACTTTGTAAAACCTTTAATATTGCCCCCCGAGAGCGAGAAGGAAGCATGATTCTCAAAGGCGGGATTAATGAGCCGTCTATTAATAATTGTTTCAACCTTAGAATTTACATTGAAACACGCAAAACGGTAGGCATTATTTTAAAGGGCAAGTCTACCCTGTTTCTCTCATTTTTCTGCTTTTATTAAAGGTAAAGACCAGTTTTGGAAACGCCCCTCTTAAAAAAAAATGAAATGGAAACTCTCATTACCAATCATGTGAAAGAATATGTTTTGACTAATACGTGATGATACAAATTTTGCCGGGAAAGTCGGGAAACCGCCTACTAATTGATATATTTGGTAAATTATTATATCTATTGGGACCAAATAGATATCGCGCACGTGGTCGCGTAGTCCCATATACATCTTTCTGTGTACAGTGCTTGTAACTTTACCAAGACTGGGCCAAATTTCTTATCATTTTGATGATTCCAGAACCTTGCAGTACACACCAATACTTATATGCTAGATGATCAACCTTTTCTGATCGATTCCACAACGTTTCTTTCACAATTAATTGCAATCGCATGACCAGAACTAGCTGGTCTTTATCTTTAAAACCAACTTGATATCGGGGTTGACTTCCCCTTTAATCGGTTGTAGATCGAGGCATGTTTCTAAAAATAGTCATTATTAACCTAATGTATCAAAGGTAGGGATTTTGAATACAATGTTTCGCATACAGTACCGTACTGTGTGCATCTGCAGGTAGATAAGGTAGCATATAATTATTTTCAGAAACATGCCTCAACGACTGATTAAATACTGCCTACCATTCAAAACGCATGCAGAGTCTAGTCTCTCTCCCTCTCTCCCTCTCTCTCTCTCTCTCTCTCTCTCTCTCTCTCTCTCTCTCTCTCTCCCCCTCTCTCTCTCTTTCTCTCTCTTGCTCTCCCTTTGAGGAAGTCGCGTAGAAGTTATCGGGGAGGAGCCAATTAAGGCATGGAAAGATGATTTTTTTTTTTGGGGGGGGGGGGTCGGTCGGATCGAGGCTCGGTTCATAGCCATTTGGTCTACAACTACCTAAATTGGTCTATTCCCATATGGTCTTAGATACACCCATGCAGCGACATGGTCCAATAATCATTTCGTCTACTACCATTTGGTCTAATGACCATTATTATGAGACCATGTGGATAGCAGACGGGCTGGTGACCACATGCGAATAGACTAATATGGGTAGTATAGACGAACTGGTTGTAGACCGAACTGCAATTCACCGGAGGCACATCTCTTCAATAATAAATTGAATGTTTATTTATATTTCTTTTCTTTACTTTGTTGTTTGTTTGTCATAAGTATCAATTTCTCATGTAAAGCGCATTGAGAAATATTTCATTGGAATTTGCGCTATATAAAACGCACCTTCCTCCTTTGTGTCCATGTATTCTGTCAGCAGGGTATGTTGACAAGCAGCTTTTGGGGGGTGGGTCATTCCATTGCTATAGTTGCAAACTTTTTATTTAGTTGTACATTTCGAACGTTTAGACATAATATGTACATTTATATAGCCTTGTATATTATGCCCATGCAATATCTAACGAAAAAATTTGCACGATCGCGAGTGAGCAGAATATAAAACAAAAGTGAACTGAAGTAGACTGAACATTTACGATAAAATGAGGGATCTTACCATGATCTAACGGTGGGATATTGCAGTTACTGAGCATCAGCATGTTGGTTCCACATTATACCCCACCCCCCGGCCCCCCTCCCCCGCTAAACGAAAAAGCGTATGTGCACTTGTGCATTTTCATGGACATGAATCGTTCACCCTGGTGACCCTGCATGTTTAAACAGAGATAGGCTAGGGTGGAGGGAGGGTAGGATAAAGTAGTCAGGGAGAGAGAGAGAGAGAGAGAGAGAGAGAGGGGAGAGCGAGAGAGAGAGAGAGGGAGAGAGGGGAGAGAGAGAGAGAGAGGGAGGGAGAGAGAGAGAGAGAGAAAAGAGGGATTAATATACTAGTAATAATAGAAGAACAGTAAACAATGACGCACCCAGAAAATCTTTGTAGCATAAGACCATGGACCTGTGTTAGGTCCATGATTATTAATATAATATCCGCAGCTCAGTATATAGTCAATAGACCTTGGTAAGGACAGGGAGGTGAGACTATCCCTTTTCAAATGCGGTGTGCGCCATGCGATCGCGAGTAATTATTTATACTTATTCATTCTAGCAAGCGACTACGAACACACGGCTGTAACAGTGCAGTATGTCCAAGAAAGTCAAAGGTATGTTACACGCTGAGAGTATAATCATATTGATGTGTAGATATGAGCATAATTTACAGTGTATAGTATTACGTTAAAATGGGCAGGCCCAGTATAAAGGGTTACAGCCCAGTTGACCGAGGCGAAGGCCCGCCAGAACGAAGGCCCGCAAACCGACAACCATAATGTATGCAACTATATACTACTATGCTTGGGCATATACATTTTGACTGTTGATTGTCATTTTTGTGAGCTCGGTGCTTAATAATATTATGATACCTTCACCTAATGATTGCAATATATTTTTTATCGGCCCCTAGGCATATCAAGATTTATGGGACATTAATGGAAAGACTAAGGCTAGTAAATTTGGAGCAAAATACTAAAGAACATAAATAAGTTATACCGAGAATTGAAAACTTAGAATGAAAAATATCAAATCTGAAAATGAATTACTCACTTTGTATTTATGATAAAAGTCACAACATTAATTAGATCATTTCATTGTGATGACGAGTGGATGATTAGAATGTCTAAATGTACCCCGTAGTAAAGTTTGAGGGGAAAATGCCAATATACCTCTTCGTATACAATGAAAAGTATTTTTTGTGTGATATTGGCTGCTTTAAATGCAGAAATAACACATCTAACAGACCGATAATATATTTTCATTACGCTTGAATTTATTTGCCTCAATTCAGACGTCGATTGCAGAAAAGTCAACAAAACTCCACAAAAGTTTATTAGTTCATCTCCCACCCAATATTGTTTCGCAATATCACGCATAACATTTTATGTAGCCCGTAAAACAATTATTAGAAAAACCCATTTTTGTTTGAAACTTAAAACGATTGCAAGCTTCTTTTTTCCCCGTACTGTCCAACTCATTTCTATCAGGGCCCTGTCTTATAGAATACAACCGCAAATTAATGTTCTATTTAATCGCTAATCTTTCATTTAAACCATTACATTTTGTAAACTATTGTCGTAATATCAGGGACGGCGGAGCGCCTTTCAGAGTGGGGGTGGGAGGGGGGGGGGGGCCTACAAAAAAGGGCGCTTTCTTGAAAAGAAGATTTTTGAATTTTTATTAGTCTAAACGCTGCACTATTGGGCCCTCCAGAGCCTAAAGTGTGCTGCAGTCTTTAGTCAGTATTTGCTATACATTTTTTTGTATACTTTTTCAAATTTTCCGGGGAACGATCCCCTAAAAAAATTGAGGGGGACGTGTCCCCGTCCCCGGGATCGCCGCCCCTGGTAATCATCGCTCTATTCTCCTACATTGTAATACACACATTATCAGGGATGATCTTTAATATTTTCTTTTTACGTGTTCCCACACATTCAGCACCATTATACAGCGTGTGTGTGTGATGGTCTGAAGATTCATTTGCGAGCGAGCGAAGCAACAATGGTTCATTTTTCGTTTATTTTAGGCATGCCACATAGATTTTTATTTTTCAAGGATGGGGGGTTATGCTCTCTAAATTAGCCAGTGACACATTCAATATAAGGTTTTTACTCTTGTTTTTGTGCCATCAAAGGATTAATGGAGCGCCTACGGGCGGGTGAGAAGGTGATTTGCGCTGAGGGGTACATCTTCCTCTTCGAGAGGCGATGCTACGTAAAAGCTGGACCGTTCGTACCCGAGGTCGTTCTCGATCATCCCGAGCTCGTCAAGCAAACCTATGAGGAGTTCGTCAATGCAGGTAGCGATGTCGTCATGGCTTTCACGGTATTGTTCCTTCCATGAAGTTTTGTAGTTCTTAGTTTCTTTTGGGGCGGGGTGTTATTCCAACCTCTATGTAAAAAAAGACAACGACACCACCAACAACATCAACTTATCGTTGGATGACGGATATAAAGATATTAGCTGCTAATAATGCCTCTCCGACATGCAAACTTAAAGGGGAAGTCCACCCTTGATTTTAAAGGCATTGTTTAACGATGCCAAAGCTGAGATGCATGGCCCTACGTGTTATCAGCGTCTGTGATATGGTGTAACATTGAAGCCCTAAAAAAAAATTGCGCTTCAAAATGATCATGAAGTGCCTCAAAAAAGTATTTAAAAAAAAATCTTTGAGTGACCGGTTTCACCATACTCATTTCCCCCAACAGACTGTAGTGTTATAACAACCTTTGGGAAAACGGTTTTTGAAATTTCGAATTCCAATCATAAATATCTCGATAATCAGACGGGCGATCGGCTTGTAAACGTCATAAGATTCCTGACTGACCTAAATGTTTATAATAATGATAGCAACATGAGCTAAATCCAGGATTTTGTTTAGAATCTGAGACAAAGATACCCAATCCCTTTAAGTTGGTTTTAAAAGAAGCAGAAAAATGTTTAGAGAGTTGTTACATTGCGGAAGTGGGCTAGGAGCATGACAATATAACCCTGACCTGGATGTTTTTGACGGAAGGAGATGAATAAGCTTGGAAAAAAATACAGGACACTCACTGGCATAGCTACACGGGGCACACATGGTAAAAGGGGGAAAGGAGAAATCAGAGAGAGATATTAAACATATATATAATAATTATATATTTAGAGAGAGAGAGAGAAAGAGAGAGAGAGCGAGAAAGAGAGAGAGAGCGAGAGAGAGAGCGAGAGAGAGAGAGAGACAGTGCCACACCTCCCCGGTTTTCTGTGATCCGACGAATTGCTCCGCGCTTTAATTTTTCAACTTTGAGAGAGAGAGAGAGAGAGAGAAAGAGGGGAGAGAGATCGAGAGAGAGAGAGAGAGAGAAAGAGAAAAATACGGAAGAGGTCGGAATAAGGAAACTTGTTTAAAAGATGCGACCCCTCGCACAGTCCTCATCCGACACTCGAAAGCCTTTTTTTAAAGCTTTATTTCATCAATGTAATACAATAAGTCAGTGACCACCCCATAATACCAGCCTCCCCCTCTCAATGACTGGTCTCACACCTCCCCGGTTTTCTGTGATCCGACGAATAGTGTATAGGAAATTAACGCGGAGCAAATGTAGCATGAGCATGTATCGTTCAACCCTTAGTCACGTAATCTCGGTCAAAATGTGCAAATGTAAAAGTAAACAAACTATATTCATGTTTTGCAGTATTACGCCCATCGTGAGAAACTCTCTCTCATTGATCGTGAGAAGGACATCGAAGCGATGAACCGTACTGCACTTCGACTCGCCCGAGAGGTCGCCGATAAGACCGGTACCCTCGTCGCTGGTGATATCTGCAATACCAACGCTTTCAATCCTAAAGTTCCTAGCTGTAGGGAGAAAGTCAAAAATATGTTCAAAGTAAGTTTACCCGTCAGTGAAATGAATATTTTTGTTACTTATCATGTTAGTATATACTACAAGTCATGTACAATGCGCTCATGACGCCTTTCTTCATACAGAGTTACATATCAGGGTTGAGGGTGTGGACATTCAGTTAGAATCAAGATCTTATCATGGCTCAGCTTTCTCCCATCCTTGTGCAGTCATGGCGCCTCTCTTGCTGGCCGACTAGACAAAACCAAATGGACAAAATTATTTGTTTCCGATGTGTAATACGATGGCAACTACTTTCGAAAAATCAACTCAGGGGCAACTTGAATATCCTATTATATGTCCCAATCAAATATTGTTCGGCTTACGTAATATGTCATTGTAATTTTCACACATGCCAAAAGGTGACGTAAAAGGCCATTGAAATTGCATTGGGTTGGTTTTTCGAAAGTAGTTGCGATCGTCCTGTATACACTATAAAAAAATATATACATAACAATTTCGTTTAAAGCATACAAATTCACTGCACTAGTGGATTTAGATCATAATGTTTAGTAAAACCATTTAGGGACCATGGTAAAACAAAGCATGGTTTGGTGAATAATTTATTGTACGGCTGGGTGTGGTTACAGGAAACGTATCTCTGTATTGTAATACTAATATGCCGAAAATAATTGAATATGCGAAAAAAGCTTTAAATATGATCAATGCATTTTTGGATTTTCTTTTGAGAGGGAGGTCAAACATAAACTATGTAAGGTATAAAAATGGTGGAAAGGAAATGAATGCACTGTACTGAATGGTCAGAACTATTTTCTGTTAAAGGGCAAGTCCACTCCAAAAATAACTTACTTTCAATAAAAGCAGAAATATCAGACAAACCAATCAAAAAAAGTTTGAGCAAAATCGGATAACTAATAAGAAAGTTATGAATTTTTGAAAAAGTATGTAAAACTATGGAACAATGAGAATCACAACACAAATTGCCAAGATGGTTATCAGTTTGTGACGTCATGTCCTCACAATTTATCAATTGCTTTATATAGTTTAATCCCATTAATTTCCTTTTATATCCCCCAAAACTTGATTTCCCCATGCCTTTGCCCACGTTATATGATTTGTATCATATTGCGTGCATGACATTTCCCAAAACTTTTATGAATTTTGAAGAATTGATACTATTTTCTGAATATTGTATTTCATAATTATTGATTTTTATATAAATAGTTTATCAAAATTCAATTTTTCATGATTTAACTGGACAAAAATTACTCTTTATTTGTGCATCCACACAAAAACATATTACTAACAATCTAACTTGGATGCTGGTGTGAAGAAATAAGATTCTTAGGGTGAAAATAGGAAATTTATATTATCAATATAAAGAAAATAATTAGTGGATAGTGAGGACCATACGTCACAGACTCATGAGTGAGTTGCCAATTTGTGTAGTGATTTTCAAAGTTTTTCATGTCATTAAAAATTCATAACTTTCTTATTAGTTATCCGATTTTGCTCAAACTTTTTTTGATTGGTTTGTCTGATTTTTCTGGTTCTATTGAAAGTAAGTTATTTTTGGAGTGGACTTGGGCTTTAAGTGGACACAGAAGGTGAATGAACGTAAAGAAATTCAGGCATTATTCAGATTGGCGCGTTTTAGGAGTTTGATTTGCATACTAGTTTGGCCGCCCATTAGGTACTGTATAGTTAAAAGTCACCTTACCCCTATTAAGTTTGAATACGATGCTATGAAGTCTAAAGTTCAGAAATGATGAATCGTACGGAAGACATGTGGTACGGAATAACTCGTGTAACTCCTTGTTGTGACATGACAAGTAGAATTAATTATGCAGAAGCAATGTTATGTATGGTCAATGCATGGTTAGGCTTTTTGAGAGAAGAAATCAAACATAATAAGGCAAGGTAATACTATACTGAGCGAGTTTTTTCCCCCTCTTTCTCATCTCGTTTAAGTGTTTAAAAAAGAAGAAAAAACACGCTATAATGCCTATAATATGCTAATTGATGAAGTGCATGGGTGACCCATGGTTAAGTGATAGCTATTTGTTTTTGTGTTTTATGCTCACACCAGTATACCGCCTTGGGCATTCCGTGAAATTTGAAGTGTTAACATTTGATTTTTTATGGATTGGAAAAGATAAAATCAAACGGAATACTATGTTTTTAGATTACGATAAGGGAGGTCTTAAATTGACATATTTTCAACTATTTACTCGAACACAAAGTATCATGTGGATGAAGAAACTTATAACAGGAGATTCAAATATGATTCGGAAACGCTATTTTAAATACCTGACTAGAAAATTTGGCGGCCTCTTGATATTTTTCAGTAATGTATCGCCAGATTTACTTGGACTGTCATTACCAGACTTTTACTGCAGCATGCTAGAGGCTTGGCTTGGGACAAAAGCCTTTTTGCTTAAAGGGCAAGTCCACTCCAAAAATAACTTACTTTTAATAGAAGCAGAAAAATCAGACAAACCAATCAAAAAAAGTTTGAGCAAAATCGGATAACTAATAAGAAATTATGAACTTTTAATGACATGAAAAACTTTGAAAATCACTACACAAATTTCCTATTTTCCCCCCTAAGAATCTTATTTCTTCACACCAGCAATCCAAGTTAGATTGGTAGTAATATGTTTTTGTGCGGATGCACTATAATATAGAGTAATTTTTTGTCCAGTTAACCCTAATAAGGCCGGGGGGCCATCATGGCCCCTCCCTCCGCGATTTTTCTGATTGTTCGGAAACGCATACGGATGACGCCCCGCCGCTTCATGACTTTATTCTTTCGAGTCTTGCGCATCTTTTAAAACAGTTTTTCTAAAAATCGGACCTACCGTTTCAAAGTCACGTGACCTTTTGTCTTTACATGTCGGCCCGAAAATCGCTCATTTTCGTGATTTGTGTACAAAACATATGGAAATATCATTTTTCCTAAAAAGAGATAAAACATTGGTTATTTGGTCTTGTTTAAAGTTTAGGTGTTTGTTTTGGGGGTCAAAATAGTTTAATTATAGTTAGAAATCAAATAAAACAACAAAAACTATAAAATACATAAGTTAAAAAAACAATGAAATACATAAGAAATTATCAAAACAAGAGATAACATAAAGAATAACCTAGCTTTCCAAATTTTTTTTCGTATTATTATTTCAAATGGTCTAACAAATATATGTAGTGGAAAAGAAAGCTTAAATATGAAGAATATATGATTTATGGGTAAAAATATGATTTTTTTTAAAACCTTATTTGCATAATTTACCATAAATATGCAAATGAGTAATTTTTCAAAAATTGAAATTGCTTTAGTATTCTATACACTTCACTTGACATGCATGCCAATTTTCGCGGCGATCGGCCGTTTCACGGCCGAGATCTTAAGGGGGGCCATAATGCCCCCCCCGGCCGTATTAAGCACTCAAATAGCCCGGCCTTATTAGGGTTAAATCATGAAAAACTTATGTGAATTTTGATAAACTATTTATATAAAAATCAATAATTATGAACATAAAATATTCAGAAAATAGTATAAATTCTTCAAAGTTCATAAAAGATTTTGTGAAATGTCATGCACGCAATATGATACAAATCATATAACCTGGGCAAAGGCATGGGGAAATCAAGTTTTGGGGGATAAAAAGGGAAATTAATGGGATTAAACTATATAAAGCAATTAATAAATAGTGAGGACATGACTCCACAAACTGATAACCATATTGGCAATTTGTGTAGTGATTTCCATTGTTCCATAGTTTTACATACTTTTTCAAAAATTCATATTAAACTTTCTTATTAGTTATCCGATTTTGCTCAAACTTTTTTTGATTGGTTTGTCTGATTTTTCTAGTTCTATTGAAAGTAAGTTATTTTTGGAGTGGACTTGTACTTTAAGAACGAAATTAAAAAAAAAAATCAAATTATTTACAATAATAGATGTATCCACATTCAGGGGCATATTTATTTCCATGAAGACTTATTTCTGAAAAATATTAAAATACATCATATTGTCGATAGGAAAGGTGAATTAAAATCTATCACAGAATTTCAGAAAATGGGTTTAAACAACATTGAAATAAATATAATAAACAGTTATATTCTCATGGAAAACTCTTTTGAATATATATGAACATCCTTGTAAGGATACCGAATTAAGTTTAGAATTTATTTTTAACGGAAAACCCCACTCTTTGCAAGGCATAACATCAAAACATATCTATAGTACATTGTTAAAGATGAGAACTGACAAATCTTATGCTACATGCAACTTAGAACGTACATATAATATGGTCGAAAATGACACAAGAACAAATTTCTTAAAGCCCCACTGCACTACTTGTAGCTATACTTGATCACTCTATATAGACAATGCCTAAGCGGTGCCCGTGATCCTCTTTTCCTTATGTTAATTGAGAGCTGAGTTGATGAGATATCCACCTGTCAGCAGAGTGACCACGCCTGGAGCTCTAATCCCTCCTGGCCAAACTAGTGCAGACAGGCTTTAAGACCCCGAAAATCCACTTTGGACAGAAAGCTGAGGGAATTTTAATATAAAATGTTATACAATTTAATTTATACAAATAAGCATCTATATATACACTTTCAAACATGCAGTGAGCACTCTTTGCTCATTTTGCAATAAACACGAAGAGTCTTATGAACATCTGTTTTTTTTACCTGTGAGAAGGTAGCAAGTATTTTGAAGGACTGCGGTGACCTTTTTTGCTTTATCAGCGTTAAAAAAATCTACACTGGCAAGAAATTCATATCGGGATAAAAGGATCCAATGCGGGAGAAGAACAACTGTTCAATCACATTATTCTTTTAACAAAACATATGATTTTTAAGTATAGTTCAACTAAAATTAGACCCCCAATTCCTCAGGAAATTAAAAAAGAATTTCAGAAAGTAGACAAGAGGATCGAAGTGCAACCTCAACATTGACATAGCCAACGACAGACTAAAACAGATGGAAGATTGTGTGTACCTGGGAGGAAGAATAGCAGAAAATGGCTCAAGTTCAAGCGACATTAAGAACCCAATCAGGAAAGCAGGGGCAGCTTTCCAAAGACTAAATAACATCTGGACACCAAAAAGCATAATGGTAGCCACACACGAAGATGCAACTGTATCAAACACTTATCCTCTCAATACTGCTTTATGGGGCAGAATCCTGGATAGTAAGGAAAGAAGATAGCAACAGGCTTCAGGTGTTTGAAATTGCATGCCTCCGTCGCATAATGGGGGTGACAAGACTAGACAAGGTCCGAAACACACACATCAAAGAATCCCTCAATCTCGATCAAGATGTTATGGACAAAGTCTCCACTAAAAGACTCAAATATTTTGGTCACGTCCTAAGAATGAAACTCACAAGATACCTAACAATTGCTGTTGAAGGAAACGCCACAGGAAATCGACCCAGAGGCCGTCCACCCAAAAGATGGCTTGACTGCATCTCATCAGAGGACTGCTAAGCAAGATCCATAACAAGGCTGACAGATGCATCAAGACTGGCTGCAGACATAAATATTTGGCATACCATCACCATACAGAAGCCATCACGAGGCCCCTTGCCTGCGTGGACGGCATAAGTCAAGTCAAGTAATTTGTCAGACAAGAAGAAAAGGAATTAGCAGGGGAGAGAGGCACTTTAACACTTCCATAGACAGCGAGGCAAATACTTCTATCTCAGACCTAAACATTTTATATAATTGGTCAGTAAGGGAAGAGACTGGACTCCCAACGACTGTGTAGATGTGGCTGTGTTCGGGAAGGGAGGGGAGATTTAGTGGAGTTTGGGAAGCTTTGGGTATGGAGGGGGGATAGGTAAGATTGTATGTCTGTCTGTGTGTCTGTTTGTCTGAGCGTGTGTGCGTGTGTCTGTGCGTGAGACCTTTTTTATGGAAATATTATTCATTCAGTGCACAACATATTATATTGTTATAATGAGTAATAACTTACAACTGTATACAATTCTGTTATGTTTCTGTGATAATTTGTAACTGAACGTATATAATGCTTTGTTATGCATTTGTAATAGTTTGAGATGTAAAACTGGAAAGTTGCGATTTGTTATTATATATTTCATTTATGTTAAAGTAATGTAACTCCAATATCTTGTAATATTATGACAAAATTATGTATATGTTATCATTCTGTAATTATTTCTTGTGCATTGAATGAACAATAAAATAACTTTCCAAAAATAAAAAAAATGTATATATATATATATATATTGCAACATGAACCGTGTTCGATCTTGAAACAATACCTTACTGGAGATTAATTTTATCTGAAGAAATAGTATCATAAGCCTTATGTACAGTATTATTCCATATAAGCTCTCTTTTATTTCTTTCACATACCTGTTTCTTTGAGTCTAGTTTAATCAATACAAATTATATAATTTATTTCCACTTCGTCCTAATTTTTTCTGTCTTTTTTGTCCATCCACCCCGCCTCTAAAATTTGCTTACACTTACGCTTAACTTCTCTGTCGTCTTCTGTCTCTTTCTGTCATCCTATTTTTAACCCCTTTCTCTCTTCTCTCGATGCCACTCGCTCTTCTCTTCTGGTAGGAGCAAGTATTATGGGCTGTGGAAGAGGGGGCGGACTTCATCGTAGCAGAGACTTTTGGTATCTTAGAGGAAGCCATGATTGCCCTGCAGGCCATTAAAGAATTTGGAAGCGGTAAGAAGGAGATGGAAAATTGAATAACCACTGTTTTTCTGTTCTCTTTTTACCTTAGACTCAAGCGCCATTAGACTATAATCGTTTCCTACCTCAAATTCTTTCTGTTATAAGCCCCCTCTCCCTTCCCTTTCCCTCTTAGTTTTTCATCTCTTGTTCTACTCGCTAACCTCTTTTTCTCCTGCTACCCCCCTCTCTCTTTCTCTCTCTTTCCCTCTTTCACTACCCCCTCTCCCTGTCTTTCACCATCCTCTCTCTCTCCCACTCTCTCTCCCTTGGTCTTTCCTTTCTCCCTCTTCTCTTTTTCCCCTCTCGTACTCCACCCCTCTGTTGCCTTTTCCTTATTTCCTCTACCGTTAATAATATTTAAGCCAGCCTTTTCCAACATGTATGTATGAGTTACGATAAACTGAAAGATAAATTACGAAATACACCATTACACGTAACTAAATAAATATCAAAGTACATTGCCCCTGACCCCCATAAAAAATACGGAGGTGTGTTTTCTGGTTACAAAACGAATCCGCCATAGATCGTTATCGGAAATATAGGACGGTGCTTAAACCCGCCTTAGCTATCTCTTTTGTTTGATTAATAAAAATAAGTCTGTTTGGCGGAATTGAGAGAGAGAGAAGGGGTTAAACTTCGGTCACTTCAGAAATACATTGTAGTGTATTTGATTAAAGGCATCGTTTAACAATGTTAAATCTGAGATGCACGGCCCTACGTGTTATCAGTGTCTGTGATATGGTGTAATATTGAAGCCCTAAAAACAAAATCGCGCTTCAAAATGATCAAGAAGTGCCTCAAAAAAGTAAAGATCTTTGTGTGACCGGTTTTACCATACTCGTTTTCCCCAATAGACTGTAGTGTTATGAAAACCGTTGGGAAAACGCAAAATTTGGTTTCGATTTCCAATCATAAATATCTTGATAATCAGACAGGCGATCGGCTTGTAAAATTCATGGGGTTCCTGACTGACCTAAAGGTTTATAATTATCATTGCAGCATGAGCTAAATCCAGGATTTTGTTTCAAAATCTGAGACAAAGTTACCGGATCACTTTAAAGGGCAAGTCCACTCCATAAATAACTGTTATTGTAGTCTAGGTTGTAGACACTGGAGTGACATGCTATGACTTTTCGTTCATTTTGTGATTTCACAGTTGTTGATGAAATAATGAGGAATGCCGCTCTCTTTTTGTAAAAATAGTTCAGTTAAAAAAGGAGATTTATACATGAGGGACACTGATTTTTTTTTTTAGTGATCAAATTTACCGTTGATTGTTTTGGTTTACACATTGTAGGCCTCCCGGCAGTCATCACCCTCGCTGCATGTCAGAAGAGCCTATCTTCTCTAGATGGAGTAGACCTTATAGAATGTTTCAGACGACTCGAGGCAGCCGGAGCTGATGTGATGGGACTCAACTGCTCCAGGGGACCAGCCACGATGTTGCCGCTCCTCGAAAAAATAAAGAGTGCTGGTTTTAAGGTTAGCGTTATTCATATCAATTCGTAACTATCTACACGTCTGTAAAAACCCAACGGAAGTTCACACTAAACGGCAATTCAAAATTGTAAAAATCATTGATATGAACTGAGAGTAATTCCAGGGAAAGACCCAGGATTCAGGGGGGGGGGGGCAAAATTCCGAAAAAATACTGACAAACCCACCTCCAAACAACTATCAATTTTTGTTGAAATTATAAATAAAATTCATTAATTGATAAATATCCAAATATTCCTATTTTTTTGTTTTGTTTAATGAATGTCATATTTGTGTAAGGTGCAGGGGGCCGGGGAGAGTGGATGGTGGTTGCGAGTATACTCACTGGCCATAAAAGTATTGTCAAAATTTTTGTTGTGAGTAATTAGCTTGCAATTATTGTTAAATGTTTGCAACCCTTTTGGGGTGCTTTTCATTTAGCATAATGGTATTTCAGTTGTTCATCACAACAAAGGTGTTTTTTTTTTTTTGGGGGGGGGGATGGATTAATGCGTGACTACCCCCGGTATTGGTCTGCAGTGATTCGGTAAACTATGATGAATCCAATATAATTGAATGTTTTATGTTTTATGTTTTATGAGGTGATACTGATCGTCATGACCCTGCGGCGATTCCAGTGCTATTTGTAGCTTAACATATTTTCTTTTCTTTTCACAGACTCCCATTGCAGCTGTTCCCGTAACATACCGAACAACTGAAGAAATGCCCAATTTTCACGCACTCAAAGACCCCACCACAGGTATAAGACTACTACAATGTCAGTCCTAATTTTTGCCTTACAAAGCTTTAAACGGTACCGGACCTGCAATATATATATACATGTGTATATTGTAGTATTTATACAATTAACTTTGCATAGATAATGCGATAACATTTTTATTGACTAGCATTCCTTTTCATGACATACACCAGTTGATGAAAAAAAAACCCAGACACTTTCTTTAGACGATTTGTAGCCGCTTTTAAAACTGTAATCATACGGTTATGAAGAATGAATTCGTGAATTATTCCAATGACATATCAACTATACGAACCCCTCCTTATGGTCATGATGAAGTGCAATGTAGACACGATTTCATTACACCAATACTTTTAAAAGCCATCAATACACCTACCGAAGGACGCGGCCAAGACAATAGTTCATTCTAAAAAAATGCCTTTCTCTTCTCCACAGATGAGATCGCGTTCCCGCTCAACCTCGACTGCCTGCTCTGTTCGCGAGACGACATCGCCAAGTTCGGTCGCCGATGCGAGGAGCTCGGCATCAACTACGTTGGCCTATGCTGCGGTAACTCACCGCATCTTACCCGCAGTCTAGCCGAATCACTCGGCCGCGTCACTCCGGCGTCGAAGTTCTCTCCGAACATGGCGCTTCATTGTATATACGGCACCGATGACCGTGTGAATACCTATTTAAGAAAAGACGTTAAGAGCGCTTTGTCGGGGCAAGAAGGTTGAGACCCCCAAATTCCCCCCTTTTTTGTCACGGTCCACTATAGTTGACCCAATTTTAGAAGAGGATTTTTTTAAAAAGAGGATCAAATTAATTAAAAAAAGAGAGGATATAACAGCCAGACGGGTGCCACTATCACAACACAAGAGCTTCTTTTAGAAGAGAGAAAGAGAGAGAGAGAGAGAGAGAGAGGGGGTCATGGTTTTCCATTATGTTTCTATGCACTACATTATTGTATCACACCACATCATTCAGATGATAGTAATAAATCATGTCTTAATATGACATAATATCCTATGTCCCAAAAAACCCCAAAAAAAAAAAAAGATTGCGTAGGCTTGTATCATTTGAGAGGTACAACCTGTAGAAGAATGTTAATGTTAATTAGAATGTTAATTCTAACATTTGAAGAAAAAGAAAATTAGTCCTGATCCGATGAAAATCCAATTTACCATTTTCGTAATGTAATCCAATTTAATGCATAAATCCATGTTAAGTGCCATGTTACAAATTATTTAATTCACCTGTTATGATTAATTGTATTTCAATATTCACAATACGAATTGCGTACATTAAAGGGCCCATGACATCGAAATACAAGTGTATTCCTGTTGGTGTGCAGTCCTGCATACATCTCATATTTTGATATGTAAACTTCTGAATTTGTTTCATAGATTTTTAAATATTTTTTGAAATATTTGTTTTCAAACTTGCTAAGCTCCACCCCAAAAACCTCCAGATCTCATTCCCCTTGTGACATCATCTGTCAGTCATCAATGAGCTAACTTGAGAAAGTGACATGTAACTTTGCCAAAGTTGACCACCTGTTACAATACCACAAACAATAGCAACATATAAGTTGCTATGTCAGACATGTCAGACTAAACAAATATTCTAGAATAGACAATGGTATGTAATTTCCCCAAGCTTAGCACACGTTCATGATAGAATTGCATGCTTCCATACATATGTACAATACATCATCATTGCCTTTGTCTTCCTGGTGATACTACAGCATGTCTGACATAGCAACTTGTATGTTGCTATTGTATTACGTATTGTAACAGGTGGTCGACTTCTGCAAACTTACATGCCACTTTCTCAAGTTAGCTCATTGATGACTGACAGATAATGTCACAAGGGGATGAGATCTGGAGGTTTTGGGGTGGAGCTTAGCAAGTTTGAAAACAAATATTTCAAAAAATATTTAAAAATCTATGAAACAAATTCAGAAGTTTACATATCAAAATATGAGATGTATGCAGGACTGCACACCAACAGGAATACACTTGTATTTCGATGTCATGGGCCCTTTAATTGTTTGCTAATGTTGCAAACATTATGGCCTGTCCTACCTAACTACACGTAATATATGCAACTCGCTTTATTACTACTGAAATACAAATATTCGTAACAGGTGATTGAAGTACTTTGTAACGAGGCACTTAACAAAGATTCGTGCTTTAAATTTGATTACATTAAGGAAATGGCCTATTCCAACCATAAGAAACCCATTAAAGGGCCCATGACATCGAAATACAAGTGTATTCCTGTTGGTGTGCAGTCCTGCATACATCTCATATTTTGATATTTAAACTTCTGGATTTGTTTCATAGATTTTTAAATATTTTTTGAAATATTTGTTTTTCAAACTTGCAAAGCTCCACCTAAAAACCTCCAGATCTCATTCCCCTTGTGACATCATCTGTCAGTCATCAATGAGCCAACTTGAGCAAGTGGTATGTATCTTTGCCGAAGTCGACCACCTGTTACAATACGTAATACAATAGCAACATACAAGTTGCTATGTCAGACATGCTGTAGCATCACCAGGAAGACAAAGGCAATGATGATGTATTGTCCATATGTATGGAAGCATGCAATTCTATTATGCACGTGTGCTAAGCTGGGGGAAATTACATACCATTGTCTATTCTAGAATATTAGTTTAGTCTGACATGTCTGACATAGCAACTTATATGTTGCTATTGTTTGTGGTATTGTAACAGGTGGTCAACTTTGGCAAATTACATGCCACTTTCTCAAGTTAGCTCATTGATGACTGACAGATGATGTCACAAGGGGAATGAGATCTGGAGGTTTTGGGGTGGAGCCTAGCAAGTTTGAAAAACAAATATTTCAAAAAATATTTAAAAATCTATGAAACAAATTCAGAAGTTTACATATCAAAATATGAGATGTATGCAGGACTGCACATCAACAGGAATACACTTGTATTTCGATGTCATGGGCCCTTTAAGCTCTTGGACCAAAGGTAATACATTATGACCCTTGAGATCACCTGCGGTATGACGCCCCCTTGAGTAATGATATTTCTCTAAGAAATAGCCCATATTTACAAAGCTGTCAGAAATATTGATAAACAACGTTATGTCTTGATCAAGACATATTGCATCTTGCCTGCCATTTTACTCTAAATTTTAATAGCGAATTGGAAACGATATTTTAGTTGTACATGTATACAGGAATCTCCTCTGTTGATCTGCTTTGTATCATGTAATTAATCTACACATTTATTTGATATAAACTCGAGAATATATTGTATCCTGGATTGTAGTCAGCTTCAAAGAATGTTTGTATCCGATGAATGATTTAAACTCGAGCACATTTATGACCACCTTCGTTCCTGTTTGTTTTTAACCTTTTATACTAATTGTAATGAGCAATTCAATATAAATTGGAAATTTATTACAAATGTTAAGTTTAGAAGTTTGTCTTCAGTATGCGTACATCATTTTTGTTTCCAAATTGTTAAGCTTGAGAAAGAAAGAGAGAGAGAGAGAGAGAGAACTGGAGAGTGAGTGAGAAAATTATGCTTACATGTTGAAAGTGAAACAAAAAAAAAAAAAAAAAAATCAAAGGCTTGTGTTAACAATGTTACTTTTCTTCAGTATGACACAAATGTCTTTATTACTATGAAGTAATCAT
Source organism: Mesocentrotus franciscanus (assembly GCA_037976565.1). Classification (NCBI taxonomy): domain Eukaryota; kingdom Metazoa; phylum Echinodermata; class Echinoidea; order Camarodonta; family Strongylocentrotidae; genus Mesocentrotus; species Mesocentrotus franciscanus. The sequence goes on along the minus strand of CP137671.1, from coordinate 30,224,111 downwards.
GCAGAAATAAACGAACAAATCTTATTTACAAGAATGTTGTATATATTTTCATCAAAAAGTACTTTTAAGGACAAATATTTGTTATTTACATTTGCATCTTGACCTACAATGAAAACAAGTCAAAACACTCCTTCTTTCAATAAAACAGAGTTAGCTACAAAACAAGACAATTCAACTTCGCAGTCATCCATCGCCGTCATAATTTAAGCCTACAATATCAAAATTAGCTACATAACTCTTTCCAACATTTTATCTGTTAAGGAAAAGAAAATAATTGCCCCTCGAATTAATCTTGACGTCATCAACTAAAAAAAAAAAAAAAAAAAAAAAAAAAATCACAATTCAATGAGTCATTTAAATAGATTGAGTCTCAAGCAAAGCTATCTTTACACAAAGTTTCCCCAACTAGATACCAGGGCCCCGTCATATAAAGAGTTACGGTTGATCCAAGTCCTCCAATCAATCGCAAGTTTGCAGTCTCCTATCTATTATGTACATGGTTGTGATTGATATCAATCGCACATAAGGTGCGATTATTAATATCAACTCTTTATAACACGGGGCACAGATGGACACAGTGCAGCACTTGTTGCTTTGTTGGGCAAGCACATAACCAAGAGATATGCGCCAGCAGAGGTGGAGTGTGGGTCCAGTCAGTAGGGGAAGGGGGTGCATGTTAGCTCGGGGGATGGAGAGGGAGCTTTAGGAAAATGAGATGCAAGAGAACAAGGTCCTTGTAGTGACGGAAAGGGGGTCGTATCAATTCTATTCGTTTTGCATTTTCAGGCTCCTGTTATTTCTCTCTTTCTTCTCATTCCCATTTTTTTTCTGTTTCTTTCTTTTGGCCAATTGATTGGGGGGGGGGCGTGTCCCATGTTCACCCATTTACCCCATATCTACATCTATGTTCGCCTTGTGTCCAACTGGGCTCTTGCCTCAGCCAGAGCCATCTATACACAGGGTTTCGCCCATTTTGGTTTCAATTATTGGTCACAACACGGCGTATATTCTTTTTGTTTTGTGCTTGCCCAATAACCATCATTCGCCATATTGTGTCCAACTTGAGCCGGGTTGGCCAAACTCTCCTAATCAACGGCTCTGGTCTCAGCTATAGCTCCGCCCCTCTTCATTGACAAATGACAAGATATTTTAGTATGTTTCCCTTTTCATGCTCTGTTGAATACTTGGAAGATTAATTTGTTATTGTAAAAATAGCCATGGTTTATTATGAATAGAAATGGAAATCCGACATATATAGTTAACAATTAAATTATTCACATCCCTTGTAAATTTTATATTTTGTGTGTTTTTCGTAACTCAAGAATGAAAGGTGGACTGGTTGAATTAGGGCCTTTGTAGAACACTCGATTACACTAGATGTAAGCTTTAATATGTCATATTCTCAAGAAACATAAATTGGGAAAAATAAAATTTTCAATTACTTAAAAAATGTCAAAACTTGGTAAAGGTATGAATAATTTAGATGTTAACTGTAGATTTTGAAAGACCTAATTCTGTACAAAATTAGGAACTTTATCTTGGAAAGGTCTACTAAAATTATCTTATAAAAAAAAACAACAATAGGCTACAACAATGTCCAAATGCTGAGGAATAGATTTTATAGCAACAGTTTTAAAATGTTGTTGGCGTCCATATATGCTCAACATACATCGATAAAACAATTGTCATAATCTCCAATGCATAATGAGCAAATTTATTCGTTATGTACATAAAATGCTAAGAGTAAATCTTCAAAATATGTACAAGAAGCAGTCATCGCGCAATCGTTAAGGTTTATTACTTATTAAGTACTTACAAACATATTCTCTCTTGAACTGTACACAAACAAAATAAAGTCTTCGGCGATATTGCACTAACCGATCTCACTCGTCCCTATTGTAAACGCAACGAGATCATCAATAAAATAACATTCAACACTAATCAATAAGGAAGTACAATCAAATTGGTCTCTAATGCATAATTATATGTTTACTAGATTACTACAAAGACAAATAAATATGGAGGACGGAGTACAAAAACTGCATCTGGATTCTAACATGTATGTCCAAAAAATACATGATTAAAAAACGATGATACGTAATTTCTATTGTCGTCGGAGAGGAGTATTAGTAGTATTAAATCATTATTTAATATAGTAGTAGTAGTAGTAGTAGTAGTAGACTTCGTCGTTGTCGTTGTTGTAGGAGTAGCAGTTAAAGTAGTAGCACTTTCGATATAGTAGTAAATAATAGTAATAATAGTAGTACAAAAAGTAGTAGAAGTAGTAGTACCCATTGTCATCGTCATCATTGTCGTAGCATAGAACAAGTAGGAGTATAAGTAGTAGTAATAGTGGTAGCGATGATTGTAATAACACAAATAGCAAAAATAGTAGAACTAAATTAATACTAATTATGATATAGTGATAGCAGGAGTCGTACTAGAAGGACCTGTAGTAGTAATAGTAGTAGTAGTAGTAGTAGTAGTAGTAGCAGCAGCAGGAGTAGTAGTAGTAGTAGTAGTACTAGTCGTCGTCACCGTCATAGAAGTAGAAGTAGTAAATCAGTCGTCGTCGTCGCAGTAGTATAGTAGTAGTAATAGTAATAGTCTATTCGTAACAGCAGCAGCAGTAGCAGTAGTAGTAGTAGTAGTAGTAGTAGTAGTAGTAGTAACAGTAGATGTAGTAGCAGTAGAATTAGATGTGGTATTAGTAGCGGAAGCAGACGCCTTGTTTGTGTAGTAGGCCCCTAAGAATATGATACAAGTCAAAACACAAATTACCTCAGTAGATCAACTTGCTACTCCTTCCTTCCTGTAAAACATTGTAGACTACTATATCAAACCCTGCAAAAATATCCTAACTTAATTTTGTGTTGTAATTTCCTTTATAGTTTCTCTTTTTCGTACAAATTTCTGTTCGTCTTGTAATGTTTGACACTCTATACACGACTCACTCATTTTTCATTATCATTAGCATGAGAATAACAGTAAAATATAAGTTCCCGTCGTTTATTAAACTCTAAACACATGACCTTAGCCTAAAGGCCGAGGAAAGATAAAATGTCTGAATACAGTTTAGTAATATAATGTACTTCAAGAAACCCGTGTTATCTCACCAGCTTAATCGATATGGTGTTTACTCAATGCCCAGGCCAATGGCCCGTTTCTTGATTTTAAAAATAGATTTGTAATATTTTTTTCTCATTCAGCTGAAGAGACATTTCTGACAACCTGTATTCTTCCGAAAAAATCATATTAATCGTTTTAGAAAAAACTAAACTCGATAGGTCGATAAAATCCATGTTCTTTAGTATAAAAATAAATAATGAAATAGACTTTATACAAGTTATGTGTTTCCTGACAAAGTAAATCGTGCTTCTATCTTTGTCTTCTAATTAAAAAAATTAGAGGAAGTTGACTAAGATCGATTATAAAAAAGAATTTTTCATATAAATCTACGATATTTCCAATTTCGATTTACAAATTACAATGTAATCGTGATATATGTTGCACAAACGAGGAGATATAATGAATATAAATCAGCAATATAAAGCGATAGTCTAAATTGAATTATTAAAATGGAAAAAATAGGCCTACAATGATTATAAAAGTCAGTCAATAGCTCTATAAATTCAATATTCTTGCAGAAATCCTCTTTATTTGCACCTCCATACGCTTCAAAATGGAGTCCACCCATAAAAGAAGGAAAGTAAGTCTTATCTGCAAAGCAGTAGTCAAGAGTACTTCGAAACCGGATTATTTGAAAACCGTTGAACCGGTTTCAATCAGCGGTTCTACGACGTCACTGCATTCGATCCGGTTCTGACTGTTGCTGTGTACGACTACGACCTCTGGTTCTTCGCGACAGCTCGTATCTTCCACCCGCACCGAAGGCCGTTTGGAGTAGGATGAGTGGCCCGACGTGTCGGGTGAGAGCCACGGCTGTACCTCGCTTGGTCGATGGTGACCATGTGATCCCTTTGATAGAAAGATAGGAAGAAAGAGCAATGGGTAGATAAAGGAAAAATATTTTGAGAAGAAAAAAATAAATGAAAGAAAAAGAGATAGGAGGATATCAAGAAACAATGAGGGGGAGAAGGGAAGGATGACGGATCGTGGATTGTAGATTTAAAGGTAAAGACCAGTTTTGGAAACGCCTCTCTCTCAAAAAATGAAATGGAAGCTCTCATTACCAATCATGTGAAAGAATATGTTTTGACTAATACGTGATGATACAAATTTTGCCGGGAAAGTCGGGAAACCGCCTACTAATTGATATATTTGGTAAATTATTATATCTATTGGGACCAAATAGATATCGCGCACGTGGTCGCGTAGTCCCATATACATCTTTCTGTGTACAGTGCTTGTAACTTTACCAAGACTGGGCCAAATTTCTTATCATTTTGATGATTCCAGAACCTTGCAGTACACACCAATACTTATATGCTAGATGATCAACCTTTTCTGATCGATTCCACAACGTTTCTTTCACAATGCAATCGCATGACCAGAACTGGTCTTTATCTTTAAAAAACCACGGCAACACAAAGAATAATATTATATAATTGATAACACAGCAACAACGATACAACAACAAAGAGTTTAATAGAGACTGTTTTATACACAGCAAAAGCAAGACAAAAAGAAGCTAGATATTTTGTGCTTGGGCGTAAAGACCAATGCCTTAATGGAAACACTTATATATCTGTCTGTGCATTATAAACAGATAGCAAAAATATATAATGAATTATTAGTATGCATTGCAAATGCATTTACGAAAAAAACTATATCTGGCCTTAAAGGAAACCTTACGCCCCAAAATAAGTGTAGGTATTCTGAAAAATGAGATGTATCCCTGCCCTTTGATGAGATATATAACTGATGAAGATATTCTTAGCATGATGTGATGCCTTTTAGCATGACATGGGCGCAGCCATTTTCTTGAAAAGGTGACGTACCAGTTGAAGTTGTACATGTATCATGCACCAAGCATTAGTAGGAAAGACTTTTTAATCAATAACATATCCTTTACTTTTCAATGAGGACAAATCATAGCTGAGAAGATAGAAATTATATTTGGTGAAAAATATATAACGGGAGAACAATTGTAGCTAATTTATTTTTAAAAAATACTAAAATACAGTGTATAGCAGTTGACAAATCTATTTCATTTATGAGAAACCTTCACCCCAGAAGAGCACCAACTTATTTATGCAATTTGCGTTCTGGCAATTGTAGTACAAAGGATAATAGCAGGTGAATGAAATACTTTATCCCCACATACACCTGGGATGGATGCATCCTGATCCATAGATGTGAATACATTTACTTGATAAACGACGTCACGTTATCAAGAAAATGGCATGTCGTGCTGAGAAACTGTACATTATTCTTGCTTTATGCCTCTCTCATACACGTTGGGGAATATTGTAGATTAATGGGCAAGAATACAGTGTGAGTCAAAAAAAAGTTTATACCTAGAAAATTGCTAATTATTTTAAAAATCATCTACGAACAGTAAATTATTATACATCTTATGAAAGAGTGTTTCATTCCAAATTATTTGGTACCATTTTTGTGAGGTATGTCTTCATCGACTTGCGCCAAAGTTGCTTATGTGATGTTTGAATAAAGCAATTGGGATTTGGGTATTAAAGGGATCCGGTAACTTTGTCTCAGATTCTGAAACAAAATTCTGGATTTAGCTCATGATGCAATGATAATCATAAACCTTTAGGTCAGTCAGGAACCCCATGACTTTTACAAGCTGATCGCCTGTCTGATTATCAAGATATTTATGATTGGAATTACAAATTTTGAAAACCGTTCGCCTGATGGTTTTCATAACACTATAGTCTATTAGGGAAAACGAGTATGGTAAAACCGGTCAATCAAAGATTTTTACTTTTTGAGGCACTTCTTGATCATTTTGAAGCGCAATTTTTTTAGGGCTTCATTATTACACCATATCACAGACACTAATAACATGTAGGGCCGTGTATCTCAGATTTAACACTGTTAAACGATCCCTTTAATTCGGTCTTTGTAGATCCATATTCATACTGTAACATCCCTAACAAAATTAATCATGCCAAACATATCAAATATCGAATATCAAATATCAACGAACATTTGTGCACGTGTGTGTGTGACTTTGCTTCTGCAAAAAGCGTATGCAATGCATTTAACTTGATACATTAAATTCATTCTCTCACTCCGCTAATCCCAACATAATACATGCTGTAGGCGTAACTTTTGCGCAAGTCGATTTTTGCACTCTCGCAAACAATGCCTCTTGTTCATCCAAGCGTGAACACATACCACACAAAAATGATACCAATGATTTGGGATAAAACACTCTTTCATAAGATGTATAATAATTTACTGTTCATTGATGATTTTTAAGATAATTAGCAATTTTCTAGGTGTAAATTTTTTTTGACTCACACGGTATAATAAATCTCTCAGAGTAAGTAAAGTTATTTCTTGGGATGAGGTTTCCTTTAATAGCTGTACAGTGGCGTTTGAACAGCATTGTTCTGTCCGTATGCTTAAGAACAGAATTAATAATGATAGCTTACAAAATAATATTTAAAGAAAGAAGAAAAATGATAAAGCGCTCTATGGACTCACCAACCAACAAATAAAAGTTTGTGCAGTTCAGCAGATTTTCGATGACTCCTAGCGCTGGGACGACATCATGCACGAAATGCAAAACACAAATGTGAATAGTGCAGATGGGTGCAGCGAAAAATGGTGGTGGTGATGGTAGTGTTGGGGTGAAAGTGAAAGATGAAGTGGATAATGATACAAGAAAACTGTGATGAGAGATGTAACAACAATGATAATCAAACGTTTTTGAATAGCGCATAACACATAGACATAATTGCAAGTCTCTATATGCGCTTTACAGAACAGAATACAGAATGAGTGGAAATGATGCACTGGTTTCATATTAAATTGTGAGATCTTACATTAATTATGAACTTTTCATATGTTTCTATATCTCTAAGGTTCAATTCAATGAGATATGATGGAGCAAACTGATGGAAACATTGAAAAGTTAATAAAAAGTACTTAACTCGATACGGGATTGGATAGGTAGCCATGGAAATCTCTTAAGAATGGGGATATTGATTCATATTATTTTGTTCGTGTATACGAGTCGCGCTGCGATTAAAATAAAATATCTATAACTCCTTTCATGTTTCTTTGAGAGCTAAAAGGACATTAATTTCAATACATTTGAATGCAATGTTAACGCCCTTCTCGCTCTCAGCATACGACATTAAGTTGAATACCATGCTCATGCAAACATACTATTTAGGCATCTTAATTATGTTGGGTGGTAGGTACTAAAGGTCACGGAATGCTAGTCTGATAAATGATGAAAGTAAAATAAATAAATAAATAATCGGTTTGTTAACTACTACCCAAGTGCGTCATGCCTGATTAACCTTTTTGGGGGGTCTTTTCCAAATTGTATAGTCTAACAGAAACATGCAAAACAAAACAGCAGATCAAGAATTAAAAAAAATTCATCTCCTTGTTTCTTTCTCTGGTGGGAATTGTGCATTTAAAATATTGTTTTTTCATACCTTTGTCGAGTTGAGCCGACCATTGACCGAGCCCGCTCGTGGTTTGCCGTTGTGGGATATTACCGAGAGTTTGGTAGCAGAGATCTTCGTACCGGTGATCGAATCATCGTATGATCCCGACTGATACGTTTTGCCTTGCTTCCGACGACCACACAGACGTCGGATTGGTCGTAGGAACTGGATGTTGCAAAGCAATGCAAACAAAAGCCAAAAGGTTAATATCTGGCAAGGGCGTATTCAAGGTGGAGAGGGTGAGGGGGGGGGGGTGCAAACCGCGAAAGATCCATCATATCTCGGTAGCATTCCGTGTCGTAACATAAAGCTAGACATTGACAGGGCACCATTGTTGCTCGTTGGATGCATATGTTTAAAGATACTATGTCCCTTTTGCAGCCAACATCAAATTTTGTAGAACTTTGCAGGAATTATGAATATGTCATGTATGTCCTATCTGTGAAATTTAAACATTATCAGTGTCCTAATATTCAAATTATGCAAGGAAACCCGTTTACTTGCTAGACTTCACTGTCAGACACTATTGAGTGACTGACTGGCTTTTTCATCTTTGGTAATAACATACATAAAATGAGCTGTAAAGGGTACATGAGCATTTGTCTACATCAATAACCCACTTCTTGTAATGGCCAAAATTAAACTGATTGAATCTTTGCGCAGCATAAAACGTACGACCATTCGGTACAATGGTCTGAAAAATCAGACTATTACTTACTGGCTCTATAGCTCCTAAGTCGATTCGACAACTAATAGTCGTTATTTTCCCACTTAAAGATGTTTTCAAGCCCCCCCTTTTTTAGGGAAGTTCTAAATTAGTATTGTCTTTCAAATGCCGTTGGAATTTAACCTTTTCATTTTTTTGGCCTGCAAATGGGACATAGTACCTTTAAGGTATTCAATGAAGGTGGGTGATGGTGGAGTCGCAGGGTCATAACGTCACGATCCATCTCCCTATTTTAATCCCCCCTCTCTTTCTCTCTCTCCCCTCTCCCTTTCGCAATTTAATGGGACGGGTCAGTAGAATTTGGATTGATAAGGCTCACAAAGTGATGCAATTGTAATTTTGTTTACTTTTTGTTTAACAAGGTTCTACATCGATTCGAAGAGTATCTGATATGTATAAAATCAATTAAATGTATAATACGTATACATCTCTCTGACTAACTGTTCTTGCAGAAATGTTGACATAAATACCGATTGGATGAATCGTAAAATGAAATTGAATATACAACTTTGTAAAATGGAAAAGAAATGGTTCGGAATAGAAATGACACCAAAAAAGGCTAGTAGTTTAATTGTTAAAATTGTAAAAATCATTTCGAAGTGAAAATTGCATAGTGGCAGTTCTTGAAGTGAGTAATTATCCTAAATGGCTAGTATTGAAAAGTAGATTATTATTTTGAAAGAATGGTGTACATACCCTTTGTCTGAAGAACTGCGTAGTGACTGTGTATAAGATTGGGTTGAGAGCGGAGTTGACTGGTAACACAAAGATGGCAAACCATGCATGCACTGACTGCGGTATGGCGATACCTAAAGATAATAAGAATCAGTAAAGATTGAGCATACAGCCATTAAGGTCATCGACAAAATGATTTTCATCATTATCACTGACATCTTTATGACCATTATGAATATTTAAATAATTATGATCATCGTTATAAATATTACACCTTCAAGTTTCCTCCTCATCCTCCTCATCAACTTTGTTATGGATCGTCATCGTTATCATTGTTATCATCTCAATCGCTTTCACCAAATCCATCATTATCATCTTCACTATAATGACATAGCCTTTTCACGTCAATGAAACGTTATCAGGGTTATAGTCACAATTCGTTGCTTCCATTATCATCATCTCCACCACTCTCATCACCACCACCACCACAACCACCATAATCGTCATAACCACCATCACCACAACCACCACCACCATCATCATCATCTTTATCATCACCATCTTCATTATCATCGCTATCACTACCATTATCATCATCACCATCACTATCAACACCATCTACAGCACCCTCATCACCATCACAACCACCACCACCATCACACTCTACCCCACCACTATTCTCAACATCACCATATCCACCACCACCACTATCATCATCCCCCTCGTCTTACCTGCATAAGATGCTATCTTGACCAGTATGATAGGCATCCAGCAGATAAAGTCAGTAGCGACGATGATCGTGAAACGCTTCAACAAATTCCAGTCTTGCGACTCTTTCGTTGATCTACAAGCAGATCAAAGAAATCAACAAACTAAGAATCATTTCTTCTTCACTGATATATTCATTTGTTCTTATCTGTGAGGATTTGTCAATCAATTGTGTATTTGAAGAGCCCCCACCTCGTTTCCCCTAAAGTGCTTGTTCGATGTCGGTCGCCAAACTCTTGAAAAAGAAGAGATCCTTCGACACCTCGCAATAATTGTTAATACCATTCCATTTCTAGGATTGTCCTTCCTTGAAATCGGTCGTAGATGATCTGCAACAAACCCGTACAACAAACCCGCAATATAACACGATCGTAAAGACTTTGTAAGAAAAAGAAACCCACCTAAGACAATTTCATTAGCCACATGATAGCCTTGTTCATCAACTTTTATTACAATGACGTATTACGTAATCCTAACATTATTTCTATGGGATATAACATAGGATATTGGAATTGACCTGGGGGGGGGGGGCATTTTATCAACATTTGTTCACCGACAACTGTCGGCGCCGACTAAATTTGACCAATCAGAGGCCTGGAAAATAGTCGGTGACAATAAAATTGTCGGTGAAAATGATATTAGTCGGTGAAAACCACCGACTAATTGTTTCATGAAACGCCCCCAGGAGTAGATTATTTCACAGTCGAATTTGCGACCATGCTTAAAGTACTAACCTCATAGCAAGACTGGACTTCCGCACGGTTGCGAACATCTGCGCGTAGGCGTAGAGGATGAAGAGGAACGCGAAGAGATTGAAGAGGACGAAGACCACCAGGGTGAACTCCCAGCCGTGGTCGAACGGCCGATCGAACTGGAGAGGGAGACACACACCGTTGCCACCGTAGAAGAACTCGCCGAAGTATGAGCGGTGCAGGACAGGGAGGATGGCAATGAGCATGGCGGCTAACCAGAAGGCGACCATTAAGATGACGGCGTGGGCGAGGTGACGCTGACGGAACTTGAACGGGTGTACGATCGAGATGAACCGGTCAGACGTGATCACTGATTGGGAAACAGCATTATATTCCTTCTCATATTTCAATCATAATTTATCAAATTATCTAAGATAAATTGGTATATAAGTTATGTTAAGAACACATATTATAGTCAATGTCAAGTTTAGTTTATAATTATTCACCGTATGACACAAGAACGGTAAGATATTGTGAAGGATGCAGGACTTTTGGTTCTCCCTTTAACAACATTTTATGTTTTTAAGTTTAAAAATATCCTTTATTTTAATCACTTATACACTATTGGAACTCTGTAAATTTCAATTCCAGCCACAAATCTCTAGGTATTAGTAAGTTATAGCTAATTCACAGGTTTGATATGACATAATATATGATTAATTTAATTTGTACATATGGTTCAACTATGGATATTTTCTTTTTCTTTGTAACCCATGTACATGGATATGTATACGACATCTTATTTTGTTACCCACTTGAATACATTTGTAACATGTTGTTGTTGTTGTTAATAAATTCAAATTCAAATTCATTCAAAAATTCAAATTCACTTGAATACAGAAATTTGGGTTCTTAGGACCGACTGGTTTTGTCGTCTGGAAACAGCCGATTGGTGAAATGGACTCTGCAGGTCGCACATAACTTTCAAGTCAGCCTCTGCGTCACAAAGTGCAATAAATCTATAACTCTTATTTATTCCTTGAGTTTCATTATTTCCATTTGATTTGTTCTTCCCTTATCCACCTAGTGTTATTTAATTTGTGTCTGATTTGTTTATGCTCCTTTAAGGACACCGAATATGGGTCTAGGAAGAACAGCGTTCGGGTCAAGAAAATATCGATCTTGATTTAAAAATACAAACAACCAAACAAACCTGTTAATGTCAAGACAGACATTTCACTGGATAGAAGACTCAGTAGTCCACACATCTTACAGACCCATCCGCTTCGCCAATCTAAATCCTTGAATATGTACTCGCCTCTGTGGAATTTAATATAATTATATCGAAAATTATGATAAGAGACAGAGTCTACAATAACAATTTAAAAAGGTTCATGTTTTGAAAGCACACCGTATATCAAGTGGGGTCTTCTTTTTCTCGTGGAGTGTATAGAGGTACCAATCGAATCAATTCGGTATACTTTCAAAACAAGTTGATTTTAGATTATAAACCCTTCTGCACTTCACAACTTACGAAAAGGCACAAACGATATAAAAACAAAACAAATAATAAAATACCTGTGACTATGACGATGGAGGTTTAAACAAAATAAATCTCCCCTTCACTTCCTCATTCTGCTTATGCGCACAATTAACATACATGAATATGTATAAGGTCTCTACCAATCCATTGTGACCTTCGGTACCCTTCGGTACCCTTCGGTACCCTTCGGCACCCTTCGGCACCCTTCAGTACCTATTGCACATTGGCACTCCATGGTCATTGGTACCTCTTGACACCCACAGTTTCAACTCTAGTTCTGCACCTTTAGGAATCTATTGGCTCTTTTTGCACCAACGAATTCCACCTCTTGACATCCATTTCCACATCCATTTGAACCTCTTGACACCCACTGGTACCTCTTGATATCAATAATTATTTACACCGCTTGGCATCCAGTGGCACCAAAATAGCAAATTTTGATTTTCCCTGCCCTCAAGAAAAGCTATATATATAATTGTGTTTTGGTGAGTCTTGAATAAGGAGACTAATTCAACATCATTGTTTCTTTTCCAGGTGAGACATAAGTTAGTCTACTCATTCAGAATTCCAGACTCAAGATACCATATTTTCAGTGAAAATCGGGGGTGGATCCTTTACGGATGTCGTACCTAAACATGACGTCATGCAGTCCGATGATAAGCAGATAGAGACCCATGAGGAAGTCCGCCACGGCCAGGTTCATTATGAAGAACGAATGGACTTTATTGTCCTCGCTGACGAAGCATCGGGCAAAGATTACCATCAGGTTGCCAAAGCAGCCGAGTAGGGCTACTAGCCATACAGCACCCCGCAGCAACCAGTTGCCCAAAAGATCGTCGACGTTCGAGATGCCGTCTCCTTTAGGCAGGCAGACGCGGACGTTTGGCGCGTAGCCACACATGAAGAAGAAATCGAAATAGCTGTAGAAAAAAAAATTGCGAATTATTATAAAATTGAGTTGGAATGAAGAGAAAAAAAGAGGGAAAGAGAGGGAGGGAGAGAGATATAGACAGAAACAGAGAGGGAGAGAGAGGGAGGAGAGAGAAAAAAAGAGAGGGAAGGAGGTAGGAGGAGCGAGAGAGGGATAGAGAGACAGAGAGAAGGTAAAGTGGGAGTGGGGGGGGGGGTAGAGGTCAGAGAGGAAAGGGGTTTGGATGAGATTCAATAATTCATCAAATCATTCTCCCGTCGTTTAGAAATATGCTGTGTCAGAGTAATGAACATGGACTTCAATATCAGGTGTTTTACCATTGCTATGGCAGCGAGGTTCTGAATAAATTACTAGGTTGGTTGAGCATCAGGGAGCTTTCGGGCTTTGTATGACAGGTATACTGTGTGATTGTTATGGTCGAGCGCTTCTGCATGTACACATTGCTAGGTCGGTTGAGTTTCAAGCAAGGGCAAGGCTTGGTTTATGCCACAACGGCCATTTTTGTTTGAATGTGTTTGGGCTGCAAGGTTGCTGCAGGGTTTTACTGAGGAGCCGCTTCCCGGAGCCAAATAAGAATCTCTCGGAATAGACCGTAGGCGTGGTAAGTGACATTTAAGTTGTTTCTATTACAGCAAGTTTATATCAACTGAATGTCTTGTTTTTGTACAACAAACCTGACCTTAATTGAAACATATCATCTAATTAAACTGAATATCAATTTGTATAAACTGTTGCTGCAGAGTTTTACTGAGGAGCCGCTGACGATGTGCCTTTCCAGCCAAAGAAGAATCTCTCGAAATAGACCGTAGGCGCGGTAAGTGATATTTTAGATGCTTCTAATCAAGTTTATATCAACTGAATGTCTCGTTTTTTGTACAACAAACCTGCCCTTGATTGAAAACATATCTAAATAAACTGAATATTTATTTTGATAACCTGAATATTTATTTTGATAACCTGTTTTCAAGCATTATTTTTTGATATGCGGAGAGGGTCAAGCAACCTAAGCAGTAAAACATGGACATATCCCGGTGCGACATCCAGTCATTTTTTTAAGGTTCATGAAGTATCAATCTTATTGTTGGATTACACAGCAAAGGTCCAAATGAATCATTTACTTTTTTTAAATAGCAAACGTACACAAACAATTACGAAGCATTTTAACGAGGAAATTTTGTTATCTTACATGTTATTGAGATTCTTGAGTGGGGTGAAAAGCTTTCGAGGAACTTCGGTAAACTTATTCTTCTGTAAATCTCTGTTAAAAAGAAATAGATAACAAATACATAAATACATTAAACGTGTTGTTGTGAACAAATACGAATTAAAAAAAAAACCGTAAATGGGACTGGCGTATATAGTTCCGGATGGCATATGCCCTTATTCAAGTGGTGATGGAAGAAAGGAAACAGGGATAGGGAGAAAGAGAGAGAGAGAGAGAGAGAGGAAGAGATAAGAGACGGAGAAAAGAGACGGAGAAAAAGAGACGGAGAAAAGAATCGTTAGAAGAAGACAATACGGCTCCCCTCCAATATCTCCTCACTTGACGGCCTTGTTTTATCGCATTTCATTTTGTTCTGACCGTCCTTATTCCACAGTGCCCCCACCGAGTGAAAAAAGAAGTTTGTGACCTGTGACTTCCGTACATATTATCATTGCTGATGTTCATTTTGGGTGGTAGAGCCTATTCATTTTGTTTGTCATTTCATCTATATATTTATTTATTCATAAGTGTTTATGTTTATCTTCTTTTTTTTGTGGTCTAACACTCCCTATAATGATTCTCATGGCGATGGCGGTCGGTAAAACATGATACTGAGAAATGAACTTTGAAGGAAGAAGAAAAAAAATCCGGTGTTAGAAAGGATAAGCTGAATGTAGGAAAGAAATATTGGGAAACGAAACGATTTGAAAAACTCATCAAATATTGTTCTTATCTGGAGAGGGAATTCGGTATTGATTTATGGCTGTACGGTTTGTTACTGATACTCACAGTGATTCCAACTTTATCAGATTATCGAAAGCATTCTCCTCGATGACTTTAATTTCATTTTCGCGCAAACTCCTGTAAAATTGGGAAGAAAAAAAAGATTCATCATGATTTTCTTGTAACTGTACAGCATGATAAAGAATCAATCCTACCACAAACCAAATACTATAGATATTAAATTGATGGCCTCTTGGGATAGTAACATTAGGACACTAGAAACGTTGACGTGTGAATGACAAAAGTGCTACATAAGAAGGAACGTTTTCTTTGGCTATACAATATGTAACGAACAAATCAACTCCTTCCAAGTATGCGAAGATAATTTATATCGAATTAAAAAAAATAAAAATAGTTGTCTAAAAAACCCTGACCATTTTATGATAAATGGGAATAGATACATGTATTGTTGTGAAAAGGTATCATTTTGTCAACTAGAAATGATAGTTGAATATTCATTTCCCTTTTTTCATGTATGTAAGTAAATTCCTTGAGAGGGCAAATTTTCTGAAATTGAATTAGTAGGTTGAAATACAACATAATCGTAACTACTTTCGAAAAATCAACGAAGGGGCAATATGTCTATCCTATACAAATCATGTTTTGATTACGTAATACGTCTTTGTAACGTAAGCACATTTTAAAAGGGCGACGTACGAGGCCATTGGAATTGTAAAACAAACTGCAAATGTCATTACTGCATTTATTGTAAGAATGATACTGCAAACTTGGATAATGTTTTCGAATCTGTTTTAGAAAAATCTGTCGAGAAATAAGAGGGTTTTCGTGCCACCCTGTGTTATATTCATAGTTATTCCTAAAGATGAAATTTACATCTTATACTCACATGTCTGTCACGTTTCCTAACCCATCAAACATTCCGGCCTCAATGCGACTCAGTCGGTTCTTCATTAGTGTACTGTATAAATAAATAAAATTACCATCTATTGCATGAGAACATTGGTATAAGCACAATATTTTCATAACTTTAACATAACTTAACTTTAAGTGAATATATTTGATTATTTTTAATGTGATTCATAATTTAAAAAAAACAGACCACTCAGACGTTTAAGCAAAAATTGTACGCCCTTGTTATCGAATACAAAAATAAAAACTTTCCTGCATAGCCCTTTAAACTTATTATGATTACTGACCTATTTCAAAATCGTCACTCTCTATCGTAATGTAGTTGAATCACTGAACCATACACATTTCAAGACATTCTACTTACAAATGTTGTACTTTCTTGATGAGTGCAAAAGAGCCTGGTTCAATAGTCTCGATCTCATTCTCATCTAACTTTCTGTAAGGATTGAACAAAACAAAAAAGGATTGTAAAATGATATATTCGTATGTATAAAACTTTATAATCAGTAATATTTTTTGTTTTTATTTCCGTAATCAGATAAAACATTTCAATTTGTAATGACAGAGAACAGCTGTTATTCCATTGGTTCATTGATATACAAAATAATGCTTAAAATTAACAAATATAATTGTTTATTACATTGGACATTCTGCACTCAGCGGTCGTAAATATGACACAACAAGAAACGAAACTACAACATCATTTAAAATTCGTTTACTTTACTGTATATGAACCATATATCTAAATTATGACAAGCTGCTTAAATGGACCAGAAAATATTATACCCTGATAATTTCAGTTCAATTCATTTTTAAAGTTTTATTTCCACAAATTTGAATAAAATAATACACAAACAAGCATAATTTACACAACCTTAGAAATGCATGTAGATTAAAGGAAGACAAAAGAAACTTGCGGGCATTAACCATTAACTAATAATATCTTTACTTTTTTAATAAGCTCTGATTGTAACAGTGCAGTGTATATCAAAGCCTTGACAATTCTACAGAACATTAACAAAGTAAGCACACATCCACCACACATCCACAAAATGTTTATCTTATACTTACAGAATCGCCAGCTCGGGCATTACAGGAAATATCCCCACGGAAATATTCGTCAATTTGTTGTCGTGTAGCAATCTGCCACAAAAATAACAAAAGGAGACGATGATATATGACTAGCATCTTAAATTTGATTAAAAATCGGAGCAAATGGAATACAGATTATTTAGAAGAGCGATTTGCGTGATGTGGTGAATACAATCATATCATCGATGATTTTGAAAGTAGCCATTCTAGACAATAAAGAAAACAGGAAGGGAGAAGATGCGTTGACGAAATATTCCACTTCAAGCACGATTTTGGAGCTGGAGATGGGACGGACCTACATGTACATATCTCTCTATATTTTTCTTCAAGCGTATGGAGTCTTTCTTTTTGCTAGCGAAAGAAGCACTGTTCATTGTTAAACTGAAAAATCATTATTAACATTAGGGTTGGGAGATGTGGGACATATGTTATGCCATATCAAAAGTGTCAAAAGGCAAAATGTTGTTAAAGAGAAGGTTGAGTCCTGGGGAGAGGTGAAAAATAATTTGTGAGCGTTATCATTGTTATTATGTAAGTGTGGAAGAACATCAGAGAAAAAAATGTTCCTGAAAAGCATGGCTCTTCAAATGCCTTCATATTCTAAATATGACAAGTAACAGCTTAAAAATGAGGCCCGATTTTTATAGCACATGTTTGTGTAGTCCCATATACATCTTCCTATGTACATTGCTTGTTACGTTACCAAGACTGGGCCAAATTTCTTATCATTTTGATGACTCCAGAACCTTGCAGTACACACCAATACTTATATGCTACATGATCAACTTTTATTGATCGATTTCACACCGTTTCTTTCACAATGCAATCGCAGGACCAGAACTCAACTTTATCCATTAATGTCGCCACATTTAAGGAGCTGATACATCCAATACATGTACCCGTACTTTCTTTTTTCTTTCTTCTTCTTCTGTATTTAAGTCCATGTTTTTGCTTAATGAAAACATTTCACCATCGTTTTCAGTATGATTTTGAAATTTTAGGAATGATGACGAGTATTGTCAAAACTACTTATTGAAAAAAATTGCTAGCTGTTAATGGATTTTCGACATTTTTCCCCCGACAGCACTGCCAAGTGTTCTAGCTGCACCTCAGTCGGCTTGGAGAGTACTTGGAAAATATTAGCTCTGAAAAAGAGCTATATAACAGATAATTGAAGATTTATCTGTGATAATAAAGGAAGTTTAAACAAGTAGCGAGAAGACGACTTGTTTAACTGATCAAGGCGCCTTGTTTAGGACGAGAAGGCGAGTTGTTCGTCGAAATGCGAGAAGGCGACATGTTAAAACTCACCAAGTCGCCTTCTCACTTTCTCGTCTTAAAGGTATTACAAAGTTTTGGTATGGGGTCATGAATTTGGTTCAAATGAACATATTAGAAGCATATGCGATTTTACAATATTCAGTGGTTGTTGTCGCAGTTGAAATCGAGTCTAAAGTGATGAAATTGTAAATAATAAACCCTTTATGCTGTATAGTGCACTCTCAAGACTGATATTAATTTAGCTTTAAAACAATGTTTCTTGAATATAATCGACCGATTTGCTATTCCCGATTGGAAATGATATATCGGAGCTGCATATTCTGAGATTTTCATGGTCGCAGCTACCATGGAATGGACTTAGGCGCTATTTAAAATATTTGAAATTTACCGGGAGCACCGGTAAATTTTGATTATTCAATTTGCTCGAAAGCAGAAGTGTTTTAGGGGCTATTTTTTTTAGTGCTTCTAATACATCCACAGGGACATCCAAATATATCAACAATTTAAAAAATAACTATCCATCCAATTAAAAAATTTCCCAAAACTTTGCATTACCTTTAAACAAGGTGCCTTGGTGAGTTTAACAACTCTCCTTCTCATCTTCGCGTCTTAGACATGACGCCTTGGCGAGTCAAACAAATCTCATTCTCGCTGCACGTTTAAACTTCCGTAGTTCACGGACGATTCCTTGAAACTAAACTAAAAGCCATATAGCCTTCTGAGGGAGGACGGCTTAAGTTACGGGATATCGACCAGACAATAGAAATGATGTCTCAGCACAAATTGGGATTACAATCACAGTCAATAGAGGCATTGAATATTTTTCGCAGATAATAATTTTAATGAACTTGTATAGACGGTAGCAAAATTGATTTGTCGAATCGGATGAACGCCGTATAGGATCTAAGGCTTAATGCGGAATGAATTGTTAAAGTTATAAATGAGATAATAACCACAAAACAAACCGCGAAAATGTCTTAGGAATTGTTCATGAATATTTCATATGTCCCACGCTAATTCAAAGAAGGAGGATTATAAAGAAAATATTTAAAAGATTCATTCATCGCATTAAAGAACAAAAGAATGAACCAATTAAATGAAAGTAAAAATGAAAATAGAGTGGCGGAAAGATAACCTTTAATTATAGAAAATCCGAAATAAGATAATAAACAACACGAACATTGATGAAAATAAACAATATCAACCAATTCTGCAGAAACTTACAGTTTCAGAAGATTGTCCATGCCATCAAATGTACCATGCTCGATATTTGAGATGTGATTGCTTGATAGATATCTGCAGATAGGAAAAAAACTCTAATTGAAGCCCATTCCATTAAATAAAAACGCAAAATTTTAAGTAACGGGAAGGATTCTGGTTGAGAAACAAATAAAACAATATGACGAAGTTTGATGTTATAAGATAAACTGTAGACAGTAATGTGATTTGCTAGTGTACGAATCAGAAGGTGGGACCTGGAGTTAAACAATTTGATGATGATCTAAGGAATTCATATTTAAAGAATGTTTGAAATATACATCATTAACATGATCGAGCAAAAGAAATAATAATTTATTCTTTTCTACCCAGAGAAGCCTCATCAGCATCAGTGCTGTTCTTACTGAGGGCCCTGCAATTTGTATTACCCAAGCATATTCCAGGTACCTTCTTCCTCCTGGGTGGAGATCACAAAAGTGGATTAATGTCTTGCCAAAGGACATTCGTGCCGGGCCAGGATTCGAACGCTCAACCCTTGGATTGAGAGTCAAGTGAATGAATCACTTTACCACGACACCTCGATAACACTTCATACACGTCATAATTGTATATTAAAAGGCATTATAATGGAGATGTTCAATTTTTAATATAATTAGGACCCGTGTTAGGACAAACCTGGACAACTACCCCAAGTCAATTACACCACTCGAAGGCTCTGGAAAGCTTCCCCCCCCAAAAAAAACTAGAACAACAAACGGTCACCCCTTTTAGAGTGTAGTAATTCTGTTATAGATGACTGGGTGAAGTTTTCCTAGGGGTAGTTGTCCAGATTATGTTTGTCCTAGAATTGATTGTTATTATTACTGTCATTACTTTTATTTACTATCAACGCATGTTTTCAACATATTAAAAGCACTAAGGTGCAGTATGAGCATCCGTTGCAGACAAGCCAACTATCAAATTCATTTTGAATTTTACTGCAATATGTGAACTGTGATCAACCCCAAAATCATGCAGATCACTTTACACACATGACTAAACTGGATACTTACAAGTCCTGCAGTCTCTCCAATCCATTCACATGGGACGGTATAATTTCTGTGATTGCGTTGTAAGAAAGCTGACTGAAACAGAAAAAATAAGATTGGTCTCGAATTACAGACCATGAAGCAGCTGCATCTTTCCAAAAATAATGATGATGATGATGATGATGGTTAGGTCGGGAGATTGAACATTTCAGTTAAAAGTAAATCTTATTCTCTCACCTAATCCACCTCGTCATAAAAAAATAAATAAAGGTGATTCAAAACTGGTCAGTTCATTACCTCAGAATCAAGTTAAAAACATTATTTGCTCCAACACAACCTATAGAAGACACCGCATATTACAAGAACATCCTAAGCACAAGTTGCATATTAAACATGAATGACGATGATGATAATAATATAAAATAATGCACATAATAATAACAATAACAATAATAATGATAATAATGATGATGATAATAATAATAATGATATGAAGAAGAAGAATAATGATAATAATATAAACGATAATATATATTTATTATAACAACAATGATAAATAGTTATAATAACATCAATGATACTAATAACAATGAAAATGATTAATACGAAAGACTTTGCGGTGATTTACAATTAGGAATTAGCGGAAGTGATGGTTGATCGGATTTTACATTTCTTTCCGTTCCTCTTTTTTTCCCTCATAAATAATTGAAATATGCCCTTTATAAAAGTAACAGCGACAGCTTCTTTCTACCTTTAAAATGAAGATAACATTTAAGATTAAATAAAAGGATTAATTCTTAAATATCGACTGGTA
This sequence comes from Mesocentrotus franciscanus, assembly GCA_037976565.1. NCBI lineage: Eukaryota > Metazoa > Echinodermata > Echinoidea > Camarodonta > Strongylocentrotidae > Mesocentrotus > Mesocentrotus franciscanus. Next base: position 30,202,872 of record CP137671.1, on the reverse strand, counting down.
GCCGAACTTTGCTCTTCTATCGCTAAAATTTTCCAAAAATAATGGTGTCAATTTGCAATGATGACTTTGACAAGACAAAATAGTATCCGAATTTCAGAGTAGCATTTGCGCAATAAGAAGAAGAAGAAAAAAAACTGCCATAATGGATTGGCACGTAAATTATCATGATCAGGCACGTAGTACCGATTCTAAATGCAATCTTTATAATTCTCTTCACATTAGGGAGAGGGTACTTTAAAAGGAACTATGTCCCATTTGCAGGCCAAAAATGAAAAGGTTAAATTCCAACGGCATTTGAAAGACAATACTAATTTAGAACTTCCCTAAAAAAAAAGGGGGCTTGAAAATGTCTTTAAGTGGGAAAATAACGACTATTAGTTGTCGAATCGACTTAGGAGCTATAGAGCCAGTAAGTAATAGTCTGATTTTTCAGACCATTGTACCGAATGGTCGTACGTTTTATGCTGCGCAAAGATTCAATCAGTTTAATTTTGGCCATTACAAGAAGTGGGTTATTGATGTAGACAAATGCTCATGTACCCTTTACAGCTCATTTTTGTATGTTATTACCAAAGATGAAAAAGCCAGTCAGTCACTCAATAGTGTCTGACAGTGAAGTCTAGCAAGTAAACGGGTTTCCTTGCATAATTTGAATATTAGGACACTGCTAACGTTTAAATTTCACAGATAGGACATACATGACATATTCATAATTCCTGCAAAGTTCTACAGAATTTGATGTTGGCTGCAAAATGAACATAGTATCTTTAAAGGGATGGGAGGACATTGTTCATGCGTGTACGACAACGGGGAGAAGGGTGTGTGTATGGGGGAGGGGGGGGGGTGTGAATGTGTTCTGTGTCTGGTAGAATCCATTATTCATGAAGGGTGTATTATTTCGGGAGAGGTCGTTTATTCAAGAATAATCTTGCTATTGATGACTTACAGCACGGAGAGGCTACGAAGATTACTGAACAAGTCCGGGGTAAGCTCAGTGATCCCACACGCCACCATCTCCCTGCATGTAATAGGAATAAATACGTACATTATTGTACATGTATTAGTAAAAACCTATTTTGTAACATAGGTTTTGTTTCATTGAATATTGGGTGAGAGAGAAGAGAAAGGGAGAGAGATGAAGATGGAGAGAGGGAGAGGGAGAGGCAGAGACAGAGAGAGACGAGAGACAGACAGACGGACAGACGGACAGACAGACAGACAGACGGACAGACAGACAGACGGACACACAGACAGACGGACAGACAGACTGACAGACGGACAGACAGACAGACGGTCACACAGACAGACGGACAGACGGACAGACAGACAGACGGACGGAAAGACAGAGATAGAGAAGGTGAGAAGGTAAAGGGATGTGAATAGGATGAGAAGAACAGGAAGAAAAAAGAGGGATGAAAGGATCGATGGACTGATAAATAGATAGAAAGATAGGTAGGTAGACGGGCACAGAGAGAGAGAGAGAAAGAGGCTAGGTATAGGCCAAAAGCAGTGAAACTATATGCAAAAAGGGACAGAGACAGAAAGACAAAAGACAGAGGAACAGGCAGAGAGAGGGAGCCTGATAGCAAGATCGGGGGCTAACAGAAACAGAGAAAGCAAGGTATATAATTATGGAGGAAGATGAGACGAAGTGAACTTCTGAAGAAAGAAAACCACTCCATGGCTGGTTCATGGAAAGATTATGTTGTCTGTTTCAGATTCAGCTGCCCTTTGAGCGGAGTGAACACTGGATACCACCGGGGCCCTGGAGGCGTGAATCAAGTCCGAGGAGCCCTAGACAAGCAGCTAGCTGGTTATCAAGTAACCTTAGGGTGCGTATTGTATTTATTCACCTCACTCATACACGGGAAAAGGGGGGAAATGATAGACGAATTTGATGTTTGTTTTGAAAATCGATCTTTGTCGGATGATGGGGAAAGTAAAAATGAAGATGCATAACCTGTTGAGTCCTTGAGCCGCGTAATGAATCAACAAAACGACCTTCAAGGAAAGTCAAAATGAACAGGCAGTATTCCTTACAACAAGGACTACTCTTCATGAACTCTTGCAATTTGACTCGTTTTTCTGGAGGTTGTAGTCTTGGCTTATCCGTTATGATTCATCCTCATGCATCTTCCATTAAACCCTGAATATGAAACCTCAGTTTCGAAGGTTGTCTTTGGTAGATGTTACTTTGTTTTACTTTGCATATGCCCCTTTTTAAGACGCCTTTCAAGGCCTGCACACAAGATAGTTATGAGCTCATTTGGCACGTTTGGTAAGAGCTTGGTGATTTTATACAAAGTATTTTCTTTTCCAAGAAAAGGTGGTATGATTACTCGCCTCTCTTCTCACACGGCTTTTGATGTGGGCATTTTGATTTGTCTTGTAAAATCAACTGAAAGAACAGTTCGGCCATGTCGCTCATAAACATCCAAATAAAAAAAAATACTGCAATAGTAAGGAAGATTGTTGTTTTAGTCATTTATATTTCATTCACTTCCAGGAATACCACGATTATTACTTAAACAAAGAACGCGAGAAACAAAAACCAAAGAACCCATTAGCTAATGCCCGATAGAAATTAGAACACGAAATTGCTTTAAAAAAAGGGCAAACATGTCTACTAAATTTAAAACCAAAAAAATAAATAAAAATGCAAGTGAAGATGCTTACAGTTCTCTAAGGCTGACCAGATTCCGGAAGCAGTCCCCGCCCTCACACCGGAAGTGATTCCGCGATAGTCGACTGAGAAGAAATATAGAGAGAGAGAAAGAGAGAGAGAAACGTTGGGGTTGGGTACGTAGTTATTAAAGTCTCAGGAATGCTATAAAGATCTGAAGATTTTAGACAAGCTGAAGCCACTGACCCTCGCACATTTTCATTCTTGTTATAATACGGTGTATCAGAAGCACTTAAAGCTGTAAGTGATCTCAATGGATGCGGATTGACTTTTCACTTCTGTCATATCTTTTTTTTATGAGGGGGGCACAATTTTTCAATTTTTGTCAATGATTTTGGCAATGTAATTGGTTTTTTACTGAATCTGATGTCTAGGTGAACTTGGACAGAGAGACAGACAGGAAAAGTGGAAGGGAAGGGATGTATGGGGAGGGCTGGGGGTAGTCCATCAGACTCAGTACACCATATTTCTTAATTATATTCTTTTAAAACTTTAAAGCAATGGAGTCAAACACAGTTTGATTGACAGAAATCAAAACTTCCAGAGCCTAGAAGCAAGCAAAATGTTAAAGCTCATAATATTACGAAACATTATGAATAAATCAGAACATGACTCCATGGATGTGGCACCAAATAATAGCAGATTGTATCTGATTTTTAAAAATTATTGATTAGCAATTGTCTCGATATGGCAATACTTACAGAAGAGTAAGTCGCCGGAGGTTGTCAAAGTGCGCCGATGTAATCTTCTCGATTAGATTATCCGATAGATCTCTAGAATTAAAACAAATAAACATAAGAACAGATGAGGAGATAAAAGTGCCAATGAAAAATAATTTTCGCATAATTCCGCCTTCTAGAAAATTCAATATCAGTGTATACTACTAATGGTAGGTAAAATATGCAAGTATTGGAGTTTATTTTAAATAAAAGCTCCCAACATCTTTCTCAAGATTGAAATATAATTCATACAGCAATGACAAGTGGATTTCTTGATAAGTAACAAATCAGGAAAAGAAATATTCCATACGACTTTCACATCTAACAAAGATATCAAAATGTAAGTAATATCGAGAATGACCTGTGTTAGAGTTTAGAAAGGAAGCACGGCAGTGTAGAAAGATATGAATAATGGGGAAATTTACTTACAGCATTTCCAGGCTCGTGGTGTCGTGGAAGGCATCTTCGTCCATTGTTTGCATTTGATTGTGGGTGATCACCCTGTATAATTGTGTAGAGAGGGAGAGGTAATGAGAGAGAGAGGGGGAGTGTGTGAGAGAGAGAGAGAGACGGAGAGTTAGGGAGAGAGAGAGACAGGGACAGAGACAGAGAGTGAGTGAGGGAGAGAGAGAGAGAGAGATAGAAAGAGGGGGGGGGGTAGAAAGATTTAAATTAGAGAAATATCGAAAGGGAAGAGGGAGAGGGAGATAGATAGGTGATTAGAAAGATAGATGGATAAATAGATAGCGAGAGAGAGAGAGAGAGAGATGAAGAGATTTTTAGCGTTGAGAAGGAGGGGAAGAGATTTAAACAGAGAGCAAGATTGGAAATAGAGTGAGTAGCAACAATTATAGGGGTCAGTGAATTAGAGAAAGAGAAAGAAAAAAAAACAATTGACAGACAGAAAAAAGGGGAATGAATAGAATTAAGAGAGAGAGAGAGAGAGAGAGAGGGAAAGGGAGAGAGAATCATGTCGAAAATGTGACGCAATATTTTCTTTTATAGTGTAAAATAGAAATATGAGATGATGAACTGATAAGATGAACAAAGAAGGCAGGTGGAAATCATTATAAATAGCATTAGCCTCATTAGGTAGACTGATAAGCGGGATTATTTCTTTTAATGTTCTATCGATCACTCCGAATCATTCTTATACTCGGTTAACTATTGTGTCAGGAATACCTGAGGTTATTGGCATTATTCATTACTTAGCTTTGATGTTAACCCTGGGACAGGAGGGCGTGAACTTGGTTGCTAGTGAAACTTGACTTTCTACATATACGGAATTAAAATCAACGAACTTGTATAGGAAGCGGATGAGGAGGAGCAGTAGCAGGAGGAGGAGGGAAATGAGGAGGATAAAGAAGAGGAGGAGGAGGAAGAGGAGAAGGAGGAGGAGGGAAATGAGGAGGATGAAGAAGAGGAGGAGGAGGAAGAGGAGGGAAGGAGGAGGAGGAGGGAGAGGAGGGAAAGGAGGAGAAAGAGGAGAAGGAGAAGGAGGAAGAGGAGGGAAAGGAAGAGGAGGAGAAAGACGAAGAGGAGGGAAAGGAGGAGGAAGAGGAGGAGGAGGCGGGAGAGGAAGAGGAGAAGGAGGAAGAGGAGCAGTAGCAGGAGGAGGATAGGAAGAGGAAAAGGAGGAGGAGGGAAATGAGGAGGATGAAGAAGAGGAGGAGGAGGAAGAAGAGGGAAAGGAGGAGGAAGAGGAGGAGAAGGAGGAGGAGGCCGAAGAGGAAGAGGAGAAGGAGGGAGAGGAGGGAAAGGAGGAGGAAGAGAAGGAGAAGGAGGAAGAGGAGGGAAAGGAAGAGGAGGAGAAAGACGAAGAGGAGGTAAAGGAGGAGGAGGAGGACAAAGAGGAGAAAGAGGAGGAGGAGGAAGAGGAAGAGGAGAAAGAGGAGGAGGAGGATGAGGAAGAGGAGGAAGAGGAGGAGGAGGAAGAGGAGGAGGAGGAGTAAGAGGAAGAGGAGGAAGAGGAGGAGGAGGAGTAAGAGGAGGAGAAGAATGAGGAGGAGGAAGATGAGGAAGAGGAGAAGGAGGAGAAGGAGGATGAGGAGGGAAAGGAGGAGGAGGAGGAAGAGGAGGAGAAGGAAAATGAGGAAGATGAGGGAAAGGAGGACGAGAAGAACGAGGAAGAGGAGAGAAAGGAAGAGGACGAGAAGGAGGAGGAGGAGGAGAAGGAGGAGGAGGAAGGTGAAGCTTCAGATAAACTAACTTCCTTATATACATTATACAGAGAAAGAGAGATAGAGAGAGAGAGAGAGGGGGGGGGTAGAGCTGAGAGAGAGAAAAGGGAGAAAGAGACACAGGCAGGCAGACAGACAGACAGAGAACGAAAGAGAGAGGGAGAGATAGAGAGTGGGTAGGCAGGCAGACAGACATACAGACAGACAAACAAACATACAAAGAGATGGGTGTATATGATGCAAGGGGTAATAGTTTTTGATTGGCATCATCGCCCTCTTGGGATGAACACATTACGTGCCCTACTCAATCTCGGTTAATAAAAAGCGCCAATATTGTTTAAAAGCGGATGCCACGGGACCGTAATGTTTGTGATTCACAGACGTGGTCTGATTTCAAATTCATATCACCCTTTAGCAAGTATGATGCTTCAAGAAAAATCAGTTTATGTTTGAAGGCGGGAAAAATTCCGAGGAGAGGAAATTAGGAAAGGCATAAAACGTGCTTGTATAGCGGCATCCGCAGACGTGTAAATTGGAATGAACCGTCATCAATATTTTCGTTGCGGGCCATGATTCTTTTAATTTAATCGTCTCTATTATTACGATTTCTTGGGAAAGAACCGTTGCGTGGTTCAGTCACATGACCTTCAATGTACAGCTTGAAGAGTTCGAATCCGCGCCCATTACGTAACTTTGTCTAGCTAGTTCAATCCACGAATTGCCTCTCTCCATCCAGGTGAAGCAAGTGGGCATCGGCTAAGAAATAATACCCAAATGTGGTCTTTTTAGGTAGTTCCAACAGTGCTTATTAATTCAACATTTTAATATTTACACCAAGCGTATCTGCCGTTAATGTTAGCCTAGCAAAAGCGGGTTTTATATTGGAAAATCTTGAGTGCCAGGGGCTGGCAGATTTCAGCTACGTACAAGAATCACTGAAAATTTGTTGTCATTTCTCATGTCACGTGATATAATTCTATAATAGCCTGAAGTTGAAAGTCTTGGTATTTAATTTCATAATCATTCAGTCATTTGATATTGCACCATTTCTTTCATGAAATGCAAATTAAACAGTTGCACATGTTGAGAGGAAGTATCGGGTCTTATGCCATTAATCAGCCCCTAAATATTTAAACATTTGCATTTAGAGTACTAGAAAAATGAACACTAAAAGGGCAAACCAGCTCGACCTCATGGTTAAAAAATGAAATTATGATGGATGAGTCTTTTCAATGAGAGAACATGCCGCATCATTGCCCATCTATAAAACATGCATTATGCAGCTGGGATATTTAATTCGGCATTCTTTGAAAAGGATTAATAATTGTACTTCATCAATAAGTCATAAGCCATAAGTCGACTTTGTATGTCTATGCTGATGCTGGCCACATGCAAATCAGAGCATTTCATTTGCTCATGTATACTGACATGTACGAGTTCTACTGAATGATTCCCCCATCAAGATCGGAGGGGGGGGGGCAGACTGTGCCCCCAATTCGAAACCCCTTATGCCATTGAGTCCGGTGGCAATTGCTCCCGGCTGTTTTCCTCAGACATAATATAGACCCGTATTCTACTAAAATCTAAACCCGGCCCTGGGTTTAAGCTTTTGTCTAAAATCGGGTTTAACGAAAAAGTCTAATTTTCCTTTGTTAAACGTAATCTTAAACCCAGCGTCGGTTTTTTTACTGAATTAGTAAAATATGGACCGTAATGTTTGGGTAGCGTTGCAATTGGGTGTTAGGTTTAGGTTTAGGGTTAGGGTTAGGTATAGTGTTTGATCCAGGGTTAAATTCAGGAATTTCGTTAGTGCAAGACGTTTACCATGAAACAATTTGATCAGCCTTTTAAGTGTGTAGTTTTTTGTAAAATTGTGCCCCCCCCCCTTTCACAAACTTATGGACCCGCCCCCGGAAACTGTTGCAAAAGTAATGTGGCTGACAGCTGTTCTTTCTGCTGTAATCTTTCCAAAGCAGTATTAACATGCATTATAGATCAGGATTATAGATCAAGATAATAGAGCAGGATTACAGAGCAGGATTGTACGGGTGTTATTTGCTTGTTGGCTTTAGGATGTATGACTTCCAGTTAGTTAAAAAGTTGAGGAGTTTTGAGTTGCTCGTCTAGTTAAAGACTTGAGGAGTTGAAGAGTTAAAGATGAAAGAGTAGGATGAAATGATATTGTTCCTATTTTTTAAATACTTTAAATGTCAAGTTGACGAGTTTATGTCTTCGCCAATTCTTCTTCATGGGAAGAATTGCTCACAAGGTAGGCTTAGGGAAGTAACATCCTCTTTTACAATGAGATTAACGCGACTTTCCTCCCTCATAGCTCAGCGCGAACACCATGAAATTACTAACATGATACATTGACAAACTTCATCACGCATCGCTGTCGGATATTAATGATTAAAGATTCCTAATAATCATTGCATAGCACCAGGCTCGAGTATCACACAACATGTCCAAAAATGCGTAATGCGATATCGTTGCGCGTGGCCGTACAGCGTGTGTTTTGCCAGGAAGGGCATGCATGCATGCATGAGCGCCCGGGATCCAAATAATGCTCTTGGTCTACAATGACTTTCGTACATTGACCCCAAAGGCATCCACTTTCGCGGGAGAAAATTATGTGTTACATGATATGAAACGTCCTCGAATATGACATCGTGTGATGAAGGAGCCGCGGCATGACTGAATAAAGCTCGACTCAAGCTTTATACCGAGCAGGTAAGGGCGAAGCTGATACCAGATGCTTGATAATGAACATGATGAACATACAGTGGTGTAGCTACAGGGGGTACGGGTCCCCTTCCCCATCGAATGGTTGCAAATGATGAGAAAGAAGAGGAAAAGGGAAAGGAAGAAGGTGATAAGGACGAGAAAAGAAGACGCCTAGACTACATCTCGTTCCCCTCCTGGTTAGTAGCCCTGTAAATTCGCATTTTATTTTCCTAGTAAGACCCATGCGCCCCTCCTCATGGTGCCGTTGCCCCCTAAATGAGCGATCTCACGCTACGCCACTGTGAACTTAGACCCACATGTTGATTAAAGAAGGACATATTAGAGAGATGAGGGAGAAAGTGTAGTTGGTAAATTATTCAGTTGTGCTATCGTTATGAGTAGGACTAAAAGCTGCAAGAAGGGATCGAAAACCTCTCATCTTCTTATCCCTCCAATCACGTGTTAATGAGCCAGAGGCTATCTTGAAAGGAGAACATTGTTTCCATCCCTACATCCGCTCCTCTTGTTCTTGAGGGTTTACGGTCGATGCAACCATGTACCAAAACCGACAAATAAATGATTTGCTGGTAGCCAAGTCACAAGATTAAAAAGGAAAGGAAAAGAAAGTCAACTAATGGCGTGGTGAGAGGAAATGGATGCCTGGAGGATATTTTATTTTTAAAGAACACTTTCTGGAAGTGATTGAGAGAATTGCGTAAACCCAAAGGGAGGATGTTGCTTTTTAAGATTTCCTCGTTAAAATCCCAGAAAGAAATTGGGTAAATGCAGGGCTGCTCAATGATAATTCCACTTCCCGTCTGTAGAAGGATTCCCCTTTCGACATTAATTTCTGTATAAGCTACCGTCAGCCACTCATCGTTAACACAAGGCAATTCCCCCCAAACGTCCCTTATTACCATAACCAATAATAACACATCATCGTCATCATCACCATCACAATAACCATCACCACCACCCACACAATCATCATCACCTCCTCTACCACAACCATCATCACCACCACCACCACCACAATTATCATCACCTTCACCGCAATCATCACCACCACCATCATTACGATAATCATTATCTCCACCACCATCACAATCACCATCACCACCACCACTGCCACCACTACCACCACTACCACCACCTAGATAATCACAATCATCACGGTCTCCACCACCAGAATCACAATCGCCACCACCACCACCCCAATTACCATCACCACCACCAGCACCAAGATAATCACCATCATCACGGTCTCCACCACCACAATCACAATCATCACCACCAAGATAACCATCATCATCACCATCTTCACCATCCGTCACCACAATCATCATCACTTCCATCATCATCTTCATCACTACCATACACCACCACCGCAATCAACTTCACCTCCACCAAAATGATCATCACTACCACAATCATCATCACTTCTATCACCGTCTCCACCACCACAACCACCATCACCAAAATCACCATCACCCTCTCCAGAATCATCACACACCACCACACCACCACCATCACAATCATCGGCACGACAATCACAATCCTCATAATCATCACCACAATCACCACCATCACTTCCACCACCGCCACCATCACAATCGTCACTATCATCACCACAATCATCATCACTTACTATCATTACAACCATCGCCACCACCTCCACAATCATCACCACCATCACAAACGCCATCATCACTATCATTCGTAAGCTTTGCCATCACCATGATCATAATGATATTGCACTTTCCTTCAGAAATGTGATGCTCACATCCATATATCATTTTTATCATGTTGCACTTACAATTCTCGAAGCATGGTCAGATTCCTGAAGCTGTCGCCATGGAGATGAGTGATGCGATTATCCGACAAATCCCTGCATCAAAGAAGCATGAATACATTTACATATTTACCATCTTAAAGATTTGAGTGATCTTTTGTTGATAACGGGGATAGAGTGATGTCCCAACAATTCTGAATAATTCCCTTTAGGAAAGACGACAGTGCCTGACAGTGTGAAAATGTTGCCCCCAAAACACACACTCTGAACCTTGTGTCATACTAGATAACAAGGTCAAGACCACTGATTTTAACAATATGTTACCACCATTCAAGAATGTTTATGCTGCATTTTTGTATTTGTTTAGACGGTTGAATATAAAACGGTAACATACTCCTCAATGGTTACTTATGATGTTGCAATCGTTGTTCAAAATCACAGTGGCAAATCCACCCCCCGAATACCCCACCGCCACAAAATGGTGATACCATATTTTGTATCATATGATCTACGTCAAATTCGTTTCCGTGCTATACTATTTAGTCTTTGACAGGTGCACATGCAGTTACACGTTAAAAACTATCTATTGAAATTGATCGACACGAATATAAATTATGATTTGAATATATAGGATTATGGTGGCTAGATATCTGGGTTTGTGTGGGCAAAGTTGAGTGATTGTGGTGTGATGTATCGCTCATTTTAGTTAACCTGGAAATTATAGCTTTGAAACGTCTTTTGAAGGATTTAAATTGAAGGAGTTTTCTCCTTCTTCCCACCCACGGTTTAATAACCTCCTCGCAAGAACAGAAGAAAATAATTGTTTCTCGCGTCAACGTGTAAAATTACAAAGCAGAAAAAAAAATCAAGCACATTAACGTTGATCATCAAACCCACACACATGACCATCGAACTAAATTTGTAATGTAGACGTCTCCTATACCATCTACTTCATCATGAATTTCAAGTAATATTCGTCTCAAATTCGATGAGATATTTCTACTCATAGCTGAAAGACAGTAGTGCATGTTTAAATACAAATTCTCGTTTGGATGTTGGTAGAATGGAATACATTCCACCTTCACAATTTATACAATGACCTCAACTTGAGATTCGGAGCAAATTGTTGGAAAATATCCACAATTTTTAGAAAGAAACATGCATGAGAAATAAAACAAGAGAAAATACTTACAAATATAAAGTATCAGCTGGAAGCCCCTCTGGGACTCTGTCCAGTTGTTTTGACGTGCATGCTATTTCCAGTCCCATTGGTTCGCCTGCTTCCCCAAAAAGTGAATCGGCAAAAGCGCTGGGGTACACGTCTTGTAGCATCGATTCATAATAGTCGAAATTAGCCATCGGGTCCTCGTACAGGAGAACACATCGGCATTCATCCGGGTACGTACCCGCATCTGAGCAAATAAATAAGTCTTGTGTTTAGATAATGAGTAACTGTTAAATAATATCAAAATATGTATTCAGCTGCGAAAAATGAAATCTTTAGTAAGCCTTTAAACAAATGTATTGGGTAATGCCTTTAGTTCAACACTTTTGAAATAATATATTTTTACAATTCTGCCTTTAAATATAAGACGACCTTTTCAGAAGAATTGAAAGAAACTCGAAATAATAAATGTTTCTACTGAATTGCCTGTTTTATAGGATAGAATGGTGCTTTGGGCAGGATTAAACATACAATTTGTATTGTTATAATCACGAAAATAGTGGCGGATCGAGGAATTAAATATGAAAGAGATAGCCATCGCCTTCAAAAAAAAAAAATCCATTCACTTTTTAAACCTTCCGATAACCATGCAATAACATTTTTTTCCATTCCAAGTAACCTGTGCGTATGCTATACGAGTTGACTCCCCCCAAAGTTCAATATTTGTGGGAAAAAAAATTATGTATTATGTTCTTATTCTTTTTTAAACAGGAGGGGCGGCAGATGTGCCCTTTGGATACGCCCCTGTACGTACCACACGCTGGAGGTATGAAGTCTTCTTCCTCAGATGAGTCATCGTGCTTGCCTTGATCCATGAAGGTATATACACGTCTGTTCGTATCATCAACTGTGATAGATACAAAATAATATGACATTGTTGGAAAACAATGTTTTAAACATTTTCAGGTGATTTTAACAGTTACTATACATCGACTTTCTCGTATATAAACGAAAATTAAATGCTTGAGTTTAATTGAGTACACCTAAAAGTCTTTCAGCATTTTGTAGTAAAAAGAACATGAATTTATGTAATATCACAAAATCGACAATAAATCATTGATAGATATGAGAACAAGAGAACGATGTTCGCCTCCACTATTCTTCAACGTATCGTCTTTATATATTTGTGCATAGACAATGTTTGTTTTCTAATGCATTTGGCATGTATAAATTCAGTTACATAAGGTCATGTATCGTTTATCGATTCACACACCGTGTTTTGGTGTACCTATAATGTCCGTGATTTATGGGAAAAGCGCATCAAAATAAATACGTTTGGATTGATTAACCCTTTTTTTTTTACCATTTGAGTATTATAAATTACTCCGAAATCTCCGAAAATAAGAAAGTTTTGACTCTGTCATTACCTGAAACAGAATGTCGCCATTTTCATACCACATTCATATTTGCTGTCTTTGTACAGGAAGTGTTCCCGATATTACACAAATGGCTATCAAAAAAAATAATACTTTTTCAGTAAAAGAGACGCTCGAAATCCAGGCCCGCTGAGCCAGTGGAATTTCGTTCGTAACTATGGTTTGTAACTAGAGCAAACCCGTAATACTATCTTATACCGAATAAAAGAAATTAAAAAACAAAACTTGGGTATTAATTCCGCTGGTGGACTTTGATTGATAGCTAACAGAGAAAAAGACTTAGATACTGGTAAACAGAAATAACAACCGCTAGAAAGTCCATGATCTATTTGAGGTTAATCAGGTTTTAAAGCTCCTCGTATTCTCTTCATCCATCATGTCCGTGTACATGAGAATAAGGATCTAGAAACTGAAACCAAACGTCATCTTCAATATCTGGCGCACGCAAAAATATCGACTCTGAAATCCAGACCGGTCTCTATTTTCATAACCAATCTGGAACCGATACTGTGTCTTAGGTTCGATTGCATATCTGTCGCTAAAGCGCCCGCTGATAGCTCCTGACCTTAATAATCGTGTTTTTTCTGTCTCTTGTGAGTCTATCTATTCCTTCTCTCTCGCTTTCTCTTTTTCTCTGTCAATCTTTCTTCCCCTTCCTTTACACCCCCTCTCTCTTTCTTTTGTCTCTGTCAATTTTTCTTTTCAAACACACGAACACCCGAACCCACCCTAATACACATGCACATACACGCACACATACACACGCACTCCCACACAATGTCTGTCAGTCTCTGTCTTTGTCTTTCTATCTCTCAATCTCCTGCCGCTCTCTTTCCATCTCACCATTATATTCAACTATATACAGGGGAGAACTGTTGAAGCCGAGTTTGTTTTCTTTCACACTTTTAATTTCTCTTACTCCAGATTCTATCATCAATGTTTCTGTCTGTATTAATATGTTCCACATGTTTGCCTAACTGTTCCCAATTCAGCCGTCTATTCCAACTATCTATCTCTACATCTCTCATGTCTCTTTTCTTTCCTCTCACTTTTTAAATCCACCTGCCTTCTCTTTTCACTTTTTATTTCTCAATTTTCTAGTTTTCTGTCTATTTCTCTGTCTTCCTTCATTCATATCTCTCTTTTTACCTGTTATCGAGAGTTTCCTCTCGTAGAATCCTCCTCTCGCATATTTCTTCCCTCCCTCCCTTTCTCTCTCTCTCTCTCTTTCTCTCTCTCTCTCTTTCTCTCTCTCTCTCATCCTTCTGTCATGCATGCTATCTGTTCATTCCCTCAGCTTCGCACCAAGAACTTTTTAAGCCCAAACGATGAGACTTGCCGAATAATAGCCGAACAGGTCGCCACGCTTAGATTTAGATTGAGATTTCATTGCTGAAAATCAACACCCTTCCCTACGTCACCACATATTAAATATTCTCCCTATTCTCGGTGTAAGTGAAGACCATTTCGCTTCCCCCTCCCCTCCGACATTGTGACGCAGCGACGTCCAATTAAATTATGATAAAATAAATTTCAGACATACCCATTGTTATACGTTCATAACGATATGGCTATGCCTTGGCAAAGAATCTAGAATTACATTTACATTAATAATAAAAATACCACTATAAAAAAATTAACATGATAAAGAATATCTTCTGGAATTATTTGGATGATGGATTAACGTTTCTTCGTAGTGTGTGCGAGATGGTTGCAATACTCCACTTTCTATAACAAACAAACATACAAAAAGAAGTGTATTGAAAGGTAAGAGGCAAACAAACAAAATAACAGAATGCGAAAAGGCAAAGATAATGGAAGTAGATGTAGGTATTAATATCGTATTCATCAAGAAACAAGAGTGGGCAAAAAGTTTCTTTCCACAGGGAAGCTAAAGTCAATTCCATGCATAAATTGCACGCTTCTGTCACTACTATTACTCCTAACAATTCTTCATGACATCATGGCTTTGTTTTCTGCGTTTTTCTCCTCCCACTCGCCATGTCACAAAGAAGGGATGCGGTTGGGCCATGTCCCGTTCCCCCTCCCCCGCACTCAGTAATGAAAAGACTGGACACCACACATGTGAACTACTACTTGGTTATGGCTGACATTTATCTGCATCTTACAAAATGCTAAAGCAGGCGAATTAAAGTATTTCTGTTGCTTTTACACAATGATGCATGGATATAAATACATCCCCCAAATAACATCGAAAACAGACATACTAAAGCTTTTCGACTTGCCCTCATCGGATTATATCACAAGAATGTACAGAAATCCGAAATCAGACAATATAAGCGGAAGCTAAAGGATCATATAAATATATCTTTCGAAATGCATGCTTTCTTCGGCTTAAAGCACTGAGCTATACACATCATTTTGTCATTTCTAGATGCCAAAGTGTGCTTTCAACAAAACGAACAAAACAATGAGGGGACGACATACTCGCTTGATTTCGTACCACGTATCTTATGGCTATCTGCGTTCATTGGGGTGGTTATTTAAATTGAATGGAATTGGAGTTTTACGTTTGGACTCGCATTCTAGGAACATTAGACGAAATAATAGTAATATAGCCTCCGCTTGCTTGACCTCGGAATGCAATCTTGGCCTGCCCGATAGACGATGGCATACATGTAAGCATGATACGGGAATGAACATTAATAAAGTAAACACTGATGAAAGCGGATTGGTTTGGGAGAGAGAGAGAGAGAGAGGAATTACCTCTACATAAAAACGCGAGCAAGACTAGTTATATTTCGAACACATTGCGTTAGTGTCTGTTTGTTTTTCTCACTGAGTTTTAAATAATATCGAAAAAGAACAAGTAAGGTGATGCTATTGAAACGTTCTCTGTGATATTGCGTTCATAAAAAATAATACTAAAAAAAAAACAAATATCGAAAAAGTAATTTTACGAACGGTTTATTTTGGGGTTGTATCTTTTGTTTTGATTTTTTTTCTTCTTTAAATCATTAGGTTTGCACGACCGTCAGTTTTAATGTATTTAATAAGCGACACAAACGGTATGTTAAAATGCTTTGTAATTACCAACGAGTGCAATAGCTTTTTAGTAGCAACTCTTATAGTTAACGAACTTTTATTTTGAATGGAATAGATGGATAAAAAAGACATAGGGGACATAATTATTACAGGGAATCGTCCCATGAAGAAATTAGTTTTATCCATAGGTTTTATCATAGACATGCCGTGTTAGTTTAGCTTGGTGTAGTCATGTGATCACGTCACGTAAATCGGTCAAACTCGCCCATATTTGCCCGCTATCTCCACTGATTTCTAGAGGTAAAAATCATTATATATCCGTGGCTATCCCACCCCAAATGCTATCTATACCCAATTTAGGGGTAGTATCGAGTTTCTGTAAATCGGGGGAGGGGATTTACGACTCCAAAAATTTTTTGAGTCCAGAAATGAGCAGAAGGTGCTGCGGTTTTCTCTTTTAAGAGAGATAGATAAAGTAGATAGATAGATAGATAGATATAAGGATAGAGATAGAGGGAGAGAGAGAGAGGGAGAGAGAATGAAATAGAGATTGATATAGATAGATACAATTAATAGATAGATAAAGAGAGACGGGGGGAGGGAGCGAGAAAGAGAGAAAGAGAAAGGGGGACCATGTCGGGAAGATTATTGGACTCGAAGATAGGTCTGTACTTATATAAATCTGGAAAACAAATTTATCTATAGAAAACAGAATTTTAAAGAAGCTATGAAAATACGTATTCGAAGTTTTACAAAAGGGCTTTCAAAACTTTGGAACCCTTTCATCATAAATGAAATGTATACCTGTACATAATTATGTTTGTATACTTTATATGTTCGTCATCTATGGGGAGGGGGGGGGGGATCTTTTTCTCTTTTCTTTGAGTGCAGGAATAGAGTTACATAATAGATTTGGTGTTTTGATTAATGTTCAAGATCTAGGTTCATTTAATTCAGTTAAATTGAGAGCTTTCCCCCATAACCTGCCTCACCTTTTCACCTATATCTGTAAATAAATCACTTCCAAGTCTCAAGAGAGCAAAATCGAAGACATATTGTTGTTGGACGGAGACGGGATTACGTCTTTCCAAAAATCGGTGATCCCAAACTTAAACTACGACCTAAATACATCGCAACGGCGTTCAATTTTCGGTCGATCCTACTCTGGTCTTATAGCAGGCGCTCTTTACAGTCACTTGAAAGAAGACTCTTTAATCGCGCATCTTTTAATCACTGGGCGAGTTATTCGATCCTCTGGCTAACTTACGTTTTTCGTTTTGGAGGGTCGATTTTAGTCACGCTCTCTCTCCTTCTCTCTCTCTCCGTCCCCCTCTTTCCCCCTCTCTATCTCTCCTTCTCTGTCTGTCTGTCTCTCTCTCTATTTCTCTTCCTCTCCCCTCTCTCTCTGTCTCACTTTCCCTATTTCTCTTTCTCTTTCTCTCTTTTTCCTTTTCTCTCTTTCTCTTTCTCTATCTCTCTTTCTATTTCTCTTCCTATCCCCCTCTTTCTGTCTCTCTTTCTCTCTCTATTTCTCTCTCTCACTCGCCGCGACCTAAATTCTAGGAGTCGAATAACTGAAATGAATGCAAAGAGAACATAGTGAATGATGCGAAGGTACTCGAGAATTGACATCATTTTAAAAGGAGAAATTAAGAGATTAGTAAACTATACTTCCACATTTTCTTAGTACATCAAAAGAAGGACCCTGAAACCCATAGAAGAAGATCGATTCAGTCATTTTATGTACGTAGTTGACAAACTTTATCGAATAAAATCAATAACTTTACGCTGAGGTATTTGTATTAATAAATTTACCGACACCTTAAAACTGAATTTACCACATTGAAATCTATTGCCCGTATTATTGTGGAATTTTCGCAAAATTCTGAACCGAATCAATTCAAATTGAGCATTATGTAACCGGAATAAAACCGGAGCAAGGTTTACAAGTGGGCAAGTACACGGATAATGTTTTAATATCTACTCTAGATAATAGGCAGATGGGAGAGTCGTGTCGTGTTCTAGTGGAAAAGTCATTGGACTATACTGTATATGCCATTCGGGGCGGGGTTCAAATACCTGGCGCGCAACCAACATCTTTAGGCGAGGAACTTCTCTACCAGCTACATTTCTTTTTCTGTTCAAACGATAATTACATTTTTGTACAAAAGAGATATGTTCCTCGTGAACTGTGCAGTTTCGTTTTCAAATACGAGAGAAAGAGAGGATGATGCAACTCATTGCATTCTTTATTCTATTTCCATGTATAACATATGCAAGTACATGTGCGCTGTTGTTTAGGTCTACAGGTTTAATCAGTGATCAATTTCATGGAATTAGAACATTATTTCTCATAATATAGTTTAATAGCACTAAACGGGAGGGAAAGAGAGAGAGAGAGAGAGAGAGAGGGGGGGAGGGGAAAGGGCAGATGAAAGAGTGAGAAGGAGATAACGGCAGAACTAAAGATGTGTGAGTGTGTGTTTGTGTATGTGTGTGAGAGAGAGAGAGAGATAGTAAGTTAGTGTGTGAGGGAGAAAGACATAGGGAGAGAGAGAGAGAGAGAAATAAATAATGAGAGACATAAGTAATGAGAGAGAGTGAGAGAAAGAGAGAGAGAGAGAGAGAGCAAGACATACATAGAACCATACAACGAAATGGGGGGCGGAGATGATGCTAAAAAACACCCACAACTTACTGCATTCTTCATCGGACTCGTCTGACTCGTTGTCGCAGTCGACGTTGCCATCACAGATCGCTTCTTGAGGGATACACTGTGTGGAGTTCATACATGGAAACCATTCACCACAGTGAGCATGAGGGTCGCTCGTCATCGGAGACTGACGACGGTAACGGATCAGTGAAGGGGCATCGTCGAGATCGTCGCCTAGGATGAAAAGAAGGAAAATAAACGCGGGTGTTAATAGAGTAAAGAGCAGTAACAAGGGAGGGAGTGGGAGATGAAGATAGTCAGAGGGGATGGTGCGGAAGACAGAGAAAAAGCAGAAAAGGAAAAGAAAGGTAGAGAGAGAGAGGAGAGAGAGAGAGAGGGAGAGGGAGAGGTAGAGGGCGAGAGAGAGAGAGGGGAGATCCAATGTGGGAAAGTGAAGCCCACTGACCTGTTGACTAACCGAGAAAAGTATTATATATATAAATTAGAAAGAGAGAGAGAGAGACAGCAATTTTTGCATAATTATGAACCACACCGTTCTTGGTGTTATTTTGATATGTAGAGAGAAAGAAATAGGGGAAACAGAAGATAGTAAGAGGGGCGAGGAGGAGGAGGAGGAGGAGAGAGAGAGAGAGACAGAGAGGGGCAAGAGAGAGGAGAAGGGAGGATGGGGATGGAGAGGGGGAGATGGTGTCAATACAGAACAATGTAGATGTATGTAATGAGATCATAAGCAAAAACACAAAACCGTTGCACTTAATGAAATTGAGTCGTCATTATAGACACAAAATGGGACCCACTCATCTGAACAAGGTATATACAAGAAAAACGCCTAACCACATGTTACAAATTCAATAAACTATCCCCCTGGTCTCTAATATCAGGAAATATCAAATTGTGCGACATGCCTCCACCGTTGTTTTCATCACGAAACCTCTGTTGACAGGGTAGTCATAGCACGATTTACGATAAAAGCGAACTTTCTTTAGTCACCTGTACGCGCGTTCCAGCTCTGTCAACAGAACGCGACCCGAATCAGAGCGCAGATATGCTCTATCCAAGATAGGCTATACGAACACCCACCCGCCTTTATCCATGACGGACAGCAAAGAAGGGCATAATTAATAATTGTTACAAGGAAGAAAATCACGATAAATATGGTTCTCTGGTGTATTACATTCCATTATCTTTTTTAAAACATATAGGGCAAGCCCTTATACTGACCCCCCCTCCCCCAAATAACAAAGATTGTTTCGTCATGTTCGTATTGTTTCTTTATACCCAGAATTCAAAGTGATGTTTTTTGCGATTTTTAAAACATGGGAATTAAATATATTAAGATGGTATAAATACAAAAATGGGTGAAACTAATAGCATCGCAATAATTGCAATAATCAAAAGCTTTTTTAGTAAGTCAGGTAAAACCACCGACAAGAAGAATTTGCCATAGGCACATAATCGTGAAACAATGACATTTTTATTTTAATCATTTTTCCCCACGATTTCATAATGTTCCTTGAAACTGATATTTTTCATGACGGATATAATCAAGAAAAGAAAACCAATCACGTTTGCTCTGAATTTCAGTGTAATCATCACATTTAGTCATCATAAAGAAGGTTCTTCACATTTTGCAAAGCCTCAAAGCGAAATATTCCTTAACAAAAGAAAAAGTCATTATCAATAAACGTTGCCATCGCTGTAATTTATTGTCACTATTCACAAACACAAATTAAATTAAGATGATTATCTTGAAAAGGAGAGGAAGGAAGATAAAAGAAAACGCGAAGGCGTAAGATAAACAAATGAAAAGGCGAAGGTGATAATTGTGTAACAACGATAACAAAACATGCATGAGAGTGTGGGGGAAGCATATTACTACAAGTCATGTATATCTTTCTGCTGTGCCACTAATATAATTTGTAAGAATAGAGAGAAAAGGTGGAATATGTAGGATAGCTAGTCATGCTAGGTGGATTTATAAAAGCTTTAGAAGATCAACTTAAAGCATATCTTCCTCGATGAACTTTATATAATTATATACGCTTGGAAAAATGATGTTAGGGGAACGATCGAGTGGGGTGCAATTGAGCTAAGGTATACGTCAGATAATTAGAAAGAGATGCAGTGGTGCAGCAATGCCAATACGTTGTGTGTCCTACTAACCCACTAAAAATACGAACATTTTCAAAATTATTGTGTAAAGAAGTTTTCAACCAGTTAACTACCAACCAGATGACCTTAATCAGGGTAATACTAACGGTAATTTGAACAAGTTTGCATCCAAAATTCCATGAATCTTTTCAAAGGTACGTTGAAAATATTATGACTGAAAGATACTCATAGTAGTTAGTACTATTTGATACACATTTTTTCTTTAAAAACACAATGGCAAAGGAAAAATACTAGCTCCATTCTAAAAGGTTCATGTAATGTGTATGTTCAGTTCCTGTTTATATTATTTGATTTCGGGTTCTTGTTCATTCCGGGTTTTTATTTGATGTGTGCAAAAATCGTAAAGCTCTATTTTTTGGTTTAAAAAAACTATTTTTCAACAAGTATATATAAATATAATCAGTTTGATATTACAAAAATAAATTTGCATTTTCATTCATGAATACATACTTACATTTTTATATTGAAGTATATCGTTTGCGTTAATATCAAAACGCCAAATGTAATATTTTTTTTATCTGTAAGTTCCTTTTAATCCTAAAATTAAAAGTTATAAAACAAAACTTCAAATTAAAAAAAAATCCCATTTTACAGCGGCAGATTTTGAAGTCATGCTAACATAAAGCCAACTTTTACCAAGTCGCCTATATTTTCTCTAGCAGCGGAGTTGGAGGGTTTGGTCGATAATTTCTATTTCTTGAATATACCTCTTAACAAACCCCACACTAAATGCTAAACTACCATTTTCTCTATAACGCGGTAATATTAACACAATAATGGGTAGCTAAATTAGATTTAGCACGTTATAAAATAAGCTTTTATTCTCATGACAGGAACATATAAGCATGTTAATGGTTAGGTGGTATTTGGAAATTGGTCAGTACGCAAGAGAGCAGTTTATATACATATGTTTAAATAACAAGTTCATGCCGAGTTCATGTAAAATTTTTTCCATAACTTATACAATATTGTTGCCTGCACTTCAGAATAATTTTTTTGATACCTAATTCATACCTGGCAGGAATTAATTCCTTGAAATTATAGGACGCCATAATGGCAGCCTTGCTTAAAGCCGGTGAAAATAAATGTGGAGCGACATGTGCGCTATACATGAACCTATTATTATTATTATTATTTATTTAATTTCTTTTACTTAAGAATTAACATGACTCCAGCCGTATATTCTTTTAACGATATTTATTTGTTTATGTTCATTTGTACGTGTATATGTTTTTATTTTCGGAAAATAAAACCAAACCCCCCAAAATAATATTAAACAAAAAATAAGATCGTCAGTCAGATTTGCACTTTCCTTTTTTTTCTGAACTCTTCGTATTAATCATCCCCAGTAGCTTCTCCAAGTAATCATCCAACGATATGTTTTTGTTATTTTAGTGGCTTTATGAAATATGAGATCATGGCGAAAACCATCCCCAGCGAATAAATCCCATTTTTCTTATACTTATACTGAAAGATAAAGTTGCACGATCATGACAGAGTAAACGGTCCACCTCGCTTTCCCCGCAGCTCACCCGAACCTCAGCTCACCCCTCTCCTACATCAACACGTGCTAAAGCCACTTGAGGTGTTCCTAGCTGCCGAAAGCTTTTTGGCTTTGTAAACAATGAATTGGATTTCACCCAATTACTTCGACGTTCGTTCGCGTCAAAAAACCAAAACATCAACATTTTCGCGCGCCCCGGATCACAAACGTTTCAATTTTGCACTCCTGTTTTCCAGCTCACCTCCCGTGTGTTTGTAGTTTTTACGGAACCGAAGACGAGTCGCCCAATCATAGTTGGTGTGAATTGAGCATAAAAGAAGGCGTTTCTACGGGGGATATGTTACATTATCTTTGAATGCACTTAGTTTTATGTTTGTCATAATTGTTTGAATAAGCAAGGTTGTGTCCAGAATTTTTTTCTTCCCCGGGACACATGTGGAAGGAAACATGGAACTACAACATGCCGTCCCTGCGTATGAGTTGGGAAGAAGACCGGTATGAGGAGAAACACAAATTCAAAGTCCGATTAAGTATAAGGAAAAGATTTTCTCCACAAAGCATCATCAGTTCTTATTCTGAATCATCAATTCCTTACCTTGAACAGGAAACACTCCCATAAATTAATATCTCTGAAACAAAGGCAATATCTGAAATGTATATAGTTCTGCGTAGGAATACAATATTAATATTCAAAAGTCGTATTCCTTTCCTTGTGTGCTTAACGACCAACCCTAACGCTAAGAGACCCGTATAATATTGCAACCCCATCCCTAACGTTAAATCTTCTTTGACGAAATAAAGCCCGGAGTCATGCGACTAGAGCAAAACTACGGATAACCACGTTAGGGGATGACAATCATTTGCTTGAATGCAAATTCT